>CM024636.1:45062610-46262610 GCA_014182715.1 Eucalyptus cloeziana | reverse complement strand
AGATAAAATTGTCAAGTTGGATAATATATGACAATAACTCAATTGACATAATAGGTTCACGTGAAAATCTTTATCAGTTTGGGGCAAATTTGTTATTGATATATCAATTTGGGGTTTTCGATAAACAAAAATTAGTTTGGAATAAATTTATTATATATGCATCGATTTGAAGTTTTTGATAACTCAAAAATTAGTTTGAGTTACGCATATAAGGCTCCCATGATCCTTTGCGTGGAGGAGAGGAGTTCGAACCCGCTCCGCACGGGATCTTAAGTGTGACGTTGGGGTGGTGGGTCCTCCGCTAGTTAAAAAAAAAAAAAAAAATTAGTTTGAGTTAAATTTATCATAAATATATTGGTTTGAAATTTTTGTTGGTATTAACTCTTAACTTTTTATATGATGACATGAATTCTTTGAAACCCACCAAAGAATGCGGTTGCAATCAATTTCTTGCTGGACATATAAAGAAATTCCTTTGTCATGGGCACACAACCTACCGCAACCGTTCGCGAGTGTGGAGATGTTCTTAGAAACCCATTTTGCTTTGGAGGAAAAAAAATGTAAATATCGTATTCATTTAGAAGGAAAGCAAACATTACATAAATTAATAGATTAACTTCATAGATTTTTTTAATTGTTCAAAAAATAATGGCGGCATCATCTAGCAACTATATATAATGGAGGTAGTTGATCGATACAAGATGATGCCCTCATAGTAATTTTTTTAATTGCCGAAAAAGATGATGATAATTATATCATTTGCCATTCTAAATCGGACGAAATTGATATTTTGGCCAAATTTTGGGATTCCAGAGTCTTTTAACATGTTTCAAAATGTTCTCAAGTGACTTGATAAGATCCCATATCTAGAGTTAGCATCATATAACCCAGTTTTTTTTTTTTTTTTTTTTTTGGCCAAACATATAACCCAGATTGAATACACCTCTTCGAGCAAGAGCTGAAGAAGCTCCTAGTAGTATTGTTATTATACTTGACATTCAATACTTAAGGAATGAAGGCCAATGACGAAAGCATTCCGTTGGGCTGACATATGACGAATTGGGTAGTGACCTCGGATGTCCCATCTCCTTTCGAATAAAGAGATGGGATTCGATCGGTGAATATTTTATCATCTTTGGCCTTTTCATGACCTGTTGTATTTAACTTTGTGTAGAGCCGGCCGACCTTGAGTCAACCGCATTTCGGTCCAACAGGGGAGGGGCAATTCCCAGTCAGGTTGCTGTTCGGAGATGGAAGGCGGTCGCTCCTTCCCTCCCTCGGGGTTCTGTCTGGAATCAATTGCCCGGAAGGGCAATTATATTTTGCATATAGAAACAAAGTGTTACCGGCGTTCATGGAAAAGGGAATCCTCCGGAAGGGCAAGACGATGAGGCAGGGTTTTGGGGGAGCCATAGCTCGAGATAATTTACCACGAGAAAGGAAAAACAGCTACACCAAACATAAGAGCATCGCGCTCTTCTTGAATTTCTAAGGGTTTGCATGTCTCTGGGTTCATCTCCTTCGCAGAGGAGGTGGCCGGCTTACCCACTCTTTGGCAAAAAGAAGAAGCCTTTTTTTCTCCGTTTAGCCAAGAGTGACCAGGCCGGCGTAACCAGGTTCGGCAAAGGATAATCAATTAGCGGCCGAGAGAGATCCAGTCAAAGAGACGGAGCGTAAGGATGAGACAGCCCCCAGTACTACTGACCGACTGAACGACCAGCAGCGGGTGGGCAGCGGCAAACGGCGACACGGAGCGGTCACCGCGCAAGGGTTGGGGCGCGTTCAGCTGACGAGAGGAGAATCTGGTGGCAGTGGACATGGGGCGCTGCCTGCCGAGGAGACGTACGCGGGGCACTACAGTAAATAGGAAAAAAAAACAGGGAGCTTTGCCCTTTCAGCACAACCGGCTGGTCAGTCAACAAGCGAGGGAACCGCGAGATGGGAGCGAACAGCCCTTAGCTGGGTGAAGATGTACTGAACAGTGAACATAGGCGAGCACCGGCGAGAGGGGACGCGAACCGTCGCCGGGAGAGCAGGCCAGCGGCAAGGGTGGAAACTGGAGAGAGAGAGAGAGAGGAGGGGATGTAAGGAGAAAGTCGTATCAGACTAAAGTTCATTTATTTCGCGAAAAATGTAACTTATCTAGAAATTTTTTAAGAAAAGTGTAATTATCTTTTGATATTCAAATAAAACTTAAAAATAAAGTGGAAAATATTTTTTACTACTCGGTAAGGAAAATCTTTTCCATCATATACTCTTATTTATTTATTTTTTAAATGGATTTTTCATATTTTTAAAAAATTGATTTTTAATCATTTTTAATTTTTAAAATCTATTATTATTTGTTTTCATTTTTATTTTCTTTGTTTTTCATCTCCTTCTTTTTTGGCCAGTCGCCAGCCACGGTGATGGCCCACGACTGGCCACTGGTGAGCCTTGGAGGCTCCCCCGTTCACTAGATTGGCAAGCGTGCGCGTCGAGCTTGAAGTTTGCCAGATCGACGAGCGCGAGCTTGAGATCGATGAGCTTGAGGCAAGCAACAGCCGATGACTAGCCAAAAAAGAAAAAGATGAGAAATAAAGAAAAAAAAAAAAAAAGAAAAGAAATAGGAAATTAAAAATAATTCGAATAAAAAAAGAAAAAAAGAAGAAGTAAGGATTTGTAGAGGTATGAGATAAGAGAGATTTCCACTTTTCAAAAATTGAAAACATTTTTCCCTAATTTAGAAGATTTTCATTTTCCCCAAGGAATTCATTTTCCATGGAACGGATATCGGAAAATTCAAAAGACGTTTTCCCATAAATTATTTTCCGCGAAATGAAAAGAGAAACAGGGTTTTGCTCATTTATAAAAGAAAAATCGTTCTAATCACAACCGTTGATTTCTCATGATCTAATGGCAGAGATTGTCGATCCTAGTCTAATCAATCCAACCGTATAGATCCACTTGATCTAACGGTGATAGCTATTGGCCCTTGTCTCTTAAATTTAATGTAGGAGATTGGGTCCATGTAATGGTTGAAGTCATCAATTCCCCTCCAACAAATTCGACGAGATCGAATCACCTTGTCCATTTAACGGTTCTAAAGAACTTCTTTTGGATATATGACGTTGGTTTCTATTTGTGACGCGTTGCTATAAATCAAATATCGGAAGTTGCAAAAATCATCCTCATTATTACTCGACATTTGGTTTTGGCCATGTAAAAATATTTCATTATAATTTATTCCGCGAGTCAATCTCCCTATGGCAACAATTTTTTATTCAAAAGTGGATGAAATATGCTCAATCAACACCAAGTATCGACACGTGGTACTTATGCCTACAAACTTCTAAACACAAGTACACTTACCATCCTCATACTTTTAGGAATTTTTGAGTTTGATACCTATAGTTTGTTCCGGCAATAATTTTAGTCCCCTAATCAATTTCATTTTTAAATGTCCTCATAGCATTGATTATAACGATTTTAGGTACAATTTTCCATATTTTCATTTCACGTGAAATTTCAGTGATGCAAGCTATCATTTAAATACATTGTATATATGCGTATAAGGATTTTATAGTTAATATTAAGGGCTTTGTTATTCACATCTCATCTCCTTTTCAACATATATTATATGTATAAATGCTAATCACAATAAATTTTTAGGGAATTCATGATCCTGATCGAATAAATTCACATGATCAAATCTCGAAGGATGAAGTGATGATATCATTTGAAATATATACGGTGAGGGAGTTTTTATAGTAAAGTATCCCTGAATTGGATCTTTTTCGGCCGAGGGTTGAGGTCGAGTCGCGACAGCAAATACGACGTGTGAAGAAATCTGAAGTATCTTCACGTGAAGAAGAGCAAAGGAGTCAAGAGCAACCTAAGAAAGAGTCTGACAAGCCTCGGGAAGGGGAAGAAAATTTTACTCAAAATAGCAAAAGTACTTTTTTTACTGTTCATAATACTGTTTGGCATCACATCAAACCAGTCTGCAAAGCATCCTAAAGGTGCTCTACATTATTAGGTCATGACAAAGTCTATAATGCCCCTAGCATGCGTTGTATAAAACAAACTTCCGTCAGAAATCCAATAAGGGTTGGCTATAAAAGAGTCGATTCCTGTACGCACTCTCCATTAATTTTCTAAATCTCTTTTCTCTCTTTCTTCTCCCGTGACATCGTGACACGTGTACAATTGGAGAAGGGTCCTCAATAATTTTATAAAGAACTGCAAATTTTCAGACTTGCCCGTGTCCCCTCCCACGGTACATGGAAAAAACTGAGCTAATTTCATTGATTAACTTTCCATCCAAATTTTTTGTCCTCCCCATTTTCCTTTTTTTTTTTTAAATAAGCATAAATTCCATATTCAGTTAACTAGGTCCAATGTGAATAGGGTTATTTAGCCATTCCAATTATTCTATTCTTAGAAAAAAAAATTCTGAAATGAAGATTTTGAGAATACTTACATTAACTAAAAGTATATGATGATTTTATTAATTAAGGATGAAAATATTCTCACCTTACGGGGTAAAACTAAAGATGTCAATGTATTTCTTTTGTGAGAATAACACATTAGTGCAATTCAAGCTCAAATTATGTTAAAATGATTTTTTGAGTTGGCAATAAAAATAAAAGTTAAGAAAAAAAGTAGCGAAGATTAGACGGTTCGAAAGGAGAGAAAAAACGTGTAAATGGGTAGAGTTTCAAAATTTGCTCGGCGCCCTCTGGTCTCTTTCCTGTACAACTGGGGCCCACCGCTCTGCACACTCTCATGCTCTCCCTACTCCTTTTCCGTCCGACAGGCGAAGGCAAATCCCTGTCGGGTTGCTGTTTGGAGATGGAAGGAGTTCCCTGCAAACCTCGCCTATGGCGCTATATGAGCGCATCCATGGACCGGATAACTTGGGAGGTCGGCGATCCAGATAGAAACAAGGTGCTACCGGCGTTCCCGAAAGAGCGAACGCCCTGGAAGGACAGAAAGATAAGGCAGGCTTTTCGGGGAGCCATCGGGGAGTCCAGCCGTCCATACAGATACGACGTGTTCCTGAGCTTCCGTGGCAAGGATACACGCAACGGCTTCACCAGCTATCTCCACGAGGAGCTGAAGCAGAGTGGGATTGCCTCGTTCATGGACGAGGAGGAGCTCTGGAATCCTCCGAGCCATCGGGGAGTCGAGGATCTCGATCGTCGTGTTCTCGAAGAACTACGCGTCCTCTAGCTGGTGCTTGGACGAGCTGGTGAGAATCGTCGATTGCGGCGATACGATGGGGCAGATCGTGTGGCCCGTGTTCTACAAGGCGGATCCCTCGGATGTGAGGAGGCACAGGGGGAGGTACGGACAAGCCCTAATCCGTCACGAGGAGAGGTTGAAGTCGAACGGCGGTGATTCGGAGAAGGTGAAGAGGTGGAGAAAAGCTTTGACCAAAGCAGCTAACGTCTCCGGCTGGCATCTGGTTAAGCAGTAAGCCGACCATTTAAGCCCTTCTGAGTATGCCGACTGTTTGTTCTGTGGCAAAAAAAAAAAAAAGTTATTGATTACGGAATTTCACTAATTTCCATGGCAATAGATTCTTATGCATAAAATGGGAGAAAAACCAATTCACGCTAATTGAAGCAGGAAAGCTTATGTATCTTGACAAGCGACTTAGCGAATCGTGAGTTGAGTATATAAACATCCAGGTGGACCACGTCCCTTTCCCTCTACTAGCCCGTTTCTGTTTTAGATGTCAATTGCTTGAAACTGAGTTTAATATGGTCTATAGTGCTTGGGATATTGACCGCGGTTTGATTTTATTTGAGATCAGCTAAGTACTTTTTGTATCCAATGTCTTTGAATCTACCAGGCGCGAGTCTAATGTCATTCGGAGCATTGTCAAGGCAGTATGCGCTCAGCTGAAGAATTGCAACCAGTTACACGTTCGTGAAAACGTGGTTGCCATGGACTCGCATGTGGACCGCATGCATACTTTGCTAGACATGGAATCGAATGATGTTCGCATGGTCGGAATTTGCGGATCTGGAGGAATAGGGAAGACAACTATCGCCAAAGCTACTTACAATGCCTTTGCACACAAATTTAAGTACTGTAGATTTCTTTCCAACGTTAGAGAATCTTGCGAGAAATTCGCAGAGAGTGGCCTACTTCGGCTTCAAGAAGCACTTATTTATAAGGTAAGGTGGGATGATTGTCTGAAGCTTCATAATGTTGACGAAGGTATGAGCATGATAAAGAGTAGACTTTCCAAAACAAAAGGTCCTCATTGTCATTGACGATGTGAACCAATTGATCCAATTGGAAAAACTAGTTGGGGGATGTGATTGGTTTGGTTGTGGAAGTAGAATCATCATAACAACTAGAGATGAACATTTACTGAGTGCTCATAACATAAAAAGCATGTACAGGGTTCGACGATTAGATTGTTTAGCAGCTCATAAGCTCTTCAGTTCGATTGCTTTCCAGAATTATCCTCCTTCGGATTATCAAAAGCTTTCGTATGACGTAGTGGATTACACCAAAGGACTTCCATTGGCCATTAAAATTTTGGGTTCTTTCCTTCGAGGTAGAAGCTTACTTGAATGGAAAAGCACATTAGATAGATTGGAGAGAGTTTTCAATGGAGAAATCTTCAGTGTGCGGAGAATAAGCTTTGATGGTCTAGATGAATATGACAAGGATATTTTTCTTGACATTGCACGTTTCTTCAAGGGAGAGAGTAAAAGTAAGGTGACAGATTTTGGGGAGCTGTGATCTCTGCCCAAACATTGGAATTGCTGTTCTTATAGATAAGTCGCTCATCACTATTGAGCATGGCAAGCTGGAGATGCATGACGTGATACAGGAAATGGGAAGAGAAATTGTTCGGAGGGAATCTCCCAAAGTGCCAGGGAAGCACAGCAGATTGTGGTTCTATAAGGATGTGCTTCATGTCCTAACAGAAGACAGGGTAATAAACTGAATCATGATCTTCTGTTTTTGACAATATGTATGCCTGTTTGGTAGGGTTAAATCTGCTTAAGAAGTACTTTTGGCCTTCTACTAAAAATGGGTGCGAATATTTTTCTGTTAAGTAATATAATGGCTGATGGTCCCATAAGAATCACCTTTTCCACATCCCACCCTGAAATGTAAGGTTTGTACCATTGATCTCTCCCCAGAAAGTATATTATGAAAAAATCTGCAGGAGCTTAATTATTGTGCTTTTTTTTAATGATTTGAGGTGTTAATAGAACCCATGAGTCAAATGCTAAAGTAAAAGCAAATCTGAAAGCTAAGAACAATAGGCGCTCGAAGCACACCAAATCTTTTTTTTTTTTATTACTAGTTAGGTCCTTGCATAACCTAGGCACCTTTGTATTTAAATTGTCTATTCATGTGTGTGCCACCAGGGAACTAATAAAGTAGAAGCAATTATGCTCAAGTTGCCCGTTCCTGATACAGTGCACTTTAGTGCTCAAGCCTTCACAAACATGACTAGGCTTAGAATTTTCTTAGCTCCCAATGTAAAACATTCAGGTGATCCCATATACATTCCCGCGGAATTAAGATGGCTGGAATGGCCCGAGTACTCTCAACCATTGATGCCGTTCAATACAGGCGACAGGAAACTTGTAGGCCTAAACTTGAGTAAAAGCAGCATCCGCATATTAGGGAAGGAATTCAAGGTACGTACTTGCAATTTTCTCCTGTGAAGATAAAACTGTGAAGATCTTGAAAAGACTACTTGTATATCTCATTAGTTATTGTGCAGCTTTTTAGAAATTTGAGGTCTGTTAATTTTAGCTACTGTGTATTACTGAGAAAAATTCCTGACGTATCGTCACTACCGAATCTTGAGAGTTTGGATCTCCAAGAGTGCACCAAACTTGTTGAGATTCATCAGTCTCTTGGGCATCTTGCCAAGCTCGTATATTTGAACTTTTGAACTGCTGCAATCTTCGCCGTTTCCCCAATAGTCTGAAGGCAAGATCTCTTGAAAATCTGATTTTTAGAGGTTGCTCAAAGCTTTCAAGGTTTCCAAATATTCTTGTACGAGTGGAATGTCTGAAAACACTTGCGCTTGATGAGACTGCCATTGAAGAACTACCGTCTTCTTTGGCAAATCTTGTCGAATTGAAAGAGTTGTGTTTGTCAGCCTTCCTACCTGCATCAGTCAATTTACTAAGTTGCAGCAGCTTTGTTTGATGCACTGCAAGCAGCTTCGAGAGATTCTAGCTCTCCCACCAAACATAACATCCTTACATGCAAAAGGTTGTGAATCTCTGGAAACATGTGCAGACTTGTTAGACGTGTTACAATATGATCTAGATGAATCACCTTGGCTCAGACGAATTGACTTCTCTGGCTGTCAGAAGCTAATTCAGGATCAATGCTCCAGCGATTGCACTATGCTGTCGATTGAGGTCTCTCTCTCGCGCGCGCACATGTTTCTATCTCAAGTGTAAATATTCTGCATGGCAGGGATTGCTTGGAGAGACTCGGATTGACATTTTTCATCCAGGATACAAAATCCCAAGGTGGTTTAAACATCAAAGCATGACAAGACTCATAAGGTTTCCTGTACTTTCAAAATCATACCGAGACATAGCAGGCTTGGCCTTTTGTGCTATTGTCGGTTCACCTAATCAGAAGGAAGTTGATATTTTGTGTGAGATCCAGTTGTTTGTCAACAATCAAGAAACTTATGGTTGTGTAGATTGTTTTTCCTCGTTAGAGTCTGATCACATATGGCTCTTATACATTCCATGGCGAATGATGTGGGGATTGGATGCGAAATTGCTGAATCTCCGCAATCGATTTACAATACTGTTCCAAGCATCAGAGGGGACTCTAAGAAGCTGCGGGGCACATTTGGTGTACAAACAAGGTAAGCAACCAAATGACCCGATGGACAAAAACATTGATCCTCTGAATGCGAACAAGAACCCTACAAGTTCTCGTGGTCGAAGACGCAAAAGGAATAAATCGTTTTGAGACTCCTGATACCGTTACTATGACTCGAAATTAGCTTGTAATTTATTGTAGGGGGTTATATTAATGCCCTTACGAGAGGTTTTGATTGTGTATTTCCTCATAGTGAGAGTAAACTTGCTGCTGTGTCGTTCTTTACCCTCAAGATTATGTGATCACCTTCCATCCATCTTTTCCTCACCAAGAAAGTGCAAGGATGTTCCTGTCTAGTCAATATTCCTAAATTTACTTGTCGACCCATATCCCGTCACGACCAAGCTTAAGAAAGAGAACCCAAAGAACAAAGAAGGGCTTTAAACAGAGAACTAGAATTTACAAATTGACCCAATCTTTCTTCAAGAAATCACACGATTTTGATTCTATAAAGTTATGACGTACTTAGTCGTAAAAACAATTTAGTCGCTCTTTCTATATTTTTTTCCCAGCTCTAATCTCGGCCTAAAGGTAGATCAGGAACTACTACTGAACAGTCATGAGAACGAAGGATGGGCCGTGGAGTCCGCTCAGCTACATGGTAGTGTCTGCTTTGGCCTCGTCTCCAATTCACCTCAAGCACGATTCCTCATGTCCTTCAAGAAAGCATGACCATATATAAGTTATCATAATACTCCATCGGTTGTCACGTCCACTATTACCACCTCCCTTGCTGCGGCTTAACTAAAAGGAGATTTTTCGATGATCGCAGTAGGTTTGGTTTGTTTGATTGTCTGCACAATGCTTGCAAGCCGCCGGTCATCCACAGAGACCAGCGACAACAAACATATCTTGTCGTGTGACCTCAGTTTTACTAGACTGGATGGAATATGAAAAGCAACAATCAGATCATCATCACATTCTCAAACATGAACTGACTTTGGATGATTCATGCTCTCATACTCCACCAAGTCTGACACATTTTATTCTTTTTTTTTTTGGTCATAGTCCGACGCAACAAAAACCAAATAAGGGGAAAATGAAGTGGCTTTAGTAAAAGTGAGAGGGCATTGTTATAGGCCCTCAGGTGTGGTCGTTGTTATGCTTTTTATTTCGAGTCAAGTCTCCTCTGCTTTCAATAATAAATTGCTTTTCGTATGCTCATAAAATTTACTCAACTTAATTAAATCATATATCAATTGCTCATAATCACACTTAACACCCGTGACAAGTGCAACAAATGTTTACCCCTTGATTATGTCTCCACCTATATCGGTAGGAGATTCAAAATGAAAGGACATCTTGACTTACCCTTCAATGGATTATGATCATAGTGATGTGTGCATAATCCATGTGCATAATCCACTAATATCATTTTCCAACAACCCACAAAACAAATCCATAATTCATCTCATAAATCTATTTCACAAACCGACCCTCTTTATCGAATAGAATGCATTTCATGAAGTATTTAACAAATCAATACATATAAATTTTTTGCAATCCCTTTCACAACTTAATTTATCAAATAAAATATATTTCACAAGGCTTTTTTCAAACTATTTAGGAATTCATTTGATAAACTAGATCCACAAATAAATATATTGAAAATTTCAATATGACTTTTATAAAATGTTCTTCAAACTTTCATGTAACAAATATGCTTTTTCATAACTCGTAATATATCGAATTTCTGTCATTTTCAAGACATGAATTTAAAAATTTGTAGAAGAGGTAGTACAAATTATCTGGAATTATTAAAAACCAAATAATGAAGGCTACCCTAACCATCGAACTAGCAATGCTATCAAATATACTATCTCCACCACGAATGGGCTAAACCAAATTTACTTGCTAACAAATGACTCCTACATTCTAACAAAACTCTCTGTCCACAATGCGGAACTTAAGTGCCAAATTTCGGAATTTCACTTTGACTATGCTTGAGGAACCCTAGATGCTGTCGGAGTAAAGGATCGTCAACAAGGGCATTCTAGTGTGTTATAGATTCTAAACTTTTAATTCAAATTGACTATCGTCAAATTCCACGGCTCCATAATGCTCTCATCTATCATTTTCATGAACTCCCTCAACTTAACACTTCAAAAATCGAGTCTTCAAAGTTCATATGGCTTCTAAATTGTGCCATAATTTCGAAAACGATTTTGATTATACAAACAAAGGTCTTGAATCCGAACATTGTAATACCTAATTGATTTGACTTGACGAAACCTCTGTGGCAGACACGATTCTTTCTCCTCTTTCTGTTTTTCCTTCCTTTCCTTCATTTCCCTTTACTCCTATTTTTCCTTTTTCTCTTTTCCTTCTTCGTCCCGTGGGCTGTTCTTAGCCACATAAGGGCGCATTTGGTAATGATTATGTTCCCGGGAACAAATTCTGATCATAAATGATTCTTTTTTATTTTGTTCATGGGAATTGATTCTGAGTAAAAGAACGCATTTGGTAACTGTCCAAAATTTCTAATTCTGGAATAGAATTGCGTTTGGTACCGTGTTCATTGATTCTGTTCCAAATCAATTTCTTTTAATTTTTAAATAATTTTTTTACTTTTTTTCCTTTTCTTTTTTTCCTATTCTTCCTCCTCCGGCGACCAACCGGACGAGGGCCTCGGTGACCTCACTGGAGCGTCGCCGGCCCTCGTCGGCCGAGCCTCGTCGGCAACTGGGCGAGGCTTGCCCAGTTGAGGCTTGACCTCGCCAGATCTGGTGAGGCCGAGCCTCACCGGTGGCTAGACTAGCCTCGCTGGGGCTGGGCGAGGCCGGGCGAGGCCCGCCTGGCCACTGGCGAGGCTGGGCAAGCCTAGCTGCCCAGCCCTGGCGAGGCCGAGGCTTGCCTTCAACGAGCTCGCGGGACCGGCGAGCGGTGGCCGACGGGAGGTGGCGGTGGACGGCGGGCGGTGGCGGATGGCGGAGGATGGCGGTGAGCGGCGGCGGACGGTGGTGGATGGCGAAAGGGAAGAAGAAGAATAGTTGGTTTTGATTCTCAAATTCGTTCTTGAAACAAGAATCAACTTTTTTTTTTTTTTCTTGATTCCACTCTAAATCTATTCCTGGGGACGAAAATTTTACCAAACGGGATTCTATTCCCAAATTATTCTTGAGAACGAAGAATCAAAATTTGGCCTTGTAACCAAACATGGCCTAAGCGTCCACTTTTCCCTCAAATATCTCTTCTTTTTTCTTTTTCTTTCTCTGGGCCCACTTTGACCTAGTCAAAATATAATGCTTGGAAGACCCGCCTAAGAATGCTGTTCACGATCAATTTCTTGCTGCGCAAATAAAGACATCCTCAATCCAGGGCGCGTCTCCCATACTGACATATTCCATTTAGAGATAGCCGGCCGTGAATCAACCAGTTTCAGTCCAATAGGCGAGGCCATTCCCGGTCAGATCGCTGGTCCGATGGAAGGAGATGGCCTCTCGGATCCCGAACTGCTTGCCCAAACTCTCCACAGTGGGGCCTCCCTTCACCTAGTACTCCCTTCACTGGGTGCCCGGGGACTCCGGCGATCCTGACGAAGAAGAAGTGTCACTGACCTCCTTTGACGAGTACGACTCCACTGTTTTAACCGAGGGTGCTACCGCTAGTACCCGGATGCCTTGGGACGATCTAGACGTAAACAAAGTGTTACTGAGCTCCTCTTACGAGGACCGTGCATGGATTGCCGCGTTCATGGAGGATGAGGAGCTCAGGAAGGCCGTGGAGATGATCATGCCGGCGAATTTCGGAGCCGCCATCGGGGAGTCCGGCTGTCTGTACAGATACGATGTGTTCCTGAGCTTCCGTGGTGTGGACACGCACAACAGCTTCGCCGGCCACCTCCACGTGGCGCTGGACCAGCGAGGGATTGCCACGCTCATGGATGACGAGGAGCTCCAGAAGGGCAAGGAGATCATGCCGGCGATCCTCGGAGCCATCGGGGAATAGAGGATCTTGATCGTTGTGTTCTCGGAGAGCTACGCGTCCTCTGGCTGGTGCTTGGACGAGCTTGTGAGAATCATCGAGTGCAAGGATACGATGAGGCAGATCGTGTGGTCGGTGTCCTTCAAGGTGGATCCTTGGAGGTGGGGAGGCAGAGGGGGAAGTACGAACAAGACCTAATCCATCACGGGGAGAGGTTGAAGTCGAACGGCGGCGATTTGGAGAAGATGAAGAGGTGGAGAGAAGCACTGACTACAGCAGCTATCATCTCCGGCTGGAATTTGGTTGACAATAAGGCTATCGTTTAGTCCTTTCTACTGCTTCCTGACAAGAAAGTCATGCATTGAGTAAATAAACATGCAGGTGGACCATGTCCCTCCACAAGCCCATAGAAAGGAGGAAAAGGAAAAATTATGGAATTTTTTTCGTTGTCTTAGGAGTGATCTGTATGGGATTGGACTTAAGGCTGACTGAATTTTTATCTGATTAATTAGGTATCCAGAATGTTGATTCCTATACTTTCTTTTTTGGGCATCTGATTAATTGCTAGAAATTGAATTTAATCTGGTCCTTAGTATTTGAGATATTGACTGTTGCTCGATCTTATTGGAGATCAACTTAGTACTCATTGTATCAAATATCTTTGACTCTCCTAAAGTATTCTCAATTGGCTATATGCTTTGAATCTACCAGGCGGGAGTCCAATGTCATTCACAGCATTGTCAAGAGTATAGGGCTGAGCTGAATCGCGATCAATTACCTGTCCCTGAAAACGGGGTTGCCATGGATTCACATGTGTCCTATGTGCATACTTTGCTAGACGTGGAAAAACGAGGTTCACAAGGTCAGAATTTGTGGATTTGGAGGAATTGGGAAGACTACTATCGCCAAAGCTACTTATAATGGTTTTTTGCTCAAATTTGAGTATTGTAGCTTTCTTTTCAATGTTAGAGAAACTTGCGAGAAATTTGCAGATGGCCAAGAGACACTTATTTCTCAGGTAATGTGGGATGATGCTCTGAAACTTGGCAATGTCCACAGAGGTACAAGCATGCTGAAGAGTAGACTTCGCCAAAAAAAGGTCCTCATTATCATTGACGATTTGAACTAGTTGATCCAATTGGAAACCCTAGTTGGAGGACATGATTGGTTTGGTTGTGGAAGCAGAATCATCATAACGACTAGAGATGAACAAAAATTAACTGGTTGGTCATGGCGTAGACAGTATATACAAGCTTCAACCATTAGATTTTTCAATGGCTTCTATGCTCTTCAATTCAACTGCTTTCGAGGATATTTCTCCTCCCCCTGATTATGAAGAGCTTTCCTATAGCGTAGTGCTTTACACCAAGGGACTTCCATTAGCTATTAAAGTTTTGGGTTCTTTTCTTCAAGGTAGAAGCTCTTTCCAATGGAAAAACACATTCGATAAATTGAAGAGAGTTCTCAAAGGCAAAATCTTCAATGTGCTGAGAATGAGCTTTGATGGTTTGGATGATTATGAGAAGGATATTTTTCTTGACATAGCATGTTTCTTCAAGGGAGAGAGTATAAGTTATGCAAGAAAAATTTTGGAGAGCTATGATCTCCACTCAAATGGTGGAGTTGATGTTCTTATGATAAGTCGCTCATCACTATTGAGCATGGCAAGCTGGAGAAGTATGATATGATTCAAGAAATGGGAAGAGAAATTGTTCGAAGGGAATTTCCCAAAGAGCCAAGGGAGCACAGCAGATTGTGGTTCTATAATGATGTGCTTCATGTTCTAACAGATGGCGCGGTAATACATGAATCGTGATATTTTGTTTTTGACAATATGTATGCCTGTTTGGTAGGGTTAGAGCCTCTTACAAATTACCTTTGGCCTTCTACTAGAAAAGAGTGAATATTTTTTTGCTGAGTAAAAGATAATGGCCCGCTGGTCCCATAAGATTCACTTTTTCCATACCCTACCTGAGATGTAAAGTAAATTATGGCAAAATCTGCAGAACTTAAATACTGTGGTTTTTTAAGATTTGAGGTGTTTATAAAACTCATTTGTCAAATGCTAAAGTAAAAGCAAATTATGAAAGCTAAGAACAAAAGGCACCCGAAGCACGAGCACACCAACTCTATCTATTACTAGTAATCCCTGCATACGAAAACACCTTTGCACTTAAATCGTCTACTTATGTATCTGCTACTAGGGAACTAATAAAGTGGAAGCAATAATGCTCAAGTTGGCCCCTCCTGAAGTACACTTTAGTGCTCATGCCTTCACAAACATGAAAAGGCTCAGAATTTTCTTAGCTCGCAATGTTTCCCATTCAGGTGATCCCATATACTTTCCCGCTGAATTAAGATGGCTCGAATGGCCCAATTAGGGTGCGTTTGTTTGTGTTTCTGTTCTTTTTTGTTTTTTGTTTCAGGGAACAGAAATAGAAAAAACTATTTCTGTTCCGAGGAACAATTTTTGAACAAAAGAGCGTGTTTGGTAAACTTGTTCTGAAATAAAAAAGAACATAAACATGTTTGGTAAATTTGTGTTCTTTTTTTTGTTTCTTTTAATTTTTTAATTTTTTTAATTTTTAATTTTTTTCCTTCTTTTTCTTTTTTCTTTTTTTCTTGCTTTGGCCAGTCGCAGGCCTCGGCCATGGCCGATGACTGGTCGACGAGGGCCGGCGGCCTCATCTTGGTTGGGTGAGCTCGGGCTCGCCCAGCCGGTCGCGAGGCTTGCCCGGCCAAGGCGAGAAGAGAGAGAAAAGTTGTTCTTTGTTTTTGTTCTAAAAACAAGAAATAACTTTTTTTTGTTTCTTGTTTCTGTTCTTTTTTTGTTCTCGGAAACAAAAAAATAGATTTGGAACAAAAATGCAAACAAACGCGTTTCTGTTATTCTTTTGTTCCCGAGAACAAAAAAACAGAAAATCTGTTCACAAATAGAAACAAAGAATACAAACAAACATGCCCTTATTCTCCACCATCGGTGCCATTCAATACAAACCACGGGAAACTTGTAGGTTTAGACTTGAGTAAAAAAAGCTGCATCCGCATATTGGGGAAGAAATTCAAGGTACGTGCTTGCTATATTCTCTTCTGTCAATCTTAAAGATATAACTGTGAAGATCTATAAATATCATTATTTACTGTGCAGCTTTTTAGAAATTCGAGAACTGTTAATTTCAGCCACCATAAATTGCAAAGTGAAATTCTTGATGTATCGTCCCTACCAAATCTTGAGAGTTTGGATCTCCAAGAGTGCACCAATCTTGTTAAGGTTCATTAGGCTCTTGGGTGTCTTAACAAGCTCATATATTTGAACTTTCTGAACTGCTCCAATCTTAGCTGTTTCCCCCGCAGTCTAAAGTCAAGATCTCTTGAAAGTCCTATTCTTAGAGGTTGCTCAAAGCTTTCAAGGTTTCCAGATATTCTTGCACCAGTGAAACGTCTGAGAACGCTTGCACTTCATGAGACAGCCATTGAAGAACTACCTTCTTCCGTCGAGAATCTCGTTGAACTGCAAGAGTTGTATATGGGAGTATGCGGACCTTAAAAACCTTCCTTGTAGCATCTATACACTGCAGCATCTTATGCATTTTTTTTATTGATGGATGCTCACAACTTAGCAAGTTCCTAGAACATGTGTGGAGATCAAGTGATTATACCAATCTTTCTCTCCCATTAGCCCTTCGAAGCGTAATTTACTTGAATATGCAAAGATGCAGCTTATTAGAGCTTAGCTTCTTGCAAAATCTTCATTGCATGTCCTCGTTGACAATTTTATATCTATCGGAGAACATATGTTTAGCCTTTCGACATGCATCAGTCAATTTACTAAGTTGCAACGGCTTCCCTTGGCACGTTGCATGCAAGTTTGAGAGATTATATCCCTCCCACCGAACATAACATCTTTACTTGCAAAAGATTGTGAATCGCTGGAAACATGTATGGACTTATCACGCATGTTACAATATAATCTAGATGAATCACCTTAGCTGGGATGAATTGACTACTTTGGATGTCATAAGTTGATTCAGAATCAATACTCTAGCAATTGCAATATGCTGTCAATTGAGGTTTCTCCCTCTCCCTCTTACCCCCCCTTTCTCTCACTCTCTCTCGCATGTGTTTGTGTCTCAAGTGTAAAAGGTTCCGAGTGGTAGGGATTGCTTGGAGAGGCTCGGGCTGACATTTTTCGTCCTAGAAGCAAGATCCCAAAGTGGTTAGTCCATCAAAGCATGAGAGGACTTTTAAGGTTTCCTATATCTTCAAAATCATACTGTGATATAGCCGGCTTGGCCTTTTGTTCTATTGTCGATTATGCTAATCTAAAGGAAGCTAGTATTTCATGCAGGATCCAGTTGTTTGTCAACAATCAAGAAACTTATGGTTGTGTAGATTGTTTTTTCTCACTGGAGCCTGACCACATATGGCTTTTATACGTTCCACGACGAATGATGTGGGGATTGGATGCCAAATTATTGAATCACCGTAGTCAATACTGTAAACTGTTTCAAGCATCAAAGGGGACTTTGAGAAGATATGGGGTATAAACAAGGTAAGAAACCAAATGACACAAAGATTTACGAAAGTGTTGATCCTCTTAATTCAAATATGAACCTTGCAAGTTTCCATGTCCGAAGCTGCAAAACGAGGAAAGATTTTCAGACTCCTAATAAAATACACTATGATTTGAAATTAGTTTTCTTGTAGTTTAGTGTAGTAGTTACGGTTAATACCTTTTCGAGTGGCTTTTATAATAAAATTGCTGTAGTGTTTTACTTGACCCTCAAATTATGCAACGATCTTCGATCTAAGACGATCTTTGATCTTTCCCTCAATAAGAAAGTGCAGGCATGTTCTTTCTAGCCATTATTCCTAAATATTACTGTTGACTCGTGTCAAGATCAGGCCCAAAAGGAACCCAAAGAAAGGAGAAGTGCTTTAGACAAAGAATCAAATTTCCACATAGGCCAATCTTGTTGGCAACCTCTTTTGGAAAAGGAAGGATTTTCTGTTGTCCCTTTCCCAACATCTTCGTTATGAGAAAATATTACGTGGCTTGTAACTTGCACGTCACCAGCTCATCTAAAGGAGAAAATATTAGGTGCAGTTCTAACTTCAGTGTGGCTTCCTCCAAGTCCATTCACTAGGCGACACGTGTCGCCCTACAGCCACGTTGGAATCAGACACCCCTCTTGACCATCTACAACCCCCTGCAACTTATCTCTCTCCTCAATTAATATTTCATCTTCTCTCTCTTCAATTGTACAACTTTCCCTCTTCTCTCTTCTTCATTTCAGGCCCTCCGATGCTTCCCCTCCAGCAAGTCGCCTCCATCTTCGCCACCATCTTCGCCCGCTTCTTCTCCAACCTCTAGCGACGCCACCTCCTGTCCAACTCCTCCCGCGGCCTCTGCGTCGGCGCCGGGTCGGCCAGGAACTCGAGGCCCTCCGCCGCGTCGATGAATCATGCTGTCACCTTCGCCTTCGTCTCGTCCATTGCCTACGACGACCTACGCTTGGTGATTCGAGGTGGTGAGATGGTGGACTGAGACAGTTAGTTGGCGGCTCCGGTGGACTGAGATGGTGAGGTGTTGTGTCTCTGGCGGAATGAAAGGAGGAAGAAGAAGCGGAGAGAAAGGTGGAAGAAGAAGAAGAAAAAACGAAAAAACGAAAAAAGAAAAACATAAGTAAAAACATAATTGAAGAGAGAGACAAATTGTGGGGTTTCTGATGGTGGGCCCAACGTGACACGTTTCGTCTTCTGAATGGACTACAATTTTGCCATGCTGGCGTGAGAGCTCCACTCAATATTTTCTCCATCTAAAATGCATGAGCTTAGTCAACACTATTTAAAGGGTGACATGTGTCCTCTGACATGCACCTGGACAGGGACGAAAAATAAAAATTAAATTCCGAAACTTTCTTTTCTATTGCAAGCAGGCAGATTGGTGAGATGAAGGAGGACAATACAATTAATGCTAACATTTAAACTCCCGCTTAAAACTCTCGCTCTTCTTTTCAATTTCCAAGGGCTTCCACCTTTTATCCCCCCCTTTCTCTCTCGTCTCTTACGTTTCTAAAACTCTCTCTCCTCTTTTCTTTTCAACTTCCAAAGGCTTCTTGCTCTCTCTCCCCTTTTGCATTTCTATTTTACCTTTAAATGTTAGCATTTATAGCTGTGTCCTTATTCATCTCACCAGTTTATCTGTTGGTGTTGGCCACATAAAAGAAAGCTTGGGATTTTAATTTTTTATTTTTCCATCCCCGTCCTTACCCATGTTAGAGGACAAATGTCACCTTTTGAATGGAGCTAACTAAGCTCACTCACATTACATAAGCTTGGGATTTTAATTTTTATTTTTTCCTTTGTAATGAATTCTTAGATTTTTTTTTTTAAAAAGAAAAGGGGAAGAAAGGTCAATCCACTGCATCGACCTATGCTTCATGATCAACTTAGGACATGGATATCACAATAACCAAGCTCAAATTGACCATCTCAAAATTGAAACTTGATTTAGGCATTTCGTCGAACAGTTAATGCATATTAAACTGCCTCAAATAGCTTCCTCGAGCAATATTCATGGCCTTCAATCTTGACCCACGTGTAGTCTTAAGTGGAACTAAAGCATTGACATTATACTAATAAATTCAAAGAAAAATATTAGATAGAATTTAGAGCCTAAACCACAATATAACACAATTATAATTAGCCTCAAATGTGTGGGTCTAACTTATTTTTGCAAAGCTGGGTCTAACCTATTCAAGCCCTAACACTCATCACATGCGTGACTTACGGGAAAATACACTCGACCCAAATGAAATTTGGTAACATGAAATTTCAAATGTGATTAATACCTCAAAGAATGATCAAATATGCACATCAAACCAACCTTTCAAAGTAATCTTCCACATTGGCTAGCCATGAACCCGTGTGGATCAGCTAAACTTTTAATTCAAATTCTAAACACGCGAAGACTTAAAAGACCAAACCAACTGATCAAGCATTATTTGCACTTACTTATAACATTCATCGAGCTCACAAAGATAGATAATGCATGCAAATGGGGGTAGCAAGTCAAATGTATAGGGCTTTTGGAAGAGGCTTCGACATTTGGAAAAATTCCAGCCTCAAAAATTAGTTTTCTTGACTGGATTTTTTCTCGATTTTCCATGGTCAAAAATCATGGTCAACATTGAACAAAAACTCATCTAGGGTCCTTACGTTGCTTCGTCATTTCTGTGTGAAGTATCTCTTGGCCGAGGAAGCCAAGAAATTGTCCTCTAAAGGCGCTTGGAAGTTGGCCCCTTCAAGTTAGAAAATGAGACCCGCAAAGACAAAAACCAACAACGAAGGCTTTTGTTAGCCACCATGACCAGGTTTGAAGACCCGTTTTGTCAACTCCTTTGGCATTTACTCCGACTATATATATTGTAGTTTAATTTAAAATTAACTTTTTTCCTCATATGTCCCTTATTTTCCTTAAAAATATTTGTTTTCCCTCGCTAATGACCACCTAGAAAATTTCTGGGTTTCCGCTCCTCCCAGAGAGTAACATGATTTTCGAGGGGCTTTTGAGTGCCTTCTTGACCTCCATTTTTTATGCATAACGTACAATTAGAAAGATATTTGAGTATAATTTCACTCTCTAGTTGAGAGTTTTGGCTAGTTTTGATTGGAACTTTATGAAAATTTCATTTTTTATTCGAAGGTCCCTCTAAAATTTCTAGGTTAAGGTCCTTTTTGAGTTGCTAAGGGGGTGCCTTTGGGGCATCATTGTGAGCTCTCTCTTATCTCTGACCTTTTATGCCTCCAAATAGCTTGTTTTAGAGAGATTATTTATTGAATTAAGCAACTTTTTCTGGCCTTGCCTATATGACAAGCCTACTTATCCCCGACAGTCAAATCTTCAAACTTCTGTAGATGTTGAGTGAACAACTTTGGCTACGATTTTTGGATGCCTTCAATAGCTTATCCCTAGCCAAATTTTGTCCATTTGCACTCCTAATGAGAGCATTCCACCTCAGCTAGATATTAGGCTGATTGGACAATTGAGTGGGATATGGTGGGGCCACAAATTTGCTTTCTTAATCACTTTGAATTGTGGCCAAATTACAGACTAGATTTTGGTAGCTATTTTAAGATTTAATCCATCAAGTAGGCTAAGTTCTTTGACCATTTGGCAATTTCATGTATATTAATTTAAGTCTCTTACCATACTTTGCAAATTTTTCTAAACAATTTTGTAAGAAAGTCCCTCAAAATTGGCCATTTTATTACTTGAGAATAACCAACTTGATTCAATTTGGTCCGTTTGGCTTGATTAGATTAATTCAAGCTGGCCTAGGTTCAATTTGAAGCTTAAGTAGGGGCCAGAATGATAAAAATGATGATTTAAAGGCTTAGGCAAAATTTAAAATTTTGCGAATTGGTCCCCCAACTTTTGAAAATTTTGGAACTAACTTGTTGGGTCAATTGCAATCTAACCCTCAAGTCTTGGCTAATCACATGGGATCCTTGGCCCCAATTTTTTTTACATGTTTAACAAAAAAGTCAACTTGAAAATCAAATTTTGACTTTTCAGCAAGACGACATCTATGGACTCTTGTGACTCTTTTCGGCAAAGAAAAGGGCTTTGTCGTGATTAAAATTCCCAAAGTCTTGGCTTTTAAAAAAAAAAAAAAACTTAGGACTCGTCAGTCAAAATTTGGGTATAACACCGGCGGACATCTAAGATGCCGAAGAGGGTGGAATTGAACCGAACTGTGCACTGAACAAGTGGGAAGCATCTAGGAGACTCATTTTGATGTAACTGAAAGCTTAGCTTCGATACTTCAAAGTTAAGCGTGCTCAAGTGGGAGCCCTCATAAGATGGCAATGACTCTCGCCATATGAAAGCAATACTCTAATCGTTGAGTCAAGTAGGTCAAGCTGAGTCAAGTAGGCTCTCAGATTTTTAATGTGAAATTGTTGACATGTTGACCCACCCCCACTCCTTCATATGTTTATTTTGGTCTGTGATGTTTCTACTTAAATTTTTGTTTTCGTTCACACGTCTTGTGCTTTTTCAAGGTGTCATTTTGCATAAATTCAAGAGGCCTCTTTTTTCAATTTCTTGTATCGTCTGGATACGTGCTGTTCCGGTTATTTGACATGGGGACTTATAGTGTAGTCCCGCCACTATTGTGTAAATGGACGGGAACCTCATTTTTATCAAAGATGTCTTGATTCGCAGTAAGAAGGCGCTCGCCTCCGCCTTCAAAACCCCATCGGCGGCTTTTCCTCCAGGAGCCCCGCCGTTGTGACCTTCGCACTCGCAAAGGCCGAGCAAGAAGGTTAGTTGCGAGCACGAAGGTTGGTCCTTGATTGGGCCATGCCCTAAACCGCCGGTGCTGCATTGCTCCGTCCCGTGGATTCTCTCCCTGATTTGCCCGCAAAAACTCCCGCTAACAAGGGTTCGATAGCAACCAGTCAATTAATTCGCACATGTAAAATTATTCGATGGTTGAATAAGAGGTAATCTTGAACTCATACTATTTTATATTTGCTTTCTCAAGAAATTGGTGAGATGTTATTTTTCTTGTAAAATCACTACATTAAATACTTTTTGTTCTTCGCTTACAGCATGAAACTGCAAATCTACCACTTGTAACTAATGATTTGAAAAAAAGATTCTGAATTTATGGTAACGAATGGTTTTTGCAGGTGAACTTGAAGCTTATCATAAATATGTGGCATACGAAATAGGTGAAAAATTTGGAGGGAGGAAGGCTAAGCATAGAATAAACAAAAAAATGAGAAATAACTCGATGAACTTTTGTGTGTAATTGTGAGGGGTATACAGTCAACTTATTTGATCAAGAAAGAACATATGAAAGACTTAAAGTTAGATGTGATTGTTAAGCTTTTATCAGATTTAAGATTGAGAATAGCGTTGTCACAGAATATGTTCCTGAACATAATCATGAATTTATACAAGAACATCAAAGCACTTAGGTAGAATTCTTTTGTCTTCTATGCTATTTGGGAAGCTTGATTGTGGAATGGTAACGATGAAGGTCGATTTTTGGAGCTTCGTTCGGAATTTAATTGGTCGCTTTTTATGCTTGTTAGGGCTTTCTTTTTCCCCTTATGCACATTAACGTGTCACCTTCATAATGCAAACGACTTCATCGTTTTGCTGAGCAGTTGCAGCTACTCCTTATGCTTTGAAGGTGTGGGAGTTACCGAAGGGAAGACCTACAACATAGATCTCATGTTGACTGAAGAGGATTTGCGGTCAATATCTTGATATGCTCTTCTTAGTCTAATTATGGAGCATAACGTATGCAAAATATTCCAGTCATAACTACGTCTTACCTATCTACGCATGGCAGATTCACATTCTTTACTGGTGTCATGGTCCAACAATGACTTATTTATCATCCATGGGATTTTGCAGTGATGTCTACAAAGGATGCACGGTGCACAAGTGCATGTTGGGAGGTGCTGCTGACTATCTTGTTAAGCCTGTTAGGAGAAACGAATTGAAGAACTTGTGGTAACATGTGTGGAGAAGACACCCCATTATTAATCACTTTTTGTGCTTGTTTGTATAAGTTTATCACTACAACTAGAAGGAAAATTCATATTCCTTCATTAAGGCTTTAGACTTGGTGAACTTGAAATAGCCAATAAGTTTTTTGTCCAATTAATTGTAGTATGTAATTCACTGTTAGTGTCCGAATATGCTTTTGTTGAACAGGTGTACTCTATTTTTGCGTTAACACAAAATAGGTTGTCTGGGATGTTTGCTCGCGAGTTTGGTAGTTGAAATGACAATTGATAAATAAGTTACTGATTGGGAGTTAATTTTTATCCCTAGTAGTTTGGCACCTACGTTGTAAATGCCTTACCATGTGTTCAACTAGTCCCACTTTTGAGTTTGTAAAATCAGTCCTAACATCCATAGCAAGTAACCAAAATCATCTTAGATTACAATTGTTTCGTAGAAAACTAAATGATATAATAAAATGCTTTCCTTATAAAATATTTTCCAGGAATACCGTTAATTTTCTTTTGTTTTGTGATGTATGATCGAAAATATTTTATGTTGTTTGGATATTATTGGAAAATGATTTCAATTTCATGACTTTATTTTATGCAAAAAAAAAAAAAAAAATTGAATTCTTTAAATTTAAAAAAATTCAAAATTTTGATTATTCTATTTCTCTCTTTTCTAATTTTATTTTATTTTTTTTTTAAAAAATTATATTTTAAATTATATTTTATTTTGTCTTTTTTTTTTTTTTTCCTTTTCTTTTTCTCCCTTCCTCTGTGACTATCGATCGACGATGACCATAGCTTTGCCTCGTTGGGATTGGGTAAGCCGCTAGCTCACAAATGTAATGAAGCCTGAGCTTACTAGGATTGAGTGAGCCGCAAGCTCGCGGGCCTCAATGAAGCTTGGGGTGGTGAGCTCAAGCTCGCTTGGATCGGCCGAGCTACGAGCATGCCGACCTTGGTTGAGCTCGAGCTTGCCTGGATCTGGCGAGACTGAGCTTGCTCGCCAACGTCTTGGCTTGCTGCTGGTGGAGGAAGAAGGGGAAGAAGGAGGAAGGAAAAAGAAAGAAAATTAAAAAATTAAAAAATAAAAAAAAAACAAAAAGTAAGAAAAAGAAAAGAAAAGAAATAATGAAAAATCAAAATTTATAAAAATAATTAAAAATTCAATTTTCTAAAAAATTATTTTACAGGAATAAACTTTTCATTAACCAAGGATCCTAAGACTAAGGAATCATTTTGGAAAAAAATTTCCGGTTTTTACTAAAGGGAAATTTGTTTTCCTAAATTAGGAAAATATTTCCCGTTGACTCATTTTCTTAAACAAACTAAACGCTGAAAAATGAAGAAAACGTTTTCCCATAAAATGTTTTCCACAAAATAAATGTACCCTTTGATTGGATTTAATGAAGTCATCCAAATACGTAATGATCACATAAAAAAATATCCAAGGAGGCTATTGCAACTGACTCAATTTGTAGACTTTCTTGCGTGTGAGGAAGAGAACAATTTACTACCACTCCAAATTGCAAAAGGACATCGTCAAAAAAAAAAAAAATTGCAAAAGGACAAAAACAAGACCCAATAGATATGTACTTAGCTAGAAGCGCTATTCAACGTTTAACTTGGTTGTGTCCATAGTGACAATTCTATTCAAAATTTTATTTGTGATGCCAAAAACTTTAAATTTATATTCGAGCGACACATGTGCATTTCATTAAAGTTCTATTAAAATCATTATTAAAAATTTAACATGAATCTGACGTGACATTAATAATTTCTTTTCAAGAAAGTGGCACTAATGTAGCATTGTCAGAAAAAGATTAACAAAAGTAAATTTGCAGTTAATGTTCATCGTGAAGTTACTGTTCATTGTCTTTGAAGTTACTATTCATCGTCTTCAAGCTCACGATTCCTTGGCCAAAATTCCTTTGGCGCTCGTTCGTCAATGCCCATTGTCGCCCAAACCTTTGGTGGCTTTCGTCAACCCTCGTTTGACCACCTGTGAGATGATCATCGCTTGCTCTCAAATCTCAAATTTCATATCTACGCAAGTGTATTCGGAGGGGTGAGGTCGAGAGGAGGAGTGATTATCCTTTATGATGATCTAGCCACGGCAAGCTTTGAAGCTAGATCTGACCATAGCAATAGCTTCAGCCTAAGAGTCTACAATCTAATGGAGGCTTGAGAGTTGAGAGTCTTGAGGGATTAGAGGTAAATGGCATGAAAATATGGGTGTCAAAGAAAGTCACTGGGCTTAGCCCATGCTTGGATCATTGCTTGAGCTGATAACGAATCAGTGTTGCTGATGTTATTATTTGAGATTTACCTTTTCTTTTCAATTTTTCACGTGATGCTCATGTGGCGCCACAGCAGCTCTTAAAAAAAAGAGAAAAGTGTAACTACGAGTACAAATTAGGTTTCGTGATGGCTGCCAAATGCATAAAACAAAAATAAAGAAGAAAAGGAAACACGCTTTCATTGTCATGTCACACGAAAGCAAGATGTTGAGATGGCAACTAAAGTAAATGATGGTTGGCCCACGTGTGGATAACAAACATCCAATCATGACTAAGCAATAAGGCCTGTATCGTTGCCCAGTCCGTACCTCCCCAGATGTGGGGAAAAAGAACAGATTCTCGACTGGTCCTTTCCCCATGTCTCTTGTTTTATACTCAGTTTTTCCGGAGACCTTTTGATGTTTTTGTCTTTCTATTTTTAGTGTGAATGCCTTAAGGGATAATTAGTTCCCAATCGGTACAATTTCCACTTAAGAATTGGACCAATGGGATTAGTTCCCAATTCTCTTCAATTGAAAGTAAGATCATTTAATTTTGAAACTGAATTGATTGGTCCAATTTCTAAGTGATCCAATAAACTGATTGTCTATCTTTTTTTCTTTTTCTGATTTGTCATCCATGATATCTTTGATAGATGCCTCATCCACAAGGCTAAGACTCCCGCTGTTAAGTGGGTCAAAGAACGGTACTCTCTCGCTCTCTCTCTCTCTCTCTCTCTCTCTTTCTTTTCCTCTCCATATTAGGCCTTTTTTTTTTTTTTAAATAGATTTTAAGAAAGCAAAAAGATTTGACTTGGTCACTTATTCTAATTTTATGGAATCGGTTCATTATCAAGGGAACCGCCTAGAACCGGCCAGTTCGGTTCCGTTCGAGTGGTTCTCAATCTGGATGGTTCCTTTTGCTCGCCCCTATTTGCCATTGGGAGAGCTCTTCACTCATTTAGTGGCTATTCCCTCATTATTTTCTTTTCGAATTTTATTAGCATAATAGTCTTTAAATTATTCATTATAAGTCACAAATTATTGTAGGAGTGGACCCCATAATAATTTATAATAATTTATTATTTTATTTTTTGTGACCAAAAACATGTTAGATTAAAAAATGCCACTCAATCATTTCTCTTTCTTTTATTGGTGAGGAAGACACTTCCAAAAATAAAAATTAAAAACCAAAAAAATTACTTCTGAAAAAAAGAATTTAAATCGATAGGTAGCACAAGACTATATATATGATGTTAATTAAAATTGATGGATTAGCGATGAGGATTACTTGCACAAACGAAATATATCAAGAAGAAACTTGAATCCGATACTATGTTAGAAAATCCAATCTAAAAATTTAAAGTTATATATGATTAGAGACTAGATTAATGTAAATAGCCTCATTATAATCCAAGAAAAGGATTTATTAGGAACAAGATATGCTATATCTTATGATGACACGATTGTCGTGTGATTTTTTGTATTCGCTTATACAAGTCAACCTGTTTGTTGAAAAAAAATGGCTTTGTTTATCTTTTTCATTTAAACAATGTTAGACAGCAATTCACATTATCAACGATCCTATCATGACTCTTTTAATATTAAGAAACTTCAAAAAATAGAATTAATAATCATCAAGCCACCTGAATCTTTTAATGTTAAAAAACGTAAAGATGGAATTAATAAATCTTAAAATATCTGCCGCTTAAATGGGGACAGAGAAGCCTCCCCGGGTCGCAAAAGACAAAAACGTGGTAGATCTCGGCTCGCAGGAGCACATACAATAAATATGTTGGGGGGGCCCACATCCCTTGGAAAAATACGTGGCAGTGACTGCACCACCGTCACTCTTCCGGGGTAACGGTGCAGTCAGCTTATCAATTTCCTCTTCTCACGAGTGTATAAGCCCACATGCCATCGCCCTCGCCCGTCGCCCGCTTTTCAAGTCGAGCTCTCTCTTACTGTCTCTCGAAACCCTACCATGTATGTTCATTCGCTTGAAATTTGCTCATGTTATCTCCACCTTCTGAACCTGAACTTGTGCTCCTGAACAACACACACCACCCCCCAAAAAAAAAAAAAGGAAAAAAACCATGAACTCGAGCTCAAATTGATGACGGCGTTTCACGGCGGCGCCGGCGGTTGTTCCCCCGGCCTTGCCGATGGATCTTGCCCGCGGTTTTCCGAAACCATCTTTCGAGATTCAAGTCTTGAGCTAGAAAAGGCAAAACCTTTCGCAAGGTCACGGGAAGAAATCGCGTCCTTCGCTGTTCTTGATGGTGGCGACCATGGCGAGATAGGGTCCCGGTCGCCCTTGTACTCGGACCTAACCCGAACCGATTCTTCTCGGTCACAATCAAAGGCCCGTGCAGGCGAGCTAGGATGCTGTGGGTCGCTTTCCCATTCGGGTCCATTGCCACAAGTAGCCATTGGCGATGGCAAAATTGAAGCTGGATTGCGCTTGCATTCATGCCTGACCCGGCCCGAACTCTGTTCGGCTCTGGCCGTGCAGGCGGTGAAGATCAAGGAGGAATTGGAAGAGGAGGAGGTGGCGACCACTGCTGATCCCAGGGATGCGGCCGTTTTATCGCCGTCATGCTCATGGCAGGCAGCAGCATACGATGTGGCAAAGCCGATGGAGGATCTGGGGGAGGTGGGGCCAACGCCGTTCCTGAGGAAGACTTACGAGATGGTGTCGGACGTGGGTACAGATTCGGTGGTGTCGTGGGGCTTGAGCCAGGATAGCTTCGTGGTGTGGGATCAGCAGGAGTTCTCGAAGCAGGTCCTGCATCGATACTTCAAGCACTCCAACTTCTCCAGCTTCATCAGACAGCTCAACACTTATGTGGGTACTTCTTCATGTTTTGATATGAGCAAACCTATGTTATTTGTTGCGGTCGTTATCTTTTGTATGGATCTGTATAAAGTATGTCTGTGTATGAGCGTTTTGGTTTAACTCTTCGGTTCTTTTTTGAGGTCGTCAAGAGCGTGGTCCTCTTAAAACGTTTGCTCAGGCGTCGAGACTTAATTTAACCCACTTTGACTTTGTCCGTTACTATTTGTGCTGTACCCTAGTTTGGGGGACGAGGAACCAAGAAACCTGAAATGGTGGGCGAGATACACAGATTCTCTAAGAAATTTCGTGAATCATGTGGCACATGTTCACAAAAATATGCATCGAGTGGCCAGTGGACAATGGCCCCTATTAGGCCCTTAGTAGTCATCATATTCAAGTGATGATGCTTTAGACGGTAGTTTGCAGAAACTACCATGTCAACCATGGCATCAGATCACCCATTAGAGATTATCTTCGTACTGGATTTAGAAATGAACTACAGCAATTCCCTTATAGCGGTTAGTATTTTGCATTTTACGGTTTTAATTCTTCATTATGTACTTTCTAGCTGAAGACAAGTTTCCTTTGGCCATTGCTTTGTTTCTATCCGGTGTTTTGTAGTACCTTTCTTCTTTTTGGGCAAGACCAGAAGAATAATTCTGCACTGTTGTATTCATATTATATCTAGTAGTAGCTGGATTGATTTTGAGTTGTTTGCCTTTACTCTTAAAATTTTCCACTCTTTGTACTGGTATTTGGATATTTGTAAGCGATCTCTCCTTGACGTGCATTATAATCCGTGTACTTTCTATATAGGCCTAGTAATACCCCTTGTGCACATCTTCCACTGAAACTTTCTTGGCCTTCATTCTGCTTATTTTCTACTCTTTAGCCTTTGGTTCACTATGAACTCCTAGACATAGCTTCTTCCTATCTTCTATTCTTCATGCATCATAATAAAAAATGTGTCTCAGGGTTTTAGGAAGATCAATCCAGATCGATGGGAGTTTGCAAACCAAGGTTTTCAGAAAGGGAAGAAGCATTTGCTGAAGAACATAAAGAGGAGACGCAACTTAAACAAGCATAAAAAGAAATCGAGTAGTACTGTCACCTCTGATTACCAGAAAGCTGAAAAGGAAGCGGAACTCAAAATGCTTAAGAAGGACCAGGAAGCGTTGAAGACCAAGATCCTTAAGCTAAGAGAAGAGCGGGACAACTTGCAGCATGAGATCGAGCAGGTCGCTGAGCGGGTTCGCCATGCCGACTGCAGGAACCAGCACTTATTCCTCTTCCTCACAAAAGCAGCCAAAAGCCCCAACTTTCTGCTGCATTTAACCCCGAAGAAGAGGCAGAAGAGAGATTTAGAGACCTGTGAATCGAGCAAGAAGAGAGAATTGCTTGGTCCCGATGCCGAAGCCACCAAATGCTTGCCAGAAGCAATGGATCACATGATTCAAAGCCCAAAACTTGATTGCCTGAAAATCAGTGAAGATTTGGCACAGATGGAGCGTCGGCCAAGTAGTGTTGTGCCGGAGCATTTTGGCACCTTTCAGATGCACAATCCGTGGCATTCGATGGATGGTGAAGATGATAGGGTTGCGCAGGGCCAGACGCCCATTCAGATGACCGGAGCTAGCTCATCTGATTTGTCTTCGGTATTCCATGGGATTTCCGAGAAACTCCTCAAGGAAGACGTGGTTATTGGCGCCGATGCGGACAACATAGAAGTAGAAGACCACCTGACGTTGAATGACATGGCAATCTATCTTGAACTGGAGAGTCTGATTGATGGAATGGGTACACAAGTGAACTGATGGAGCAAGCAGGAGGACTGATGCCCTAAATTTTCATGGACTCCCGCGCTGCCCTTTCTGTTACTTTCTTGTCCTTTTGGGTTCCGTTTTGTTATTAAGCTGGACATTAGAGTCATTGTTGCTGCTGTTTTTTTGTGACCCAGATCACATAATACAGCTCTTGCATAATTGGAGAGAGATACTGAAGTGAAGCGACTTTTTGCTTGACGGCATGAAGGTACACACTGGAAACAGGAAGGAAGAGAGAATCCAACTCATAAACTAGGTTTTGGTGGGTCAATGGAATATGCTTGTACATATGTTGTAGTTTCTATCTTTTTCACCATTGTATCGAAGTCCTTTCAGTGTTCTTTTCTCAAGTTAGCACAAACTGTGTGTGTGTATGTGTGTGTGGTCACCAGTTATGTATAAGTAGAAGCGTTAATTGTGCGAAAGTTCATTTTCAGTTTTAATGAGAAGAACTTTCCGAAATGCTTTATATTACCAAATTTTAACTAGAACTTACAAGATATGTTCCATGTATCTTTTCTTTTCTTTTTGTTTAAATCGCAGGCGCTTCTTGTGAATCTAATATGTGTTCTTATTGCAAGCTTCAATACGCCAAGAAGGGAGAGGTTGATTGATGCCGCAATTGGTCCTTTTTCCATGAGAACACTGCCTGGTCACATGGGTAATCATTCAAACTACTCGAAATTAAAGGAGATCAAATGAAAGGCTTTTTTTATAGAGCATTGGAGTTTTAATTCCCCAAAAGAGTTGGCAAACTGTTCGAGAAATTTTCAAACAGCCCTTGTGAAGGGAGGTCGTTCTTTTTAAAAAGTTTTCAAAGTGAATCTTGTCCCAAATTAGTCTTTAAAATGAGTGACTAAGGTGCTGTTTGGTAACGTGCCAAACAGTGCCTGATTCTGATTTTTTGTTCCCAGAATCAGTTTGGGACAAGAATCGCATTTGGTAAAATTTTTGTTCCCGGGAACAGATTGGGAAGAGAATTGAGAATAAAAAAAAAATATGATTCTTCGTCCGAGAATCAAAAAAAGAATCAAAACAGTGAAAGTTTTTTCTTCCCTTCCGTCATCCCACGATTGTCATCCACCACCACCCGCCGCCGTCCGCCCGTCGTCCGCCGCCCGTCGGCCGCCGTCGATCGTCGGTCCGGCGAGCTTGCCGGAGGCTCGCCGAGGTTAGGGCGAGGTCCGGCAAGCTCGCCGGTGGCTGGCCGGCCTCGCCCGGCCCGGCGAGGCCGGCTTGGCCACCGGTGGGGCCGGGTGAGGCTCGGCCGACGAGGGCCGACCTCGGCGAGGGCCGGCGACGCTCCGTGAGCGTCGTCGGCCCCGTTTGGTCCGGTGCCGGACCGGCGACCGGCCACATGAAGAAGAAGAATAATAGGAGAAAAGGGGAAAAAAAAAGTAAAAAAATTATTTAAAAATCAAAAGAAATTAATTTGGAACAGAATCAATTAGCACGGTATCAAACGCAATTCTATTCCAGAATAAAAAATTTTGGACAGTTATCAAACGCGTTTTTTTACTCAGAATCAGTTCCCGGGAACAAAATAAAAAATAATCATTTCTAGTCAGAATCAGTTCCCGAGAACAGAATCGTTACCAAACGCGCCCTAAGTTTCAAATCACTCCTAGCTTACAAACCAACTATCATCACTCATTAAGCATGTGCACCTCATGTGGCACTTTCTGTGGAGGCTCATGATACAACCAAAGGGGGTGAATAAGTTGATTTTCAAAACCTTTTTTTTTTTTTCGCGGAATTACTTAAACTAGATTTGATAGATGCAAAAACAATGGATAATATAAGATGCAAGATATCTCTATAAGATAAGTGGTGAAATAAGTAAAGACATAAAATACAATGCTCGCAGATTTTATGGTGGTTTGATTTATAACAAGTTTGCGTCTTTATTCACCACGAATACGTTGGAATCTATTAATATTCCAGTTAGTAGTTACACCAAAGCATGTCCTGCTTCTATCCAAAATTGATAGATCCCACTATCAATAGACAAGCACTACCTATATTTGTACACTCCTCAAATTACAAATTACACTGAACAATGACAACTCTCAAAGTAGTAGATTTTTTTTTTTCTTTTGGTCGAAACAAAGGAGTAGATCACAAGCGAATAAAATCATGCTTGCAACATAAAAAGAATGTGACCACATCGATATTTACAACTTTCTTAGTTTTACATAATTTCTTCAGCGTGTATCAATCTTCTTATATAGTCTTCAGCCTCCAAATTAACCATTAAAGAATCCTTAAGAGGATCAATTAGCCATTGAAAATTACGAACGCAATTACTATGAGATCTGGTCACCCATATGATCAAATTTTTTAGGTAATGATGAGGTTTCCCTAAATAGAGTAAGCTATGTGCCTCAATAATCTATTCTTCTAATTGATTGAGTAACATAGGTAACAATCAAATTGATTTTTCTCCATATCTTCACTTCGAGATTCCAAGCCTTGAAAGCTAGCTATTTATAACTTCTAACTCGCAAATTAAGTGAAAGGAATATTGGTCTTCTTATCCAGATTGCTTGAACTAGCGCAAAAATATTTTTCTCCATAGCTGATATAATAAGTTGTTTCTATCAGCAATTGACTTGCATATTGCTATCCATGGGTACACTAATGTTCAAGACTTCACTCACTAGTCATCTTATCACGATACTTCTAAGTTCTCGTGAACTTCCCATTCTTCTAAACCTGTGCACACTCTATCGTGATCCATCTGGCTTCCAGTAATCTTCATGCTTCAAATTCCATCAATTGTGATAGAGAGTCCCTTATATCAACATTACTTGAAATAAGACAACATTTACATCTATAAAATTATAATTAGAAATAGAATATTTTGTCAGTTTCAAAATATTATAGGGACATTTTCGTACAAGGCATTGTTTTTGTTTCGTTTCGTTTTTCTTTCCTCTTTTCTCTCTATTCTTTCTTACTTCCGCAACGTCACACCAAGACCTCCCTCTTTGCCTTCAACGACCTCTTTCGCGCCTTTTCTCGCCTCAATCGCGGCATCTCCAGTAAGATTGCCTTCAATGTGCTCATTGCCCGCTTTTTACAGTCTTAGTTGCCGTGATGAAGCCCTGCGCATGATCAAGACAATGGTGCGTAGTGGCTTTGGCCTCAACTTCGAAATCCTATCAGCATGGGCAGCCACTTCCAATCCTCAGTCGACAGGGTCTACCTCGATAGGCAGCCAAGCAGGAACTCCAAAGAGGAAAGCTAGTGTCCACAATGCCTCGAGTTCTTCGTCGACACCGTCAAAGCGAGTCACTTGCAAGAACTCCATTTCCCTACCTCTAGATCTGTTAGCAGAAATATGATTAAGAAGAAGAGTGGAGTCAGATTTTGAAGCGTGATAACACTCTCTTTAAAACATTATTTATCCCCAACATTGCTAATAGTTATTGAACAAAATCGATACAACAAAATTTCAATGAGAATACCGGATAGCAATTCCCGTGTTTCTCCAAGAACTCTTAAAAGGAAACAATTAAAATAAATGGTTGTAATTTTTTGAAAGAAAATTGGGAAGACTAAAGAAAATATGAGACAAAAAATGATGAATAGTCTTTTAGAATTATTGTAAACAGATGCTTTCTCCAAAGACATTTTTGGAATTCCTATTAAATAATAATAATAATAATAATAATAATAATAATAATAATAATAATAATAATAATAATAATAATAATAATATTATTATTATTATTATTATTATTATTATTATTATTATTATTATTATTATTATTATTATTATTATGAATTTTAAAAATTCTGAAAAGACACGACTTCTTAAAAATTTTAAGACGCTAAATAACCTTTAGGAATAAAATTCAAAATTAATTAATAAAAAACAACTGTAACCCAATTGCAAAGTACATCTAATTATTGCAGACCGGCATGTGCATATTGTAAGGTCCAACCCACTAATGTCCACAATGCCTTGAGTTCTTCTTCCACACCGTCAAAGCGAGTCACTTGCAAGAACTCCATTTCCCTACCTCTAGATCTGTCAGCAGAAATATGATTGGGAAGAAGATAGGAGTCAGATTTTGAAGCGTGATAACACTCTCTTTAAAACATTATTTACCCCCAATATTGCTAATAGTTATTGAACAAAATCGATACAACAAAATCTCAATGAGAATACCGGATAGCAATTCTCGTGTTTCTCCAAGAACTCTTAAAAGGAAACAATTAAAATAAATGGTTGTAATTGTTTGAAAGAAAATTGAGAAGACTAAAGAAAATATGAGACAAAAACTGATGAATAGTCTTTTAGAATTATTGTGAACAGATGCTTTCTCCAAAGAAATTTTTGGAATTCCTATTAAATAATAATAATAATAATAATAATAATAATAATAATAATAATAATAATAATAATAATAATAATATTTTTTAATTATGAATTTTAATAATTCTGAAAAGACACGACTTCTTAAAAATTTTAAGATGCTAAATAACCTTTAGGAATAAAATTCAAAATTAATTAATAAAAAACAATTGTAACCTAATTGCGAAGTACATCTAATTAAATTATTGCAGACTGGCATGTGCGTATTGTGGGTCCAACCCACTAAACACATCGTTTCCATTTGAAAGAGTGGAAGGCTTTCACACTTACATATTGACACACGCACTTCTAATTATTCTATGTGGGAGGAGGAACTTTCAAGTTTGTTTTACAAATAAACTACCAACAAAATCCACAATGGACCGCCAACAAGAAGTCGCCAGGACACCAAATTCTTGCAACTGCACGCAGCCATCACCGTGATAGCATTGCCTCATCTTATGTTGCCTCGTCTGATGTTGTCGCCCTTCCCCTTTTCTGTGTGCCGTCATCACCCTCGTCTACCTCTGTGAGCGTTCTCTCCACCATCTCTTCTGCGCGCATCTCTCTCCTTGCCCATCAGCCATCGTCATTTCAAGAACTAAAGAGTGGCGACCACAAGCGTCAAATGTTGACATGCTTGTGCTTGATTTGAGCCTTAGATCTCGCCTCTAGGGCACGGATCAACCTCCATCCTAAATGAAAATGTCTTTAGTCATGGTTTGGTTACTGTCACATGAGATTCACGTGCCTGTCCGTTGGCAAAGAATTGATTAGCGGGTGAGTTGTGGGTGATTGAAGACTAAGTCGCTTACTTATGGACTTTATTTGAAATGAAGTTCATTTTAAAGAACCTTATGAGAAAATGTTCCATTTCAAGGGCTATTTGAATAAAATTTAGAGTCTTTAGAGAATCTTTTACAAAGTAGATCAATTACGCGGTTTCCATCTCATCATTGATATAATTCGCATATTCAAAGTTAATGCGGTCCAATCCTCACCCAAATAAAAATTTTGATCACGAAAATTAGGTCAGGTGTCGTTGTAAAGTCTGCCTCAAGAGATTTTATCTATATTTGATGAATCTTTTAGTACATCACAGATGTGACTCTTACCAAATTCGGATTAGGAAGTGACTAAATAAAGTGGACAAACACAAATGATGGACCAGGACAATGAAAGAAGCGACCCTCGAATGCTCCCAAAAGGTGATCCTGACGTCTGTTTGAAGTCTTCCTGAGTGAACATCAGACATTTCCAGCTACTTTCTCAGCGTCTCTTTTCGTTCTCAATAGAGCTTTTTCTTATGGACTCCATATGCATCGGATAATATTTCTGAGTTTCGAGAGAACGAGAGTACGTATGATGTATCTAGGTGGATTTATACGTACTCTGTACTTCTGCATATTGAACTGCATGCTTTTTCTGTGCATCCTAACCAAATTTGGGTGTGAGATAGTCTCTTGTGAATTGTGATATTCCATGTCGAAAGTAGTTGGGCCACAATTCTTCAACCCCATATGCACTTAATCATTTAGGGCGCACATGATAAAATTTATACTTCTCTATTTCTCTATTTCTCTATTTCTCTGTTCACCGGAACAGGTTTGGAACAGAAATTCGTTTGGTAACGCAATTTAATTTTTCTATTTCTGGAACAGATTTCTATTCTAGAAATAGATTTGAAGAAGAAATGAGAAGTTAAATTTTTAACTTCTCAGTTTCTGAAATAGAAATTGCAATCAATTTGAAAGGAGAAAAAAAGAAATAATAAAGAAATTAATATAAAAAGAGGAAAAATAAAATAAGGAATAGTGTTACGAGAGATTTTCACTATCCCCGTTTATGAATTTAGGTTCATTTATAATGATATGCCATTTATATCAAAAAAATGTACATGATATGATGTGAACATATTCGACTTTAATATTGCGATTCACAAAACAATGGACAGGATATACAAAAATCTCAAGATTTCATATCCTATCCTATCTAGTCTTATCCCGATTAGAAATCCGGACGACCAAACGATACTGTAGAGTTCTGGAGGGCATCAACAACTTCAAAGCTATGGGTCCATATGGATATAACAATTTATTCTACAAAAAAGCCTGGTCCATCATAGGATGACATAGTGGATGCTATAATGGACTTCTCCTCCTCAAGGAGGATGTTGAAAACTATAAATTCTACTATGATATCTCTTGTGTTGAAGGTCCTGAATCCATCTCGCATGGAAGATTTTAGACTCTATCTCATGCTGCAATGTTTTATATAAGATCATATTGAAGCTACTTACAGAAAGAATAAACTATATCATTCTTTTGGTTGTTGGCCTCAACCAAACTGCTTTCATCTCGAGTCAACAAATTTTGAAGCATATTCTACTTTGCCAGCAGCTCCTTCATAGCTACCATAAGGGCAACAAAGGTAAACGTGTGGGAATAATTGACCTCATGAAAGCTTTTAACATGGTAAAATGGGTGGCAGTACTCGAGGTTCTAAGAGCTATCAATTCACCATAGCACTTGATTGATTTGATAGCTCAATACATAACTACACCGAGGTTTTCAATAAGCCTCAACGGCGAACAAGTTGGCTACTTTGCTAATACCAATGGACTATGGCAAGGCGACTGTCTCTCCTTATCTGTTTGTCTTAATTATGGAGATTCTTAACAAAATAGAAAGTGGTCATATTTTCTTTCAAGTATCATTGGCGCTGCAAAATAAGAAAAATTACACTTTTGCTTTGCCAATGATTTATTTCATCTTGCTCATGGAGATGCCGATTCTGTTATTTGCCTTGTCAAAACACTTGATGAATTTGCAGGTCTCACAAGACTACATTTTTACCTAAATAAATGTCAAATCTTTTTCTCTAGTCTGACCGAGGTAAAATAGGGTATTATATTGGATCACACACCTTTCCTCACAGGTATCCTTTCCATTAGATACCTTGGTGTTCCTCTTGTCACAAGACAATTGAAGCACACAAATTGCAAGAGTACGACTGATAAAATTTTCAAAAGAATAGAAGGCTGGGGCATGCAACATATAAGCTATCCTAGTCATCTGCAGTTGGCCATCAATACTTATTTTCATCTGTACTTATTTGATGCAAATGTTTTTAATTCCAAAGCAAACTATATACAAAGTGAATATGAAGATTAGGCAATTCTTATGGGTTGGACATACGGAAGGCCACGGATTGCATAAAGTTGCTTGGAAAATTTTTTGCTTGCCAAAAAGGGTGGGAGGAATAGGGTTGCTCAATATAAATTTATGGAACAAAGTTTTACTAAGCTGAGTGCTCTAGAACCTTATAAATTTTCCATCCTCTTCCTTATGGAGTAAGCTAGTTCACAGTACCAAATGTAGAGGCATTTCGATCATGCAACTCTCAAGGGTAGTATGGTGTGGAGTTGGTGTGGCATTGGCGTGGCATTCTTAAATTGTGACCGACTTTAGCGTAAGCTATGTCTAGGCAAAGATATTGTTGCAAAGAGTTATACAATGAACTTAAGAGTGTGGGATCGATAGCGGGATGGTATCAACTGATATAGATAGGCGGGGTCAACAAATGCAATTTTATTGGGTGGCTAGTTTGTGGAGATAGATTACCAACAATTGACATTGTATCACCTTAGAATCCATTGTAATTTATGTTTGGCTAGTCTAGAAAATCGAGAACATCTATTATTTCAGTGAAGATGAACTGAAAGCATATGGCGTGTTATCCTCACACAATACGAAATCTATCATTCTTTAGGATGATGGAATGATTAACTCCAATTAATAATCAGGGCTATCAAAGGCAAGGACTTCGCGGCGAAGCTTCTCAAGGTAATTTTAGTAACCATTTATTACATTTGGATAGAATATAACTGTAAATGTTTCCAAAACAAGTCAAATAATGTCTTTATCATCGTGGCTAAAGTCCGTAAACTTGCCAAAGGGCAAGCTTCATATTACAAAAATTTAGATCTTCCAAAACAAATGAAATATTGGCTCATGTCCTTAGTTATCTTTGTAATGTTGGGGAATGCCCCTAAGCTCCCGTACATCATCTTATAAATGATACTGACATTTCAAACAAAAAAAAAAGTTATCAAATTATTACAAAATTAAGATTGTAAAAGGGAAGGAACAACAAAAGGAAATGGAAACGATAAAATTGGATGGCAATATAGATATAAACTATTAACTATTATCCTTTAAATTGTCTTAATCACATGTTTATTAGTGCAAGCAATTTTGCAAGATGGATATTAAATGATAACTCGTTATAGTTTACAATGAAAAAGGAAGAACTGCTTGATGAAAATAATAGCCAATCGCCCTTTTTGAATTTTCAAGAGTTTTCTTAAAATTATATGGCCATTAGTTTGTGATTTTACATTTGTTTGCTCATGTGCTATTTTCTTATAAACAACTTGAGGAAAAATATAATAGCAGAAACTTCTGTTTTTAATATAATAATATAGATGGAGAATATATTTCATTACACTTTAATATTTTGCAGGGTATAGGTAACTGGTCCATTCGAATATATCGTCCATATATTTATAACATTGTTCAACGTATTTCAAAAAATTAGCCTATATTTTCTCACTTAGAGGAGCAAACTTACTTTCGTAATTGTGAAAATGTTTTTGATCACACATCGAAGCAACTTTTAATATGTTTAGCAACTTTTAATACAGGAAATAATTAATTATATGTGATTAGTAGCTTTTTGTTTACTATAACATCCACACGTGACAAATAATTTCATTTTCAAATTGAAGTAATTTAAATAATACAAAGTGAAGCTAAGCTTAGAAAGGTAAAAAAAGTATGTAATGAGGTTAGTAATTTTTTAACCACTCGAAATATTCAAACTTGTTTGGTAATTTCCCTATTGTTGAAATGACTTTTGATGTTTCTTGGTAACTTTTTATAAGAAATCATAAATTTTATGTGCTTAGTAATTTTTATTAGGGCAAAAGCCACAAAAAACCCAAAATTATGCCCATTATGACATATTTATTCTGAATCTCTTTTCCGTGGCACTAAAAATTCAAAATTTATATCTATATGACATATTTACTTTCAATTAAAGTTATGTTAATGAGAAGTGTTAGTAATCCTCTTACATAAACCATTAAAAATTTTACTGACCAAAAAAAAAACCATTAAAAATTTTGCCTACGTGGAAATAAAAAAAAGAGTAAATATTATTGATATGGTGCGCACGTGACTTAAGTGGAATAAAAAATTCTGTTACTTTAGCCATCTATAAGGACGTTGGAGGATAAATGTTTAATATAGATATAAATTTTGGATTTTTTGCATCGCAAGAAAAAAATTAGGGTAATTGTAATGAGCATAATTTGAAACTTTTTGTGATTTTTTTTTTTAATTATGCTTAATGCACGTAAAAGGATTCCTCATTCGTGGGCACGTCTCTCACCACAAGCTGTTCACTGGCGCAACCATGGCCGGCCCTGTATCAACCAATTTCAGTCCAAAAGGCGATGCCTTTCACACGGTCAGACTGCTGTTTGAGAAGGAGGGCGCTCTCCCTTCCGTCTCTCATCGCTCATGTCGAGCTCGAGCCCGGAGGCCTCCGGCGACGCTCCGCCCTTGTCCTTCTGGCCGTCCGTGCGGGTAAGACGTGTTCCTAAGCTTCCATGGAGCCATAGGGGAGTCGAGGATCTCGGTCGTCGTGTTCTCGGAGAACTACGGGTCCTCTGGCTGGTGCTTGGACGAGCTGGTGAGAATCGTCGAGTGCAGGGATACGATGGGGCAGATCTCGTGGCCGCTGTTCGACAAGATGGATCCATCGGAGGTGAGGAACCAGAGGGGGAGGTATGGACAAGCCCTAATCGGTCACGACGAGAGGTTGAAGTCGAAGGGCGATTCGGAGAAGGTGAAGAGGTGGAGAGAAGCACTGACTAAAGCAGCAAACATCTCTGGCTGGCATTTGGTTGACGAGTAAGGCTCTCATTTAATCCTTTCCAACTGTTGATTAAGGAATTTCACTTACTTCCTTGGAAATAAATTCAGGGTAAGCTTTATGCATATAAGGGGAAAAAATCAATTCACTCTAATTGGAGCAGGAAAGCTTATGTATCCTTTCTTCACTCTAAAAGGGGAATTTCAAAAGTCGTGCATTGAGTAAATAAACATGCAGCTGGACCATGTCCCTCTACAGGCCCCTTGAGGTTTGCAGGTTTATCAAAAAGGAAGGTAATGATCTGTTTATTGACTAAACTTAAGGCTGACTGAGTATTTATCTGTTTAATTAGGGATCCAGAAAGTTGATTTCCATATCTTCTCTTTTGGGTGCCGATTGCTAGGAACTGAATCTGGTCTATAGTGCATGAGATATTGACTGCGAGTTGATCTCATTGCAGATCAACTTAGTATTCCTTGTATCAATTGTATTTGAATCTCCTCAGGTATTCTTCATTGGTTTTATGCATGGAATCTACCAGGCGTGAGTCTTATGTCATTCAGAGCATTGTCAAGAGAGCAAGGCCAGAGCTGTACAATGAGCAGTTACATGTTGCCAAAAACGTGGTTGACATGAATTTGCATGGGTCTGATTTGCATACTTTGCTAGACATGGAATCAAATGAGGTTTGCATGGTCAGGATTTGCAGATTTGGAGAAATAGGGAAGATGATGATCGCCAAAGCTACTTACAATGCTTTTGCTCGCAAATTTTTACTGTTGCAGCTTTCTTTCCAATGTTAGAGAAACTTGCTAGAAATCCACAGAAGGTGGCCAACTTCAGCTTCAAGAGACACTTTTTTTCAGGTAAAATGAGATGACACTCTCAAGCTTGGCAATGTCCCCTGAGTTATGAACATGATAAAGAGTAGACTTTGCAAAAAAAAAAAAAAAAAGGTCCTCATCATCATTGACAATGTGAACCAGTTGATCCAATTCAAAACGCTAGTTGGAGGACGTGATTGGTTTGGTTGTGGAAGCTAAAATCTCATAATGACTCGAGATGAACATTTACTGGCTTCCCATCACATAGAAAGTATATACAAGGTTCAAGTGTTACATCATTCTAGTGCTTGTATGCTTTTGAGTTGGATTGTTTTCATGAATCTTTCTCCTCCTTCAGATTATGAAGAGCTTTGAAATAACGTAGTGGATAACATCAAAGGACTTCCATTAGCTATTAAATTTTTGGGTACATTTCTTCGTGGCAGAAGCTTACTTGAATTGATGAGTGCATTAGATAATTTGAATAGAGTTTTCAGTGGAGAAATCTTCTGTGTGTTGAGAATGAGCTTTGATGGTCTAGATGATTATGAGAAGGATATATTTCCTGACATAGCATATTTCTTCATGGAAGAGTGTATGAGTTATGTGAGAAAAATTTGGGAGAGCTGTGATCTCTACCCAGATGGTGGAATTGCTATTCTTATAGATAAGTCGCTCATCACTATTAAGTATGGCAAGCTGGAGATGCATGATATGATTCAAGAAATGGGAAGAGGAATTGTTTGGAGGCAATCTCCCAAAGAGCTAGGGGAGCGCGGCATATTGTGGTTCTATGAGGATGTGCTTCATGTGCTAACAGAAGGCATGTTAGTAAACTGAATCATGGTCCTTTGTTTTTGACAATATATATGCTCGTTTGGTAGGGTGAAGGCTTCTTACAAAGAAGTTTTGGCCTTTGTTAAAAATTTGAATGTGCACGGAAGCATTATTTGGTATTGATGATAGTTTGTGGTTTGAATGTGTGTTGCATATAATTTGTATATGATGGACAAGGGAAGGGACGAGATAGGATAGTTCTAGGGATAAAGGCAAGTTTTTATGGGACCAAAATAGTTTCACTAGTTTATAAAAATAGTTTTACAATAGTTGAAGGAAGTGTTGGCGGAGGAGCTTCATGATATGGAGTTTATTCCCATACTCCTCTCACACATTTACGCTAATGAGCTATGGCCTTTTCATAGGCCTTTCCACCGACTAAGTACAACTGCCTTTGAGGATTCTGGACTTCTCCTGGATGCAGTCCACGTAGGCTTCATCTTGCGGCCACCACCACATCTCTGACTTGTTCAGAGATTGTTTGCTTATTACATGCTGGATATTTTCCAGCCACAATCTTTAACTACCCAAAAACTTCATCTAGGGAATTCTAGATTGTAGTTTAGTAACTTTAGGAAACTCTAGAAAAATGGATCACCATTTCCAACAGCCTTCTACTAAAAAGATATGTGAATATATTCTGCTAGGTTGCTTTTTCATAATAGTTGCTTTTTCCATATCCAACACCGAGATGTATGGTTTGTACTATTGACCTCTCCCCAGAAAGTAAATTGTGAAAAATCTGCAGGAACTTAAATACTGTGGTTTTTTTTTATGATTGATGTCATTTATAAAACTCTTGTTTCAAATGCTAAAGTAAAAGCAGATTCTGAAAGCTAAGAACGAAAGGCACCAGAAGCATGGCAAATCTTATTTACTACTTGCCAAGTCCTTGCATAACCTAGCCCTTTGCACTTAAATCGTCTCCTCATATATGTGCTGCCAGGGAACTAATAAAGTGGAAGCAATAATGCTCAAGTTGGCTGCTCCTGAAGAAGTACACTTCAGTGCTCAAGCCTTCACAAACATGAAGAGGCTCAGAATTTTCTATATACCATTCAGGTGATCCCATCTACTTTCCTGTTGAATTAAGGTGGCTGGAATGGCCCAGTTACTCTCCACCATGGGTGCCATTCAATACAGGCCACAGGAAACTTGTAGGTCTAATCCGGAGTAAAAGCAGCATCCGCATACTGGGGAAAGAATTCTAGGTACATGCTCGCAATATGCTCCTGTTGCGAATCTAGTCAAACTGAAAGAGTTGTTTTTAAGGGACTGTGCAGACCTTAAAAACCTTCCTTGTAGCATCTATACACCGCAGCATCTTGAGCATATTTTTTCTGATGGATGCTCACAACTTAGTAAGTTCCCAGAATTTGTGTGGGGATCAAGTGATTATATCAATTTCTTTCTCCCATTAGCCCTTCCGAGCGTAATTTACTTGATTATGCAAAGATGCAGCTTATCAGAACTTAGTTTTTTGAAAAATCTTCATCGCAGGTCATTATTGACACTTTTTTAGATCTGTCGGAAAACAATTTCGTTAGCCTTCCTACATGCATCAGTTAATTTACTAAGTTGCAGCAACTTTTTTGACACAGTGCTTGCAGCTTTGAGAGATTCTAGCTCTCCCGCCAAACATAACATCTTTACTTGCGAAAGGTTGTGAATCACAGGAAACATGTGTGGATTTATCACGCATGTTAGGATATAATCCAGACAAATCACCTTGACTCAAACAAATTGACTTATCTAGCCATCACAAGATGATCCAGGATCAATGCTCTCTCTCTCCCTCCCCCGCCCCTCACGCACATGTTTTTGTGTTTGTGTCGAGTGTAAAATGGTGTAAACTGTACCAATTAGCAGGGACTGATTGGTGAGTCTTGGGTTGACATTTTTTATCCCAGAAGCAAGATCCCAAAGCAGTTCATCCATCAAAGCATGAGAGGACTAATAAGGTTTCCTGTATCTTCCGAGTTATACTGTGATATAGCCAGCTTGGCCTTTTGTGCCATTATCGGTTCAGCTAATCGAAAGAAACTCATTATTTCATGCGAGATCCAGTTGTTTGTCAATAATCAAGAAGCTTATGGTGGTGTAGATTGTTTTTGCTCGTTAAAGATTGACCACATATGATGGGGGGATTGGGCTGTCAATTGCTGAATGATAGCAGTCATTCTACGGTACTGTTTCAAACATAGGAAACTGCAGGGTGCATCTGGCGTACGCACAAGGTAAGCAACTAAATGAAACAAAGATTGACAAAGCGTCGATCCTCTGAATTCGAACACGGACCTCGCAAGTTCCGATGTCTGAAGCTCCGAAACAAAGGTAAGATTTTCAAACAGTACACTAGGATTTGAAATTATCTTTCTCGCGGTTTCAGTTAGGGGGTTATGTTGAAACCCTTTTGAATGGCTTTGATTGCGCGTCTCCTCACAGCGGAAACAAACCTGCTGATGTGCTTTTCTTTACCCTCAGATTTATGTGGTCTAAGTCAATATTCAGAAATTTTCTTGTCGACACGTATCACGACCAAGCCCAAGAAGAAGGGCTTTAAATAAAGAAATATAATTTCCCAATAGGCACTAATCTATCTTTTGTTAGTCTTCGTCCAATCACGTCACACGCAGATTTGAAGAACCCAGATACGAAGAAAATGAATTGAGACTGAGAGCAAAGTTAGCAGATTTTAACAAATTCCCCAATTTACGGAATGTAGGCTTGACACTAGCGTACTGATTTATAATTTTTTTTTATGATGTGAAAATATTTTTGGGATAAATGTGATAGAGGCACCCTAATTTGGGATTTTTTTGTAATACGAAAATTAATTTGGGACAATTGTTGTACCTATTTCGAATTTCCATGACATGTTAATGTATCAATCTACAAATTTTTTTATGATATTAATCCGTTTCAAATATACATGACCATAGGACATTGTAATGCTTCAAAGGTACGTAGGCTTTTTTTTTTTTTTTTTTTTTTTTTTGGGTAAAATACTTAGGTTCGGCTTATTTCGCAAAAAATATTATATTTCTGGAAAACATTCTTTTACACCATTGCTTATTCTTGGGTGCTCGACGACCAGGCATGGGTCCTCAATGATTAGGCTAAGGTCCATTAAGGTCGGAGTTGGGCAAGGGTACTAGAGTTTGAGGCTTGACCTTGATAGACCTAGGTCCAAGTGTTGAAGACTCAGGCACAGGCATTGGGGTCCTCAACCCAACCTCGATGGACACAGGCACCAGGGTCTAGGGCCTCGATCTCATTGGACATAGGCTCTGGTGCGGGGGATCCAAGTATGAGCACTAGGGTACTAAGCCACCTTTATGGACTTGCACTCGGCCACCAAGTCCCAAGCCCGACCTCAATGGAGTCAAGCACGAGCACTAGGGACTCGAGCATGGGCACTAGGGCCTTGGGGTTGGCCTTGATGGACTCAAGCATAGGCACTAGGGTCCTGAGCCTCAACCTTGATGGACCTAGCTTCAAGTGCGAAGGATTTGCACATGGGAACTAGGGACTCGAGCTCTACCTTGATGGACCCAAGCCAAGATACGAGGGATCCAAGTATAGGTATCAGGGTCCTACCCTTGATCTTTATGGATTCGGCTCTAGTGTCGAGGCAATGAGCATGGCACTAAGGCCTTAGGCCTAAACTTGTTGGACCAAAGCACTAGTGCTAGAGACCCAAGCAAAGACTTCAGGTTCTCGAGCTTGACCAAGGGCGCAAGTGATCCCTATCTGGACGTTGAGGACCAGGTCCTAGGCGCTTAGACCAGGGTCACAAGCCCAAGTCATGAGCTCAAGCGTTGAGTACCTAAGAATGATTGTTAGGTTTCCTGTATCCAAGCACAAAATTTCTAATTTAAACGCAATAAGTAGTCATATTTTTTATAATGATTTTCGATTTTTTAAAGAAAAAATCATTTTCCTAAAATGTGTTTTTTTGGTCATATCATTTTCCTAATTTATGCATAGGTTTTCCATCAATCAAGAAACTATTTCCGTTGACTCATTTTGCTAAATGATTCAAATGTCGAAAAATGAGAAAAATATTTTTTTCCGCATGGACCATAAATCTAAGTTAATAATATAAAAGTAAAACAAGCTTTGGCTGTCATTCCTGACAAGAATGCAAGCGAAGTCGGATGACTGAGATGGCAACAGAAGAAAACGATATTCTGCGTAGTGTGTACGTGTAGATAACAAGGCAATAAATGATGATTAAGAAATTAAATCCTGGTACAGTTGCGTAGTCCATCATCCTTGTCACAGAAGGTTGGCAACTTCATTGGAAAAAGAAAGATTTTCAATTGTCCCTTTCCCAATATCTTTTGCTGTATCTTATCTGAAGCGCATTTTTAGGGAACTCCAGAAAAGTGAAAGCAACTGAGATTGCAGCCACTGAGTTTCGCCGTGTAGTCTCGTCGCCTTAAGCATATTTGCATCTTCAGGGGTGGATTCATCTGCTTTGACGGAAGCAGTTTGCTTCTCGGGATCAACAGGAGGGTCCACCCTTGCGTCCCACTGCCACCATGGGTGGAGGAGGCAGCAGACCAGCTCTGAAGAGAATGCGTTGGACGGGATCCTAAGGTTGAGCTCCAACCGAAAGCCAATAACTAAACGGAGCACGGAATATTCTATCAGGCATGGCGAAGCATGTACATTAGCATGCAATTAAGGTAACTTGCAGACACAAAAGACAATTAAAATAAAACAAATGAAAATGCAAGCATACGTGTGCACGTATATGCATAACAGAGAATTGCGGAACGGGAGAATATTGAAGAGAGCTTTTGCCCTCTCTAGCTCCATAAACACTCGGAGTATCTTCTATCGTAAGCTTACATTATCATGTAAGTCGATAGAGGAGGATATATACAACACGCCCATGGGGTCGTCACTAGCAATTAACAGTATCTATTAGGCTTCTGCACCTCTCTTAAGATTGCAACTGATCAGAAGAAAACAAATGTATCAGTAAAATCTTAAGGAGAAGTTGATACTATCGACAGCAAATTCAGAAAATCAATTAATCATCTCTCACATGTATCCCAAGTTCCCAACATAAAACCTCAAGGATGCACAATGAAAGGAAAGCTTGGATTTGACTAAAAAGAATTTCTTATCGCCCTTAGCCTTAAAGCAGCCTCCTCTCCGACCCCCTAAAAAAGAAAGCAGCTTCCGAGTAAATGACTCAGGGAACATATCATCAAAATCTTGGGCTAAGTGTGGCATTGAAAAAAATTTAATTCCTAGCGATTGAGATTATTGCATTATCATATCAGAAACAAGACAGGAAGACGAGATCTTGGTTAGATGCATCGCGTGGTTGGGTAAGGTAAGAATCTCCCCATCTAAGTATACGCAGAAGTTAGCATCTAGAGAGTCATCCTATTTGTCAAAAGAGAAGCTGCATTTCATCAGCTCAAAACATCTGAAGAGGGATAAAACCATTCAGAGCTTGCACGGGACATAAATGAATTGTTACCTAAATAGTAAAGGAAACTGTTGCCATTCGAGATCTCTTGAGAGAATCAAGCCAGATTACAGGTCACACTGCTACTCATTGCTAGAGAACTGGATGACTGCATCCAATAAAGTAAAAAAGAACAGGCAAAAGCAGCATGAGGCCTTTTGGGTGTCACCGAGAATTCCGGTAACATCACTACTTCAAAGTGCATACCACATGCACTAGTCAATTTATTAAGTTGTAGGTCCTCATTGAGAATTTTAGATCAGTCAAGAGAACAAATTTGTTAGCCTTCTAACATGCATTAGTCAATTGATTAAGTTGCAGCAGCTGTTGGCATGTCGTTTCAAGAGATTCTAGCTCTCCCGCCATAAATAATTTCTTTACTTGCGAAAGGTTATGAATCGCTCGAAACATGTGCGGACTTATAATACATGTTACAATACAATCCAGATAAATCACCTAGACTTAGAAGAATTGACTTCTTTGGCTATCATAAGTTAATATAGGTTCAATACTCTAGCAATTACACTATGCTGTCAATTGATCTCTCTCTCTCTCTCTCTCTGTGCACGTGTTCGTGTCTCAAGTGTAAATGTTCCACATGGCAAGGATTAATTGGAGGGACTCGAGTTGACATTTATCATCCAAGAACCAAGACCCCAAAGTGGTTCGGCCATCAAAGCAAGAAAGGACTCACAAGGTTTCTCGTGTCTTCAAAATCATAATATAACATAGCCGACTTGGCATTTCATGCTATCGTCGGTTCATCAATAAGAAGGAATTTAGTATTTCATGCGAGATCTATTTTTTTGTCAACCATCAAGAAACTTTTGGTTATGTAGATTGTTTCTCCTCATGGGATTCTGACCACATGTGGGTTCTATACATTCCATAGCAAATGTCATGGGGATTGGACTTGAAATTACTAAATTATTACAGTCAATTTATGGCACTGTTTCAGGTATTAGAGGGGACTCTGAGGAGTTGTGGCACTCATTTAGTGTGCAAACAAGTGGAGCAACCAAATGACATGGAGATTGATGAAAGCATGGATCCTCTAAATTCAAATACGAAGGTTTCAAGTTCTCATGTTCGAAGCCACAAAATAAATGAAAGATTTTCAGACTCCAAACGCAGTACATTATAATTTGAAATTAGCTTTCTTGTAATTAAGTTCAAGATAGAGAACCAAGAAAGAATAAGGGCTTTAAAAAATGAATTAGAATGTCCAAATTGACCTAAAATTGCACGATTTGGTTTCGGGAGGTTATGATGTACCAGTCATAGAAACATTTTAGTCACTCTCTTCTTCTTCTTCTTCTTCTTTTGTCCCTTTTGCCTTGTTCTAAACTGGGCCTCAAAATAGATGGGCTCTGTAGTCCGTTCACTCAATGATCATATATGAAGTACGTGTTTGCTTTGGCCTTGTTTCCAATTTACCTTAATTATGGTTGCTCATACGTCATAAACATGCATAAGTAATCACCGTGATCCAAAGATTAAAAGTCACAGAAACCTTAATTTATGTAAGCAATGTCTAGAGTGACCCATTTATTCAAAAAAAAAATCTGTCACCAAAAACCATAAATTTTTAGTTGAGTGACATATTTATACTTTATTAAAAGTTATGTAAAAAATTGTTGTTAAAAATCTGACGTGGCATTATTAATTTTTCTTCGAGACGAGTGGCGCTGATGGGACATCACAAAAAAATTAAGAAAGAAAAAAAGATCGAGCTTACTGTTTATCGCGAAGTTACTGTTCATCATCTTCAAAGTTACTGTTCATTGTCTTCAAGCTCGCGATTGCCTGGCCAAAACGCCTGCGTCCCTCGTCCATCAATGCCCAAAGTTGCCTAGACCTCTGAGGACGTTCGTGAGCCCTTGCTTAATAACCCGTGATCGCCGGTTGCTCGCAGATCTGAAATTTCATATCTAGGCAAGTGTTTTAGGAGGGGTGAGTCCCTTGACGACGATTTAGTCGCGGTGAGCTTCGAAGCCAGATCTGGTCATTGTGGTCGCTTGAGCTTGAAGCTTGACCTAAGAGCCTGTAACCTGGAGGGAGGCTTGAGAATTGAGAATCTTGAGCGATTCGAGGTCGTTGGCCTGAAAATATGGGTTTCGAAGACGATCTCTGAGCTCAACCCATGCTTGGATCATTGCTCAAGCAGATCATGAATTGGCGTTGCCAAAGTTGTTTACTTAGGCTGGATTTAGGAAAGCTCAGGCCCCGCTCGAGCTCAACGCCATTTGGGTTGAGCTCTGCTTGCCCGCTGAAGCCGACTGCCCGCGGTGGTCGATGTCCCGGCAAAGTTAGAACGGCGATGGCATGCCGACCATCTGCGATCTCTCATCGTGATGAACAGTAACATTGAATTTCATTTTTCTTTTTAACTTTTTGATATAGCACTCGCACGGCGCCACGTTAATGTAGAAAAAAAATTAGAGTAAATATTTCATAGCGAGTGTAGATTAAAGTTTGTGACGCCTTTCTTTCGGTTCTAAGTGTGTTTGATAAAAAAAAAAAAAAAAAAAAAAGATGATGAAGAAGAAACACACTTTGGTTGTCATGTCCAGACACGAACGCCAGTGAAGCAAGATGATTGAGGTGGCAACTAAAGTAAATGATGATTGGTCCACGTTTTGATGACACACATTAAGTGATAATTAAGGAATCAAAACCCATACCGTTGCCCTGTCCATCTCCCTTTCTCCCAAAGCAATGGGGAAAAGGAACAGTTGGAACAAATTATCAACTGTTCGTTTCCCCCCCTTCATATCTTTCCTTTTATATTCTCAGTTTTTCTCGAGACCTCGGTAGCTACTTCCTCACTATTTTCGTTTGGTAGTGGGGAAAGAGAATAACACTTTCAAAAATTAAGAAAAAAACCTTATAAAAAAAAGAAAAAAGAAATTGGCACGAGGCTACATAAACATAATGTTCAATAAAATTTACTGGACTAGTGTGCGAATACTCACATAAATAAAGATGAACCTTGACTATGATACCGTACTAAAAAATTAAATCCAAAAATTTAAATTTATATGTGAATAGAGACTACACAAATGTAAATAGCCTCATTATAATCTAATGAAAGGATATATCGAGAACGAGATATGCATGAACTCTATCCTATGATGGCATGATTTGTCCAAGTCAATCTAAGCTAACTTGTCCCATTGAATTGAAAAACAAAATATCGAAACTGACATAAAATATCACGATTTTTAATTGTTAAGCATCAATGATATCACGAAATAATTTAAGAAAAATTTTGAATGCTTTTATGCTATCTATGCCATACATCATTTGATTTGATAATAGTAGTTATAATACCAGACGGTTAAAATAAATGGTTAGAATCTCTAAACATAATCACATGCTGTTTTTTAGGAGACATTAATGACCTCAATTTTAAGATACTTAAAAGGAAATCAGTTCTTCTTGTTGGGTGAACAAAAAAGGCTGCTATTATCTTCTTTATCCACGTAATCTTATACAACAACTCGACGTGATTAAATATGCATATTTGAAAGAAAATTTAAAAATAGAACTGATTATTATTAAATGACGCCGACATGAATCTTTTAGTATTAACAAACTAAAAGATAGAATTAACAATATTAAAGGCGGCAAACATGGGGACAGCAAACCTTTCTGACACGCAAAAGACAAACGCATGGCAGCTCCTCGACATTTTCCCACGTTTATAAGGCCAACATACCATCGCCCTCGTCACTTGCGCACTCCACTTTTCAATTCAAGCTGTCTCTCTTTCTCTCGAAACCCTACCATGTGTATTCATTCGCTTGAAACTTTCTCATACCATCTCCACCTTTGAACTTGAACTAGAGCTTCTGACAGAAAGAAGGGAAAAAAACAATTGAAATCGAGCTCAAGCCGACGACGGCGTCTCACGGCGGCGCCGGCGATCATTCCGCCGGCCGTACCAATGGATCTTGCGCGTCGTTTTCCAAAACCCTCTTCCAAGTATCAAGTCTTGAGCTGGAAAAGGCAAAACCTTTCGCAAAATCACGGGAAGAAATAGCGTCCGTTACCGTTCTTGACGGTGGCGACCATGGCGAGATGGGGTCCCGGTCGCCCTTGTACTTGAACCTAACCCGAATCGGTTCTCCTCGGTCACAATCAAAGCCCCGTGCAGACGAGCTAGGATGCTGTGGGTCGCTTTCCCATTCGGGTCCCTTGCCAGAAGTAGCCATTGGCGATGGCAAGATTGGAGCTGGGTCGCGCTTGCATTCATGCCCGACCAGGCCCGAACCCTGTTTGGCTCTGACCGTGAAGGCGGCGAAGGTCGTAGAGGAAGTGGAAGAGGAGGAGGTCGCGACCATTGCTGATCCCAGGGATGGGACCATTTTATTGCCGTCGTGCACGTGGCAGGCAGCAGCGGACGATGTGGCGAAGCCGATGGAGGGGCTGGGAGAGGCGGGACCAACGCCGTTCCTGAGGAAGACGTATCAGATGGTGTCGGACCCGGGTACGGACCCGGTGTGTCGTGGGGTTTGAGGCGGGACAGCTTCGTGGTGTGGGACCAGCGGGAGTTCTCCAAGCGGGTCCTGCCTCGATACTTCAAGCACTCCAACTTTTCCAGCTTCGTCAGGCAGCTCAACACTTACGTGGGTACTTCTTCATGTTTTGATAAGAGCAAACCTATATCATTTGTTGCGGTCGTTATCTGTTGTATTGATGTGCATAAAGTATGTGTATGTGTATTTTAGTTTAACTCTTCGGTTCTTTTTTCGGATGTCGTCGAAAGTGTGGTCCTCCTACAGCATCCAGCGGATAGTCCCCGGGGCAAGGGGCTAGGCTCCAAGGGATTCCACTTATAACGTTTGCTCAGGTGTTGAGACTTAATTTAACCCATTTTGTCGGTTACTATTTGTGCTTTACCCTAGTATAGGGGACAAGGAACTAGGGCACAAGGAACCAAGAAACCTGAAAAGGTGGGCGAGATACACAGATTCTATGTGAAATTTCATGAATCACGTGGCACATGTTCACAAAAATTTGCATCAAGTGGCTGGTGGACGATGGCCCCTACTAGGCCCTCGGTCCATCATCATATTCAAGTGATTATGCTTTAGACGGTAGTTTGCAGAAAGTACCAGCCATGATATCAGAACACCCATCTAAGATTATCTTCTTACTGGATTCAGAAATGCACTACAGCAGTTCCTTTATAGTGGTTCACATTTTGCATTTTACTGCTTCAATTGTCCATTATGCACTTTCTAGCTGAAGATAAGTTTCCTTTGGCCATTGCTTTGTATCTATCCAGTGTTCTGTAAAGCCTTCTGATACCTTTCTTCTTTACGGGCAAGACCAGAAGCATAATTCTGCCTGTTGTGTTCATATTATATGTAGTAGTATCAGGATTGATTTTGAGTTGTTTGCCGTTACTCTTAAAATTTTCCACACATTCTTTGTGCTGGTATTTGGATCATTGTAAAGGATCTCTCCTTGACATGCATTATAAGCCATGTTCTTTCTAGATTGGCCTAGTAATACCCCTTGTGAACATCTTCCATTGAAATTTTCTGGGCCTTCATTCTGCTTATTTCTACTCTTTAGCCTTTGGTTCAATATGAACTCATAGACGTAGCTTCTTCCTATCTTCTATTCTTTATGCATCATAATTCAAAATATGTCTCAGGGTTTTAGGAAGATCAATCCAGATTGATGGGAGTTTGTGAACCAAGGTTTTTAGAAAGGGAATAAGCACTCACTGAAGAATATAAAGAGGAGACGCAAATTCAGTGAGCATAGAAAAACATCGAGTAGTACTTGTCGCGACCTCTTTTTTTCTGACGCCCGATCGGGGCGGGCGCCTAGCGGAGGCTAATGGCTCGGCTCGGTTAATTAAGCCTGGACTCTCCCAAGTCCGCTAATTTACGACTTTAATGGTCAAAATTTTTAACATGTAAGTTAATTTTTTAAACGGAGTTGCCACTAATCAATTTGGGGTGGGTTGATTAGAAACCCATGCGAAATATTGGGAGAAATATTCGCTCCTGCGCAACCAGAGAAATTAGGATCGGGGACTTGATTACACTAGTTAATCACTAATGCCCTTTCGGTACCTAACATTGTTTAAACCCTGAGGCTTTTTGGATGTTTTAGGGATTTTCCACGCATTTTTGGAAAAAAATATTTTTGAACCTTTTTCCAATTTTTGGACATAAAAGGGATTTTTTTGGATTTTTGGTATTTTTGGAAAAATACAAGTCTTTTTGGCTTTTTCTGAATTTTTGGCATTTTTGGAAAATATGGAATATTTTTGATTTTTTTTTGAAAATAAAATATATTTTTTAATATTTTTGGAAAATAAAGTATTTTTGATTTTTCTGGATTTTTCTGGAAAATAAAATATTATATATATTTTTAATATTTTCTGTTTTTTTTTTTTTAAATTAAAATATTTTTTAATTTTTTTTTGAAAATAAAATATATAATTTTTGATTTTGATTTTTTTGGAAAATAAATTATTTATTTATTATTTAAAATAAAATAAAATAAAAGCCGATCGCGGGCCCGACTCGGATTTTTGGACTTTTTCTTTTTTTTTGCTTTACAAAACGGTGCCGTTTTGGGGGAACGGGCGAAACCCTAGAGGAACCGGGTCATCCGCCCGACCCGACGACCTGACCCGACGACCCGCTTCCCTCGGCGAAACCCTACCCGACCCGGCTCCAAATCGCGACCCGACCTCCGCCGCCCCCCAGAATTGCGGAATCCCTACCCGGTTCCCGACCCAGATCCGATTCGTGACTCGGAAAATCGCAAACCCTAGGGTTTGCGAATTCGTGGCGCCGAGGAAGGAGAGGACCGAGGTGCAGCGGCGACGGCGACGACAACGATGGCTGGGCTACAGAGAGGGAAGGGGCGACGGCGATGACAACGACGACCGCCCGTTACCTGGCGACGGCACGACGAGGGCGGCGACGGCGGTGGTTCCCACGTAGACCTCCTCCAGCTTCTCTCTCTCTCCGTGTGTCTCTCCGGCAGAACCTCTCCCTCTCCTCTAGCCTCAGCCGCTCACAGATCTGGTTTGCTCGTCCTCAGCCCGCCTCTTCTAAAGTCTCTCAGTAGGCGGCCCGAGGATTTGCAGCCCTTTCTCTGCTTCCCCCTCTATTTTTCGTCGACGGTGGCCCCCTCTATTTATAGGCGAGGGGGGTGGCCGGTCGGCGAGGGTCGACCTGCCGGTTAGACCACCGTCCCATCCGCCCTCTGCTCCTCCTCCGGTTGCGTGCTGTCGACGCCAACTGCCCCTCTGCGTCGTGCGTCGCCGTCCATCATCCATCGGCGTCGCTCTCGCACGTGTGCTGCGAGGCGGACGGAGGAAGGAGACGACCGAAGCGGGCTGGGCTAGGAGGCGAGAGGAGAATGGGCCGTAAGGGCCCATGCGAAGGGGGGAAAGGGCTGCTTTTTTCTTTTTGTTTTCTTTTTGCTTTTGTTTTGTTTTCTGCTTTTTTTTGTTATCCGAAAAGATAAAATAAAATAAAATAAAATAAAATAAAACCTAATAAATTAAAAGGAAAATTTAGGCGTCAACAACTGCCCCTCTTTAAAGGTGAGCTCGTAGAGGTTGCATTCAAAGACAAACTGATGCCTAAATTTTATCCATACAGGCGTAGCAGATCATATATTTTTTGGGACTTATTATCCTATGCAAAAAGAGCAATATAACATTACATATACTAAGACAGCTAAGAAGATACCTGTAGTTACTTACCGGAAGTGAGTGAGATAAGGTGTGAACCCTGAGTTTTGGCAAGTATCAAGGTGTCATCTTACCTGGTGATATGAGAAGGTTGCTTCTCTAGGACCCGAACCATTCTTCGGTCGCCTGTTAGAGCAGTAAGTGGTTCGTCTCGGATTTGAACTTTTCTTTAGTTGCCATGACGGGAGATGTGCCGACCTTTCTTAGGGCATCTATTTGTGGGTGCCTGATTTGTATCGAGGACACCAGTTGGTACCCGACTTTTTTCGGGAGATGCACTGACCTTTCTCAGGGCATCTATTTGTGAGGTGCCTGATCTTTGTCAAGGACACTTGCTAGAACCCGACCTTTTTTGGGAGGATGCACCGACCTTTCTCAGGGCATCTATTTGTGAGGTGCCTAATCTTTGTCGAGGACACCTGTTGGAACCCGACCTTTCTCGGGAGGATGCACCGACCTTTCTTAGGGCATCGATTTGTGAGGTGCCTAATCTTTGTCGAGGACACCTGTTGGAACCCGACCTTTCTCGGGAGGATGCACCGACCTTTCTCAGGGCATCGATTTGTGAGGTGCCTGATCTTTGTCAAAGACACCAGTTGGAACCCGACCTTTCTCGGGAGGATGCACCGACCTTTCTCAGGGCATCGATTTGTGAGGTGCCTGATCTCAGTCAAGGACACCAGTTGGTACCCGACCTTTCTCGGGAGATGCACCGACCTTTCGCAGGGCATCAATTTGTTGAAGCTACCTGGACATTCACAGGTATTGAAAGAGTACCTGGATATTCACAAGTACTAACCTGGAGGATATTTGGGCCTTTGCAGGCGTCGAAGGGGTACTTTGATGATCACAAGTACAAACTCTTAGAGGATACTTGGATGTTCGCAGATATCGAATGGGTACCTGTATGATCACAAGTACTAGATGCTGGAAAATACCTGATTGATTGCAAGTGTCAAAAGAGTACTTGGATGTTAATAAGTACGGACTTTAAAGGATGCCTGAACGTTCGCAGGCGTTGAAGAGGTACTTGGATGATCACAAGTAAAAATACCTGGTAAACGGAATATCGAGTATGGGTCTCGCATATTCGTGGAGGTCTCTCACCTTTTGGAAATTGGGAATATCGAGGGCATACCTCGCAATTTTGTGAAGGTCTCCCACCTCCTGGCAATTAGGGAATATCGAGGACATACTTGGGATATTCGTGAAGGTTTCTCACCTCCTGGCAATTAGGGAATATCGAGGACGTACTTGGGATATTCGTGAAGGTCTCTCACCTCCAAACTCTTAGAGGATACTTGGATGTTCGCAGATATCGAATGGGTACCTGTATGATCACAAGTACTAGATGCTGGAAAATACGATTGATTGCAAGTGTCAAAAGAGTACTTGGATGTTAATAAGTACGGACTTTAAAGGATGCCTGAACGTTCGCGGCGTTGAAGAGGTACTTGGATGATCACAAGTAAAAATACCTGGTAAACGGAATATCGAGTATGGGTCTCATATATTCGTGGAGGTCTCTCACCTTTTGGAAATTGGGAATATCGAGGGCATACCTCGCAATTTCATGAAGGTCTCCCACCTCCTGGCAATTAGGGAATATCGAGGACATACCTGGGATATTCGTGAAGGCTTCTCACCTCCTGGCAATTAGGGAATATCGAGGACGTACCTAGGATATTCGTGAAGGTCTCTCACCTCCTGGTAATTAGGGAATATCGAGGACGTACCTGGGATATTCGTGAAGGTTTCTCACCTTTTGATAATTGGGGAATATCGAGGACGTGCCCGCATATTCGTGAAGGTCTTTCACCTCCTGGTTATGGGGAATATCGAGGACGTACCTCGCATATTCGTGAAGGTCTCTTGCCTTCTGGAAATTGGGAATATCGAGGGCGTACCTCGCATATTCATGAAGGTCTCCCACCTCCTGGCAATTAGGGAATATCGAGGACGTACATGGGATATTCGTGAAGGTTTCTCACCTCCTGGCAATTAGGGAATATCGAGGACGTACCTGGGATATTCGTGAAGGTTTCTCACCTCCTGGTATTTAGGGAATATCGAGGGCATGCCCCGCATATTCGTGAAGGTCTCTCACCTTCTGGAAATTGGGAATATCGAGGGCATGCCCCGCATATTCGTGAAGATCTCTCACCTTCTGGAAATTAGGGAATATCGAGGACGTACCTGGGATATTCGTGAAGGTTTCTCACCTCTTGGCAATTAGGGAATATCGAGGACGTACCTGGGATATTCGTGAAGGTTTCTCACCTCCTGGTATTTAGGGAATATCGAGGGCATGCCCCGCATATTCGTGAAGGTCTCTCACCTTTTGGAAATTGGGAATATCGAGGGCATGCCCCGCATATTCGTGAAGGTCTCTCACCTTCTGGAAATTAGGGAATATCGAGGACGTACCTGGGATATTTGTGAAGGTTTCTCACCTCCTGGCAATTAGGGAATATCGAGGACGTACCTGGGATATTCGTGAAGGTTTCTCACCTCTTGGCAATTGAGGATTTGAGTGTAGCACAAGGCTTACCCGGGTGATCGCAGGCACACAGGTGTACAAAGTAGAGGAATATTTGGATGAACACAGACATTTAATGATATGATCGGGGACCCCTCAACTGGTCCGAGTGTAAGAAAGCATACCTAGGTGATTGCAGGCGCATAATGTGGTGGAATACTTGAGTAGCTGCTAGTATTCAAAGGTGTAATTTTGAGGACAACTCGGACATGTCGAGTGTCACGGAAATGGAGTATCCGAAAGGTGGTCGATACTCAAAGACAAGAGGATACTTGGAAAGTTGCAAATATTAATATTCTGGGGACAACTCGAACAGGTCAAGTGTCGATAAGAGGGAGTACCCGGAAAATGGTGGGTATTCAAAGACAAGGGGATACTTAGACCGCTGCAAGCATCCAACTTAGGGGACGACTCGAGTAGGTCGAGTGACAAGAAGAGAGTACTAGGACAGTGGTAGGTACTTTAAGACAAATGGGGATATGGATATGCTTACCTGGCAATATCCCTGATTACTGAAAGTATGCTCACTATTTACACAATATGCAGACATGTACACGATGATTGTATATGCTGTAAATTCATAAATTCAAATGTGATTTATGCATGACAATTTCGTCAGTTTTGTATCATCCGAATTCCACTGGGGAAGATTTTGAAAGACAACCCTCATTTAGAATGTAGATATCTTGAGCATGCCAGATGAGGGACTTCCAGTCTGAAAGGACTTTTCACTCACTCTCATGGAAAGGCTATTTTATCCTGACCATTGATGCAAGATTTATAAGGATCACACTCCTCAGTGTCATCATGTCAGCAGGGGTCTGAGTATTCTCGCAAGTGGTACAACTTTACCAATGTGAGAGGTCTTTGTTGAAATTGTGATGAAGACTTGGTTAGCAGCTCATCAGAGGGGACCATCAAGGTTGAAGTCGATGGACGAAAATGTTGCACGATCCTTTCCGGGTTTACAAGTCAGGAACCCTGCGAAAAGAGATAGAGTAATCTTGCTCGTACTTCTTCGAGCGATACTTTTGCACATATGAAATCCTACGTTAATTGAAGTGCCCCTAGTCTGAAGAGACTTTTTACAATGGGAATATAACGTAGACTCGGCTCACATGTAGAAGGGTGAGAGTTGGTGACTATCTCAGCATTCGTCACTGGTCTTTCTTCTTACTGTCAAATGGAGGTTTTACAACCACAACTTTTTCTTGGCTATACCTTTTTTTTGACTGGGGGGCATTGGCCTTGCTTTTACTAGGCACACTGCTTTTTTATGCCCCTGCTTTTATTCCAGTTCCTCATTTACGGGCATTGACCTTGCTTTTACCAGGTACACTGCTTTTTTATGCCCTTGCTTTTTCATTTTTGTTGCTTGAGGAACTGATCCAGGCGAGTTCAATCGAAGCACCATTATTTAGACTTTGAATCTTTATCTTCAGCCAGCACTCTAGGCTATGGCAACAATTTCTGCTTTGTCTCAACGTGAGGGTAAAATTACAGACTCACTTGGGTTGTACAATGTATACAAATGCATAGAAAAGGAATTGCTCTTCGTCATTCTAAGGCACTTATATTAACGCAAGTGTTCATATGCAATAAAGACACTCGAAGATTGATGCAAGTGCAAGCAAGAGAATTTCTATCCCTCTTCTCACCTTGTGATGCTGATTTGCCTTGTCTTTGACATGCTTCAGTGTGGAGTGATTCCAGTGTATGGGGCTCAAAGGGGAGTGAGCAGTGAAATGCCTCTCACTATTTTGGTTATTGTACCATTCGCGAGAGAACTCTTTTACCCTGCAGTCATGGAATTTTCTGCACTCATCTCACAAGTGTATAGATGGGGGACTGTGCGTAGGATATGGCTTGCCTGTCATCATTCTGACGTGCCTCATCCAGCATTCTCAACTAATCTTGTATTCTTCACTTAGCTGTATATTCTAGTAATCCTCAATGGAATCGGTGATTTAGACAGACAAAAATATCATGCAAAAATTCATTTGGAGAAAGGCATGCAGCATTTTTTAAATATGAGAGAGTTTGTACTCTCAAAACAAAAGAATGATTTTTTTACTCAAGAGACCCTATTGACAACTTTAGGGGTGTTTACTTAGTGAAATTGTATTTACAAATGGTTTGAATTTTGAACATCAAAAGAGCTATTTACAAATGGTTATTTACAGATGAATGTTGATGGGTTGTCTCTATAAAGGGATAATACACGAATGATTAGCTAAGGGTTGGGACTCTGAACGGGCATCTCTGCTTTTGCCTCGGTTTATGTAAATTGATCTGGATCACTTGATTTGCCACTATTTAACCATTAAGCTTGGTTCTTGAATCCCAACGCCTCCTGTCAATATGGCAAAGAAAATGAGTTCGGAGAGTGAGTGTTGGGGAATGATACCAAATTAGTTTTTCCCTATAATTTATATGTGCCGGCCTCCAAGAATATTTGAACGTTGATGACGGCCTCTTTACAGTTCAACACTTCTTTTGATTGGCCTTTCTTATTTGTGGCCATGTATGCCTGATTGCTGGTCGTTGATTATAGCAGCATGTGGATAAAGTCATGTATTTCAAGCTTCTATGGAATCTGAGATGGACAATCAAAACCTCTAGCTTTTGTTAATTATTTCCTGAGAGAACATGCGTCTGGAACAAGAAGTGAGGTTTCCCAGTTGCAAGGTTATCGTCTGGATAGATGGCTTCTTTTATTTGACTAGACTAGTTCTTGAACAACACGTCTTTTATACCAAGTTAGGTGAATTTGACATGGGTCACTCCTATGCGCTTGCTTGGGTAGTATCGATTATCCCATCAAGTTTGCTGCCTGATTCTCAACGCTCCCTTAAATGCTAGTGATTACCATTCATTCTTCTTTGCTGAATCAACCAAACACATTTTTATGATGGTGTAAATACATCACTCATAAAAGGCGCATAGGCATTTTCATTTTGATAGGGAAATGCTTGGCAATGCCAGGCAATGAACATCTTTCAAGGGTAGTACTTTTTTACAGCATCAGAATTAATCGGCTTGGAGAATTCCCACCCATCCATTTCAGTCAAGATCAAGGCTCCTCCGGGGAGTATCTTCTTTATCACATAAGGACCCTTGTAATTTGGGGCAAACTTGCCACCAGGCTCCGGGAAGATTGGCAGTGTCTTCCTCAAGACTAGCTCATTTACCTCAAAGTTCCTAGGTCGCACTTTCTGATTGAACGATCGGGCTACCTTCTGTTGATAACACTGACCATGACAGAGGGCTTTTAGTCGTTTTCATCGATCATATTCAGTTGCTCGAGCCTTTGTTGTGTCCACTCTCCCTCGACAACCCTACCTGGGGATAAAGTTCGTAGGGATGGGATTTCTACTTCTATGGGCAAAACCGCTTCCATGCCGTAAACCGGGGAAAAAGGGGTTGCCCCAAAGTGGAAGTTCGAATCGAAGTTCGATATGCTGTTAGTGCGAAGGGTAACCTTTCATGCCGCGCGGTAGTTTTCAGCTGTCTTGGCTAGGATTCTCTTGATGTTCTTGTTGGCGGCTTCCACGGCTCCATTCATTTGTGGACGGTAAGGGGACGAGTTCAGATGTTGGATTTTGAACTCAGAGAACAATTGATCAATCAACTTGTTGTTCAAGTTTGACCCATTGTCGGTGATGATAGCTTCTGGCACGCCATATCGGGCGATTATGTCGCGTCTGATGAACTTCATAACGTTCCGCGCAGTTACGCTTGCATAGGATGTGGCCTTGATCCATTTTGATAAGTAATCAATTGCAACCAAAATAAACCGATGCCCATTTGATGCCCTCAGATTGATTGGGCCAATTACATCAATGCCCCACATTGAAAATGGCCACGACTCAGATAATTGATGCAGTTCGGTTGGAGGGACATTTATCTCGTTCCCGTGAATCTGGCAACGATGACAGCTTCGCACATGTTGGGCGCAATCGCCTTCCAAAGGGAGCCAATAATAACCTAATCTCATTATTTTCTTGGCCAACATGCGTCCATTCATGTGAGGGCCACATACTCCCTCATGTATTTCCTGCATTATCCATGTGGCTTCAGTTGCATCAACACACCTTAGCAGGATTGAATCATATGATCTTTTGTACAGATTTTCACCGCTGACGAAGAACCTTGAGGCCATTTTCGATCAGAGTGGGTGCTTTCTTCAGGGAATTCCTGCTTCTGGACGTATTTCATGATATCGTAATACCAGGGTTTCCCGTCGGGTTCTTCGGTTATAGTCATGCAGTGGGCCTGTCTTGTCAAAACTTCGATCTTCAAAGGTTCTACTTCTAACCCTTTCGTTACTTGTAACATAGATGACAGCGTTGCTAGCGCATCAGCGAACTGATTATGAACTCTAGGTAGGTATTCAAACGAGATGTCCTGAAATTCTCCCACCAATTTTTCCAAGTAATCGTGATAAGGCACAAGTTTGGTATCCCTCGTCTTCCATTCACCCACAGTCTGGAGGATAATTAAGGCGGAGTCACCGAATACTTTTAGTTTTGTCACTTCCATTCCAATAGCCGCTTGCAGGCCGAGGATGCATGCTTCATATTCGGCTATATTGTTAGTGCATGGAAAAATCAATTTTGCAGCCACAGGATAATGCTGTCCATTTGGGGATATCAAAACTGCCCCGGTGCCAGAACCTGACAAATTTACAGCTCCATCGAAAAACATAGTCCATGTGTCTTCTTCTATCGTTGAAATCCGGTCGTCTGGCGAATTATCCTCGTGTACCTCCTTAGGGCGATTTGCTAACATATCAGCAATCACTCGACCTTTAACTGATTTTCGTGACATCACTTGGATGTTGAATTCCGAGATCAGGATTTGCCATTTGGCCAATTTTCCTACCAAGGCCGAGCGACCGAGCAAATATTTGATTGGGTCACTCTCAGTTACGAGGAATGTTTGGTAGTGCAAGGTATACTGCCGGAGTCTGTGCAATACCCATACCAATGCAGCGCATGTTTTTTCTGATTTGGAGTAGTTTTGTTCCGACGTGGTGAACTTTTAACTCAAATAGTAGATGGCTCGCTCCTTCCCGTCATGGGGTCCTTCCTATGCGAGCATTGCGCCTACGGATTCACTGTTGATGGTAAGGTAGAGGATTAAAGGGTGCCCCGGGACCGGAGGTACCAGAATCAGAGGCTTCATCAGGTACTACTTTAGATTTTCGAATGCCAGTTGGCAATCGTCATCCCATTTAATTTGTGCATCCTTCCTGAGAAGTTTAAAGAAGGGTTTTGCAGTTTCAGAAAGTTTAGAAATGAACCGCGCAATATAATTTAATCTTCCCAGGAGGCTCCGGACTTCCTTTATAGTCGAGGGATGAGGCATCTCAAATATTGCCTTAGTTTTTGACGGGTCTACTTCTATCCCTTCACAGCTCACAATGAATCCAAGTAATTTGCCAGAAGTTGCCCCGAACACACATTTTGCTGGGTTCAAGCGCAACTTGAATTGGCGGAGTCGGTCAAATAATTTCTCCAGGGTTTTCACATGGTCTTCTCCATGTCTGGTTTTGGCGATCATGTCATCAACATATACTTCAATTTCTTTGTGCATCATGTCATGGAAAAGGGTGACCATGGCACGTTGGTAAGTTGCTCCGGCATTTTTCAGGCCAAAAGGCATGACCCTATAATGAAAAGTTCCCCACGGAGTAATGAATGCCGTTTTTTCCTTGTCTTCCTCCTTCATTTTTATTTGGTTGTATCCTGAGAATCTATCCATGAAAGAGAAAAGCTTAAATCCAGCCGTACTATCCACAAGAACGTCTATATGAGGTAGCGGGAAATCATCTTTTGGGCTTGCTTTGTTCAAATCGCGGTAGTCGACACAAACTCGGATTTGACCGTCTTTCTTCTTTACTGGTACAATGTTCGCTACCCAATTAGGGTATTGCGAGACTTCGAGGAAGCCTACTTCCAGGAGCTTCATCACTTCTTCTTCAATTTTTTTGACAACTCTGGTTTAGTTCTCCTTAGCCGTTGCTTCTTGGGGGCTACATCAGGGTTGGTTGGCAAGCTGTGCTCCACAATCATTGGATCGAGGCCTGGCATATTGGCATATGACCATGCAAATACATCCTGATATCTCTTTAGGAGGGTAATTAAGCTTGCAGCTTCTTCTTTAGGAAGGTTCGCGTCGATCTTTATCTCCCTTGGATCTTCTGTGCTGCCTAAATTGACAACGACGGTGTCTTCAGTAGTAAGGGGCCTTGCTTCTTCATGTCGCTCCCAATTCCGTTGAATTTCGTCGGAATCATCAAAATCTTCATCTGAGTTATCAGAATGGTTTCTTACGGTGTTGGTTTGGACCGTTCCCATACCCTCGCCTGCTGCTAGATTATTCCTGTATCATAGAATAGATAGGTTAAGGGGACAAATAAGTTTAACAACATGTATGCTTCTTTCTTTTGAAAATGGGGATGAATTGTTCTTTAAGATGAGGAAGCATGAGGAAACCCGGCCTCGATTTCTTCTTTCATTTTGCGGCCGGATATCATCAACGGGCCGGTTTGGTGTATCTCCTCATGCCCTCAAAATGTTTTCAACTTTATTTATTAGTAGACGGATTTACAGAGTGGTTTCAAAAAAGGGTTCCCTAGATGGAACTGAGGTTGAAAACAAAATAAGCCAAACTTTCAAAAAAATATGTACAAGCTCCCGCGTAGGGGAGTATGCAGAGGAAAATAAAAGGATTCTACTCGAGTGGGTCTGCACCCATTTCCCCTGATGGTCCTTCATTGATAGCACCCACGAAGAAGTCTTCATACCAATCGCCAGTTTCGTCTCCCTGTGCTCGTGGCTTTGCGGACTTCAAATCATCCATGCCTTCCCACCCATCAGGGACGATGTGGTGATGATGATCATAGAAACTTTGGGGGATTGAATAGTTGACATAGTAGTCAAATTTATCACTTGGTTGGCCCAAAGTGTCCATGATCACCTCTCCTCCACGTGCTTCCTTAACATGCTGAGGGAACATGGTACGGGTGCTGGGTACTACGAGGAGGCGATCTTCGCCAAAACACAGCCATGGGGAGCGAAACGTGAATACCCCAGCGTCCAAAAGATCCTGAACCTTGTCTCTCAAGATGGTGCAGTCATCTAGCGAGTGTCCTAATTCCCCCGAATGATAATCACATTGCTTGGACGGATCATAACCAAGGAAGTACTCGGGAGTAGGATGACTCAATTCCATGGTGATTATCCCTTGCTCTAGGAGAATGGGAAAAATGACGGCCATTGATTTAGGAAGAGGCGAATATAGCCGTGTGCTTCTTGAGGACTGGGGTAGCCGAGCCCATTGCCAGCTTGTGTCAGTAAGGTCTTCTTCATTTACTTTGGCTGCCAACTCCTCATTGCGACGAGAGAGGAATGTACGGGCCATTTGAGCGAAATTTTCTGTCAAGTGGTGTACTGTCTCGTGTAGCTCATCGACTTGACGTTGAAGCTGGGTGAAAAAGAAGTTGTCGCCTGTTTATTCTAATTGTTCCTCATCAATGGCACCTACAAAAAGGTCTCCAAACATGGGGGTCACGCCATTTAGCCCTTCTTCCTTCGTAAGTACGGGCTGAATTATGTCTTCCTGGATTATGGATGATTTCGTGCTTCCGGAGTTGAACCATTTTGAAGTATTCACTTCTTCTTCCTCATGCATCATCCTGGCTGGGCCTGGAAAAGTTTCCTCAAGACGGGGATATACAAGGCCGACTTTTTTCTTTGCTTTTCTATCTAGGGAAAATCCTAAACCGATAGTATAGGGTCTCCTCAGGGCTTTAATAGGCTGACGGATGCCCTGGCCTTTCCTACCAAGCCCTTGTCCTGGAATGAAACCATGTCCAACCATGATTTTTCCTACCATGATCGCAGCACTTGAAACCTTGGGGACGAAGGGCAGAGTCCCTCGAGTTTCATGTATAGTAGACACGAGCTCGAACGATTGATAGCTGGCTTCGCTTTTGTCACTAGGTTCAACATAAGGGATGGCCGTCTCGTGGTAGATGCGGTGATCTTCTTCTCCTCGGACCGTGATAAGTTTTCCTCCAACCACGAACTTCACACTTTGGTGTAGGCTTGAAGGTACTGCTCCTGCAATGTGGATCCATGGGCGTCCTAAGAGGAAATTGAACGCAGTGGGGATATCCATTACCTGGAACAAAATTTTGAATATAGTTGGGCCTATTTGAACGTCAAGTTCAATTTCTCCCCTTTGTTTCCTTCTTCGTTCCGTCGAATGCCCGAACAGAAGTCTTGGGTACTGGATCCATGATCTCTCTATCTTAAGGCGACAGAGTGTCGCTAGTGGACATATGTTAAGAGCAGATCCATTGTCAATCAGCACTCGAGCGACGTGAGATGCGTTGCACTTGACTGATATGTAGAGGCCTTTGGTGTGCCCTCTACCCTCCTTAGGAATTTCTTCATTAGAAAACGCCATCTGGTCTTTTAAAAGGATGGTACCGACAAATTCCTCGAGTTTGTCATGCTCAATCGTTTCAGGGACATGTACCTCATTTAGTACTTTCATGAGGGACTTCTGGTGCTTGACAGATGTCTGAAGCAATTCCAGCAGAGAGATCTGTGCTGGTGATTTTCGTAACTGTTCCACCACATTATATTCGCTGGCCTTAACTAAGGCCAAAAACTCCTTGGCCTCTTCATCAGTGACGGGCTTAGCAGACTGAGCGTTTGCTTGAGCATAGGTTCGCCCAGATCTTGTGACTAAACCAACATCAAGGTCATAAGACCATGGTACTGCATTATTGTACTCGTATTTATAAGGCTGGGGGATCTCGATGACTATAGCTGTTTCTGCTGTTGATGTTTGAACAATGGCTTCCTTCCTTTCAAAGACGCTCCCAGGTGAGGTGAAATCTTTTTTCTCCCTTTCCGCATTTAGCATGGCAAATTCCTCCTCCCAGTTGATGAGGACTTGCGATATGGTAGAAACTATGCTGGCGTGGCTAGCGTATATGATTATTCCGGCCTCTATCATTCTTAATACCCTTTCCTCCATTGCTGCAAGGGGTGGTATCCCATTGTTTGAATAATATCCAGCTTCTACCAGCCCTCGATAGATGTCAATAGTAGGTACTTCGGCATTTTTGATTTGACCGGCCTCTGAACTGAATATCGCATTTACCTTGTCGGTGTGATCAGGGAGCGGATTGTTTTGGACATTTGGTTTCGTAGTTTGGAATGAGAATGCCTTAGTATCCAGCAAGTTCTGGATTCGATGCTTAAGGGTGAAACAGTCGTTAGTTGAGTGGCCTACTTCTCCCATGTGATAGTCACATTTTTTGGACGGGTTATAGCTGGAGAAGCTTTCAGCGTTGGGTCGCTTTGGCTCGGTTGAGAGGAGGTTCTTGTTCCGGAGGATGGCCAGAACTTGTGATGGGGATCCGGGAAGTGGAGTGAACTGTCTCCTGTTGTTGTAGCGCTGAGGCGGTTGACGGTTGGTGGCCTGTTGTCGTCCTGTGCTTGTCTGAACAGTCGGGAGGTGACTGGTGTTTGTAGTGTAGGTTGCATTAACATCAACCAGGGGTTCTTTGTCTTTTTTCACGTTGAGTCTTCTGCCGATGGGTGCAGGCTCAGTGAACCAGCTATCCCTTAACCCTATCTCAATTTGTTCTCCTACTAGGATGAGTTGATTGAACGATTTAGCGATCGTAGTTACCATTCGATTGCGGTATTCATAGGGGAGGGTTTTGATGAACATTTTTCTTAGTTCGAAATCAGTTGGTTCAGGACTGATCTAGGCAGCCAGATTCCTCCATCTAATGGCATACTCTTTGAAAGATTCATGCTTTTTCTTTTCCGTGCGCTCTAGATCCTCACGAGAAGGGGTAATGTCCATTATAAACTTGTACTGCTTGAGAAATGCCTCACTTACTTCACTCCATGCTTTGAGGAGGTTTATATTTTTCGTGATATACCATCTCGGGCGGGGCCTATTAGACTTGGACTGAACAAATGAATCATCAATGGCGCATTATTAACGTATTGGGTCATTCGAACCAAGTACATTTGCAAATGAGCTCTCGGGCAAGTCGTGCCATCGTATTTTTCAAACTCGGTATTTTGAATTTTTCTGGCATTTTGACTTTGGAATAAATGGAGAGATCTGTCAAAGTAGGATCCTGGAGGCCTTGCAGTTGCTTCAGTCTTTCCTCAAGCTTTTCGAGGTGTTTGTCATGCTCGATTTTAGACAAGCTTCCTGGCTTAGCTTTCTCAATCACGGTTTGGTGTGGATCGTCCTCCAATTCAGGCATGTTATCATCAGTATCTCTCCCCTGATCACCTCGAATAGATGATTGTGGTAACAGTACTTCAATTGAGGCTGGGGTAGGAGCCAGCTTGCCCTGAATAGAATCTATCTGCTTTGAGAGCTGCTGGAGCACATTGAAGACCTGCTTCATTTCATTTTCCATGATCTCGACACGGCTTGGTACATTTTCTTCAGCCATTCTAGCTTTTGAATGCAGCTATGTCGTAATTACCTGTATTTACGCAAAATGGAAAGAACATAAGTGGGGGAAACAAATGGAACATTGGCCCATGGCAAGGGTCGAGTCATTTTTATTTATTTAACAGAGGAAATATACAATGCCAAAAGGGCTCTTCAAACATGACATAAAAAATAGAGCGATCATAACTATTTATTTTTAGACATATTTACATCAAAAAACCGAACTGCCAATTTTCATATGTGATGGGAAGCTCCAGTTTTGTGAATCCGCCTACTCTTTCGTGCTGGCTTTGATATGTGCTTCCTGCTTGTCTCCAAATTTTTTTCGAGAGATTCAATTTGTCCTCGGAGGGTAAGTTTATCAGCTACATCGGGGATTACTGGTTGCAATTCTTCGGGAATTATGTGGTTGAGGATGTAGAATGTGGATGCGTGCTGAGCTTTTTCTTGCCCCTTCAACCTTCTGGGTACGACAATCTTTTCTGTGTGACATCTACTCCATGCATCTTGGATTATACGGATCTCCTCTGAGTAGTCATAATTGGTATGGGTGAAAAGGATTCGGAATAATCCCGGTTTGAGTGGCGGCGGGATTTCTTGGAGGACCCTGTACTGACGAGCCACCCTATGTGGATAATATGAGGTAGCTCCGGAGAGGCCCAGTAGTGGGATGGGGTCGTAATAATCGAGTGCAAAACGTGCCTCTCCTGCAATGAACCATTTAGCTCGCCATAGGAATGCTTCGGGGACAGGGTTTTTTAATAAGTTAATCCATCGAGAATAATCTTCGCCGGGAGAGTATTTTTTCAAGTTTTGAAATTTTTGAAGTGGATGTTTGAATTTGTTGATTTCAAATATTTGCATGAGGTGCCCAAATCCTTTGATATGCGAAAAGAACCACATTTGTAAAATTTCCGGGGCGGCCCTCATGATTTTTTCTTTGTTTTCCTTAAAACGATTAAGGGATAAAAATGTTTCGGCTAAAACCATGTTCACGTATCCTGCTCCAAAAGTGACTTGATTTATCACCCCCACCATTGAAGGGTTTATGGCATTCTTCCTATAGGGGAAGATGATAAATCCAAAGAATGCTAAGAGGAAAATCTTGCTTTTTTGGTTCATTGATTGTTTTTCAAAACATTCAGTTAAAGATGAAAGCGGAAACGCATTGTTGTTGGCTTTAACTATTTCTCTTACCGAATGATTTTTTAAAAACCGTGACAGACTAACCATAGGGTCAATGCTGGTCAGTGGCTTGGCAAGCTCCTTCTCCAGGGGCATTCCTATGGCAAGACTATATTCTTCCAGGGTCGGAGTCAGTTCAAAATTGCCGAACACAAAGGTGGATGTTTCCGGACACCAGAAATGTGGTAGTGCTTGCATGACTCCAGAATGGATATTGATTTGGAGTAATGGAAGGAGATGACCGATGCTTGCTTTGACACGCTCCTGGCAGATCTGATCTAACTGATTCCACCATTTGAGGAGCTCTTTCTTAGGAGTAGGAATGAACTGGATGTCGATTCTTCCCATCACATATGAGAAAGGGAGTTACACGACCTGATCCTATGCCATGAGCCAATAAAAAGACTGAGTAAAAGTAAATAAATTACTTTGCTTTTAAAGAAAGTGGCAAGCACAGAAACATGCACATGGGACGTGCAGCTCGATTTTTAACTGAGAAGGCTTGTTGAAATTAAAAGGGTATCCGCCCATCGCAGTCTCGCGTTCGCAGCATACCCTTCTAACCTCGGCTAGAGAAATTCGGGGAAAAGAAAGGTAACCTCTACATCACAGTCTCGCGTTCGAGGTCGTATCTTTCTTGACACCATCCTAAATATCCTATGGCGGCCCAGGTCCGGCGGCCGGGTTGTGTGTGTCGTGTGTAGTGCTGAAACAGTAAAACATGCACAACAATTCATACTCACAGGAAAATCTATTTTAAGCGAAATTAAAATAAATTTCTAAACTATTGACCTGCATAAAAAAAACCTAAGTCAGTAAAGAATTTAAACAAGGCAAAAAAGGCCTAAGTCTTCAAAGTCCCCAGCGGAGTCGCCAAGCTGTCGCGACCTCTTTTTTTCTGACGCCCGATCGGGGCGGGCGCCTAGCGGAGGCTAATGGCTCGGCTCGGTTAATTAAGCCTAGACTCTCCCAAGTCCGCCAATTTATGACTTTAATGGTCAAAGTTTTTAACCTGTAAGTTAATTTTTTAAACGGAGTCGCCACTAATCAATTTGGGGTGGGTTGATTAGAAACCCATGCGAAATATTGGGAGAAATATTCGCTCTAGCGTAACCAGAGAAATTAGGATCGGGGACTTGATTACACTAGTTAATCACTAATGCCCTTTCGGTACCTAACCTTGTTTAAACCCTGAGGCTTTTGGATGTTTTAGGGATTTTCCACGCATTTTTGGAAAAAAACATTTTTGAACCTTTTTCCAATTTTTGGACATAAAAGGGATTTTTTTGGATTTTTGGTATTTTTGGAAAAATACAATATGGAATATTTTTGATTTTTTTTTGGAAAATAAAATATATTTTTTAATATTTTTTGGAAAATAAAGTATTTTTGATTTTTCTGGATTTTTCTGGAAAATAAAATATTTTATATATATTTTTAATATTTTCTGTTTTTTTTTTAAATTAAAATATTTTTTAATATTTTTCGAAAATAAAAAATATATTTTTTGATTTTGATTTTTTTGAAAATAAATTATTTATTTATTATTTAAAATAAAATAAAATAAAAGCTGATCGCGGGCCCGACTCGGATTTTTTGGACTTTTTCTTTTTTTTTTTTTTTGCTTTACAAAACGGCGCCGTTTTGGGGGAACCGGCGAAACCCTAGAGGAACCGGGTCATTCGCCCGACCTGACGACCTGACCCGACGACCCGCTTCCCTCTGCGAAACCTTACCCGACCCGGCTCCAAATCGCGACCCGACCTCCGCCGCCCCCCGGAATCGCGGAATCCCTACCCGGTTCCCGACCCGGATCCGATTCGTGACCCCGAAAATCGCAAACCCTAGGGTTTGCGAATCCGCGGCGCCGAGGTAGGAGAAGACCGAGGTGTAGCGGGCGACGGCGACGGCAACGATGGCTGGGCTACAGAGAGGGAAGGGGCGACGGCGATGACAACGACGACCACCCGTTACCTGGCGACGGCACGACGAGGGCGGCGACGGCGGTGGTTCCCACGCAGACCTCCTCCAGCTTCTCTCTCTCTCCGTGTGTCTCTCCGGCAGAACCTCTCCCTCTCCTCTAGCCTCAGCCGCTCACAGATCTGGTTTGCTCGTCCTCAGCCCGCCCCTTCTGAAGTCTCTCAGTAGGCGGCCCGAGGATTTGCAGCCCTTTCTCTGCTTCCCCCTCTATTTTTCGTCGACGGTGGCCCCCTCTATTTATAGGCGAGGGGGGCGGCCGGTCGGCGAGGGTCGACCCGTCGGTTAGACCGCCGACCAATCCGCCCTCTGCTCCTCCTCCGGTCGCGTGCTGTCGACGCCAACTGCCCCTCTGCTGTCGTGCGTCGCCGTCCATCATCCATCTAGCGTCGCTCTCTCTGCGCGTGTGCTGTAGAGGCGGACGGAGGAAGGAGACGACCGAAGCGGGCTGGGCTGGGAGGCAGAGGAGAATGGGCCGTAAGGGCCCATGCGAAGGGGGGAAAGGGCTGCTTTTTTTTCTTTTTGTTTTCTTTTTGCTTTTGTTTTGTTTTCTGCTTTTTTTGTTATCCGAAAAAGATAAAATAAAATAAAATAAAATAAAACCTAATAAATTAAAAGGAAAATTTAGGCGTCAACAGTACTGTCACCTCTGATTACCAGAAAGCTGAAAATGAAGTGGAACTCGACATGCTTAAGAAGGGCCAGGAAGCGTTGAAGACCAAGATCCTTAAACTAAGAGAAGAGCGGGAGAACTTTCAGCATGAGATTGAGCAAGTCGCAGAGTGGGTTCGCCATGCTGAGTGCAGGAACCAGCAGATATTCCTCTTCCTCACAAAAGCAGCCAAAAGCCCCAACTTTGTCCATCATTTAATCCAGAAGAAGAGGCAGAAGAGAGATTTAGAGACTTGTGAATCGAGCAAGAAGAGCAAATTGCTTGGTTCCGATGCTGAAGCCACCAAATTCTTGAATGAAGCAATGGATCACATGATTAAAAGCCCAAACGGTGATTGCCTGAGAATCAGTGATGATTTGGCACAGACGGAGCATTGGCCAAATAGGGTCGTGCCAGAGGATTTTGACACCATTCAGATGCACAATACATGGCCTTCAATGGATGGTGATGATTTCAGAGTTTCGCTGGGTCAGACGCCCAATCAGATGGCCAAAACGTTGATTGCCTGAGAATCAGTGATGATTTGGCACAGACGGAGCATTGGCCAAATAGGGTCGTGCCAGAGGATTTTGACACCATTCAGATGCACAATACATGGCCTTCAATGGATGGTGATGATTTCAGAGTTTCGCTGGGTCAGACGCCCAATCAGATGGCCAGAGCTAGTCCGTCTGATTTGTCTTCGGTATTCCGTGGGATGTCCGAGAAACTACTCAGGGAAGACGTGGCTATTGGCGACGATGCGGACAACATAGAAGTAGAAGACCACCTGACAGTGAATGACACGGGAATCTATCTTGAACTGGAGGATCTGATTAATGGATGGGGTACTCAAGTGAACTGATGGAGCAAGCAGTGGGACTGATGCCCTAAATTTCCATGTACTCCGGTGCTGCCCTTTATGTTATTTTCTTGCCCTTTGGGGTTCCTTTTTGTTATTTTAAGCTGGACATTAGAATCATTGTTGCTGCTGTTTTTTGTGATCCAGATCACATAATGCAGCTTTTGCATTGTTGAAGAGAGAGTTTCTGAAGTGAAGCGACCCTTCGCTTCACGGCATGAAGATATATGCTGGAAACAGGAAAGAAGAAGAATCCAACTAATGAACTAGGTTTTGGTGGGTCAATGGAATATGCTTGTGTACATATGCTGTAGTTTCTTACTATTTCACCGTTGTATCAAAGTCCTCCCACTGTGGTTTTCTCAACTTTGCACAATTTCTTTTTTTCTGTGCTTGTGTTGTTGCCAGTTATGCGGAAGTAAAAGCGTTCATAGTGCGAAAAAAGTTCATGTTCACTTTTTATGAGAAGAGCTTTCTGAAATGTTTTACATGACCAAATGCTAACCAGAAGTTACAAGATTTGTCTATGTACTCTCTACTAGGGACACATCTTTTTTTTTTTTTTTTTTTTTTTTTTAAAACTAAATGCGCTTCTTGTGAATCTAATATGTGTGCTTATTGCAAGCTTCAATGTGCCAAGATGGGAGACGCTGATTGATACCGTAATTGGACCTTATTCATGAGGACACTACTTAGTCATGAGGACCTAAATCAAACTGCTCGAAATTAAAGGAGATCATATGAAAAGCATTGTAAATTACGTATCTTCTAATAGCTTAAGTTTTTAGAATAATTGGTAACGATCTCATAAAAATCTCATATGTTATCAAATTTTGAGATTTTGAATTTAAATTTTTACAAGCCTCATTTGCTTTCCCAATGAAATATATTCACGTTTAGTACTATGTAAAAAAGACCAATCTAAGCATGAGGGAGGGTGTTAGAATAATTTAAATAATAAATCATACATTCATCTAATAATAACAATTAATAGTGGTATCACAAAATCTCACAAGCATATTCTTTAGTATTAGAGTTTTAATCCCTCAAAATGGTTGGCAAAGTTTTTCATGAAAATTTCAAATAGCCTTTTAAAAGAGTCCTCAAAGTGAATATTGTCTTTAATTAGTCCCTAAAGTGCGCAACTAAGTATCAAAATTGCTCCTAGCTTACTAGCCGATGAGCATGTGCATATCATGTGGCACTTTCTGTTGAGGCTAATAATACAACAAGATCGGGTGAATTCAATTTATTTTCAAAACATGACAATTTTTCATGGAATTACTCAATCTAGGTTGATAGATGTAGGAACAATAGATAATATAAGATGCAAGATACTTCTATTAGATAAATGATGGAAGTACACCACAGGTGCCAAAATTTGGCACGAATGGACACTTAAGTGCCAAAAGTTCGGAAAGTGACACTTTTTTTTAAAAGTGGGATACTTATGGCCTGCATGGTAATGTTTATATTTCTTTTAATTTTTGTTCTTTTGTTTCTTAGAACAAAAAAAAAAGCAGAAATCCGTTTGGTAATGCCAACTTATTTTTCTATTCCCCAGAATAGAAAAGTAGTCGATGAATAGATTTGGAATAGAAACAAAAAACAAAAAAAAAGTAATTTCTTGTTCTCGGGAATAATTTCTAGAAATAAGTCAATTTTTTCTTTTTTATTTTTCTTTTGTTCTTCTTCCTTGCTGCAGCCACTGCCGGCGCCCTACCAACCGGCGCCCTACCAACCGTTGGCCACCTCCGGCTGCTTGCGATCATTGTCGCTCGACTGTCGACCACCGTCGCCTAACCGCAGGCGACTGTCGTCGCCACTGCCCACAGCCCACTTGCCACCTCTGTCAACCGATGACTACCGTCGCTGCCGCTAGACCGCTGGTAGCCTACCACCGCCGCCTCACCGACCGTTGCCACCAACCGCCACCACACAACCGCTGCTCACAGCCGATCGACGATTACTGTCGCCGCCTCGCCGACCGCCGCCCACAACCTGCCGATCTCCATTGCTGGCCTTGGCGGTCATGCGGCGGCGGTCGATGGTCAAGCGGCGGTCGTGCAATAGTGGGCGGTGGTCGACGGTCCATGAGCAAGAACAAAAAAAATGAATAAATACAAAAATTTATAAATCGTACCAAACGCATTTCTATTCTTTTTCTATTTCAAGAATAGAAATTTTGTATCGTTGCCAAATGCGTTATTTTACTTAGAAATTGTTCCCTGAAGTAGAAATAGAAAAAAAACTATTTCTGAAAAGAAACTGTTCCCCGGAGTAAAAACGTTATCATGCGTACCCTTAAGTGCCATCTCCACTAAACCCCCCACCGGAAATCTTACGTGGTAATTTTTTATTATTTTTCTCACTTACGTGGCTCGCCAGAGAGCTAACTCAGTAAGAAACGCAAAAGCAACGTTGTTTTTGTGCGAATTCAAATTTGAATATAAAAGTTAATTTAATACAATTATTATTATTATTATTATTATTATTATTATTATTATTATTATTATTATTATTATTATTATTATTATTATTATTATTATAATAAAATAAAAAAGGAGGAGGAGGGAGGAAGAAGGCGACTAAGGGTTGAGCCCTCGTTGCCACCGCCTCCCCGCCATCGCCGGGAAGGGCTGGCGAGGGGCCGACGACCCCGGCCAATGTTGCCCCCATCGTCACTGACCCTTCTAGGCAACAGGGGGGAGGCGGCGACGGCGAGGGCTCAGCCCTCAGCCGCGTGCCTCCTCTCTCCCCCTCCCCACTCTTTTTATTTTTTTTTGAATGTTTTAAATAAATTTAGTTTTAAATTTAATTTAATTAAATTTTATATTAATTATTTACCACGTTAGAGACAAAATGACAGCGTGCAAAAAAACGTTTTGCACTTACCTTGCCGGAAAATCGCCACATCAGCATTTTGGCTGAATTTTCTCCCCGTTGGCACTTAAGTGATTCATTTTTCTACGATTTTGGTACGTAAGTGTCACTTTCCTAACTTTTGGCACTTAAGTGTCAATTCGTTCCAAGTTTTGGTACTCTAGGTGTCCGGCACTCGATAAATGATAAAATAAGTAAAGAAATTAAACATGATGCACTTAGATTTTTATGGTGGTTCAATTTATGCCAAATCTACGTCCATTCTTACAAAATAATAGCCATCAATAGGCCAGTGTCCACTAATAATTTAGTGAGTAGTTAATACGAAACACGTGTTGCTTCTATTCGAAATTGATTGATCCCACTATCAATAAACAATTACTGCCTACAAACTTGTACACTCTTCAAATTACAAATTAAAGTAACCACTGGGGTTCGTCCTAGTGGCCACCCTTCCATCTTGGAAGGGGGAGTTTGGGGTTCAAATCCCCACCTTCTCAAGAGGGATTGGGGTGGGGACGATTTCATTTCAGGAGTGGGTTTCAACTCCCACGCCCTGCAATGAGGCAGAGCAAAAGTCTGAGAGTGAGTGTTAGAGTAGGATTAGCGTAGGACCGACCACAAAAAACAAATTACAAATTAAAGTGACTAATAACAACTCGCCAAAGAGTAGATCACTCAGAGCATAGAGAGAATGTGACTATATTAGTATCTGTGACTTTCTTAGTTTTATAAGTTTTATTCAACGTGTATTAATCTTCTTATATAGTCTTCAATAGGAATGAGCATGATTTTAGGATAGAACTTAGAATCTAAGAACCAAAGGGGTGGGAGGTGGTTCGGTTTCAGGTGCTAAGGTATGCAAGATAGGTTTCGGGTTCTAAAAATTGAGGGACCTATTTTGACGGGTAAGTTCTAGGTTATAGATTAGTGAAACCTGGAACTTGAAACCTATAACCTAAAATTTGAAATAAGTTTTTGTGTTTTTCTTGGTTTATATCTTCACGTGATTCTACAATATTCCATGACGTTTAATGATGGGGGTATAAATTGGAACCACTAGTATGAGTTTCCATTTTATAACGAAAACTTTTACTTTATTGATATTTCATATTTTTTGTGTGTCTAAATAAAGTTATGATTAGTAAATTGTAGCAGCAAATTGTGGTTATTAAATGTGATAATTCGTTGTAATAGTTTAATTAATAATACATGTAGAACCTTGATAAAGCCTGAAACCTAGGACAAGATAGGTTCCCGATTCCAAAATATGTATGGTAAGTCCTAGATTAAAAAAAAAAAAGAAAAGGAATAGGTTTCAAGTTCCAAGTGGAACCTGTACAAAACTTGAAACCGCTCATCTCGAGTCTTTAACCTCCAAATCAATCGTTATAGAATCTTTAAGAGAATCAATTAGCAGTTGGAAATTATGAACACAATTACCGTGAGATCTAGTCATCTATATAATCAAATTTCTAGGTAATGATGAGGTTTCCCTATATAGAGTAAGTTATATGTGTCAATAATGACTTCTTTTAATCGATCAAGTAACATAGGTAACAATCAAATTGATTTTTATGCATATCTTCAATTTGAGATTCTAGGCCCCGAAATTAGCTATTTATTCCTTTTAACACACAAATTAAATCAAAGGAATCTCTAGGTCTCCTAATCCAAATTGTGTAAACATGTAAAAATCATATTTTTTTTTTCTCCTCAGTTGATATAACGAGCTACCTCCATAAGCAATTCTATGAGTCCATCCAAACTTCCTGACGTATTGCTGCCCATTTCTTCTTGAGTACACTAGTACCCAAGACTTCACTCAGCATTCACCTTGTCACGATACTCCAAGTCCTAACAAACTTCCTGTTCGTCACTAAGACTGACAAGAGTCTACCCGAGGACATGAAGCTCAAGAGCTCGCTAGTGGGGAGACTAATAAAAGTGTCGAAGTCGACAACGGGAGTGAAGCAGAATGAAGAAGATGTAGTGAGGACGATGAAGAAAGAAAAGGAAAGACAATAAAAATAGATAAATAAATAAAAAGCCTCTTGATGAAAATTTCCTCTGATCATGACCTTGGGAAGTGTTACGTCACATGCACATGCTTGCCGGCGTATGCTAAGAGTTATTTATTTATGATAAAGCCTATTTTCAATACTCTTTTTGAGAATACGTCCAATTCCAAGGGCTATATTTAAAACTTCTGCTGAATCTCTGGAGAATCTAAGACGGTAGTGGGATCAATTTCAAAGTTCCTGCCTCATTATTGACAAAAGGAAGAAAAATGCGCGCATTCCAACTTTGGCCACCGAAATCAGGCCAGGTGTTGTTGTGAAGCCTGCCCCAAGAGATATTATTATCTACATTTGGTGCATCTTTTTAGTACATCACAGATGTGACTCCTACCAAGTTCGGACAAAGATGTGATGAGATAAAGCGGATACACACGAATGACGGACCAAGACAAATGAATGCTCCAACCCCATCATGTTCCCAAAAGGTAATCACTCCCTTAACGTCTCTCTTAAAGGTCATTTCATGTCCACGCTAACCATTTCCGATTAATTTCTCAACCATCCCTTTCCGTTCTTAATAAATTCTTGAGTAAATGCCACAAAAGATGCCAAGCCGATATTACTCTAAATTGATTTTTGAATCATCAAAAATCTTAAATTAATATGCTCATGACGTATTACCTTCCATTAGCTTTTGTCAAATTTTAGTACAAAATTACTGAGTTAGATGACACATGATAGTAACTCAATCGACATAGTAAATCTACATGGAAATTTATATAACTCTGGAATAAATTTATCACAAATGTATCAATTTGAATTTTTTGAGACGGTTTGGCATTTTTAATAGTACTAACCCCAAATTCTTCCTATGGAGAGAACAAGAGTGCACATGATGCATGTGTATCCCTACACATATTAGGCAAACATAATCCTCAGTTTCATGCATTGAAGAGGCATATTATTTGTGCCCTACGAGAAAGACTCTGCTGATGGTAGTGAACTACATGCAAGTCAGAAGTGTCTTGGTTCCCAAATTCTTACTATATTTTATGTTATCATGAAGTGACAAACGCTCAAAGTGAAAATTTTTTGGAGCTAGTCTCACATTTACCACATAAAAAGATGAAGCAAAAGCTTAAATTAGAGGTTAATCAAAGTAATCAACATAAACAAAATCCCCTTCCTTTTTGCAAGAAAAGTGTGTTACACCTTGCAACTGACCGCTGTCTGGCTCTGGCCGATGTTTTCGACCAATAATTACTCTATATGCTCTAAATCCAACATGGGCTCTTACTGCAAGCATCCCTGTCAAGAAGGGAGAAGTTAATTGATGGCACACCAGAATTGGACCTTTTTAGTGAGAACAGTGCTTTAGTCAATGGTGGTAATCATTCAATTGGTCGAAACTACAGGAGATTAGATGAAGGGCACAAGTTCAAGCATTGTAGTTCTTATTTTATCGAAACAATGTTAAAACATGACAAAATAAGTTTATACAAAGTTTAACAGTGTTATGTTACGATACGGGATGACTTATGTAATGTTTTTTATGTTAATTAAAATTGTGATTCTTAGGAATTTAAGTTGTAAGAGATAAAAGTGAAACTTTCTTTTAATCAATAGGAAGTATATGTTAGACATTATAAAGGATGAGAGAATGACACAGAGCAAACTTAGTAATTTCCCAATAAAGCTCAAAAGTTGAACTTATCAAAGATTTTTCAATGTACGGAGTCAATTTAAGAAAAACCGAAAGAAGGGCATTTGACATCTAAAATTTCCTATGGGTCGAGAAATTTTTCTATAACCAAATAGTGATTTGAAATCACAGGCAAATTACGACAAAAATTGCAGCAAAACCAAGTTTCCAATTACCGTACAAGATACATAGAACTCGATTATCATCCTGTCGGAGATGAGATACAACAACGGACTGTGAAGCCAGGCTACGTGCCTACGAGATTACAGCTAGGCAACGGGAAAGTAGACTTCCGAAGATATTGCAAACAAGCTTGGCATGAAGGAAATCGAGACAACAGCTTGAGGGGAAAATTTATGAAATCCATTTGGATTGTGGGGTCGTACGAGATCGGACGTTTGGCCATCTAACTTCCTACTTTGAATTGCTGCGCCTTGCAACAGACTGCTGTCCGGCTCTGGCCGATTTTTTTCGGCCTAGATTCGCTCTATACGATAGAGAAATAGGCTACTGTCTGGCTCTATGGGCTCTGGCCGATTCTCCCTCAAATGAGAGGGACCTTTGACGACCGAGTTTGGCCAGGTGTCCTCCGAAGAGAGAGCTTATCCACCGCATTCATTGCATCTTTGACTAGCATCAATTACTAGAAGATGTGGCCCGTACCAATGGCCACCGAACTTAGGCCAGGTGTCCTGTTAAAGCCTGCGCCAAGAGACTTTCGTCTCCATTCGGGACACCCTTTGAGCACATGAATCGCTCGCAGATATTGCGGGAGGGGAAAATTCATGAAGTCCATTTGGATTGTGGGGTCGTACGAGATCGGACGTTTGGGATCCTAACTTCCTCCTTTGAATTGTTGCACCTTGCGACAGACTGCCTCTGGCCGATGTTTTTCGACCTAGTTCGCTCTACACGCTAGACAAACAGACTACTGTCTGGCTCTATGGGCTCCGGCCGATTCTCCCTTACATGAGACAGACCTTAGACGACAGAGGTGGGACAGGTGTCCTCCGAAGAGAGAGCTTATCCACCACATTCATTGCATCTTTGACCATACATCAATTACTAGAAGATGTGGCTCGTACCAATGCCCACCGAAGTTAGGCCAGGTGTCCTGTTAAAGCCTGCCTCAAGAGACTTTCGTCTCCATTCGGGACACCCTTTGAGCACACGAATCTCTCGCAGATATTATGGGTTCGTACTAGATTCAGACAAGATCTCACTAGATAGGGCAGAAAAAGACACGGATAAATGGGCCCGACAAGACGAATGCACCAGCTTCCACGAACCTTCGGAAAAGATGGGTCACTCCCTAATGTACTGCCTTAGTCTAAGCATGAAGTCCTGAGCCAACATCAGACATTTCCAGCTGATTTATCTGCGTCTCTTTACCCTTATTTGATGGATCCTTCTTACGTGGTCCCCATGCTTTTTAAATTCCTATGGAATCCATTAATAATGCCAGGTTGGATTATTTCATATCACAAAGAAAAATTTGAGGTAAACCTAATTTAGGATATTTTGTGAATTTTTTTTTATTGGCTTTGCACCTGTATAACAGCAAACGCCTCCAAGCAATATCAGTTGCAGGAGGAAAGAGGGGCCATGAACAATACCGAAACAGGTAAGGGTGTACAAAACAAGAACAATTTTTGTGTAAAGTGTGCGTGAATGTCACAAGTAGTAGTATAAAAATTCTGGGCATCTTGATTGAAAATCACGCAATTTGTGCTTTTCTTTTAACACAAGAATCAGCTTTCCTCTAGCATCAACATATCAATTGCTTGAGTTGCATCATTTCCTTCGGCAAAGAAGGAAAGTTATTTCCCAAATCCTATTTAACTTGGTTAAATCAGAGATGGGATATGGCTTCTTAGTTTTGAGACTACCAGCCTCACATAGATCGTTCTTCAAATGAGAAATAAACTACCAGTTCATCTGAAAAATTTATTTTGCAAAAGGTGGAGGCACTGGCATAAGTAAGCAGATGCCTCTGCTGTCAGCTGATCCATTTGCGACAAAACTCAGACGATATATAACAAGGAAAATAATGAAGATTAACCTAGGAACCCAACAAAAAAGAATAAGCCGATAACGTTGAACTCAGCAAACACCTAAATAAAATCATAAAAGTGGGGATAAGTTGCAAGATCTTCCTTCTTTAAATGATCAATGTGATCGTTGTTATGCTAGACACTGGAAATTTTTCATTGAGGAAGTTCCAAGTTGCAGAGGAAGCAATGGAGCCTCAACCAGACTAGTGGTAATATAACAAGGGACTGTTTGAATAAGATATGCTTCAAGAAAGCTCATCTTAGAAGTCACTCTGTCTCTCTCTTGTTCGCACACGCACTCCCTACAAATTTGTAAGGTGATGGCCGTCGACAGCATGAAGAAAGTGGCAAATAAGTTCCAAAGCACCACAGCTCTGTCGATATGCACATCTGAGATCAATGCCAATGCACCTTCCACCTATGACTCCATAAGGAACGCTAAGAGCGCTAAACAAATAATATGCCGGAGGTCGCAAAGAGCATTTATGTAAACAAATAACTTCTTAGGAGATAGCAATCAATCCAAGGAGATTTTAACTAAAAGGTTCTTCATAGGTACATGCAATTTTATTAATAACCGATGGCATTGTAAGGAAAACAAACTGGGCTTCTCAATCTGCATATTAAAAAGGACCACTGAAGTCGAGGAAGGAAAAATGAATCCAAGTATTTTACCTTTGTTTTTCAGGATACAACAATCTCGTTCGCAGATCATCGTCTGCCATAGCAAGAGAAAAGGATGCTTCTCCAAGTAATGGTTCTCTTCGTTCGGCTTGTTCCAGTATCTTGACTATAATTTTTATCTTTTGGAGAGGGCTTTCCTTGCTTGACAGACTCCAAGCAGTCTGCAGCTTTTGTGTACCTCTTACACAGGGGAAGAGCTTCTCTACTATCCAGAGTAAGATGAGAAAGCTGTGCTCCCTTCGTTAGGAGAGCCAATATAATCTTTGGCTCTTTCCTCATTGCAGCGACGTACAAAACCGTGAAGCCTCTTGCATTTCTACGATTCACATCGGCAATTCCGAGATCAAGAAGTTCGGGTCATGGTCTCCGCATCACAGCATGCTCAGGCATGGTGAAGTGCATATGCATCATCGAGAGTGGTATAGCCCTCCTTCGTCAAAGATAGCATGAGGCAAGCCTTTCTCTAGAGTTCCAGTTTCGAGATCAGATCTCACAAAAAATTTCTATACAATTTGCCAGCAATCCGTGACTTTTATCACCGCATACACGTGCAGCGTATGGCACAAGCAAAATGTCGTCTGGGGCAACCTTGTGAGAATGTCAAGTAGGCGCCTCTGCAAACAAACGAGTCTGTTCGGTTATGCTGCATGTGAACAAAAGAAAAAAAAAATCCAGCATCTGTAGCCATAATCACCTATGTGAATTTCTTTATCATGAGGTAAGTATACTAGAAGTACCAAAAGTTTATTTTGGATTACTTGGGTGTCAAAAAATTTAAAAAACGATTATTTCATTGCTAACGCTGATTTGATTATCCAAAAATCTGACGTGGCACTTTTTTTTATTAATTTTTTAAGTTGACATGACTTGTTAGAGAGTACAATTAGCGTCCAAACAACAAAACGACGCCGTTTGGTGTCTTTCCCGAAGTAAGAACCCTGAATCCCCAGAGAGAGAGAGAGAGAGAGAGAGTAGGCATGAGCTTCCTCCTTGAAGAACAACACCAGCACCACCACCAACACTGCTCTGCCTTTGGTTCGTCTCACATTGTGGACAAGCCCAAGCTCTTGTCCTCCTCCTCCTCCTTCTCCTTCCCCCTTTAGAATGAACCACCTTAGCCACTTCCTAAGCAAAGCCCAATCTACCATCTCTATCTGCGCGCTCCTTTTCTCCCTCACCCTCCTTGTCTTCACTCTCTCCACCTTTGATCTCCCTTCTTCCTCCTCCTCCTTCGCCCTTGCCTCCTATTCTTCCCACAGCTTCTTGCTTGAGCAACAACCTTAGCCTCTCCTCACTCACCTAATCGAGCAACTACGACGGTGGCCGAGCGACAGCGGGTGAGCGACAATGGGCAAGCAAGCTATGGTCAGTGTTGGGCGAGGATCGAACAAAGAACCCTAATTTCAGTCCCCATATGAGCTATGTGGTTTTTTTTTTTTTTTTTCGTAAGGCCATCCACGTATGACGAAAAAATGACATCGTTTCTTAAGGATGATGAAAAATGACGTTGTTTAAAAGCCACGTCAACTTTTTTTTTTTAATATAAAAGCCACGTGATTAATTTGGTTGTAATCTTTGCTGGTGACACCAAAGTGATTGTTTTTTCTTTGAATTGGCACTTAAGTAATCCAACGAAAACTTTTGATACCAAAATGAGTGTCATACATAACTTTTGGCACTTCTAGTGTACTTTCCTATCTTTATCATTGTCTCATCAGCTAGTTTCTTTTGTTGCTAATGCAGCAAAATTGAGCAGTTTGACAATAGACAAGATCCCCTGTTAGGCAAATCTCATCGTATTGAAGGGGGAGTAAAAAAAAAACATTTCTCCCAAGTAGGACGGGAACTAATCAACCATAAAGTTGACACAATTGAACCATAGAGTCAATTTATACTGTTGAAGGCTAAATTGAAAGAGATCCAAATTGTGAGGTGCTCTTTAATGAAGTAGGTCGTAGGTCGTAGGTCGTAGGTCTAGTCAAAGTTATCACACTTACTAGTAGCCCTCAGCATTGGCACACATGATATTATTAATAGTTAGTAATTATTTAAATGCAGAAAAGGCAATGAAAAGTTGTAACTTTTATAAAGATAGAATATGAGAAGTTGCAACTTTTATGAAGATAGAATATTTTATGATATGACATCCTGAACTTTCTACGTTCTACAATAATATAGTATGATTTTTGTGACCGCAATTACCTTGAATATGATGTTTTGAGATTAAGTGGATAGATATCATCACTATGTTGGTGAGTAGAATAAAGATAATTATGAGTAGAATAAAGATAATTAAATTCCAGGCATATGAGTTGTAGAAAATGGCCGTTATACTGTGAGATTCATAGTTTATGAATTGAATTGAGAATTTCTTAATTTTTAATTTTTAATTTTTTATAATTTTAGTGGATTTAAAATATTTTCAAATTCATCAATGTTCAAAATCAGACGTTCAAAATGAAACCAGATGCACAAATTTTTAGAATAAGATGTTCTAAACAAAAATATTTTCAAACGCATGGATATTTAGAATTGGATGTTCAAAATGATGGTTTCCTAAATTTCTATTTCTCTCCATTTGGGACACCACTTCTTTTTTCTCTATCAAAATTTTTAAACTTATGATTTGGCTTGAGACGCTGAATTGGTACTTTTGACATCATGCATGACATCATTAAATTCAACTATTGTTCATTAATGTTTTGGGTGACTCATCCCTATAATTCATCAATGCTTTGAATGATTCATGCCTATAGTTCATCATTGTTTTGTGGTTCATGTATACACTTGGCCAAAGAAGAAGAGCTCATCTTCATTTTCATCAAAATATCCTCTTGTGGGAAAATTTCATCGGACCATTTGCAACTACCTACTTAGGGCCACTTGTAGCATTTCTATTGGAACACATACTACTCTCATATATAATGATTTTAACCCAAATTTATCATTACTTTTAACTTTGGTTGGTTAGATTCATTTCCTTTTCCTTATAAAAATGTATGACAGAAGGACACCTAAAGTGCCAAAACTTAGCACGAAGGAACACTTAGGGCCTGTTTGTTTATTTGTATTTCTACTCCTAAGAACACAAATTTTTGTTTTTTTGTTCTGGGGAAAATAAAAATACAGAAACACGTTTATTTACACATTTGTTCCCGGGAACAAAAAATCTATTTTTTTGTTCCCGGAAATAGATTTGGAACATAAACAAGAAGTAGAAAAAACTTGTTTCTTGTTCCCAGGAACACTTCCGAGAAACACTTTTTTTTTCTTCTCCTTTTCTTCTTCTTTTTTCTTTCCTTTTCTTCCTTTTGGCCGGTCGCCGGCCTCAACCATGGTTGACGACCGACCATTGAGGGCCGGCGACCTCGCCGGAGTGTCACCGGCCCCCGGCGAGACCGAGCCTCGCCAGTGGCCTCGGTGGCCAGGTGAGGTCACCAGCCCTGGCCAATGACCGGGCAAAAGGAAGAAAGAAGAAAAAAGAAAGAAAAAAGAAAAAAAAGGAAAAATATGATAAAAATATTGAAAAATTAAAAGAAATAAAAAAATTATACAAGTTTACCAAATGCATTTCTATTCCTAGAGTAGAAATTTTTTGTAGTTACCAAGTGCGTTCTTATACTCAGAAACTGTTCACTGAAACAGAAAAAAAAAAAAAAAAACTATTTATGTTCAAAAATTGTTCCCCAGAATAGAAACGTTAACAAACGCGCCCTTAAGTGTCAAAAGTTATTAAAGTGACATTTAAGTGCTATTTTTTTAAAAAAAATGGGACACATGAGTGCCAAGTCCAGCGAAGGTGACCGGAAATCCTATATGACAATTTTTTAATAATATAAGTCGCTTACGTGTGGCACATCGAAGAGTTGAGTCAGCAATGAGTCACCAAAATGATGATGTTTCATCTTTTTTTGAATTTCAATATAAATATTAATTAAATTAAAAAAATATATTTTTTTGTTTTAAAAAAGAGAGAGAGGAAGATGGAGGTTGCAGGTGGAGAGGGCTCAACCTGCAACCTCCATCTCTCCCACCTGCAACCTCCATCTTAAATATTTTAATTTGGTTTTGAATTTTATTTAATTAATATTAATATTAATAATATATCAACGTCAATAGCAAAACGACGTCGTTTTGTATTTATCTAGTCACATCAGCATGCAAAAGGATGTCGTTTTGCACTTGTCTTGTTGGAAAATCGTCACGTTAGTATTTTGGCCAAATTTTCTTGCAGTTTGCACTTAACCATTTCATTTTGCTCCAATTTTCACACTTAAGTGTCATTTTCATAACTTTTGATACTCAAGTATCCCTCTGTGCCAAGTTTTGGCACTTCAAGTGTTCTTTTCCCCTTTCTTATGTCTTCAAGCTTGTCAAAAGAGAATTCCAAAGAAAGAAAGAAAGAAAGAAAGAAAGAAAGAAAGATAGATAGATAGATAGATAGATAGATCTTCTATCGCTTTTCTATTTTATTTTCATATTCCAATCTTTCGTGTGAAAGGAATTCAAAATTCCATTTTTCAAGAGTTTACAAGATGAACTTGTGGGTTATTCTTTTTTATTAAACTAGTTATAAAAAAAGGTAAAGAGATATTAACCTTAGTTCTTGATTATATTTTTTTGAAGGTGATTAAAGTTTTGGTTTTTCTCAAGCCTTCTACTTGCGATAAGTGAAAATCCCACGTGTTAAGTTGGGTTGATCCACTTAGTGCTCTTAATTCGGTTGGTTGATATGTGTAAACTTAATGGAAGTATGTGAAATAGGGATGTGAATGTGTTGTGATGGTTGGATTTATTTTCTAGATTTTGTACATGACTAGAACGTGTTTAATTGTTCTTTTTTAGGTGTTGTGACATGTGGTATGTGTAAATATGAATATGAATTTTGAAGTGTTATCTTTGCACTTTTAAAATTAACTACCATTGATAATATTCACTTATTAAGTATGATTCGCTTTTTAGTCTAATATGCTCTCTAAATTTGATTCGCTTTTAAATCTAATATGCTCTCTAAGTCTAATTTGTTTTGGTGTCTGATATGCTATTGGAGTTCGATTTACTCTCTGGGCATGCTCCTCTTTGAGTCTGATTTGCTTTCGAGTTTGTTATTCTCTCTAAGTTTGATTCGCATTTTAAGTATATCCACTTACCGAGTTCGAACATCATTTCCCTTTATCACAACTATGTCCATATGTTCAGACTTTCCCGATCAGAACCACTTCCTTACGTTCTCACTATCCTGATCAGAATCATTTCAAGATATCTCAATCAAAACCATTTCCTTATAATTAGACTTTTCCTATTAGAACCATTTCCTAATGTTCAGACTTTCCTGTTTAGAATCATTTCATTATGTTTAGATCCATTGTCGAGCATGTTGATTGTTAAGTATTGATTGTGTTTGCGTAAGGAGCGGAAAAGAGGTAAGCATGTGAATATCACTATATAATCACATATGTTTTCCTGATATGATTGTTTGACTAATGTATTTTTCATTGACAAATGTGAGATGAAATAAGAAAGATTGTGTTAAAGTGCATGAAAATGGATTATGGTGGTTGTTATGTTATGATGAATTCTTTGTGAACGATACTATGTGATTAAGACCTTTGCCACAACCTATTCGCCTCCAAGCGAATTCCCTTGCATGAGTATGTGGATAAGACTCTAGAGTTAATCAGATGTTCTATCGTATATGACAATTCTCTACAAAGTTGATATGATATAAAATTCTATTACGACATGACTCTTATAGTCATGGTATGACTTGGCTTGTATAGTTAAGGTATGATATGGCTCTTGTAGTCATTGTAAGACTCAATCATGGGCTTTGGATCTACATGGCCATCATCAGCTAGAATGATCATGGTATAACGTAGCTCTTGTAGTCATGATATGTTGACCATCATTGTGTGAATGTTCAATGGTGTATTTATTCTCGTTGATGTAAAGGACACCCATAATTAATGGGCTGACAATACCTTGTTAGTAGAGATGTCTCGTGAATCGAGAAGGTCTGGCCAGTGACATATATGAATTCACTTGTGTGCATAATGGTAAAATGCATGACAAGTATGATTTTACTTGTGTGTATGTGGTGGTGAAATTCATGATAAAGTATAAACTTGCCTATGTATATTTTTGCGTATGGTGCTAAACCACGAGGTGATACTATTGCATCATGAAATATTATGTTATATGCTTGCTTATGAGTGGATGAACATGCAATATGGTTAATGGTTTGTTATTGCCATATCTTGAACTTGTTTATGCATGATTATTTTAAACTCATGTTTGACTTGGTGCCAAGTTGAGTATTAAGATCTCCTACCTCAAACCTAAGGTTTTAGTTATTGGGCTTCGGCTCACTTCTTATTTTTTAGTGTGTAAGATGGTCCCCTTGGGATATGTCGGTGGAGGAGACGAGGTGATGTCTGAGACCATCAACCTTTAAGTTGGATAGTGGTTTGCTTGTGGAATAGTACGTAAGCAGTGGTGCTGGTTAACCTTACCCTTTCCCGGGATAATATATTTTGATAATGAGTATTAATGTTTATATAAGAAGAAGCATATGTGTTAAACTCATGTGACTTTTTTGTGTGGTATATTGTGATGTATTCTGTAGTACTTTTGCATGTGTAATTACAATTATAAATAAAAATGGAAAGAACACATGCCATGCTTGATGTTTTGAGGCGTCACATATGAACTTTGATGGAAGATACTTATTGAAAGTATTTATTGATAGCCTATATAGGGAGTCTGGTTGTCTCTTTGCCCACAAAGACATTAAGAGAAGTGAACTAAGGAAGAGAAATCGTATTTCTTTGTTTATCCCTCTGTCATGAATAAATCGTGAAGAGCTAAAAAATTTTGATGTTAAATTTCTACATAATTAAATTACATCATCGCTAATAATTGGTATCAGAACATGATTCAGGATCTCATGATTTTTTTATTATTAAAAGATATTATGACTTCGTTAATTTTTTCCCATTAATGCTTGTTAAATATATATGCATTGAATTGATTAATACAAGTACTTGCTAAACAAAATCGCACGTAAATTAATATTTGGGTTTAGTGCCTAGTGTATATATATTTTCATGTTTCCAACACATTAATTGTTTTGCTATATGTAATCATATATTTATATATAATTTGACATATATATTTTTAAGGAATCATAATGTATTATTTCAATCTCATACATTTATGATAACTTTATCAAAAAGTGATTAAATCTTATGAAACAATTATTGTGTATAACAATTTAAAAAAAAAAATCAATTATGGATGGCTTGTTAGTCACCAAAGTGGTGAATCTTAAGGTCTCTTGAATTTTTAAAAATTTACAATGTTTTATTCAAGAACTTAAGGATTCACCCAAAGGTTAATTAATTTCTTATAATTCATTAACATAATAGTTGATAATTAATATGTCTTGTTAGATTTGTTTGTATCTCCAAAGATAACAAACAAATTTTAATAGGGTGTATTTATTATTACCAAATAAAAGTTGTTAGCATCATTATGGTTTAATGGATGGTTGTATATCTTAGGATCTCCCAAAGGAGAATTGTGATGTACATATATTGTTTGATTTGAATATGATTATGTGATATTCCTAAAGCATTAACAAATAGGTATTTTCTTTGCATATTTACAGTATCTATACATATTTCTCTTCATTTGCATGCTTTGTATGTTCCTTTATTTAATGGAATGAATTTCTCTAATTTGGTGTAAACAAGTATAGTTTCATGCTTTGTATTCTCTTCATTTGCAGCTATTATTGATGAGAGTAGCAATAATGAAAAGTCTTTCTATAAAAATTGGGAAAGATTGAACTGATTAAGCTTAATATTTATGTAAATAACTAATGCAAAAAAACTTAAAGACTATGCTTCCCAAAATTGATAATGCTAAGAGGTTTATAAAATTTGAGGAAAAGCATTTTGAAATTTATGATAAGTCACATGCTCGTATATTGATGAACACTTTGACCAACATAAAATATGATGTTTCACATACCATGCATGAACATGTGCTTTTTTTTTTTTTTTTTTTTTTTTGCTTAAAACGGCGAACTTAGCAAACAAAATGAAGGACTTTAGGAATGAATGTGGATGAGTACTTTTTAGTACAATTTATACTTATTTCCTTATGTCGTGAACATTATGGGTCATTTTAGATGAATTGTATCACTATAAATGACAAGTAAAATGTAAATAAATTGGCTAGCATTCTAGTTCAAGAGGAAACAAGAATAAAAAATCAAAATACTCATTTTGTTCATCTTTTAAGTTATCAATAAGTTAAAAAGATTCCAAAAAAATGCGGAAGAGCAAGAATAAAGGATTACACAACCCAAATGACTCTTCTAAGGCTTCTTAAATCTACAAGGAGGAATGCAATCTTATTAAGTGTCACTTTTGTAATAAAATTAGACAATCTTATTAAGTGTCACTTTCGCTATGTCATGGGTGCATTATTTCACTTCTTTTTATTTTGTGCCCGTTCTATTTTGGTTTTGATAGCTTATTATAATATTGACTGGGCTAGTGACCCTCAATATTGTCGCTTTATTTCTTTTTGGCCAACTCACTTATCTCATGGTCTAGCAAGAAACAGACCATTGTTGGTCACTTTAATGCAAAACAAAACATTGAGCTATTGCTAATACCATATTAGAGTTACTATGGTTGTGTCATCTACTAAAAGATAATGGAGTGCACCGTAATAGTGGAAAAGTCATTCATTACAACAACCAAAGTTCTATTTAAATATCACATAATGATACTTTCCATCAAAGCACCAAACACATTGAAATATATTGTCATAACATAAACAGCTTCGCTTTTGTGCGTTTAGCTAATCCGAAGGAAGCCAATATTTCATACGAAATCCAATTGTTTGTCAACAATCAATAAACTTACAACCGTGTAAATTATTTTTCCTACATATGGATATTATACGTTTCTTAGCGAATGATGTGGGGATTGGACGCAAAATTGCTAAATCATTGTAGTCAATTTACAATACTGTTTCAACCATCAAAGGGGAATAATAGAATTCATAGGGTGCATATGGTGTGCAAACAAGGTAAGCAACCAAATGACATAGAATAACAATAGGGTCGATCATCTGAACTTGAGCAGGAACCTCACAAAATCCTACGTTTAAAGCCGCAAAATGAAGAAAAGATTTCCAGACTCATGATCAATACACTACGATTCATAATTAGCTTTCTAGTAATTTAGGTTGGCAATTATATTAATACCCTTTCAAGCGACCTTGACTAAGTGTATCCTCATTGCGAAAATGAACTTGCTTCCGTCTGTTGCTCGCTAAGAAAGTGAGGATGTTCCTATCTAGTCAATATTCCTAAATTTTCTTGCTGACCCGTATCACGTCACGGCCAAACTCAAGAATGAGACCCAAAGAACAAAGGACAGCTTTGAACAGAGAACCGGAATTTCCAAATTGGTCCATCTTTCTGCTGGAAATTGCACGATTTGGTCCTGTGAGGTTATGATCGTTCGTGTATTTTAAGAAAGCGTGACCATATGCAAGTAATCATTGTTTTCCAAAGCCTTGGGCTGTGGGGTCCAGGGAAGAACGCAAGTGAAGTAGAGACAGATGGAGATGGCAACAAGAGTAAATGATGACTGGCCCACGTGTGGATAACGCGCATTAAAGTGATAGTTAACCTATCAAAACGTGTACCAGCAGTCCATCTCCCTTCCCCCAAAACCTAGGCAAACATCGTAGGGAAAAGAAGACAACTTTTCTACTGTTCCTTGCCCGACCTTCCGATGTCTTTTAGTGCTCCTGCGAATGCACCGCCTATCAGCTCGCAATCCCGTCTCCATGCGTCTCCCCCCTCTCTCGCTCTCTTTCATCGGACCGCATCAACGTTAGCAACCCGGCATTCTTCATTCAACCCAGCCTCGAACTATGCCGTAGACAGTTTTAGAAGTAAAAAAACCCCACCTTAACATTTAAACCGATGAAAAGCAGGACATGGCGGGAATATGGGGTGCATTAAAACTCATCAGACAAGCGATGGGATGCTGGTGCAAGTGAAATATATTGACGTGAAACCTGACCATAATATTATAATATTATACTAGAAGTTCAACTCAAAAACTTCAATCGATATGTGGACAGACACAATTATGAAGTATGAGGTCCATTGAAACTCCATTGACAAGTGATATTAGGAAAGCCAAATTATGGATCTAAAAACACATAATAAATAAATAAAAATATTTATCTACTTGATGAGAAAGAAATAATATGAGAATCGGTTAGGTAATAATATATTTCTCTCGTCATGTGACGTCTAACAGTATTTGCAAGCAAATATTGCAATGGAAATGGTTTATTTTGAAAAGAAATTCATTATATTTTGAAATATTTTTGCATAAAATCCTAGAATATTATGTGGTATTATCTTTAGGGGCGTATGATAATTATTTTATTTCTTTATTTTTTTATTTGTATATTTCTGGGAATAGGTTTAAAATAGAAATCGGAAGTCAAATTTTTTTACTTTTCTATCTCTGGAACAAAAGTGAAAAATAAAAGCTCTTCTTATTACTCATTCGCATCACCGCCCACTTCCCCTCGCCAGTCATTTGCCTCCCACCATTGCCTTGCTTGCCGCTAGGCTCCCGCTGCCACTTGGGAGAGAAAATTTTATGTTGTTGTCAAACAAAATCTATTTTGAGAACAAAAATTATCAAACATCTATTTTGCATTAGAAATTCATCCGAGTAATAAATTGAAAAATTAATTTCTTGCTAGAAATTAATTTATGAAATATAATGATTATCATTCGCATCCTTAAATGCGAAGGCTTGTATTTCCTCATTGTTATACTTTTAATAAATTCTATTTCCCATTTTTTTTTTTTTTTTACATGGAATCCATATAATTCAATTTTTAGGTTTTTAAACAACTTTCTCACATTTGGCTCCTAACATGTTTTTCCTATATTAAAACCCTGCCACAAGATATCAAATGTTTTCATCGAAAACTCTTATGGCAAGGATAAATGAATGTACTTCATGAATGCTCTTGAGCCACTCGTCTTTTTTTTTTTTTTTTTTTTTTTTTTTTGGGGGGGGAGAGGGGGCTATATAATTTAAGGCTCTAATGACTAGATGAGAAAAGGTTTGAAATTCTTTCAACAATGGAGGACCAATGAAGATCACGCAAAGAATCGCTATCCCGGCAGTTCCAATTCGCTGGTCGATGCATTGTATGCCATGTACAATGAAAACGGCGTACAGAAAAGCCAAGTGGAATTTGCTGAGATGGACAAGCAGCAAGAGTTTTTACTCGCGCGTGGGACGCATCGACTAGGCGAAAAGGTACCCCCTCCTCATACCAAGGTTCATCCCGAATCAGATCCGAGGGTCCGTAATCGCCGCCGCCCTCTCAATCACGCCGTCCATAACAACGAAGAACTCAAAACCTTCCGAGGAGCCAAAAGGAGGAGGAAAGTGGCGATTCTTGTGAACTTTTTCCCACGTATATGAAGCCGGACACCATCCCCTCGCCTGTCACTTAAACACTCGACAGTCTCGTGGCCTGTCTCCTTCGCTCTCCCTCAATAGATTCGCCACCGTCTGTATTCATTCGCTCGAAAATTTCTCATCCCATCTCCGCCTTTGACCTCGAACTCGGGGTCAGAATGACGACGGTGCTCCCCGGAGGCGGCTGTACCAATGGGCCGTGCGCGTCCTTTTTCGACACCCTCTCTCGAGAGTCGAGTGTTGAGCTAAAAAAGGCTGGACCTTTCGTGAAATCGCAAGAAGAATTCGCGTCCATTGCTGTTCTTGACAGTGGCGACCCCGGCGAGTTAGGGTCGCTTTCCCATTCGGTTCCGTCCCCAAAATTAGCCATCGGCCATGGCGAAATTGATGCCGGGCCGCTTTTGCGTCCGTGCCTGACTCGGCCTGAACCCCATTCAGCTCTGGCCGCACAGGTGGTGAAGATCGAAGAGGGAGAGGAAGATGAGGAGGTGGAGATCATTGCTGATCCCAGGGATGCTGCTGCCGTATCGCCGTCATGCTCGTTGCGGGCAGCGGCAGACGAAGTGGCAAGGCCGATGCAGGGGCTGGGGGAGGCAAGGCCGGCGCCGTTCCTGAGGAAGACATACGAGATGGTGTCGGACCCGAGTACGGACCCGGTGCTGTTGTGGAGTCCGAGCCGGGACAGCTTCGTGGTGAGGGACCCGCACGAGTTCTCAAAGCAGGTCCTGCCTCGATACTTCAAGCATTCCAACTTCTCCAGCTTCGTCAGGCAGCTCAACACTTACGTGAGTACTTCTTCGAACGGGGTTGTGTTTTTTGTCCTTGTTTTTCCTTGAAACTTTCCCCATAGGTAAGAGCAAAGTATTCGTATCAATGTTTATAGTGTGTGTATGTTTATTTTGGTTTCACTCTATTTCAGCTCTTTTATTTTGGTTTGACTCTGTTTCAGCTCTGTTATTTTGATTTGGCTCTGTTTCTGCTCTGTTTCTTTTTATGTCGTCCAGAGTGATCCTCTTGGGGCATCCAGCTACTCTTCATTGTCCCAACGGATAGTCCCCGGGGCAAAGAGGCTAGGATAACAAGGGACTCCACTCACGACGTTTTGCTCATGGCACAAGTCCACCAGAATTTGCATCCAGCGGTTAGGGGACAATGGTCCATTATCATATTCAAATGATGATGCTTTTGATGGTAGTTTGCAGAAACTACCACGTCAACCATGACATTAGAATACCCATTAAAGATTAATCTTTTCACCGGATTTGTCGTTGAGTGCTTTTTTCAAATGGTAAATTTTAATTTGGATTAGAAATGCACTACTGTAGTTCCTTTATAGCTGTTAATATTTTGCCTTTTACTGTTTTGATGCTCAATTTTGCACTTTCTAGCTGAAGATGAGATTCCTTGAGCCATCGCTTAGTTTCTATCCGATGTTTTGGTAAAGCCTTCTGACACTTCTTCTTTTTGGGAAAGATCAAAAGCTTAATTCTGCACTTTTGTCTTCTCATACATGAAGTTCACGGATTGACATTGAGTCATTAAATTGTCCATACCCTCTGTGGGACTTCTGTTTCAATATAAACTCCTCAACCCAGCTTCCTCCTATTCTTCATGCATCATGATCCAAGATATGTCACAGGGTTTTAGGAAGATTGATACCGATCGATGGGAGTTTGCGAACCGAGGTTTTCAGGAAGGGAAGAAGCACTTGCTGAAGAACATAAGGAGGAGACGCAAACTCAGCGATCAAAGGACAACATCGAGTAGTACCATTGCTACGGATTACCCAGAGGCTGGAAAGGAAGCTGAACTTGAAATGCTTAAGAAGGACCAGGAAGCGTTGAAGGCCGAGATCCTGAAACTAAGAGAAGAGCGGGAGAACTCGCAGCATGAGATCAACCAGGTCGTCGAGCGGATTCGCTATGCCGAGTGCAAGTGTCAACAGATGTTCCTCTTCCTCTTTAAAGCAGCTGAAACCCCAAACTTTGTCCAGCATGTAATCCAAGAGAAGAGGCAGAAGAGAGAATTAGAGGCTTGTGAATTGAACAAGAAGAGCAAATTGCTTGGTCCCGATGACGAAGCCCCCAAATGCTTGCTCGACGTAACGGATCGCAAGATTCAAAGCCCGAATGTTGATTGCCTGAGAATCAGTGGTGATTTGGCACAGATCGAGTCTTGGCCAAATGATAGATTTTTTCTCTTTTTTGATGGGCTTAAGTTGGCCCGTCATAGGCCCGGCCCGTGAGTTGAGGGCCTATGGAGAAAATTATAAAAGATAAAGGGAAAAACAATAGAAAGAAGAACGACGTATTATATTCAAAGAGAGAATACACTCTCTGTCTTGAAGTTCTTTTTCCCACCGTTTTCTCCCGAAGAGAAGAAGACTCCTCTGAAGAACAGTGTCTCGTTTTTCTTCTCGAATTGCAACGTCGGTGTTTAGTCTGTGGGTAAAAAGTACGCTCAATCCTGTGGTGTGCTTTTGATCGGTGATTCATGACTGTTTTGTTTCTGGGCTCGCTTCCGCTTTGTCTTTTAGGGGATCGATTTAGTGTCGAATCCGTTTTCTGGGAATCGGTAATTCCCAACATTGGTATCAGAGCCTTGTCCTTGTTTCCCGACCCCCTTTTTTATTGCATTTGATTAATTTTTTGGTCAAAAATTCGAGAAAAATAATTTTGGTCGATCGGGGACGGAAAAACCCGACACCCGCCTATTGTTCGCTGTATTTCGTGATTTTGTGCAAGTCGAAATTCGTTTTTGATAGTGCAGGGATGAAACTCTTGTCGATACGAGAAAAACGAGTCGTGGATCGCCGCCGGAGGCCGCTGGACGCGCCGCCACGCGCGGCCGGAACGCACGGGGGTCGTTGCACGCGCCGACTCGGTTCCCCCGCGCAAAACGACGCGTCGAACGCGCCGTTTCGGCCCGGGCGCGTGCGGCGCACGCATGAACGAAACGGCGCGCCGTTTCGGCCCCTGGCGCGTGCCATGCACGTGCCGGTCGGTTCGTCCGACTGGCCCGACCGGGAGACCGGTCCGACCGGGCGACCGACCCGACCGGCGACCGGTCCGACCGTTGACCGCGACCGTTGACCGTTGACCGCGATCGTTGACCGTTGACCAAAAAAAAAGAAAAAAGAATGTGTTTCTTTTTCAATTAAGTCTATGTGGATTATATGTAATCCCTTATTTGTTCTGCATTTGTTGTAGGAACAATGCCTCCCCTTCAGTTACGTACGCCTATTCGCGTAATTACCGATAAACAAAAGGAAATGCTTTCTAAGTTGATAGTTGAGCTGACTAATTATCGATGGGAGAATGGTGACTTAATTGATCATGTTCTTGAAGTCAACGGGAAGATACAAAAGGTCATATGGAATGGTCGTCCCATGCCACAGTCAGAGATGGTGTGATTTTTCATTAACACTCTTCCACCTGAATGGCAAGATGTGTTGAATCACATATGGGATGTCAACGGAGCTGCTTCATATAAGAAAATTGTGATGGATTTTGTAAAAGAATATTACTGCATTGTTACAAGGGAAAAGATCAAGAAATTGAACAAAAGAGGATCTTTCCCAGTTCGTGTGCTGGCTTGGTGTTAGATACATTGGTTGTCTTTTTGTTAAGTATGATTTGTGGACATCTTATGTAATGTTTATTACCTGATTGTTGTTTATGTAGTAACTTATATGTTAGTTATATTATGTGAAAGCATCATTATTATATTGTATGTCAATTATCTGTTGCTTTCTATTGCTTTGTTCTTTGTGGGTAGTTAGTCAGGGTAGTTATAGAAGTTTTTGTAGCTTCATAGAATTGTTTTTGCATATGACAATCATATTAATGATAGTTTTAAGTTAGGATTTTTGGAGGATGATTGGAAACGTAGTGACCCTTTGATTTTAAAACCTTACTTGAAATTATTCATTAATATGATGGGTCTGTGCAAAAGGGATGCATAAATGATAGGCATTAATAACTCGTGTATATATGTCTGATGTGTTCAGATCAATGGCTTCAATCACAAAGAGCATAGTTGCCGAGCTGAACAAAGGTGAAAAGCTCAATGGTGACAACTATGAAATTTGGCAAATGAAAATTCAGTATGTGCTGGAAGAGCAAGAAGCACTTGAGGCTCTTAACCTGACCATGGTTGAACCTGAAGAAGGAAACACTGCACAGCACAAGAGAGACAAGGAAGTTTTTGCTACGTGGAAAAGAAAGAACTCTCTTGCTCGCATCACGTTGCTGAGCAGTATGGAAAATGACGTCATGCGAGAGTTTAGGCGTTTTGACAATGCCAAAGAAATGTGGGAAGCATTGGCGGCAAGATTTGATCATACTTCGATGACCAGACTGAGGCAGCTCACTATCAGGTTTGACTCTTATAAGAAGCCTCATGGTCAGACCATGAAACAACATCTTAGAAAGATGTCAAACATGATAAATGAGCTGAAAGATGCTGGTCATGTCTTGACAGATGAGCAGCAAGTGCAAGTAGTGATTCGTTCCTTGCCTCAGAGTTGGGAGCATATGAAGGTGCACCTGACTCATAATGAAAATATCAAAACCTTCGAGGATGCAATGCGTCATCTTGAGCTGGAAGAGGACCGCTTGTTGGCGGCTAAGCTGGATGCTAAACTCTATCATGCTAGTTCTAGCTCAAATGGAGCTTCGTGCTCCAAGCGCAAGCGCCCTAACTGGTTTGATAAAGGGAAAGGCAAGGAAGCAAGTCCTTCAGGGAAGAAACCCAAGTTTAACCAACATGAAAGAGGAAAGCGTCATCGCATGAAAAAGCTTGCAAGGGTGAAATGCTACAACTATGACAAGACAGGTCACTATGCTCGCGACTGTCGTGAGCCAAAGAAGGTATGCATCCCTTGTATTTTTCAGAACTTTGCTTTTGTGTCGAGTTCTGTATTCTTAACTGAGTCTAATCCTTTGCGGATTGTGGATTCAGGAGCGACAGACCATGTAGCGAAGGATAGAGGATCCTTCGTGGAATTCCGACGAGTACCAACTGGAACTAAGTGGATCTATGTGGGAAACAACTCTAGAGCTGAAATGAAAGGAATTGGCACATGCCAACTGAATATGCGTGGTGGACGCACTTTGTTCCTACATGATGTGTTGTATGCTCCGGAGATTCGTCGGAATTTAGTGTCTGTTTTAGTGTTGGTTAAATTAGGTTTTAATATGAATTTCTATAATAGATGTGTGGATTTGTTTTTGAATACAAATTACTATGGCTGTGGTTATTTTCTGAATGGTTTCATTGTATTAGATATTGAATATGTTAATGCAAATGTTTGTTATTCCCTTCTCACGTCTCCTAATTCATATGATAATGATGTGAATATATGGCATGCTAGACTTGGTCACATTGGCCAACAGCGTATGAATAGACTAGCCAAAGAGGGCTTGTTGGGCAACATTGAAAAAGTCGATTTGCCCATATGTAAGCATTGCCTAGAAGGGAAAACGACAAGGAAACCATTTGGAAAAGGTAAAAGAGCTGAATTTCCTTTGCATTTAATCCATTCTGATGTCTGTGGTCCAATGAATGTGAGAGGAAGGCATGTGGCTGTTTATTTCATCACTTTTATAGATGATTATACTGGATTCGGATATGTCTATTTAATTTCTCATAAATCTGAAGCAATAAGTTGTTTCAAAAGGTTTATGCACCTGGTAGAGAATCAATTAGACAAGAAAATAAAAGCATTGAGATCCGATCGAGGTCGAGAATATTTATCTGATAAGTTCAGAAAATTATATGATGAAAAAGGAATAGAAAAACAGTTGTCTATTCCATATACTCCTCAACAAAATGGTGTTGCGGAGAGAAGAAACAGAACCCTACTGGAAATGGTTAGGTCCATGATGGCGCATGCTAACTTACTTATTATCTTTTGGAATGATGCGTTGTTAACTGCTACCTATATACTTAATCGTGTGCCTTCCAAATCAGTTACTTCCACTCCATATGAGTTATGGACAAGTAGAAAACCGGACTTAAGTTTTCTTAAGCCATAGGGTTGTGCTGCCTATACACATGAGTTCTCTCACAAATTTGGGAAATTGGGTCCCAGAGGAAAGAAGAGTATTTTCATAAGATACTCGGAACACTCAAAAGGGTATGTGTTCATAGGTGAGCAGGAAAGTGGGAGTATAACTGAATTTGAATCACGAGATGTCACATTCTTAGAGGATGAATTTCCTAAGAAGGGCAAAATAGGGGAAGACTACTCTCTATTTGAAACCTTGGATCAAGATAATGATCTTAGTAGAGTTCGTCCAAGTGGGAGTAATATGTGAAGTGATGAATTGAATTCAACTCATTCTCAATTGCAACCACATAATGAGATGACATCATCATTATCTAATCCAAGTGGGAGCATAATGGGGAATGATGTGCAAAGTGTACAATCTCCCATACGGCGAACAAGTCGACAAAGTATTCCCCATCGACGTTTTGACATTGAGGGGGAAACTTTTATGGTTGCTCCACAAGATGAGGATGAGCCAAGAAATATTAATGAGGCTGTGAATTGCCCTAGTAAGGAAAAATGGATTCATGCAATGGAAGAGGAAATGGAGTCAATGAAGTCAAACCAAGTCTGGGAACTGGTTGATCTTCCAAAAGGACGCAGAGCTATTGGGAACAAGTGGGTTCTCAAAATAAAGCGAAAGGCTGATGGCTCGATAGAAAGGCATAAGGCTCGCCTTGTGGCGAAGGGGTATAATCAACAGGAAGCAATTGATTATGAAGATACGTTTTCTCCTGTAGTGAGATTTACCTCGATTCGCATTATTCTGGTAATAGTAGCTAGTATGAATCTTGAGTTACATCAGATAGATGTAAAGACTGATTTCCTCAATGGAGAATTAGAGGAAGAAATATACATGGAACAATCTACTGGTTTCATAGTAAAAGGTCAAGAAGAAAAGGTATGTCGACTTTTGAAATCGATATATGGCCTTAAGCAGTCATCGAGACAATGGTATATATGTTTTCATAAAGCCATAATGGCATATGATTTTACAATGATTGATGAGGATCATTGTGTATATATCAAAAGATCCAAGGATCAATTTGTGATCATATCATTATATGTTGATGATATACTCATTGCCGGAAGCAATATGGAATTTGTAAATACTGTCAAGAGTTGGTTGTCTTCCAACTTTGAGATGAAGGATATGGGCGAGGCTGCATACATTCTTGGAGTTAAGATTTCAAGAGATCGTTCGAAGAGATCGTTGTCTCTTTCGTAAGAAACATACATAAATAAAGTTCTTGAACGATTTCGTATGCAAGATTGTAAACCCATAGACACTCCTATTGCGAAAGGTGAAGGATTGAGCCATAGACTGTGTCCGAGGACTCCGCAAGAGAAGGAACAAATGAAACATATTCCTTATGCTAGTGCAGTTGGGAGCTTGATGTACGTTATGATGTGTACAAGACCCGACATATGTTTTGCAGTTGGAATGGTGAGTAGATACTAATCCAATCCAGCTCCAGCACATTGGAAAGCCGTTAAGAGAATACTAAGGTATCTGAAGGGAACTGCTGATTTCAAATTGAATTACCAAGGAAATGATCTACGACTTGAAGGCTATTCAGATGCTGATTGTGGAGGAGATTTAGATGAAAGAAAATCTACATCAAGATTTGCTTTCTTACTGAATAGTGGCGCCATATCATGGAGCAGTAAGAAGCAAACGTGTATAGCCTTGTCCACGATGGAAGCTGAGTTCGTGGCATTATCAACAGCGGTACAAGAAGGAGTTTGGCTTAAGAGATTTTTGGATCATTTAGGTGTTAATGAGAAAGCTGCAAATCCATTTTTGGTTAACTGTGATAGCCAAGCAGCTATAGCGTACACCAAAGATCCAAAATATCATAGCAAGACCAAACATATAGATACCAAGTATAACTTTGTCAAGGATATGGTTGCACGAAAGGATGTGAACTTACAGTACATATCTACGCATAGAATGGTAGCAGATCCTATGACAAAGCCAATACCTAGAGATGTGTTTTGTGGTCATGTGAAATCTCTAGGATTGCGTAGAGTCGGATGTACTGGATTGTAATTTCCCTAAGTTGTTCACATTTATGAACTAGTGTTGTTTCATTATTAATGCCTATGAATTTTTGTTTGATCTTTATGCATCTTAATGCTCAGTGCATTACTTTAAGTTGAGAAAGTATGTCGGACAGATATAAGATTAGCCCACTCACACGGGTAATCGCCTCTATTTACTGTGTGATAAATAGAGATGAAACTGTTTTTAAGCTTATTGTTTAGGTGATAATTGAGAGCTCAAGCTTAAAATCTATATGTCGCCTTAACTAAGCGTTAAGATGAGGACATGATATTTACTATGTCCGAAAGTAAAATAACCCACATATTTTACTTTATCTGTCTATGATGCCAGATGTGAGTTCTGATGAATTTTGTGAATGGGTAGATATGTGAACTCAAGTTAGACATTAGGTATGTCTGAACTATCATCTGTACGGTATTAATGGTGTAGACATACGCTCCTTGGGAAAGGAGTTAATACCGTAATACGTATTTCATACTATGTATGCATGACGACTAATAAGAGTGGCAAAAGTTTGATCTCAACTTTCATGCCGTATGAGACTCTTGAGGAAAAGAGTTCCTCATTTTAATGCCCTCATGACTTTTACTTATTCTCAAGATTTCTATTTAGTGTTTGCTATTTTAGAATGTTGCCAATGGTCATGAGTTGATTCGATCTAATGGGACATTTCTTGAAAAGCAAGTTGAACTGAAATTGAGAGTTTGAAGGAAAGAGGAAGATCGGATTTGGAGAATCATATTGTAGTTTTGTATTCACTAGTCGACCAATTATGATTGTCTTTGGGATAATCATAATTGTGAATACAATATATATATATATATATATCATTGTTTAAAAGAGATTAAGAGAGATATAAATGTGATCGATCGATCTAGGGTATTGCATACTAAATTTACTCGGAATGTGATGCCCATTATGAGCTGCTATATATTCCTAACATATGTATGGCAACGAGCTCTCAAAGTATGCTGGTCGCACGACTGTTCACCGCATGAATGTTGCAGTGAGGAAAAGAGGATTCTGTTCGACCCACCATGTCAAGTGGGAGTTGATGTATTTTCCAATTGATAGGCCTTAGTAGGGCCCGTCCGCCCATGTTGGTTTTGGCCCACCATGTGCGAGTGGGAGATGATAGATTTTTTCTCTTTTTTGATGGGCTTAAGTTGGCCCGTCATAGGCCCGGCCCGTGAGTTGAGGGCCCATGGAGAAAATTATAAAAGATAAAGGGAAAAACAACAGAAAGAAGAATGACGTATTATATTCAAAGAGAGAATACGCTCTCTGTCTTGAAGTTCTTTTTCCTACCGTTTTCTCCCGAAGAGAAGAAGACTCCTCTGAAGAACAGTGTCCCGTTTTTCTTCTCGAATTGCAACGTTGGTGTTTAGTCTGTGATTAAAAGGTACGCTCGATCCCGTGGTGTGCTTTTGATCGGTGATTCATGACTGTTTTGTTTATGGGCTCGCTTCCGCTTCGTCTTTTTAGGGGATTGATTTAGTGTCGAATTCGTTTTCTGGGAATCGGTAATTCCCAACACCAAACAATGTTTTACCGGCGGATCTTGATACCGTTCAGATGCACAACCCGTGGTCTCCTCCGATGGGTGGTGCGGATGTTAGGGTTATGCAAGGTCAGACACCCAATCAGATGGCCGGAGCTAGTCCGTCAGATTTGCCTTCCGTCTTCCATGAGAAGTCGGAGAAGCTCCTCGTAGACAACATGGTCGTGGGCAACGATGCAATGGATGACCCAGGAATCTATCTTGAGCTGGAGGGTTTGACTGAGAAGTCCTGTGGTTGGAGTGAGTACACAATTGGGCTGGGAAAGCAAGCAGAGGGACCGATGCCCTAAAATTTCCATGCTGCTCCTGCTCTTGCTTCGTTCTCTCTGTTATATGCTGCTGCTGCTACCTTTTGTGACCCAGGTCACAGAATGCAGCCTTTGCATAGTCGGAGGGAGTATCTGAAGTGAAGTGACTGAATCCAACTAATTAACATATGTGTCTATGGTAAATGCTCGTACTTAGCATATATGTTGTAGTTTCTTCCTTTGTCTCCATTGTAACAAAGCGCTCTCTGGGTTCTTTCTCTTAGTTTGCACTAAGCTTTTTTTTCCTGTTTCTCTTTTTGTAACCAGTTATGTATAAGAGAAGCAGTTTATAGTGCCAAAGCTCAATTTCAGTTTAAGGGTTAATATCGCGATGCTGTACATTTTGGCATATTTTTCTCCAATTATTTTTTTTCCTATCTCGAAAAACTTCAAATTGATATACTAATATGGCATGCACTCCAAATTAATTTTCATGTTATAAAAAATCTCAAACAAGTCGAATGATTAGTGTGGTGAGTATCCGATGTGGAAATACAACATAAATGAGTCTCGTAAATGACGTTATTCTGATCGGAAAAGGAAAAAAAAAAAACGTTGTCTTGGGAAAGCCTGGTATGAAGAAAATGAATCGAGATTGCAAAATGATAAAATATGCTAATTTTATTCTCAAACAAAAATTAATTTGGGATGAATGTGGCATGAATACATCATAAAAATTAATATGAGATGAATGTGTTACGATTATACCAATTCAAAATGTTAAGAGATATTAACCCTTGATTTAATGAAAGGAATTTTTTGAAATGTTTGACATGACCAAATTCTAACCACAAGTTACAAGTTGTACATTTATTCTCTACAGAGAAACATCTCTCTCTCTCTCTTTATATTAAATGTGTTTTAATAGCAAACTTTTCTTGAGAAAACTAGCTACGGATACTATTCTCAATCAATAAGCTCTTAGTAGATTACGTTGACAAAACTATTTATAAAATTCAACTTTGATAATTGTCTTGAAGTATGTTGATCTAAAAAATCGATCTAGTACAAATTACAAAGTCTACTTCAGACAGAACAAGCTCATACTTAAGTCTAGATCTCTTATTAAAAATAAAGACTAAGAGAATTACTTTCATTCCCATCTTGACGCAAGTTCAAAACACAGCAAGATTAGAATGCGACAAGTTTCGAATGAAGCTAGCCTAGAATATGACAAGTCCAGAACGTGACCAATCCATGATAAATAATGGCTAATGATGTAGTTTGGATTTCACACCTAAAAAAGATTGTATTGACTCAATCTTATTCAATTAGAAAATCAATCCTGAGACAAGTTTTGTCTAAACGAAGAAGCTCTACTTATGGAAATCACGACTCTGATTGTACGAACGGCTAGAATCAAGTGGGATCAAGCTTCTATCACTCAATGGCCATCCAATCTTCTTGATACAGAGTTGTCTCATGGGTACATTTGGAGGACGATCCTCTGGAGACAGTCTAATAGTTAGTTTGGAAGTGGATGAGTATATAAGGTAACCAAGGTGATGCAGATCATGTACGAGACAAGGCCTAGGATCTAGGATTCCAAAGTCCAAGTGAACATATCTTTAACGAGCTTCAATTTTGTGATCACACACTTATCTTTAATGAGCTTCAATTTTGTGATTGTGAGAGAAATACAAATAATGACCGAGTGAGATAGTGTAATCTATCACTAAGTGCTTACACTCAATATTGTAATCTCTTTTTGATTATTCAGTGGAAACCAGCCAGTAAGCTATCAGCATGGAAAAATGGACTTAAGCTTGATTTTTACCGAATCATTATAAACCTTATGTGCAATTTCTCTCTTCTCTAAACTCTTGTTTTTTTTTTTTTTTTTATTTCTATGATCTATTGCACACTCGTTGGGTGCTTCTAAAGTCCGTTCTACTACATAAAAGATTCTGAATCTTGTTCTAAAATCCGACCTTTGTTCAGACTTTAATCTTGACTCATTTTATTCAGCTTTAAATTGTCAAGATTTCATAGATTCACCTATTCACCCCCACTAGGTGATACTTGCTAGCTTCATCAACTTCTACATGTCAAAAAGGGAGAAGTTGTTTATTTATTTTGTTCAAATGAGAAGTTGATTGATGGTACACCATGATTAAAACTTTTTCATGATAACACTGCTTAGTCAATGTTGGTAATTATTCAATTGGTTGAAGCTAAAGGAATTTATCAAACTAAAGGCATATGCTTTAGCATCGGAGTTTGAATCCTTCAAAATGGTGTTAAAAAACGACACGACATTGGCTTATATAAAGTTGTTTCTATTGATTTACATTATGATCCTTAGGATTCATTTATCTAAAGAAAAAATGAATTATTTAAAAGTATTTTTCTAAAAGTGATCATTCATGTTGATTGAAATAATTAGTCAATAAAAAATATTTTCATTATTGATTATAATTTATTTTAAAATATTTGCGTGAATAGAGAGAATATTTATCGTTCATTCATTTTTTTAAAGCAATAAAAGTGATCATCTTTTAAAAATATATTTTTAAATAAATTATTTCTTGTGAAATAAGTGCATTTTTCAAGAGAACTAATATTTTCCCTAATCTCTAGCGAAGTGGGTAATTCTAAAGTCCCATCATATCAATTGACAAGATGTGTCATGGATTTGAAGTGGAAAATCTAGGAAAATACAAATTGCCTACAGGAGAGAGCTTACTTTCATAATTGTGAAAATAAATTTTATTATAATTAGGAGTGTGCAATTGGACCGGTCCTACTTGAGAACCAAGCCAAACTGTCCAAAAATTAGGTCCAAGAATTGGAACCCATTGGAACCAATTCAGGTACAGAATAAGTAAATATTTATCACCAAACTACCCTATTTTGAAATTAATTTCGGAATCAATTGTATAAGCTAAAAAGTTAAAACCTTAATTTTTTTCTCTAAATTCTAGCCTCAATGCTCATTTGTCATTTGTCCTTCTTAAGAACTCCTTGCCGATCTTTCCCCTTCCCTTAAATTTTTATGGATGAATGGAAAACAAAGTTTCATAATTTATATTTTTTGTCACGTGTTTAAACCTTTTATTATTTATAATTGTGAGTGACTACGTGTTCATCTTATAGATTGTTGGTTTTTTTGCATATATGAATTTTTGTTTTTCATCTTTTACTTCAAACCATTTTGTTATTGATGGTTTTAAGTAGATGGGCTTAAGGCCCGTCCGTCCTCGATGGGCCTAAAGGCCCGGCCCACGGGAATTAGGCCCGTGGAAGGAGGAACATATAAAAGGGATGAGAGAGAGGGAGAATACACTACTTCAGATTTTAGAACGTACATTCTCCTTCTCTTCAAGAATTCTCTCTCCAAGAAAAGCCAAGAAGCGACGCCATCTTCACTTCACGGCGATTTTTCGATATCGGATCGATCGGGACTGATTTCTCTTCCTCTTTATGGCATCGGTGTCTAATCTGTGGCCAACAAGGTACGCTCGAATCCGTGGTGTGCTTTACGATCGGTGATACGTGTTTAATTCCCGGGCTTATCTTCCGCATTGATTTAGGGGTTCGGTTTTAAGTGCCGAATCCGTTTTCGGGGATCCGACGATCCCAACAATTGGTATCAGAGCCTTAGTTCACGTTTTTCCCGACCAATTTGATGTTTATGATTGATTTTTCGCAAAAGCATTTCGGCCGTACGGATCGGGGCGAGAAATCCCGACACTCGAGCGTTGTTCGCCATTTTTTCTGAGTTTTCGTAAGTTGAAATCAAAATCTGATGGCATAGGGAGGAAGGTGACGTCGAGAAGAGTTTGGTGACGCGTCGCACGCCGCCGGGGGACGCCGCACGCGCCCACACGCGTGGCCAGAAGGCGCTGCGCGTGGGCGCGACGCGCCCAGACGCGCGGCCAGAAGGCGCTGCGCGAGGCCGCGACGTGCCCAGACGCGCTGGTTCGTCCCGTGTGTGCGGTGCACGCGCCGGTCGGCGAACCGGCGCATGCGCGCCGCCAGCGGGCGAACCGGCACGCGTCGGTCCACGGACCGACGCGTGCTGACGTCATCGCTGACATCAGCGCTGACGTTGGTTCGCCGACCGGCGACCCGACCGACGACCCGACCCGACCCGCCGGGAAGGCCCGGCACGTGCGTGGCACGTGCGGGCTAACGTCTGCGTGACGTCAGCCCACGCACGCGCGCGGCACATGCGGTCGGTCCGTCTGACCCGGGCGACCGGTTCGACCGACCCGACCGGTTCGACCGGCCCGACCGGTCCGACGACCTGACGGTTGACCGTTGACTTCTGTTGACCGTTGACCGTTGACCGACGACCGTTGACCATTGACCGTTGACTTTCGTTGACCGTTGGCCGACGACCGTTAACCGTTGACCGAAAAAAAAAAAGAAGGAAAAGAATGTGTTTCTTTTTCAATTATGTCTATGTGGATTATATGTAATCCATTTTTTGTTCTGCATTTGTTGCAGGAATAATGCATTCCCGTAAGCCGCGCGCATCTGTGCGCACAATGTCAGATGAACAAAAGGCAAGGCTTTCAAGGTTGATAGCCGATTTGAATGGTTATCGATGGGAGAGTGACGACATAATTGATCATGTCATAGAGGTCAACAACAAAATTCAAGAAGTCATTTGGAACGGTTATCCCATGCCAGATATTCAGATGGTGCGATTCTTTATGAATACTCTTCCACAAGAATGGTAAGGAGTGTTGAATCGCCTTTGGGAAGTCAAAGGATTTACTAGATATAAGGAGCTAGTAATGGAATTTGTGGATGAATATCATCGGGTTGGAGCCACAAAGACTGCGACCCAAGGAATGACTTCGATTAGGCCAGGAATAAATGTGCGTAGAGGAAATCCTAAGGGATATCCATATGTTTTTCCGTGGCTGTCGAGAATGCCTGAAAATTTTACAGAGAAAAAGCAAAAGAAATTGAACCATGTAGCTGCTTTCCCTATTAGTTGTATGATGCCTCGTTTTTAGATGTTATGGCTGGTCTTTATTTAGTGTTCTTGATGGACATCTTGTGTAAAGTTAACTACCTGATTGTTGTTGTTGTAGCAATCTATATGTTAGCCTTATTATGTGAAAGCATTTTTTTTATTTATTATATTGTATGTCAATTATCTGTTGCTTTCTATGATTGCTGGTTGCTGTGGGTAGTTAGCTGTGGGTAGTTATAAAAGTTTTTGTAACTTCATAAAATTGATTTTGCATATGACAATCATATTAATGATAATGTTTAAGTTAGGATTTTTGGAGGATGATTGGAAACATAGTGACCTTTTGATTCTGAAACCTTACTTACAATTATTAATTAATATGATGGGTTTATGCAAAATAGATGTATAAGTGATAGGCATTAATATTTCGTGCATATGTGTCTGATATGTTCAGATCCATGGATTCAGCAAATAAGAACATTATTGCTGATTTGAATAAAGAGGACAAATTGAACGGCGGGAATTGTGAAATATTGAATATGAGAATTCAATATGTGCTGTAAAAGCAAGAAGCACTAAAAGCTCTTGACCATGTTATGGAAGATCTAGAGGATGCTGTGCACCACCTTGAGCTAGCTGATCTACGCCTCAAGGCATTTGAGCAGGATATAGATATTTACTGTGTTGCTTTAAGCTTAGAAGGGGCTTCAAGCTCTAAGCGCAAGCGTATTGATTCGTTCAATATGTGGGAAAGCAAGGGATCAAGTCCTTCTTGCAAGAAACCAAGAATTAAACAACAAAAGAGAGGAAAACATCCTCATGTGAAGAATATCTTAAGGGTGAAGTGTTACAACTGTGACCAGAAGGGTCACTATGCCCGCGATTGTTGCGAGCCAAAGAAGGTACACATCCTTGGTACAATTGGGAACTTTGCATATGTGTCAAGTTCTGTATTCTTGACTGAATCTAATCCTCTGTGGACTATGGATTCAGGAGCGACAGACCATGCAGCGAAGGATAGAGGATCCTTCGTGGAATTTCAACGAGTACCAACTGGAACCAAATGGATCTATGTGGGAAACAACTCCAGAGCTGAAGTGAAAGGAATTGGCACATGCCAACTAAATATGCGTGGTGGACGCACTTTATTCCTACATGATGTGTTGTATGCTCCGGAGATTCGTCGGAATTTAGTGTCTGTTTTAGTGTTGGTTAAATTAGGTTTTAATGTGAACTTCCATAATAAAGGTGTAGATTTGTATTTGCATACAAACTACTATGGTCATGGTTATTTTCTAGATGGTTTCATTGTATTAGATATTGACTATGTTAATGCAAATGTTTGTTATTCCCTTCTCACATCTCCTAATTCGTATGATAATGATGTGAATGTGTGGCATGCTAGACTTGGTCATATTGGCCAACAGCGTATGAATAGACTAGCCAAAGAGGGCTTGTTGGGCAATATTGAAAAAGTCGATTTGCCCATCTGTAAGCATTGCCTAGAAGGGAAAACGACAAGGAAACCATTTGGAAAAGGTAAAAGAGCTGAATTTCCTATGCATTTAATCCATTTTGATGTCTGTGGTCCAATGAATGTGAGAGGAAGGCATGGGGCTGTTTATTTCATTACTTTTATAGATGATTATACTCGATTTGGATATGTCTATTTGATTTCTCACAAATCTGAAGCAATAAGTTGTTTCAAAAGGTTTATGCACCTGGTAGAGAATCAATTAGATAAGAAAATAAAAGCATTGAGATCCGATCGAGGTCGAGAATATTTATCTGATGAGTTCAGAAAATTATGTGATGAAAAAGGAATAGAAAGACAGTTATCTATTCCATATACTCCTTAACAAAATGATGTTGCGGAGAGAAGAAACAGAACCCTACTGGAAATGGTTAGGTCCATGATGGCGCATGCTAACTTACCTATCACCTTTTGGAGTGATGTGTTGTTAACTGCTGCCTATATACTTAACCATGTGCCTTCCAAATTAGTTACTTCCACTCCATATGAGTTATGGACAGGTAGAAAACCGGACTTAAGTTTTCTTAAGCCATGGGGTTGTACTGCCTATACGCATGAGTCCTCTCACAAGTTTGGGAAATTGGGTCCCAGAGAAAAGAAGAGTATTTTCATAAGATACTCTAAACACTCAAAAGGGTATGTGTTCATAGGTGAGCAGGAAAGTGGGAGTATAACTGAATTTGAATCATGGGATGTCACATTCTTAGAGGATGAATTTCCTAAGAAGGGCGAAATAAGGGAAGACAACACCCTATTTGAAACCTCGGATCAAGATAATGATCTTAGTGGAGTTCATTCAAGTGGGAGTAATATGAGAAGTGATGAATTGAATTCAACTCATTCTCAATTGCAAGCACATAATGAGACGACATCATCATTATCTAATCCAAGTGGGAGCATAATGGGGAATGATGTACAAAGTATACAATCTCCCATACGGCGAACAAGTCGCCAAAGTATTCCCCGTCGACGTTTTGACATTGAAGGGGAAACTTTTATGGTTGCTCCACAAGATGAGGATGAGCCAAGAAATATTAATGAGGCTCTGAATTGCCCTAGTAAGGAAAAATGGATTCATGCAATGGAAGAGGAAATGGAGTCAATAAAATCGAACCAAGTCTGGGAACTGGTTGATATTCCAAAAGGACGCAGAGCTATTGAGAACAAGTGGATTCTCAAAATAAAGCGAAAGGCTGATGGCTCGATAGAAAGGCATAAGGCCCGCCTTGTTGCGAAGGGGTATAATCAACAGGAAGGAATTGATTATGAAGATACGTTTTCTCCTGTAGTGAGATTTTCTTCGATCCGCATTATTCTGGCAATAGTATCTAGTATGGATCTTGAGTTACATCAGATGGATGTAAAGACTGCTTTCCTCAATGGAGAATTAGAGGAAGAAATATACATGGAACAACCTACTGGTTTCATAGTGAAAGGCCAAGAAGAAAAGGTATGTTGACTTTTGAGATCGATATACGGCCTTAAGCAGTCATCGAGACAATGGTATATACGTTTTCATAATGCCATAATGGCATATGATTTTACAATGATTGATGAGGATCATTGCGTATATATCAAAAGATCCAAGGATCAATTTGTGATCATATCATTATATGTTGATGATATACTGATTGCTGGAAGCAATATGGAGTTTGTTCATACTGTCAAGAGTTGGTTGTCTTCCAACTTTGAGATGAAGGATATGGGCGAGGCTGCATACATTCTTGGAGTTAAGATTTCAAGAGATCGTTCGAAGAGATCGTTATCTCTTTCGCAAGAAACATATATAAATAAAGTTCTTGAACGATTTCGTATGCAAGATTGTAAACCCATAGATACTCCTATTGCAAAAGGTGAAGGATTGAGCCATAGACTGTGTCCGAGGACTCCACAAAAGAATGAACAAATGAAACATGTTCCTTATGCTAGTGCAGTTGCGAGCTTGATGTACGCTATGATGTGTACAAGACCCGACATATGTTTTGCAATTGGAATGGTGAGTAGATACCAATCCAATCCAGGTCCAGCAAATTGGAAAGCCGTTAAGAGAATACTGAGGTATCTGAAGGGAACTGCTGATTTCAAGTTGAATTACCAAGGAAAGGATCTGCGACTTGAAGGCTACTCAGATGCTGATTGGGGAGGAGATTTAGATGAAAGAAAATCTACCTCTGGATTTGCTTTCTTACTGAACAATGGCGCCATATCATGGAGTAGTAAGAAGCAAACGTGTATAGCCTTATCCACGATGGAAGCTGAGTTCGTGGCATTATCAGCAGCAGTACAAGAAGGAGTTTGGCTTAAGAGATTTTTAGATCATTTAGGTGTTATTGATAAAGCTGCACATCCGTTATTGGTTAACTGTGATAGCCAAGCAGCTATAGCGTACATTAAAGATCCAAAATATCATGGCAAGACCAAATATATAGATACCAAGTATAACTTTGTCAAAGATATAGTTGCACGAAATGATGTGAACTTGCAGTACATATCTACGCATAGAATGGTAGTAGATCCTATGACAAAGCCAATACCTAAAGATGTGTTTTGTGGTCATGTAAAATCTCTAGGATTGCGTAGAGTCTGATGTACTGGATATTATAATTTCGCTGAGCTGTTCACATTTAATGAATTTGTGTTTTCATCATTAATGCCTATGAATCTTTTGTTTGACCTTTATGCATCTTAATGCTCAGTGCATTACTTTATGTTGAGAAAGTATGTCGGACAGATAAGAGATTAGCCCACTCACACGGGTAATCGCCTCTATTTACTATGTGATTAATAGAGATGAGACGGTTTTTAAGCTTATTATCTAGGTGATAATCGAGAGCTCAAGCTTAAAATACGTATGTCGCCTTAACTGAGTGTTAAGATGAGGACATAATACTTACGATGTCCGAAAGTAAAATAACCAACACATTTTACTTTATCTGTCTAAGATGCAAGATGTGAGTTCTGATGAATTTTGTGAATGAGTAAATACGTGAACTCAAGTTAGACATTGGGTATGTCTGAACTATCATCTGTACGGTATTGATGGTGTAGACATACTCTCCATGGGAAAGGAGTTAATACTGTAATACGTATTTCATACTACGTATGCATGAGACGACCTATAAGAGTGGCAAAAGTTTGATCTCAACTTTTATGACGTGTGAGACTCTTGAGGAATAGAGTTCCTCAATTTTAGTGCCCTCATGACTCTTACTTATTCTCAAGATTTCTATTTAGTGTTTGCTATCTTAGAATGTTGCCAATGGTCATGAGTTGATTCGATCTAATGGGACATTTCTAGAAAAGCAAGTTGAACTGAAATTGAGAGTTTGAAGGAAAGAGGAAGATCAGATTTGGAGAATCACATTATGGTTTTGTATTCACTGATCGACCAATTATGACTGTCTTTGGGATAATCATAATTGTGAATACAATAAATATATCATTATCCAAAAGAGATCAAGAGAGATATAAATGTGATCGATCGATCTAGGGTACTGCATACTAAATTTACTCGGAATGTGACGCCCATTATGAGCTGCTATATATTCCTAACAGATGTATAGCAACGAGCTCTCAAAGTATGCTTTGGTCGCACGGATTATTCACCGGTATGAATGTTGAAAGAGGAAAAGAGGATTTTCAATTGATGGGCCTAAGTTGGGCCTATCCGCCCATGTTGGTTTTAGCCCACCATGTGCGAGTGGGAGATGATGGTTTTAAGTAGATGGGCTTAAGGCCCGTCCGTCCTCGATGGGCCTAAAGGCCCGGCCCACGGGAATTAGGCCCGTGGAAGGAGGAACATATAAAAGAATTTGAGAGAGAGGGAGAATACACTACTTCAGATTTTAGAACATACATTCTCATTCTCTTCAATAATTCTCTCTCCAAGAAAAGCCAAGAAGCGACGCCATCTTCACTTCACGGCGATTTTTTGATATCGGATCGATCGGGACTAATTTCTCTTCCTCTTTACGGCATCGGTGTCTAATCTTTGGCCAACAAGGTACGCTCGAATCCGTGGTATGCTGTACGATCGATGATACGTGTTTAATTCCCGGGCTTATCTTCTGCATTGATTTAGGGGTTCGGTTTTAAGTGCCGAATCCGTTTTCGGGGATCCGACGATCCCAACAGTTATTTATAACATCAAATGATTTTGCTATAAAAGATGAACCAAAAAAAGGAACGAAAAAAAAAGTTCCCTAGTAGACTATGGAACCGCACTCGAAAAACAAGATAAGTTTCATGTGATGCCTCACAACACGTGTCCTTTTTATATTATTGTTTTAATAGCATACGAAAACTCAATAAAATTTTCTCAACCAAAGTCTCTGCACAATAAATCGCACTAGTGAATGTATGTATTATTTTTAGTCTATAATTATTAGTAATACAATTTTAACATATCATTCAAGCAAATATAAAATACAAAAATCCTAGGAAAGGTTTCGGCCAGCTAGTATCTATCATTCCATCCTATTCCATTAATGAGATACCATCCGACTTAGGGATTGATGGTCTTGAGCATTGCCTCATCCCATCTATCATCATATTCTAGTGATCCTACAAACTGAATAACAAGGGATGAGCCGAAGCCTAATAAATGAAATCTTTAATTTTAAGTTAGAAAAATTCTCTTACCACTTCACCTAGTACAAGCAAAGAGAATGCATAACAGTCTAGTAAGCATGATAAAACATGAATAGACTTTACCTCTGCCTTTTTCATTTACCACAATAATAGTCATCCAACAATAATTCCATCCAAGCTCATGTATATGGCATGACAAGTTCCAATGCAAGGTAACAAATTAAACATCATATGATTCTATAGATGCATATGATCATGCAATATATTCATTTAATTTTCCTCTCGAACTCTCGCAAGGCATCTCGACTCGCAAGGCATCTCAACCGCTAGGACATCTTGGCATCCTGCAAACTTCCACCACTGGACATTCCATCATAAGGGCATCTCGACTCCCAAGGCATCTCAAAACACTCCCCAGGGCATTCCGCAAACATGATCTTTCTTACATCAATAATGAAATAAACAACCATTACAACAATCAACATCCAATGCATAACCACATTTCATGTATAACCTTATCTTATCCTTTTTATAATCACATAAGTAAAGGATGAGGATTATAATCTTACCTCACCTCCTTCCTCATCATACCTTTCAATGTGCACATGATAATAACATACTTATCCTTTTATTTCGTAAAGACAAGCAAAATACACATGCATTCCAATACTCATATCCATTTTGTTACTTTCTCACATGCTTTTTAAAGAAACGAAATACATTAGTTACATAATCAGGTAAGAAGCAACTTATGATCATGCTCAGAGCGTGAATATGTTATTTAGTAATCCATCTTTTTAAAGAAAACCAGACCCAGAAAGTGTGTCAAATTAAGAAAGTAATCATACTTGAGCTAAGTAAATATATACTCAAGACTTAAAAGGTAAAGATGCTTAGACTCAGTAAGATTTTCATCGTACAAATGGACATGTTCAAACTTAGTAAAATATGATCGTATAATTGAAAAGGTCCAGACTCCACAAAATCTAATTGTATAAATAAACACGTCCAGACCCAATCAAGTTTGATTGTACAAAGAGATGGGTTATACTTCAATAAAATCTATTTATATAAGTAAATACATTCAAACCCAATAAAACATGATTGTACAAAGAAATAGGTTTAGACTTCAGTAAAATCTGATTGTATAAATAAATATGTCTAGACCTTATAAAATTTGATTGTACGAAGGGACATGTGTTGGAGAAAACTTCCTTAATTGTTTTGAAGTTGACAAAACGTTTCCATCAGATTAGTCTGAAGACTTGTAGACTCTATCGTCAAAGTCTGAACACCTCCAGACTCAAGATTTCTAGACTCAAGATTTAAAGTCTATCCTCACTGATAGCTTCCAGACCGACGAAGAAAAGATCTATCCAATGAAGAAGACTTGTCCATATGTGAGTATATCTTTAAGGATTTGGTTCGTACGGTTGAAGAAGATCTCACGGCTGGAGATAGCATCTCGTGATCAATTATTCTTATTGAAATCAATTCAGATAATTAGATCTGTTGATTGGTGAAGTATACATGGAAGGTTCTACTTATGGAAACCTAGATCCTGATTGTATGGGCGAGTAGGATTTGTGGGCTATCATCACATTACTTAAATAACTCGAGATCTTCCTAATTGATTTTGTCCAACGGGTATATTGGAAGAACTCATTTGGAAGGTGCCAACGGTTATGAAGGCATTGAGGAGTATATAAGGAAGACACTTAAGTTATTCAAGTGTGTGCATGAAAGAAAAATTCCAAAGTCTGAAGCTCCTAATTCTTTGCTATTTCAATCGCTGAGCTTAAATTGTATTCGAAAGAGAGATTAAATACTTGTGAGACCTTGATGAAGTATAGTAGAGTTTCTACACTGTGAAATCAAGGACGTGAGACTATAAAATCACTTTTAGTTCTTAGTGAAATCCAACCAGTGGGCTGTTAGTGCGGGAGAGTGAACGTAGGCTTGGTCTAAGCCGAATCACTATAAATCTTGTATTTGAATTCTCTTTCCCTAAACTCTTTACTTTAATTCGTAGTCTTATATAACTGTTTATAGTCTTTTATATCTTTAGTCTATTATTCTCAAAAGATGAATTAAGTTGTTAAGTCTTGCAAAAACTTCTTTAACACCTATTCACCCCCCTCTAGGTGTTCTTACTAGCCCTATCAACATGTTCAGACTAAGTAAAATCTAATATATAAATTGGACAAAAATAAAAATTTGATTTTCGGAGTGATTTGATCCGTGGGAAATACCAAAACTAGCTCCTACTCCCACTCTATCAATTGCAGCAGTTAGGCCTTTTCCTAATGTCCTTTTAAGGCACCAAGAGCGCGATCACTATTCCTTATTGCCGAAAGACAGATCTCAGTACTCGTCTTAGTGCTCAAGACCTTTGGTCTCTACCCGAACCCAATGAAAAAAATGAGATCACTTCTTAATCCCATCGATGAATTATAAATCCAATATTACTTCTAAGCAATACCAATCAAACTAGGAGATATGTGATTGGACATTGAACCCATTTCATATGATGGGAGTTACCGATGTATTGGGTGTTGCTCTCCTATGCGTTATTCATGGTGCTACCGTAGAAAATACTTTATTTGAAGAAAGGCAGGGATCACCACAACCTGGAGCTATATAAGGGGGTTCTAGTTGTTTAACGCCCCGTCTAAGGCTCGACCGAGCTGTACAAAACAACGAACACTATGAATGCATGGAGAAAGGCAAGACTATAGTTCTCCCGCATCTTGTGGAGGGAGGGCCCTCCAACTCAGCCCGTCGCTGTCTCGGCTATGCTACCGGAGGCTCCGGGGAAATAAGCCCCACAACCCAAGCGGTGAAGAACAAATAGAATTTGCTATCCTTAACTCCCCTGCCCTCTTCTCCTTACGTCCGTCACTCCACTCCATGGAAGAAAATAACCCTTCTGACAGGGAAAAAGAAATGGGTACATTCAAACTCAGTGAAAATGATTAAATAAAAGAGCAAATTTACAAATGGATGGACTCAGACTTAGTAAATATCCAGTAAAATGAACCAACAGATTTTGACTTGATAAATTCTGGCAAAATGAATAAACAGATTTTGATTACTCAAAACGAAATAAAACAAAGCAAAATGAACATGCAAGGGATCATCAAGATAAATATAGTAGAACGAATAGATTCTAACTATTCGGAATGAAATAGAATGATGTAGAACGAACATAACTCTGACTGGTTAAGTTCTAGCAAATCAAGCAAAATGAGCAGAAAAAATAGATTCTATTTAGATAAATTCTGACAGAACAAACATGCAAGATACCATCGAGGTTATTCAACAACCACCATAACCATAACATGCATATCAAAATTCTCACATCTAAACCAACCGACCAAGATAAAAGTACTATATAAATTTAAACTAACTTAATACCTAGAAACTTCACTTATCTCAAACAAGCTTGAACAATTAAGGGCCGTGACCACCTCCTCACTCATGGAAACTATAATTCAAAGAAGTATTTGTTTCGAAATGAGCAGAATTGCACGATATTGTTGGATAGATTTTGGGTCTCACGATCTCTCCAAAGTTAAGAGAATGTTTTGTTTAAAGTGGTGTTTTAGTGAGCATTGTTTCATCCTTCTACGTGTAGCTTACTTAATCTTGAGATAAGAACAAATGTCAATGAGTTGCATGTAATAAAGATGACTTACCCGAATGAAATGATGATTATTGCCATCAGTCTTGTTTACAAAACCTCTTCCTATACATGGTCATAGATGAAATAAGAGACAATGACTCACTTAGGGTAAGTTTCCACTTAATCTTAGTGTCAAAATATAATAAAACCTCATCTTGGTTGCAACACACGGTCATGCAAGAAATAATATAAGGACAAGTGGCTTCTGGGTGGCTTAATGTAAGAGAAAAGTGGATTATTAGGAAAATAAATAAAATCTATCTATCCTTGGCACCATTAGTGAAACTAATAAATCATTATCACTAATTAACTAGATTTCAAACAAATAATATACCCGTTATCAACTAAGCCGACGGTTAGTTAATCCATACTACTATTCATGCACACATCGACGTTTATCAATTTGACTTAATACAATAGATGCGGGACGATTATGTTTACGAAAAAAATTTCCGCCACGTCTCATGAAATTTATGATTTGACTAAAACTTCTACGTATTCGTCTAAATATTAAGATAAATAATACTTAGCTTATAATCTAAGTATCATTATCACCACGGAAAATTCCGAATGTTACATAATTACATGTACAAAATTTCCGGATGCCACAACTAATCCAAACTGTAGTGATGGTTATGGGAGGTATCTTGCTTACCATATCTCATTTTATACGAGGCCAAAGAAAAATCCAAGAGAGAATGACTCATTTGAGGAGAAATAATGGCTCAATTCTAAGATGTCAAGCTTATCCATGAGACCTCTTCTTGAGAGGACACTTGGGCATGCATGAGACATTTCAAGAACATGTGGGCATTATGTGACGAGAAATAATTTGAGGACACACATCCTATAAGAAATATTAGAATAACAAATAAGTATTATGAGACCTCTTATGCAAATGATTTTAATAGACAAATGACTTATAACAATATTTTGAGAAGAACTCATTCTTCTCTAGCCACGTACATGAGAGAACATTTATCAATGTTAATAACAAAATCTATGACATCATTAATGAGGAAGGAAATTTTTACCTTTGGTACTGTTAGTGTAATTAACTAATTACTAATAATAATTAACTAAGGTCCAAATAATAATATAACTCATGACAATTTAAATTCAAAATTATGAGTAAACTAGGTCGAGCACTACGAAAATCTCGATGGGAGAATTGTCCAAAAAGTCCTAAACCTTTTGCAGTTTTGCCAATTGAGTCCTAAACCTTTCAATCTTGCCGATTGAGTCCTAAACCTTTTGTCAGTTTGCCAATTGAGTCCATATGGTCAATTTTGGCTGGAAAATGCTGACGTGGACGTCGCGGTGCCACGTAGGATGGCCGGAGCTGACGTGGATAATTTTTAATAATATTTTAATATTTTTAAAATATTTTAATTTTTTTTTGATTTTTTTGATTTTTTTGATTTTTTTCCACTTTTTATTTTTTTTTCCTTGGCCTTTTCCGGTGGCCAGCCACCGGCCACAGGCGACGGCCGGCCACCGGCCACAGCCCGCCGGCTGGCCTCGCCCGCCATAGGCGAGGCCCGGCCCGGCGACGCCGGGCGAGGCCGCCCGGCCCCGGCCAGGGGCCAGCCTCGCCAAATCCGGCGAGGGAGGCAGCCCTAGCCTCGGCAAGAGCCGGCCTCGCCGATCCGGCGAGGGGAGCCCTCGCCCGGGCGAGCATCGGCCTCTCCCGGATTTGGCGAGGCCGACCCTCGCCTGGCCGGCCGAGCGTCCGCCTGTAGCCGGTGGCCAGCCGTCGCCCGCCCAGCTAGGGGCGAGGCCGTCGCTCGCCTGGGCGAGGGCGACCCCCGGCGAGGGCTCCCCTCACCAGATCTGGCGAGGCCGGCCCTCGCCGGCGAGGCAAGCTGGCGGGCTGTGGCCGGTGGCCGACCGTCGCCGTGGCCGGTGGCCGGCCACCGGAAAAGGCCAAGGAAAAAAAAAAAAAAAAAAAAAATTAAAAATTATTTAAAAATTATTTAAAATTGTCCATGTCAGCTCCGGCCGTCCTACGTGGCACCGCCGGCGTCCACGTCAGCATTTTCCGGCCAAAATTGGCCGGATAGACTCAATTGGCAAACTGACAAAAGGTTTAGGACTCAATTGGCAAGATTGAAAGGTTTAGGACTCAATTGGCAAAACTGCGAAAGGTTTAGGACTTTTTGGACAATTCTCCCAAATCTCGATTAAATGAATTCAAACTCTAGAATGCTTAATATCCGTTCCCCTCGACAACTAAGATGCAGGTACATTATCTACCGTTACCATTTTTGAACACATCAATATTTACTAATTTAATCAAACCAAGGATGATCAAGATCATAAAAATCACTCTTTGTATTTTCTATACCTTACAAAATTTGCAATCCAATTACTATTTCTACATTAAAAAAAATTACTATTTCTACATGTCCACTTGATTTCTAAGCGAGATAGTACTTAGCCTTATGACCTAAATATTATTATCGAATGCCTAAAATTTCCAATGTCACATAAACATTATTACGAAAATCTAGATGTCACATTCCAGAACAGTTTGCAAGCAAACATAATAAGTTCCAAGGCCCAAAAATTAGGAGCCGATCATAAAAAGGTAGGTTTCAAGCTTCAACTTTAGAATCTACCCACTCGAAAACTGATCACCTCTAGGTGACTTAGCTGTTTTTTAGGCATGAGGTTACTTCGGTTTCCTCTAGTTATTATTTGTCATAAGCAAAATAGCTATTGATTTTTTTTTCTTTTGAGCTAGACTTAATGACAACAAATTCGCTACAACTCTTATTGAGACCAAAGCCAAGTTTAATGCCAAAGATGAGACCCCTCTTTTGAATCTTACACTCTATCAACAGTTGGTTGGTAGTCTTATATGTCTCACTTGTACTCAACCTAACATCGCCTATGCTGTTCACATTGTTAGTCAATACATGACCGATCCTGTGCAACCCATTTGCTATGTCTTTCGAATTCTTCACTATGTCATGGATAAATTATTTCACGGCTTTAAGTTTTCTACTCATTCTATCTTAGATTTGATAGCTTATTTTGATAGTGACCTCAATATTTTGCTCCACTATGAACCGCTATCTCTTTTTGGAAAACTCACTTATCTCATGGTCTAGTAGAAAACATACCATTATCAGTCACTCTAGTACAAAAACAGAATATCAAGCTATTGTTAATACCACATCAGAGTTACTATGGTTGCAATAGCTAGTAGCATAAATTGGAGTGTGTTGTAATAGTGGAAAAGTCATTATTGCAACAATTGAAGTGCTATCTAAATATCACATAATTACACATTCCATCAAAGCACCAAACACTTTGAAATATATTGTCATAACTTAGCCAACTTCGCCCTTTGTGCTATTGTTGGTTAAGCTAATCAAAAGGAAGCCGGTATTTTATGTAAGATCCAGTGGTTTGTCAACAATTAAGAAACTTATGGTTGCGTAAATTGTTTTTCCTTATTGGAGTCTAACCACATATGAATTTTATAAGTTTCCCAGCGAATGATGTGAGGATTGGTCACAAAATTGCTTAATCATTGTAGTCAATCTACAACACTGTTTCAAGCATCAGAGGGGAATGTTGGAATCTGCGGGGTGCATTGGTGTGCAAACACGTTGAGCAACCAAGGGACACAAAGAACAACGACAGCATCGATCCTCTGAATTTGAACACGAACCTTACAAATACCCATGTTTGAAGCCACGAAAGGAAGGAAAGATTTTCAGACTCCTAATTGGTACACTATGCTTCGAAATTAGCTTCCTTGTAATTTATGTTGTGGCTTATATTAAAACCCTTTCGAGTGGCTCTGACCGAGTGTTTCCTTGTAGGGAAAATAAGCTTGCTTCCATCATTTCTACCCTAAGAAAGTGCAAGGATTTTCCTGTCTAGCCAATATTCCTAAATTTTCTGGCTGACCCGTATCACCTCACAGCCAAACTCAAGAAAGGGAACCCGAAGAACAAAGGAGAGCTTTGAACAGAGAACTGGAATTTCCAAATTGATTCAATCTTTCTAAAGGAAATTGCACGGTTTTGATTCCGTGAGGTTATGATATATTTGGGTTTGCTTTGACCTTTGTCTCCAATTCACCTTAAGCATGATTGCTCGTGTGTTTTAAGAAAAGCTTGACCATATGCAAGTAATCGTAGTTTTCCGAGGCTTTCGGTTGTCAACATCCAGGCAAGAACGCAAGGGAAGTAAAAGACAGATCGAGATGGTAACGAAAGTAAATGATGATCGGTCCACGTGTGGATAACGCGCATTAAAGTGATGACTGAGCTATCAAAACCTGCCCCGGCAGTCCATCTCCCTTCCCCCAAAACCTTGGCGAACATCATAGGGAAAAGGGTCTGCTTTTCGACCGTTCCATGCCCAACATTTGGATCTTTTCTGTCTTTTAGTGCTCCTGCGAATGCACCGCCTTTGAGCTCGTCCATTGGGCGGCTCGTAATCCCGTCTTCATGCGTCTCCCCCGTCTCTCGCTCTCTTTCATCGGACCACATCAACGTCAGCAGCCCGGCATTCTTCATTCAACCCAACCTCGGACGATGCTGAAGACAGTTTTAGAAGGAAAAAACGCCCTGCCCGAAAATTTAAACCGATAAAAAGTGGGCCACAATTTCTATAGTATGAGCATTAAGGCTCCACGAACAAGCCTTGAGATACCCATACAAGTAAAATAAACTGAGGCGGAGCCTAATCACGACATCACATTAGAAAGTTCAACCCAAAATACTTAAATAGATAGATGAGTAGACAAGAATATGAAGTTTGTCGAAACTCCATTGACAAGCGATATTATAAAAGCCAAATTAAGGATATAATAATAGATAAATAATAAAATAAAATTATGTGCTTAATGAGAAAGGCATAATATAAAATTGATTAGACAATAATATCTTTCTCTCATCAAGTGACATCTGATGGTGCATGTGAAACACCATTGTTGTTGATGAAGTGAATTTTGTGATGGAAAATGAGTTACACGACAGGAATTTATTATTCTTATAAAAATTTTGCATGGAATTATTATGTGGTATTATCCTTAAATGCCGAGGTTTGCAACTTCCTCATCGTTATACCTTTAACAAATTCTCTTTCCCATTTTTTTTTTTTTTTGACACGGAATTCCTCTAATACAATGTTTAGGTTTTGACACAACTTCTCACATTTGGCTCCCCGACATGTTATTCCTACATTAATCCCTGCCAAACGATAATAAATGTCTATAAAAAAACTCTTATGACAATGATAAAAGAATGTACTCTATGAATGCTTTTAAGGCAAGCGTCAGTCAGTTCCGATTCGGTAGTCGATGCATTGTATGTCATGTACAATGAAAACGGCGTACACACAAGCCAAGTGGAATTGCCGAGATGGAGAAGCAGTAGATCGAAACGTGGCACTCCCGCATGGGATCCACCAACTAGGCGAAAGGGCGCCCCCTCCTCGTACCAAGGTTCATCCTGAATCAGATGCAACGGTCCGTGATCGTTGCGGCCCTCTCAATCCCGCTGAGAAGAGGCAAAAGGTGGAGAGACGTGGCGACACTAGTGAACTTTTTCCCACGTATATAAAGCCGGACACCCATCCGCTCCCCCGTAAATCAAAACATTCAGACAGTCTCGAGGCCTGTCTCCCTCGCTCCCCCTCAATAGAACGCTTGAAATTTTCTCATACCATCCCCGCCTTTGACCTCGAACTCGAGGTCAAAATGACGACGGCGGCCCCCGGAGGCGGCTGTACCGATGGACCGTGCACGTCCTTTCTCGACACCCTCTTTCAAGAGTCGAGTGTTGAGCTAGAAAAGGCAGAACCTTTCGCGAAATCGCCAGAAGAGATCGCCTCCATTGCTGTTGTTGGCGGTGGTGATCCCGGCGACCTAGGGTTGCTTCCCCATTCAGTTACGTCCCCAAAATTAGCCATCGGCAATGGCGAAATTGATGCCGGGCCACACCTGCGTTCTTGCCTGACCCCGCCCGAACCCCATTCGGCACTGGCCGCGCAAGTGGTGAAGATCAAAGAGGAAGAGGAAGATGAGGAAGTGGCGATCATTGCTGATCCCAGGGACACTGCCGCCGGATCGCTGCCGTGCTCGTTGCGGGCAGCGGCGGACGAAGTGGTGAGACCGATGCATGGGCTGGGGGAGGCAGGGCCGGCGCCCTTCCTGAAGAAGACGTACGAGATGGTGTCGGACCCGAGTACTGACACGGTGGTGTCGTGGAGTTCGAGCGGGGGCAGATTCGTGGTGTGGGACCCGCACGAGTTCTCGAAGCACGTCCTGCCTCGATACTTCAAGCACTCCAACTTCTCCAGCTTCATCAGGCAGCTCAACACTTACGTGGGTACTCCTTCAAACGTGATTGTGTTTTTTGTCCTCGTTTTTGCTTGAAACTTTCCCCATTGGTAAAGAGCAAACTATTCGTAGAAATTCGTATAATGTCTGTATGTTTATTTTGGTTTGATTCTGTTTCAGCTCTGTTTTTTTGGTTTGACTCTGTTTCGGCTCTGTTTCTTTTTATGTCGTCCAGAGTGCGATCCTCTAGTCCCCGGGGCAAAGAGGCTATGGTCCAAGGGAACCCACTCGCGACGTTTTGCTTGGTTATTAATTGTGCTTTACCCTAGATTAGGGGACGAGGAACGAAGAAATCTGGAATGGTGGGCGAGATATATGGATTCTATGTGAATCATCACGAACAATAACGATTTATCTTTTCACCGGATTTGTACTTGAGTCTTTCCTCAAATGGTAAATTTTAATTTGGATTAGAATAGCACTACAGCAGTTCCTTTATAGCTGTTAATATTTTACTGTTTTGATGCTCAATTTTTCACTTCCTAGCTGAACATTAGATTCCTTGAGCCGTCGCTTTGTTTCCATCCGATGTTTTGGTAAAGCCTTCTGACGCTTCTCTTCTTTTTGGGCAAGACTAAAAGCATAATTCTGCACTTTTCTCTTCGTATATATGAAGTCGACGGATTTATATTGAGTCATTAAATTGTCCATACCCTTTTTGGGACTTCTGTTTCAATATAAACTCCTGAACCCAGCTTCCTCCTATTCTTCATGCATCATTTTCCATGATATGTCGCAGGGTTTTAGGAAGATGGATGCGGATCGATGGGAGTTTGCGAACCGAGGTTTTCAGGAAGGGAAGAAACACTTGCTGAAGAACATAAAGAGGAGACGCGCGCACAGCAATCATATGAAAACATCGAGTAGTACTGTTGCTTCGGATTATTGGGAGGCTGCAAAGGAGGCTGAACTTGAAATGCTTAAGAAAAACCAGGAAGCGTTGAAGGCCGAGATCCTGAAACTAAGAGAAGAGCGGGAGCACTCGCAGCATGAGCTCAACCAGGTCACCGAGCGGATTCGCTATGCCGAGAGCAGGTATCAGCGTATGCTCCTCTTCCTCTCCAAAGCAGCCAAAAGCCAGAACGTTGCCCAGCATGTAAACCAAGAGAGGAGGCAGAAGAGAGAATCAGAGGTTTGTGAATCGAGCAAGAAGAGCAAATTGCTTGGTCCCGATGACAAAGCCACCAAATACTTGCTCGAAGTAGCGGATCACAAGATTCAAAACCCGAATTTTGAGTGCCTGAGAATCGGTGATGATTCGGCACAGATGGAGTCTCGGTCAAACAATGTTTTACCGGTGGATGTTGAGACCGTTCAGATGCACAACCCGCGGCCTCCTCCGATGGGTGGTGCGGATTTCAGGGTTATGCAGGGTCAGACACCCGATCAGATGACCGGAGCTACTCCGTCAGATTTGCTTTCCCTTTTCCATGAGAAGTCGGAGAAGCTCCTTGGAGAAAACATGGTCGTGGGCGATGAGGCGATGGATGACTTGGGAATCTATCTTGAGCTGGAGGGTCTAATTGAGAAGGCCTATGGTTGGAGTGAGTACACGAGTGGGCTGGGGAGCAAGACGAGGGACTGACGCCCTAAAATTTCCATGCTGCTCCTGCTCTGTTCTTTCTGTTATATGCTGCTGCTATCTTTCGTGACCCAGGTCACGGAATGCAGCCTTTGCATGGTCGGAGGGAGTATCTGAAGTGGAGTGACTGAATCCAACCAATGAACTTATGTTTCCATGGTAAATGCCGATACTTAGTATATTTGTTGTGGTTTCTTCCTTTGTCTCCATTGTAACAAAATGCTCTCTGGGCTCTTTATCTTAGTTTTGCACTAGGCTTTTTTCTCTGTTTCTCTTTTTGTAACCATGATCGGCATGATGATGATCCGATGTCGAAATACAACATAAGTGTTTCTATTAATAACGTTATTTTGATCGGAAAAGGAAAAAAAAAAAAAAAAAAAAAAAACAGCAACGTCGTCATGGGTAAGCTAGGTATGAAGAAAATGAATCAAGATTGCAGAAAGATAAAATATGCTAATTTTATTCTTGGAGTACTCCTACGTTTCGAAAGTCTACTAAAATCCCTAAGGTTGTCCGAATTTCACTTTAAGATTTTGGTAATATCTTTGGTATGCTGGTTTGGATTTTTTTTTTCTCACGCAAAGATTAATTTGGGATGAATATAGCATGAAGACATCATAAAATTAATATGAGATGAATGTGTCACGATTATACCAATTCAAAATGTTAAGAGATATTAACCCTTGATTTAATGAAAGGCATTTTTCGAAATGTTTAATATGACCAAATTCTAACCACAAGTCACAAGTTGTCCATTTATTCTCGAAAGAGAAACGTCTCTCTCTCTCTCTCTCTCTATTAAATGTGTTTTTATTGCAAGCTTTTGTTGAGAAAACTAGCCACTGATAATGTTCTCAATCAACAAGGTTCTAGTAGATTTTGTTGAGAAAATTGTTCATAAAATTTTAAGTTTGATAATTATCTTGAAGTATGTTGATCTAGAAAATCGCTCTAGTACGAATTACAAAGTCCACTTTAGATGGAATAAGCTCAAACTTAAGTCTAGATCTTTTATTGAAGATAAAGACCAAGAGAATTACTCTCATTCCCCATCCTGATGCAAATTCAAAACAAAACAAGTTCAAAATGTGACAAGTTTAAAACGAAGCAAGCCCAGAGTGTGATAGGTCCAAAATGTGACCATTCCATGATGAATAATAGCAAATGATCTGGTTTGGATTCCATATTTAGAAAGATTTAATTGACTCAATCTTATTCAATTAGAAAATCAATCTCAAGACAAGTTCTATCCAAATAGAGAAGCTCTACTTATGGAAATTAAGACTCTGATTGTACGGACAGACAGAATCAAGTGGGAATTTAGCTTTTATTACTCAACAACCACCCAATTTTCTAGATTCAGATCTATCCAACAAGTACATTTAGAAGACGATTCTCCAAAGACAATCCAATGGCTAGTTTGGAAGTGGATGAATATATAAGGAGACCAAGATACTGAGAATCATGTAAGAGAAGAGACCTAGGATCTAGAATTCCAAAGTCCGAGTGAACTTTGATCGCACACTTATCTTTCGCAAGCTTCAATTTTGTGAGTGTGAGAGAAATACAAAAAGAGTGACCGAGTGAAATAATGTGATTTATAACCAAGTGCTTACACTCAATATTATAATCTCTTGTAGATCCTTTAGTGGAACCAAGCCAATAGGCTATCAGCATAGAAAAGTAGACGTAAGCTTGATTTAAATCGAACCACTATAAACCTTGTGTGCAATTTCTTTTTTCTCTAAAATCTTAATGTTTTTGTTACAATAAATTGCACACCCGCTAAGTGTTTGTCTACTGCATAACAAATTCCGAACCATGTTCCAAAATCTTACCATTGTTCAGACTTTAATCACGACTCATTCTATTCCATTTTAAATTGTCAAGATTTTCATAGATTCACCTATTAACCTCCCCTCTATGAGATACTTGCTAACTTCATCAGCTTCCACATGTCAAGAAGGGAGAAGTTGATTTTTTATTTTTTTTTGGATCAAATGAGAAGTTGATTGATGGTACATCGTGATTGAAACTTTTTCATAACAACACTGCTTAGTCAATGGCGGTAATCATTCAATTGGTTGAAGCTAAAGGAGTTTATTAGACTAAGGGCATATGCTTTAGCATCGGAGTTTGAATCCCTCAAAACGATGTTAAAATACAACACGACATTGGCTTTTACAAGTTTTTTTATTTTATTGATTTACATTGTGATTCTTATGATTCATTTATCTAAAAAAAAAAAAAAAAAAAACGAATTATTTGATAGTATTTTCCTTAAAGTGATCGTTTGCGTCGATTGAAATAATTAGTCAATAAAAAATATTTTGATTATCGATTATAATTTATATTGAGATATTTTCGTGAATGAAGAGAATATATATCATTTATTCATTTTTTTTCAAGCAACAAAAGTGATTATCTTTAAATAAATTATTTTTTCATGAAATAAGTGTATTCTTAGCTTTCCAAGTGAATTTTTTAAGAGAACTAATCTTCTCCCTAGTCTCTGGCGAAGTGGATAATTCTGAAGTCCCATCACATTAATTGAAAAGGTGCACAGAAGATTTCAAGCAAAAAGTCTAGGAAAATACAAATTGCTCACAAGAGGGAGCTTACTTTCAAAATTATGAAAATAAATTTTGTTATAATTAGGAGTGCGTAACCAAACTTGTTCTACTAGAGCTAGGCCGAACTGCCCAAAAAATAGGTCCTAGAATTGGAACATGTTGGAACCGATTCGAGAGCAGGTTCTAAGTAAATACCCACCACCAAACCACCTTGCTTTGGAACCTGTTTCAAAATCGGTTTTATAAGCTACAAAGTTAAAACCTTAATTTTTTTCCCCATAAATTCTAACCTTAGCACTCATTTGTCATTTATCCTTCTTTGGAACTCTTTACCAGTCTTTCCCCTTTCCCCTAAATTTTTATGGATGAATGGAAATCAAAGTTTCGTAACTTACGTTTTATGTTATGCGTTTGAACTTTTTATTATTTATAATTGTGAGTGACTATGTGTTCATCTTATAGGTTTCTGTTTTTTTGTGGATGGGGATTTTTGTTGTTTATGTTTTACTTTGAACCATTTTATTGCTCATAACCTCATATGATTTTACTATAAAATATGAACAAAAAAAAAAGGAAGGGAAAAAAAAAAGCAAGAGCCAAACTAGCAAAAAATGGTAGGTTCCAAGCAAATAGTATAGGTTCCAAGGTTAAAAAATTTGGAACCGATTATAACAAGGTAGGTTTTAGGTTCCAGCTCTAGTCACTACTTATCCTAAAACTGATTACCTTTAAGTGACTTAACGACTTTTTAGGCATGAGATTAATTTAGATTCTTGTAGTTATTATTTGTCACAAGCAAAATATGCTACTTATTATTTTAATTTTTTGGGAGCCAAACAAAGTCGCTACAACTCTTATTGAGACCAAAGCCAAGTTTGATGCCAAATATGAGACCCCTTTTTTGAATTCTACACTCTATCAACTGTCGGTTGGCAATCTTATATATCTCACTTTTACTCAACCTAACATTGCCCATATCGTTCTCATTGTTAGTTAGTACATGACTGCACCCGTGCAACCCATTTTGCTGTACTCTTTCAAATTCTTTGATATGTCATGAATAAATTATTTCAAGGCCTTCAATTTTCTACTCATTCTATCTTTAGATTTGATAGCTTATTCTGACAATGACCCTCAATATATTTGCTCCACTATGAATTGCTATTTATTTTTGGAAAAATCACTTATCTCATGGTCCAGCAGAAAACATACCATTGTTGATCGCTCTAGTACAAAAAAAGAATGTCAAGCTATTGCTAATACCACATCAGAGTTACTATGGTTGCAATAGCTACTAGAAGATATTGGAGTGTGTCGTAATAGCGAAAAAGTCATTATCGCAACAACCGAAGTGCTATCTAAATATCACATAATGACACGTTTCATCAAAGCACCAAACATATTAAAATATATTGTCATAACGTAACCGGCTTCGCCTTTTGTGCTATTGTTGGTTCAGCTAATCAGAAGAAAGCTAGTATTTCATGTAAGATCCAGTCGTTTGTCAACAATCAAGAAACTTATGGTTGCGTAAATTGTTTTTCCTTATTGGAGTCTAACCACATATGGATTTTATAAGTTTCCCAGCCAATGATGTAGAGATTGGTTGCAAAATTGCTAAATCATACAGGCAATCTATAATAACATTTCAAGCATCAAACTGGAACGTTGGAATCTTTGGGGTGCAATGGTGTGCAAACATAGTAAGCAACTAAGTGACGCAAAGAACGACGACAGCGACGATCCTCTGAATTCGAACATGAACCTTACAAATACTCATGTTTGAAGCCGTAAAAGAAGGAAAGATTTTGAGACTCCTAATTGGTATGCTATGCTTCAAAATTAGCTTTCTTGTAATTTAGGTTGTGGGTTATATTAAAACCCTTTCGAGTGGCTTTGACTTAGTGTTTCCTCGTAAGGAAAATAAGCTTGCTTCCATCATTTCCACACGAAGAAAATGCAAGCATGTTGCTGTCTAGTCAACTTTTTTAGTTTTCTTGATGACTCATATTAGAGGTGAGTAGTTCCAAGTTCCTTACAAGTTCCACCTGGAACCTGGAACCTACCATCAAATACAGGTTCCTCATTTTTTGGAACTTGGAACCTACCCGTCAAAACCAAGAACTTGAAACCTACCTATTACAAGTTCTAAGATCAATTCCAGGTTCCAACAAGTTCTTTATTTTTTTTTGTTCATTTTTAGTTTAAAAAAACGAAAATGAACACAACAATAACAAATAAGCTTGTCAGTCATCAAAGAGAATACAAAATGAAGAAAACTATCAATGGAGGAAAAGGAATTCTTGACAAGGAATTCAACTATATAAAAGAGAGAAAATGGAGCAAAAATCTACATTGAAATGGAAGAAAATTCACTAGACCATAAATTCTGTTTTGGAACTTTGTATCGAGGAGTTTATAACACCATAGAACCAACTAGACCATAAAAACAAGAGCATTAAAATTGCGGGTATGACCATTAAAAGAAAGATGAGTTTTTGGTCCTCAAACATCCATGAAAGTTTGTTCCAAAATTTGATCACCTGAAATCAAAAGAAACAATAATCATAGTTAATAACTTAATAATAGCTTTAAATTTAAAATTGGAGTGTCGCGTCTCGGTTATTTGCAATTATAATTACAACGTTTTCTTTGCAATTGAAAGTTCACCATATGTAGGGTAGCTTGGCATTGCAATTTGTGTAAACGCTCCTTAGACATGATGAGAACTAACATCTTTTGGAGCCTACATAAAAGAGCATACCACGATGCTCAACTTGACTATATAATCAACCATATATGAGAACTAAAGCCATCGGATGGAAGTGTAAAATAAGTATTAGATGCCTTACCACATATTCTCATTTCGCTTTAATTGGTAAACTCTATTTATCAAAGATAATCTCCTTATTAAGACAATCCATATCTATTGAAAAAAAGAGATTAAATGAAATATTCATATATTAGATATATAAAAGGAATTACAATATATAAAAATATAAACATCACTTATCCGACTCAAATTTTTCTGCATTCTCGATGCACTCTTCAACATTAATCGGCATACGTACAGCTCTCAACCAATCTTGAGTGCAAATCAAAGCTTCTACTACTTTGAGAGTCAAAGAACTTCAAAAGCCATCAAGCACACAACCTAATATACTAAAAGTTGACTCTGAAGCAATAGTAGTTATAGGAATAGACAAAATATCCTGAGCCATCGAAGAAATGATCTTATATTTTGAGCTAATAGACTTCAACCACATCAAAAGGTCAAGATCAAGAACTTTTTCATTTTTTTTTTCTTGAAGATACTCATCAAGCTCAGATTTGTTGTTATCGCACCCTTGTTTGTTCGAGTATAAAAACATTTTCTTCCAAATTTGGGGTTTCATACTTCTATACCTTCATTACCACCTATATTGACATTGTAACCATTGGCCACCAAAATTTCGATCACTTGAAACAAGAGAAGATTGCTCATAAAATTTATATAAACGCTCCAATGTGTCATTCACCTTGTAATGCATCTCTTTAATTTTTTATTCATCATCATAAATTTGTTCATACAAGAAACTCACATAATTCAACTTGACTAAGGATCTAATATAACCGTAATCAACACTATCATATTCACTTTATCTAAGCTTCCATAATATTTGTCAAATTTTTCTTTCATTTTTGCATCCAAAGCTTGAAGCATAGGATCCGAACCATCAGTTGCATCTTTTAAAGATCTATAAAGAGCTATCCTTTCAAAATAATCATTTGAAGTAACGTATGAATTTCCTAACATTCGATTGGTGGCATCATTGAATACTTTTAGAAATTCTGAAAGAATAATAGCATTTTCTCAATCATCATCTTTAGGAATTTCATGATTAAGCTTACTTGCAAAAGATAGATCTTTTTCTTCCATCATTTCACAAGCTTTTCTGAATTTTATGGCAGTGTCTAACATGAGATAAGTGGAGTTCCATCTAGTGGCAACGTCAAGAATAATCGAACCTTATAAGTGATATGTTCACTCTCAATGCAAGATTGAAATGTTTGGCTCTTGTGGGAGAACTCCTCACATACTTAACCACATTTTGGATACGTGCAATAAAGTCATGTACTGTAATCAAGCCATCTCTTATAATCAAATTTAATATATGAGCTGTGTACCTCATGTGCAAAACATTACCATCTAATATCAACAACATTTCTTTAGAAAGTTTTTTCCTCAAATAGCTAATTGCAACAACATTCAAACTAGCATTATCCATGATGATTATGGACACCTTTTTTTTTTTTTTTTTTTTTTTTTTTTTTCTATTACCCATTCCTGGATGCATTTCTCCATCATTTTCTCGATCTCCTTACCCTTATGACTATGCATCACCACAAAATTGATGATTCTTTTATGCAACTTCTAATTTTCATCAATAAAATGTATAGTGAGACACAAATAATTCAGATTTTGAATGGAACTCCATGTATCAGTCATGAGTGCGATCCTAAAATTAATCTTTTCAAAATAAGTCTTTAAAAAATTATTTCTCAGAAATGCAACTTCATACAATCTTTTGCCACTGTGAAACATGATAAATTGTTTGAAGAAATGTTGTAACTCACTGATAAATTCACGAAATCCAACATGCTTGACCAAGAAAAAAAGTTGTTCATCAAGGATGATGAATCGAGCAAACATTTGCCTACAACGTTTTTTATTAAACGACCATGTTGATAAAGTTCTACCAATACTAGAATCTCCCCCTGCCTTGCCAGCTATGTCTATATTATGTGGTGCAAAGAATTTCTGCTTCTTAGCTATATTATGAGGAAACTTCTTGCACGTGATCAAGTTCTTCCTCATTGCAAAAGTACCGTTAGCAACACGATACTTAAGCACAAACCTACAATGAATACACTTCACTTGATATGTTTATCTATCCTTATCATTGGTTCTCACATAACGATTTCAGCATTTGGATGTATATTTCTTATCACGAGGAGGAAGACGAGAACCAAGTACCTTATTTATGGCAATCATGATAGGAAATGTCTCTTCTTCATTTTCATCGTCAGAAAATTACAATTCTGTGATCGGAATCATCTCCTCACATCTCTCCACCTCCATTGACGTATTATCGTGATACATTAATTTTGCACTACACAACAATAATAAAATATAGTTAGAAATTTCAAAATAAAAAGCAAACTAGAAATGAAACACCACAATAAACCCAGTTATTTCAATGTTACTCATATAATGATGCCAATAGTTTAGTTCATTGCTACTCTTTGTACAGTACATGCTAAACATAAATACTTACAATTTCTGGAACTTTTAAGAATCGAAGGTCTACAACGAGAAAGCCCACTATTAGCTCCTTTATCATAGAAAACTGAAAAAAGAATTAGAGAAAAAGAAAATTAAACCCCGATAAAGACGAGCATAACGTATGGTCAAACTGTATATTTCCTCAATGGCTTGTTGATAAAGAAATCATGTGGATGTGAGTTCATGTGGAGAATTGGGAAGAATGTAACAGAATAGTTTTTCTCATAAATAAAGAGTTCATGGAGGCCTGATGTAGCTAACATTACCAACAATTAAGTAGAAGGATCAAAGTTTGATTTAGGAAAAAACTCATACCTTCAAAGGAAAATGAAAAATGCTAGTGAACTTAGAGGAAAAGAAAGATATATGCTCGAAAAATTTCAAATTCCAATATGACACGATCTCTTAAATATTTCGAGACATGAATGTTTACATTGGCACACCATGAACAAACATGCGCAAAACTTCTTCTTTTTCACACAATTATATAAGAAAAAAAAATGAGAATTTTGGTCTAGCACTCGTGACAAATTTATATCTATATCTTCAAAAAATATAAGGTAGATTCCACGAGAATATTTTATTGATCAACACCAATTATTTTAGCCACTAGCATAAGAGAGATAAAGCAAGAAAAAATCAGAACACTCCAGTCACCTGTTATAAGCAATTCAAGAAAACCAGATCCAAGCTTGCTATCCAGCTTCCTCATCTAAACCAACAAACAACAGACGCAAAACAAAAGATGCTTAGCAATTCATCCTTTTTCACAACTCAATCCGTCCCTATTCCTCTTATGTTTTCACTATAATCCTACATGTACACTACTATTACGCCTTCTGCTATTTGGCAAATCATCAATCTAATGCTTAAAGTTTCTTAAAAATCATCTCATAGTCTAGTCAACTAACACTCTGATGCAATCTCAGCTTCACACTCCTCTCTTCTAAATGAAATGCACAGGACGCGTAAAAAAGAGACATTGAATCCAGACGCACTTCGCAAAACGACGAAGCAAGGGGGCGGTAGAAATTACCGGCATGAAAGGCGGTTGATAGAAGCTCCTAGAGTCCCTAAATTACGATATTTTAGGGATTTACCCTAAATTGTTTGGAATTGATTGAGATTGAATTGTTGTTCGGAAATTGGCCAAGTTTGTTTATCTAGCATCCTTATGCTTTGTTAAGTTGTGAAGTATGTGGTATGGTGAGAGTGAGTCGGGAGTACTTTGGCTGAGACAGATCAAGTACGAAGCATAGACAGGCGTGGTTCGGTGATGTGGAAGATCACTGTGCGAAAACGGCGCCTTAAAGAACACACGTAGACTGTCTATGACTTGTGGCAGGTGTGGTTCGGTGATTGAGGAATATCACTATGCGAAAACGACGCCTTAAAGAATGCACGTAGACTGCCTATGGACCGTGACGGGCGTGGTTCGGTGATGGGGAAGATTACTGTGCGAAAACGGCGCCTTAAAGAACGCACGTAGACCGTCGGTGATTTATGTCACCTTGGTGAACTTGACGCCCGAGAGCACTGATATGGCCCTGCTTTTCTATCCCATTGTTTTATTGTCTGGGGATTTTCTTTATACTTCCGCTTGTGCATATTAAATGAACAGGGTCGGCGATACGTCCTGGGACGTCACTATTAATTGACCAGGTGAGGGATGGGCACACGTTCGAGGATCGGGGCGTGACATCCCGTTTAAGTGGTATCGGAGCCAGGTTCAAGATTGGAGTGATAAGGAGCGATGGTTCATGGGATAGTAGTAGGATGGCCTTTAAATTCATGCTGGTGCATGTCTGTGTTAGCTGAGTGCTAAAATTGTTTGTTGTTTGAATCGTTCTGTTTCTAATTCGGTGTTGAATTGGAAGCAGGTGTCAATAGATTAAAGCGACACCATGAGCGATCAGGAGCCGAGAACTCCTAGGCAGAGGACCTTATCCTCAATGACTCGGGATAGAACGCCTGTGAGAGGTAATGCCCGAGGCGGTCGTGGTAGAGTGCCAGCTGTGGCTAGCGCTAGTGGTGAAGCACCACCTCCTGTTGGTGCTGGGGTCGCACCCTTTAATGATCCCAGGGTGGATGGGATCTTGCGTGTTCTGGAGTTAATGGGGAATAGAATGGATCAACAAGCTGCTACAATTGAAGCCGCCGCTACTGCTGCTGCTGCTGCTGCCACCGCTGGAGCCGCCCCTGTAGTTCCCCCTGCCTTTGCCTTCAATGTGCTCATTGCCCGCTTTTTACAGTCTTAGTTGCTGTGATGAAGCCCCACGCACGATCAAGACAATGGTGCGTAGTGGCTTTGGCCTTAACTTCGGAATCCTATCAGCATGGACAGCCCTTCCAAGCCTCAGTCGACAGGGTCTACCTCGATAGGCAGCCAAGCGGGAGCTCCAAAGAGGAAAGCTAGTGTCCACAATGCCTCATGTTCTTCGTCCACACCGTCAAAGCGAGTCACTTGCAAGAACTCCCTTTCCCTACCTCTAGATTTGTCAGCAGAAATATGATTGGGAGGAAGAGTTGAGTGAGATTTTGAAGTGTGATAACACTCTCTTTAAAACATTATTTATTCCCAACATTGCTAATAGTTATTGAACAAAATCGACACAACAAAATTTCAATAAGAATACCGGATAGCAATTCCGGTGTTTTACCAAGAACTCTTAAAAGAAAACAATTAAAATAAATGGTTGTAATTTTTTGAAAGAAAATTTACAAGACTAAAGAAAATATGAGACAAAAATTGATGAATAGTCTTTTAGAATTATTGTGATCAGATGGTTTCTCCAAAGAAATTTTCGGAATTCCTACTAAATAATAGGAATAAAATTCAAAATTAATTAATAAAAAAACAATCATAACCCAATTGCGAAGTGTGCCTAATTATTGCATATTGGCATGTGCGTATTGTAGGGTCCAGCCCACTGAACCCATCGTTTCAAAGAGGGAAGCTAGTGTCCACACTTCTTTGTCCACACTGTCAAAGCGAGTCACTCACAAGAACTACATTTCCCTACCTCTAGATCTGTTAGTAGAAATATGATTGGGAAGAAGAGTGGAATCAAATTTTAAAATGTGATAATACTCTCTTTAAGACATTATTTACCCCCAACATTGCTAATAGTTATTGAACAAAATTGATACAACAAAATTTCAAAAAGAATACCGGCTACCAGACTAAAGACATTTTGGAATTCCTAGGAATAAAATTCAAAATTAATTAATAAAAAACAACTGTAACCCAATTGCAAAGTGCACCTAGCACCTAATTATTGCTTACCGGCGTGTGCATATTGTAGGGTCTAGCCCACTAAACCCATCGTTTCCATTTGTAAGAGTGGAAGGCTTTCACACTTATATATTGACACGCACTTCTAATAAATCTATGTGGGAGGAGGAACTTTCAAGTTAGTTTTACAAATAAACTACCAACAAAATCCACAATGGACCACCGACGAGAGGTCGCCAGGACACCAAAAATCTTGCAACTACACGCAGCCATCACTGTGATAGCATTACCTCATCTTTTGTTGCCTCGTCTGATGTTGCCGCCCTTCCCTTTTCTGTGTGCCGTCATCACCCTCGTCTCCCTCTGGGAGCGTTCTCTCCACCATCTCTTCTGCGCGCATCTCTCCCTGCCCATCAGCCATCGTCATATCAAGAACTAAATAGTGGCGACCACAAGCGTCAAATCTTGACATGCTTGTGCTTCATTTGAGCCTTAGATCTCGCATCTAGGGCACGGATCAACCTCCATCCTAAATGAAAATGTCTTTAGTCATGGTTTGGTTACGGTCACATGAGATTCACGTGCCTGTCCGTTGGCAAAGAATTGATTAGGGGGTGAATTGTGGGTGATTGAAGACTTCGTCGCTTACTTATGGACTTTATTTGAAATGAAGTTCATTTTAAAGAACCTTACGAGAAAATGTTCTATTTCAAGGGCTATTTTAATAGAATTTACCGAGTCTTTGGAGAATCTTTGATAAAGTAGATCAATTACGCGGTTTCCATCTTATCACTGATATAATTGGCATATTTAAAGTTAATGCGGTCCAGTCCTCACCTAAATAAAAATTTTGACCGCGGGAATTAGGCCAGGTGTCGTTGTAAAGTCTGCCTTAAGAGATTTTATCTATATTTGGTGTGTCTTTTAGTACATCATAGATGTGACTCTTACCAAAATTCGGATTAGGAAGTGACTAAATAAAGTGGACAAACACAAATGATGGACCAGGACAATGAAAGCAGCGACCCTGGAATGCTCCCAAAAGGTGATCACTCCCTGACGTCCGTCTGAAGTCTTCCTGAGTGAACATCAGACATTTCCAGCTAATTTCTCAGCGTCTCTTTCCATTCTCAATAGAGCTTTTTCTTATGGACTCCATATGCACCAGATAATATTTCTGAGTTTCAAGAGAACGAGAGTACGTATGATGTATCTAGGTGGATCCATACGTACTCTGTACTTCTGCATATTGAACTGCATGCTTTTTCTGTGCATCCTAACCAAATTTGGGTGTGAGATAGTCTCCTGTGAATTGTGATTTTCCATGTCGAAAGTAGTTGGGCCACAATTCTTCGACCCCATATGCACTTGATCATTTACTTGCAATATTTCCTGTTAAGACAGCCAAAAAAAATTGAAATGGCCCTCGCGATTCTCACCAGATTGAACTTTTAACAGAAACTATAACACCAACCCTATCTTTTGAATGACCTGTTAAAAAACCCCGGTACAGAGACAGAAATTGGCAGATGCAAAACCAAGAGAAAAGAAGAAGTTTATATTACAACGGTACATGCATTTCTGAAATCTTACAATGATCTGTTGTTCGTATGGAGCTTTTCCTTAGGCCTCGTTGCTCCTGAAGATGAAGATGGCGAAGAGGAAGAAACGTTTGATTTCTCGAACTTGTCCTTATCCTCATTGAAAGCCTAGCTAAAGGCCTTTTGAATTTCTGCAAACTTTCTCCTCTTTAGAAGTTGTTCTTCCGGACTGCCAATGTCAAGGCATGCCAGCCGAGGACAATCATTGGCATCCATAATCTTATTGAATACATTCGACCATCGGGGGAAGGAGTGTTTGCCGAGCTCCACTGTTCAATTGAAGGTTGCAATCAGGCAAACATAATCCGCAGTTCCATACATTGAAGATGCATGCTATTTGTCCTATGAGAAAATGTCTGCTGGTGGTAGTGAATTACATGCAAGTCAAAAGTGTCTTGGTTTCCAAAACCCTACATTATCTTATGTTATCATGAAGTGACAAATTCTCGAAAGGTAAAAATTCCTCGAGCTGGTGTCGCGTTTGTCATATAAGAAGATAAAGCCAAAATTTTAATTAGAGATTAATCAACTAGTCAACATAAATAAAATCTCCCTTTTTGCAGGGAAAGTTCGATACACCTTCTGACATCCCGAAATTTGGCCCCCGTTTTGAATATATGAAATTGTCATTTTATCGATGCGCTTATGATTATTTAACTCGGAACTGATCATTCACGAGTTAACTAATTTATTAGGTGAAGCCGTAAATGGTTATAAATGTGACGAATTTGAGAATTCGATCAGAAATCAACCGCTCAGCCATAATAATCGGCAAATGTCAATACTACATTGATATAAATCAATTAGCGAACATATATAAGCCGATTCAATGGAAGTACGTAGTTGAATTGCGGGTGGTTCCGCATGATTACGATATCTACGTTGAAAGGCAATAAATCGATTTCCTGTTGATATTATATTCAAAATATGTAATTGAACCCTCACAATTATATGACAACCGAGGGTCATCTACAATTCGAAAATGTACAAACGTTGATAAAAAATTATTGACCATGGGTCAAACGGGCTAAGACCCTTAAAAGCTACCAAACAGATTAGGTAGTACTAAAGTCGCGTTCGATCGATTTTAACCGCGAAATTTAATTCGGTTTCGGGAATCGAACGTTCGAGCATGTCACGATTTAATTATTAGATGTCGTCCCATCTTTCGTCGAATTTTCGACGACTCCAAAATTTTGCGGAAAAATGAATTTTGGACAAAAAGAAAAGGAAATGAAATTCGGATTGGGAAGAAAATTGGAATCTTTCTACCCAAAAAGCTTTAATTTTGGGAAATTAGAGTTAAAATTTAATTGGGAGACTATAGATGAGCTTAGGAGACTTTTGTGGCTTGGGTGACCATGAATTTGAGATATTTCCTAAGAGGCTTTGATTGGTTGCCTTAGTTTCTTTTCTCTCTCTCTCGTGCAAGTCCCCCTGCAGCCAACCCTCCCCTTCTGCTCCCTTCTTCTCATCTTCTTCCCTCATGTCTCCATTTCCCCTCCCCTCCATTCTCTTCCCTTTTCTTTAACGCCAACTCCCATTTTCTTCATCCAGTTCTGATTCTGCTTTTCCTTTTCATTTTGCTGCCGCCACCTTCATGATCTCTCATCATCTTCATCATCTACCGCCATCTTCATCAACCACCCACCACCTTCATCACCTCTCATCATCGCCATCTCCACCGCCATTTCACCCTTACATAGCCACTATCACCATCACCTCACGTCAACACCACCCCAGCAACCCTATCACCACCGCCCGCAGCTCCACACCACCACACAGCTGTCAGCACCCTCCCCGACATCAACCCGCCAGCTCCACCGCAGCCCCCTCCTCACACCTGCGCCACCATCACCTCGCGTCAACACCAACATCCAACACTCCACCACCACCAACGCCATCACCACATCACCATCACCACACCACCGCTAGCACCCCCAATGTCCAGCCACCGTCCGTCGAGCTCCTCGCAGCCACCACCTAGCCGAAACTCCTAGGTGGTCTAGAGCTTGAAGGGGTCGCCACTGACACCGTAGAGCCCCATTCGAGCCGTGTGTGCCACGCCCTTGACGCCGTCATGTTGCTGTCGCTGCGAGCCTGCCGCCATCGAAAACTTGTCCATAGAATGGAGATTCACCCGGTCCTTTTCGGGGTTCCCTGGGACATGGAAGTAGAGACTACTCTCTATCCTATCCCTGGGACTAACCGATTTCGCAAGTTGGTAGTTACGACGGTGTGGGTAGATGAGGGTTTTGTGAATGTGGTGCCCCACTGCTTCAAAGCGTGGTTTATTACAGAGCTGAACGGTGGTCGGGAGGGTCCCCTGCATAGTTTTAATGGGCCGCCTGTTGGAAATGAGGTTGAGCAAGATAGTGACCCCATGGATATCGACATCCTTGATGGTGTCGTAATGGATCCAGATTTCGAGCTGGAAGGGCCAAGGGAACTGTGCTCACCTGACGTTGTGCCTGACTTTGTGGCTAGGCCTGGGTACTAGAGCAGATGTTCGAGCTTGTGTAGTTGGAAGTTAACCTCGACCTTGACCCTTTTTGTTTGTAGGTCACGTAGGAATCCCTTTTTGTGGTAGGCTTGTATATATTAAATCCTTAGGTTAACATGTTGGTATATAAATCGTAGTTTGTGAGAACTCATAGTTGTGTTTTTACTATCCCTATTATTGTTGATTGACTAGGTGTTTAATTTAATTCATTTCCGCATGCATGCAATTGAAAGATAAAAAGAATGGGTTGACGACGCGTCTTGGGGTGTTGCATTTTTAATCGATCACTGAGGGATGTTCGCGTACTTGGGGTTCGGAGTGTGACACACCTTGCACCCAACTGTTGTCTGGCCGATGTTTGCAACCAAGAATCGCTCTATATGCTAGACAAACGTACTTAGTTTTGAACTCAAAGGAACCCATGATCTGCATAGTGATTTTTTTTAGGGAAAAACTACAAAATACCCCAAACTATGACACATTTACCTAAATTTCTGGTGTAATACCAAAAACCTCAAGCTTGTATCCGAGTAACACGTTTATCTTCTATTATAATTATGTTAAAAATATGACGTGGATTCAATGTGGCATTCTTAGTGCTTTTCAAGGACAAGAGGCACCCACATAAGTGTCACGGCCCGTGAGAATGACAAGCCAAGAGGGTTCTTGAGGACGGGCGTGACACATCCGACCCTCCACTGATATGCCGAGACTTAGAGTATTCTCGAATCTTCTAGAATACTCCTGGGGGCGGGCGATACGGTATTTGTATGCATACGTTATAAATGCGAGTAGCTGGTAGTTGGGAGTAAATATGGGTAGTTGGGGAGGTGCAATCTCCATCGTTAGATCTAAGGGAGATCTACGGATACGGTTTGCCTTGTACTTGTATATAAAAGGGTCTCCTCCCTTCATTGTAATTCATTCACAAGCAATACGAAAATCAGAGCTTCTCTCTCTAAGAGTTTCTCTCTCTATACATGAGTTTTGTGAGTTGAGTGTGAAAGGCTGCTTAGGGGTAAAACCTTAAGGCCGCACGGGTCAGCCTACGTGTGATCGAAGTGAATCGATCGGCCTGTGACAAGTGGTATCAGAGCTGATTTTGATCCAAGCGCAAGTGCTATGGCTGACCCACGATTTGATGAGGCGCTCGTCATGGGTGGTGACGGTGCTGATCGTGGGTGGAACGCCGAGAAGGGCGGTGCCAAGGGGAAGAAGTCCCGTGGTAGTTCGAGGGATCCAATGGGGGATCTTGCACATTGGATGGCGAAACTAGAGTTGTTCGTCACCGATGTCCAAGGATCGGTCGACGACCTGACCCAGACCGTGGACGAAGTCGACGCCGGAAGAGAGGAGCTGATTGCGGATGTGCAAGAGCTCAAGACCGGCATGGGAGAACTCCGTCACGAGTTGCTGGGGACCCTACAGGAGGAACTCGCGCAATGGTACGAACCTTTGGAGGCCACGATGACGGCCATATGCGCGGAGATAGCGGAGCTTACGGGTAAGCTCGTCGAAGCACAAGCTGCACGCGTGAACGGAGTGATCACGGTGCAAGGTCCACGAGTGGACACGCCAAAGCCAAAGGAATTTCGAGGCTCTCGGGTGGCCAAGGATGTGGACAACTTTCTGTGGTACATGGAGCGGTACTTCCAAGCCATGGGAATCAACGACGACCAAACATGGGTAAACACTGCATCGATGTATTTAGCTGATAGTGCATTGTTGTGGTGGCGTCGTTGGTCGGATGATAGGTGTGGGAATCCTATCGTGACCTGGGGTGGTTTCGTCGAAGAGTTCCGACGGAACTACTTTCCTGCTTATGTGGAGGAGGAAGCTCATGACGAGTTGAAGCGTCTCAAGCAGAAAGGTGGTGTGCACGACTACATCAAGCGATTTTCGGAGTTGCTACTCCAAATCCCCTCGATGAATGAAGTTGAGGCGTTTCACTAGTTCATGGGTGGTCTCAAACCATGGACAAAGCAAGAGTTGAAGCGGTACAACGTGGGAGACCTTACTACGGCCATGACCGTATCCGAGTCGCTCGTGGAGTACAAGGCGTCACCTTCTACATCCCGAACGGACACTCGTCCTAGGGACAAAGCCATTGGTGGGGGAGATCGGGGGAGATACAACCGCTCGATCGGAGGTAGATCACCACCAGCTGGTCCTCATCCTCACCGAGCTCATGCGGGGCTAAATGGAGGAGGGCAAAGGAAGGTACGCTCGTATAGCTGTTTCTTTTGCGATGGTCCGTACATGGCGCGGGATTGCCCGAACAAGGCCAAGTTGGCTGCTCTTTGCAAAGAAGAGGAGTCGAGGGAGGAAGCACGGTTGGGATTGTTGCGACTCCTGGGCACGATCAAGGCCAAGAAGGCGAAGGAGCCTAAAGGCTTGATGTTCGCAGACGTGAAGATCGAAGTGACCACGATGAGTGCGCTCGTGGACGCGAGAGCATCCGATATCTTCATCTCGGAGGAAGCCGCGAAGAAACTTAACCTACGGGTTGAGAAGGGAGCCGGTTGGCTCAAGACGGTGAATTCAAAGGAAGTCCCCGCGATGAGTGTGGCGAGGGACGTGGAGCTACAACTCAGATCATGGAAAGGCAAAGAAATCTTAGAGGTAATTCCACTTGACGACTATGATATTGTCATTGGAATTAGATTCTTAGATAGAATCCAGGCGGTTGTAGTTCCCTTTGCCGAATGCATATGCGTATTGGACAAGAACTGTCAATGCGTGATTTTGGTCCATCGTGAGTCGGATCGTGATCGGAGGATGATCTCGGCCATGCGACTCACCAAAGGAGCAAGGAAGGGTGAAGTGACCTTCCTGGCAGCCTTGAAGATCGAGGACGACAGGGGCAATGGGAAAGAAGTCCCGACGGAAGCAACCCAAGTCCTCGACTCATTCAAGGATGTAATGCCTTCGGAGCTGCCAAAGAAATTGCCACCTAAGAGAGAGGTGGATCACCGGATCAAGCTAGTGCCTAATGCTCGACCGCCTGCCATGGCGCCCTACCGCATGGCGCCGCCTGAATTGGAAGAGTTGAGGAGACAACTCAAGGAATTGCTCGACGCGGGCTACATACGGCCGTCAAAAGCCTCGTTCGGTGCGCCGGTCCTATTTCAGAAGAAGCACGATGGGTCACTCTGGATGTGCATCGACTACCGGGCATTGAACAAGCTGACTGTGAAGAACAAGTACCCGATCCCGCTCATCATGGATCTCTTCGATCAACTTGGTGGAGCTCAGTGGTTTACCAAGCTGGATCTCTGATTAGGCTACTATCACGTTCGAGTCGCTGAAGGGGACGAGCCAAAAACAGCCTGCGTGACGCAGTATGGATCCTATGAATTCCTAGTGATGCCGTTCGGCTTGACCAACGCACCGGCTACCTTTTGCACAATGATGAACAAGGTACTCCACCCTTTCCTAGATAGGTTCGTAGTGGTTTACCTAGATGACATTGTTATATATAGTCGTACGTTGGGAGAGCATGTCGAACATATAAGGCAGGTCTTCCAAGTTCTGCGCGAGAACGAACTGTACGTTAAGCGCGAGAAGTGTGCCTTCGCCCAAGAAGAAGTTCCGTTCTTGGGGCACATCATCGGAGGTGGGTGAGTGCAAATGGATAAGGCGAAGATTCAATTTATCATCAAATGGGAGCCACCGATGAAGGTGCCGGCGTTGAGGTCATTCCTAGGCCTCACCAACTATTACCGGCGGTTCATCCGGAGCTACTCAAGTATTACCGTACCACTCACGGACTTGTTGAAAAAGGAGAAGGCGTGGGAGTGGACGAATCGATGCCAAAGAGCCTTCGACCGATTGAAGCGAGCCATGACCGAGGAGCCGGTGTTGGCGTTGCCCGACCACACCAAATCCTATGAGGTAGAGACCAACGCATTAGATTATGCGATCGGTGGTGTTCTTATGCAGGATGGACATTCGGTGGCGTTCGAGTCCCGAAAGCTAAACAACACCGAGCGTCGTTACACCGTTCAAGAGAAGGAGATGACTGCGGTGGTGCACTGCCTTCGGACGTGGAGACACTACATCCTGGGATCAAAGTTCGTTGTGAGGACGGACAACGTGGCCACGAGCTACTTTCAGACCCAAAAGAAGTTGAGTCCGAAGCAAGCTCGATGGCAGGATTTCCTAGCAGAGTTCGACCACGCGTTGGAGTACAAGCCGGGGAAGGCCAACTCCGTAGTAGACACGTTGAGCCGAAAGACAGAGTTGATGAGCCACATAATGAGTCGGCTGAGTTGTCCTTGGGTTGACCGCATCAAGGAGGGGTTGACGCACGACCCAAGAGCTCAAGCCCTCATCGGGTATGCCAAATAAGGTAAGACCCGACAGTTCTGGTGTGAGGACGAACTCCTCTACACCAAGGGAAGGCGGCTGTATGTGCCTTTCTATGGGAAGCTAAGGAAGGAGATCTTGCGCGAGTGCCACGACTCGAAGTGGGCGGGTCATCCAGGGATCCACTGCACGTTGGCCCTCGTTGAAGATCGGTACTATTGGCCACAAATGCGCGACGACGTGGAGGCGTATGTGAAGACTTGTCTGGTATGCCAACAAGACAAGCTGGAGCAACAATCGTCGTCGGGTTTGTTGGAGCCACTTCCCATCCCGACTTGTCCATGGGAAAGCATTTCCATGGACTTCATCGTCAACCTGTCGAAGTCCGAAGGGTGTCGTACTCTAATGGTGGTGGTTGACCAATTCTCCAAGTACGCAACATTTGTGCCTGTGACAAAGGATTGCCCGGCCGAGGAGGCGGCCAAGCTGTTCATGAAGCATGTGGTGAAGTATTGGGGAGTGCCACGAACGATCATGAGTGATCGGGACCCCAGCTTCACGGGACGTTTCTGGTCCAAGTTGTTCAAGCTGCTGGGGTCGGAGCTGAATATGTCAACAAGTTTGCATCCCCAAACTAACGGTCAGATGAAGCGGGTCAATGCTCTCTTGGAGATCTACCTCCGACACTACGTGAGCACGACGCAAGTGAATTGGGCGAAGCTGATCGACGTAGCCCGGTTCTCCTACAACCTGTAGCGGAGCGAGTCGACCGGCCAGAGTCTGTTCGAGGTTGCAACTGGGCAACAACCGAACACCTCGAGCATAATTGCTTCGGGTTACCGGGGGAGTAGTCCACCCGCGTACAAGTTCGCCAAAAACATGCAATAAGAGGCGGACTTGGCACGAGCGTGTCTACACAAGGCCTCCAAACGCATGAAGAAATTGGCGGATAAGAAGCGACGGCACGTGGAGTTCCAAGTGGGAGACCAAGTGTCGGCCAAGTTGCACGTGGTTCTTTGATACAAGGACATGCACAAGGGGTTGATTCGTCGTTATGAGGGGCCATTTCAAGTGCTACAACGGGTTGGAAATGTCGCATACAAATTGGAACTACCACCAAAGCTAAAGGTGCATCCGGTTTTCCACGTAAATATGCTTAAACCCTTTCAAGTTGATGAGGAAGACCCGGATCGAGGTGAGTCACAAAGGGCGCCGCTCGGGGCAAAGACCTCGTATGATCGAGAAGTCGAAAGCATTTTGGCGGATCGAGTCATACAGAAGAGGTATTGCGCGACCAAGCGTGAATATTTGATCCAATGAAAGGGTCTTCCGAAGAGTGAAGCTAGTTGGGAGCCTGAGGAGAGTCTTTGGTAGTTCAAGAAAGAGATCGAAGCCTTTCATGCCGAAGATGCGATGAGGGCGTCGCCTGATTAGGTGGGGGAGAATTTCATGGCTTGTGAGAATGACAAGCCAAGAGGGTTCTTGAGGACGGGCGTGACACATCCGACCCTCGACCGATATCCCGAGACTTAAAGTATTCTCGAGTCTTCTAGAATACTCCTGGGGGCGGGCAATACGGTATTTGTACGCATACGTTATAAATGTGAGTAGCTGGTAGTTAGGAGTAAATATGGGTAGTTGGGGAGGTGCAATCTCCACCGTTAGATCTAAGGGAGATCTACGGATACGGTTTGACTTGTACTTGTATATAAAGGGGTCTCCTCCCTTCATTGTAATTCATTCACAAGTAATACGAAAACCAGAGCTTCTCTCTCTAAGAGTTTCTCTCTCTATACACGATTCTTGTGAGTCGAGTGTGAAAGGCTGCTTAGGGGTAAAACCTTAAAGCCGCACGAGTCAGCCTACATGTGATCGAAGTGAATCGATCGGCCCGTGACACAAGCACCACACCTAAAAGAATAAAAAAAAAAAAAAATTGAAGTTAGTATTCATCATCCCCAAGCTCGGGATTGCTTGGCCAAAGGGGTAATGTTGACACCTAAATTTTTGGGGTTGATTTTTGCTAAATTAATAAAAATGAATAAAAAACACACACATGACATATAGTTTAGAAACATTTTTATTTTGTTTTATTTTTTTATCTTAGACCATCGGTAAAGGGAGGATTTTTCACATATCCTGTTAAGATTTTTTCACATATTCAAGTAATATACACTATGGGGTGTATTTTGAGCGGAAAGGAAATTTTTTTAGGGATGGAATATGCAGAGCATGCAAAAGAGAATATTGCACGAGCAAAATTGGAAATGAAATATGCAATGAGGATTCAATTTTTTACCCTATAAAAAGTGTGATGGGGTACAGAAAAAAAGGGGTCGGCAAATTTTGAGAGAAAATTTTGAGAGCAACAGGTGAGAGTTTGATTTTTTTGAGTGAAATTTCGAAAAAAGGGTGGGGAGAGATTTTCTAAAAAAAAAAGTGTGCCAAAACAGTGCCGAAACCCTAATCGGCATTGTTCATCTTCCCCGAAGAGCAGCCAGCACCGCTGCTGCTCACCGCCATCGGCCTCCATCCCGCTCGTGCCTAGCTCCATGCCGATCTCGAAGCCCCGGTGCCGCGTCGCTAACGTGCTGCCCCTACCTCCCTCGCGGGAACCCTAACCGAAACCCTAGCCGATGAGCCCTTCCTCGCCGGACCTCCGAACCGGCCAAGCTTTTTCTTTTTCTTAAAAAAAAAAAAAAGAATAGAAAAAAATTTAATTAGGTATTTTTACTTTACTTTATTAGGCAAGTTTAGGTTTTTTTATTTATTTGTTTATTATTTCTTTATATGTTGTTTTCTTTGGTTGGAATGTCTATCTATGCATAATTGAAAATCTCAATGTATTACCTAATTCGCAACCGCGCCAAGGTTTTTTATTTCATCTATAAGGCTTTAGATGAAATAATTGATCAAGTGGGAATAAAATTGATATTTTGATCTTTAAGGCTTAAGATCAATTTATCGATTTTACTAGCGGAATATTATCCCTTGATTTGAATGATATGCGATATCCTTTTTGGGGTAATTTTGAATGAACTTGATTGTTTTTATTTATCTTGAGATATGCCTGAGTTAGAATATTGCATGTTTTAGGGTTATTTGCATAGTTAGGCAAAACATTCTATTTATCGTGAATTTTCGAAATAAAAAATAAAAAAATCAAATCAATTAACTTAGGTTGCTAGTTTTTTTTTTTAAAACTTGAATTGCAGGTTTAGTTATTTGGCAATTGTTAATTTCGAAGTAAAAAGAAAAATCAAAAAAAAATGTTTGAATTAGGATTAGGTTTGTTTTTTTTTTATCATGCATATTTAGAATAGGAATTTTATTTTGAATCATGAAAAAGAAAACAAAAAGAAAGCATATAGAATGTTAGTTTTATTATTATTTGATTTGCATGTTAAATTTTAATTTCAAAATTAATAAAAAAAAAACAAAAAAACATCATGTATATATCATATAGGATTAGGGCATCTTTTGCATGTTATTGCATATTAGGGTAAAATTGCATGTTTAATTTTACTTCCGAATTAATTTTAAGTTTAGATAGATATTTTTAGATAGATTGCATTCTAGGATTATTTGGGTTAAGATAAGATTTTAGTTTAAATTAGGATTTAGTTTAACCTAATTCCTAATATAAATTGAATAGGATCTTAATCTAGCTAGAAAATTCTCATATTTTTTTAATTCCGAATTTCATATAAAAATACAAAAATGCCTTAGGCTAAATTAGTTTCATTATTTAGGATAGAATGCATTCTTTTAGGAAAAAAAATGTCATACGCATGTCATTAGGGTTAGATTCATTGAGATGTATGCCATTTAGTATTTTTGCTAGGCCTATTTAATTAGAAATTACGTGTCATTAGAATTAGGTCATTTAGTTAATATTGCATTGCATATTGCATGATTTTCATTAATTAAGTGAAAACAAAAAAGAAATTGTGTGTTAATTAGAAACCATATCTAGGGTGGTTGATGTGGATTTTAATTTAACATTGCAGATGTTTTCATTGTTTTGAGGTAAGTTTTTACAATTTATTTATTGTTTATTTGGGTGTTAAATTGGTGGATTGCGCACCCGCATGATCACCTCACATGTTAGGAAAATAGATTTAAAATCAACCTAAGCTGCCTGCAAAAAAAGAAACAATTTTTGAAAATAAAAGAATGGTACTGAAATAGCATTAGAGAAATCTAGTGTAACCAAGTCCCCGTACCCATAGTCTCTGGTTCGTAGGAGTAAAATAAAACTCCCGTTACTTTACTTGGATTTCTAATCGACCCACCAAAAATAAATTAGTGGCGACTCCTAATGTTAAGAACTTGAACCTAAGTTGTGAATTGGTATGGGCTTGGGAGAGCCCGAGTTAAGTCTAGGCTTAGTAATCCATTATCCAAATCTTAGGTGGTTCACACCCGAAAAAATTGGTCGCAACAGGTAAGTACATTATCGATGCCAAAACTTGTCTACGACGCTCACTTTGGTGCAAAAAGTTTATTTTGGATCACTTAAGTGCCAAAAAAATTTGAAAAACGATCATTTTTGTGCCAACTCTGATATGATTGACCGGAAATCCGACGTGACACTTTTTTATTAATTTTTGAAGTTGATGTGGCTCGCCGGAAAGTACAGTCAGCATCTAAACCACAAAACGACGTCATTCGGTATCTTTCCCCCAAGTCAAAGAGAGAGAGAGAGAGAGAGAGAGAGAGAGAGAGAGAGAGAAGGCATGGCAGGGCTTCCCCGTCGTCTTCTTCCCCAAAGAACAACACCAACACCAGCACTAGCAACGACATTTGCAGTAGCACCAGCACTAGTACCAGCACAACTCCACCTCCTTGTTTCCCTTGCCCTCCTTGTCTTCTCTCTCTCCACCTTCGACCCCCCTTGTTCCTCCTCCACCTCCGCCCTCGCCTCCTATTCTTCCCGTAGCTTCTTGCTTGAGAAACAAGTTCTGCCTCTCCTTGCTCACCTAGTCGAGCAACTATGACGGAGGCCGAGCGATGGTGGGTGAGCACGGTGGCGGAGCGATGGTGGCCAAGCGAGCTAGGTCGGTGTTGGGCGAGGATCGGACAAAAAAACCCTAATTTCAATCATAAATGAGTTGTGCGGTGTCGTTTTTGTGAGGCCATCCACTTATGATGGCAAAACGACGTCGGTTTCTTTAAGGAGGATGGAAAATGACGTTGTTTAAAAGCCCTGTTGATATTTTTTTTTTTTTAAATATAAAAGTCACGTAATCATTTTGGCCAAAATCTCTCACCGGTGGCACCAAAGTGATCGTTTTTCCTCCGATTTACCACGTAAGTGATCCAAAATAACTTTTGGCACCAAAGTGAGCGCCGTACACAAGTTTTGACACTGATAGTGTACTTAACCCCTCGGCCAAAGCTCTCTCGCGCATGTTCATTGCTACCCACTGCCACCTAGACCTTTGGCGGCATTCATCGGCCATTGCATGACCACCCACCAGAGATCCGACTCGAAGCTACCTATGGAAATTTGTGACTCATTTCGGACTGGTTCAAGAAATAAAAAGATGAAAATGAAAGAGAAAAAGTCTAAGGTGTGCAATCCAGAAGATATGAGTCACACTTCTTCTAAAGGAAGCCATTAGGATTAAGCTGGAAGTGCAGAAGGAAAGTATGGTCTCTGATTGAAAGGATCCCATTAGAGAACCTGAAATTGTTGTGGCTCCCGGTCAAATCATATGGAGCAGAAAATCTTCTGAACCTTAACAGGCCTCTTTGACGATAAAGCTTGTGGAACTTGTTCAAGAGGAAGTAAAAAAGACATACTTTCCTCCATGAAGCAGACCCTTAGGCCAAGCTTCAAGCTCGAGCGGCCATGGCAGCCGTGAGCTTAAAAGCTAGATTAAACCTCAACGCTCGCAGCCGTCATGGCTAGATCTGGCAAGTGGTCAAGCAAGGGCTGGCAAATGCTTAGTTACATTTGGCTCCCCAACATGTTGTTCCTGCATCAGTCCCTGCCAAATGATAAGAAATGTTTTATACACAGATTGTAAAAGAATATGGTTAATACGACAAAACAAATCCTAAAAATGATAATTCATGTCGCATTTATTCTAAACTAATTTTCCAAATTTATAAAGATGCATTTAGAGTATGTGTACAAGATCCCTTATCATTTCTTTTTTCCTAAAAAGGGGATAAACCAGTTCTGTTCAAAACATCACAAGAGCAGAGATAAGGTTTTATAGGATTATTGTCCTCGGAAACGGACAGGCCGCGGCAAGCCTAAAATTCAAGTCTGCTGGCTTAAGATGTTCCACCAAGTGGACAAAATTAAAGGGAAGAAGACGCAAGGATGAAATCTTTTCTCAGAAACTTCTGGTTATCTTGTCAGTTGCACCAATTTTATAGAAGGCTAACTTGCAAAGAATCGTTTCTAATGAAGTAACTTATGTTAAAACTTAGGGAAAAAGTTACAAAACACTCCAAACTTTGACCACTATGACAAATTTATCCTAAATTATTTTTTATAACACCAAAAATCCCAAACTTGTACTCATACTACATATCTATCCCAAACTTTTTAATGCGACACTGAAGTTTTGGGGTAAATATGTCACACGCATTTTAGTGCCACAAGAAATTTGGGTTAAATGTATTACATTATATAAGTTTGTGGTGAATGTGTCATATAGGTATAAATTTGAGGTTTTTTTGTGTCACAAAAAGAAAAAACTGGAGTAAATGTCTTACAATTGGCATAGTGTAGAGTTTTTGTTAACTTCTACCTTAAAATCTATCAATTTTCTCCCTTCCAAAGTGGATTTTTTTTTTATATGAAAATTAGTTTGGGAAAGATGTGGTACTTATATATCGGTTTAAGATTTTCCGTGGCACGAAAATTAATTTGAGTAAATGTTACATCCTAATACTTTGAGATGCATGCCGTCGCAAGGAGATTTGCTATCAGCGGCCTTGACCCGATAGAAGGGCCCATTTTTGCACCCGAATCTCGCTTAACGGATCTGAACCACCGTTCTTTTTCTCCTCTCTTCGCTTCACTCGCAAGCAAACCGAGTGCAGTCACCGTCGATCTTTTGGGTGAAGTCAGGGCGCAATCAGTGTTTTGGGGTTTATGATTTTCGCCATTTTTCTAAAACCTTTTCAACTTGCAATTTTATTAGAGTTCTTATAATGAATTTAGTTGCTGAGCAACTAAATAATTAGATCAATATTTACAATTTTCCAACTCATAATTATTTTCATGTTATGCCTAACTAATATATACAATTCAAAACATTCCTCAGTAGAATATGGATATTGCGGAACCGTCCATTATTAGGTTGACTATGATGGAAGTTTTCAATCAAGTCATACACTTCCTTGTTGAGAATCCAGGAGATGACTCATTTCTCTTCTGCAATTCATGGATGCATTACTTTGTGTCTGAACATTAACACATTCTCTACTAATAATACATAAAATGTGCATTGGCTACTAATAGGTGATTTCAATGAAATGAGAGATACAATTGAACGGATCGGATCTAATATCTGATGGACTTTTGGAATAAATGAGCCAGACACGATTGAGGAGTTTAAGCTCATTGAGCCTCATTCCACAGGCCCTTTTTCCGCATGGTTATATAAAAGGTTCAGTGATGATCATAGAGAGAGCAAGATTGACAAGGTCATCATTAAATGCAAATTGGCAACACACAAGTACACTCGTTATGTTAAAATATGTCTCGAGTTTGAGTCCAAAGTGAAATTCCGAATATTCCGAATTGGATATGTTGCGGACATTTGAAATTGAGCAAAGAAGATCCAAAGATCAACCTCCCAAAGTTCGAATTTGCGTTGGAGAATTTGGCCACTAAAATAGGAAAGTTCAACTTTCACTTGGATTTGGATTTTGTTTAAAACATATAGAGATATGTTTTGGATAAAATCATTTAAGATAGGAAACAAAATCCTATGAGAAGTTGACAAAAGAATAAGGGTCTCATTTATATATATAGACTTGTGGCCATGGATGGAAGAGGGTTGATCATAAAGAATTGGTCTTGAAGCGCCGTCTCGTCGTCAAGTGCTTGGGAGGGATTTTTCTTTGTTATTCTTGTCCGTAAATTGCATCCAATAAAATTTAGTGTTCAAGCCAATTAAACCTTGTGGTAAGATTTGCGTGCAATTTCTGCATGAGATTGAAAGATTATTTCTTGAGGAATTTCGAGACTAAACACTGCATGCGTTATTGGGTGTAATTGGGGCTTGGGAAACACCAAGAGTGTGTTTGAGTGACTTGAGTATGTAATCTCCTTGTATCGCTTGATCTATAGTGAAATTTGATGCTGCTTTCCCCGTGGACGTAGGTCTTTACAATTGAACCGCGTAAATCCAATGTTCGATTTATTTTCTTCTTCTGTCTATATTATTGTTCAATCGCTTGCTTTTTCGCAACAATTGGTATCAGAGCCAAGCTTGGCTAAGTTGAAGTGAATCAATGGCGACAGAAGAAGTAAAAGTGAGAATCGACAGATTTGATGAGAAGGATTTTAGTTTTTGGAAGATGAAGATTGAAGATTATCTTTATCAGATGAAATTGCACTTGCCCTTATATGGGGAGAAACTAGAGTCGATGAAGCAATCTGATTGAGATTTGCTAGATAGACGAGCTATGGGTGTTATTTGATTGATGTTGGCTCGTAATGTCACGTTTAATATCTTGAAGGAGAAGACCACTATTGATTTTTTATGCAAGCCCTATTAGATATGTACGAGAAGCCCTCTGCAATCAACGAGATCTATTTGATGCGACGCCTGTTTAATTTGAAGATGAGCGAAGGTGCGTTAGCTGCAGATTATATCAATGAATTCAATGTGATTGTTAGTCAATTAAGTTCAGTTGAGATTGACTTTGAAGATGAGGTATGTGCTTTGATTCGGTTATCCTCATTGCCTGATAGTTGGAATACTACTGTTACTGCTATTAGTAATTCCTTTGGGTCAACAAGTTTAACGTTTGATGGGGTTCGAAATTTGATTTTGAGCGAGAACATCCGTAGAAGAGAATTTGGAGAACCTACATCTGTTGCTTTAGTAGGTGAAAATAGAGGAAGATCTAGAATACGTGTGGGTAAGAGTAGTACTAATATGAATAGGCGTAGTTAGTCTAGGATTAGTGATGTTGTCTATTGGAGCTTTGGCGAGAGGGGACATTTTAGAATGAATTGCCTTAAGCTGAAGAATGAGAAGGGTAAGGGAATTATAGTTGATTCTGCAAATAATGTTACAACTATAACTGATAATGTCAATTATGTCTTGTCTGTCACTAATGATTCATCGTTTGATGGATGAATTATGGATTCTGGTTGTTCTTTTCATGTCACACCAAATAGATATGTACTTAGCTAGGAGCGCTATTCAACATTTAACTTGGTTGTGTCCATAGTGACAATTCTATTCAAAATTTTATTGGTTACACCAAAAATTCCAAATTTATCCTCGAGTGACGCATGTGCATTTCATTAAAGTTCTATTAAAATCATTATTAAAAATTTAACATGAATTTGACATGGTAGCATCGTCAGAAAAAGATTAACAAAAAGTAAATTCGCAGTTAATGTTCATCGTGATGTTACTGTTCATTGTCTTTGAAGTTACTATTCATCGTCTTCAAGCTCACGATTCCTTGGCCAAAATTCCTTTGGCGCTTGTTCGTAATGCCCATTGTTGCCCAAACCTTTGGTGGCCTTCGTCAGCCCTTGTTTGACCACCTGTGAGATGATCATCGCTTGCTCTCAAATCTCAAATATGGTTGTCGAAGAAAGTCACTGGGCTTAGCCCATGCTTGGATCATTGCGTAAGCTAATAACAAATCGGTGTTGCCGATGTTATTATTTGAGATTTTCCTTTTCTTTTCAATTTTTCACGTGATGCTGGTGTGGCTCCACAGCAGCTCTAAAAAAAAAAAGGTGTAACTGCGAATTACAAATTAGGTTTCGTGATGGCTTCCAAATGCATAAAACAAAAATAAAGAAGAAAAGGAAACACGCTTTGATTGTCATGTCGCACGAAAGCAAGATGTTGAGATGGCAACTAAAGTAAATGATGATTGGCCCACGTCGATAACAAAAATCCAATCGTGACTAAGTAATAAGGCCTGTATCGTTGCCCAGTCCGTGCCTCCCCAGATGTGGGCAAAAAGAACAGATTCTCGACTGGTCCTTTCCCCACGTCTCTTGTTTCATACTCTCAGTTTTTTCCGGAGAATGTTTTTGTCTTTCTATTTTTCGTGCGAATGCTTTAAGGAATAATTAGTTCCCGATCCGTCCAATTTCCACTTAAGAATTGGACCAATGGGATCAGTTCCCAATTCTCTTCAATTGAGAATTAGATCATTTGATTTTGAAATTAAATTGATTGGTCCAATTTCTAAGTGCTCCAATAAACTAGTTGCCTATCTTTTTTACTCTTTTTGATTCGTCATGCATGATATCTTTGATAGATGCCTCATCCACAAGGCTAAGACTCCCACTGTTAAGCGGGTCAAAGAATGGTACTCTCTCTCTCTCTCCCTCTCCATATTAGGCATTTTTTTTAAAATACATATTTTGAGAAAGCAAAAAGATTTGACTTGGTCACTTATGTTAATTTTATGGAATCGGTTCAGTATTAAGGGAACCGCCTAGAACCAGCCAGTTTGGTTCCGTCCGAGCAGTTCTCAATCTGGATGGTTCCTTTTGCTCGCCCCTATTTGCCAATGGGAGAGCTCTTCACTCATTTAGTGGCTATTCCCTCATTATTTTCTTTTAGAATTTTATTAGCATAATTGTCTTTAAGTTATTCATTATAAGTCACAAATTATTGTAGGAGTTGATCCCATAATAATTTCTAATTATTTATTATTTTAGTTTTTGTGACCCAAAACCTATTAAATTAAAAACCATCACTCAATCATTTCTCTTTCTTTTAGGCTGCGCATGACAAAATTTCTGAAATAGAAATTGATTTCTGGCCAGAAATCAATTTCTCAATTTCTATTCCTCGGACAAGTTTATGAGCAAAGAAACTCGTTTGACAACGACTCAAAATTTCTATTTTTGAAACAAAAATCCGTTTGATAACAGAATAAAATTTATATTTCTAGGAATAGAAATTGATTAGATAACAACATAGGAAATCCTCAAATACAAAATAATAGTCGAAATAATACTAATACATTACAAAAGTTAAAAATACAATTTCATGGAATTTCCGGCATATTATTATCCCTTGCCATTTTATTGGCAATGATTTTTCTAAGCGTATTTATTTGATTTCCCTCCTTGGTTAATGTATCATTTGCAAGCTCATTTTACATAGGTTCGGACAAGTACTATGAAAGCATGAATATGGGTGCCATTAATGGTGCCTATACAACCTTATCATTTTATCAAAGACTAATATTATACAAGATTATCAACAAAATAAAATTGATGGTACAAATGAATATATGAGAATTCTACCTTGAAGTAACGTTTATGGTTAGGAACCAATCGGGAGAAGGTCGGTTTATTTTGATTCTCGAATTAAATCAGTCTAGTTGCTCATCCCTAATTTTTTTATTGTTGCTCAATGAACCTTTAATGGCCATTGCATAGTAAAGAGTGAGATTCTCTTGAATCTCTTGCCTTCGAATTAAAATTCAAAATTGTGTAACAATTTAATTATTTTGATTTTACAAGAATTTTGAATCCATAAAGAAACGAGGTTAAATTTCTAGGCACGTTTTTTATTCATCTATTACGTAATAATTTTTTCTTCAACTGGTCATGCGCGTGCCTTTTCTAGGAGGAAAGAGCCCTATTGCTTTTAAGTAAGCATTTGAAAATTTTGGTCATTTTTGAAAATTGGGGACCCATTCGATTGCCTTTCATCCTAAAGAGGAAGTTATAAAAAAAAAATAAAATGAAAAAAAAAAAAAACACGAGCAAAATAAGAAAAAGAAAATTAAAAATAATTTGTGAAGTTGTGGATATAAGTGAATTAAGTTAGCAAGAAAGCGCAAGGTTTTTTTATATGGTTTGATTTCAGCTTCGATTTCTATTTCGAAACGAAAGTTAAAAATTTCGGTTTGATTTCTTCAATTTCTCTATTTCAATCTGTTTCAAAAATAGAGAAATCAAATTGCGTTACCAAACGGATTTATGTTCCAAACCTGTTCCGGGGAACAGAGAAACAGAGAAATCGAGAAACAGAAATTTTGTCATGCGCACCCTTATTAGTGAGGAAGACACTTTCAAAAATAAAAATTAAAAACCAAAAAAATTACTTCTGAAAAAAAGAATTTAAATCGATAGGTAGCACAAGACTATATATATGATGTTAATTAAAATTGATGGATTAGCGATGAGGATTACTTGCACAAACAAAATATATCGAGAAGAAACTTGAATCCGATACTATATTAGAAAATCCAATTTAAAAATTTAAAGTTATATATGATTAGAGACTAGATTAATGTAAATAGCTTTGTTATAATTCAAGAAAATGATTTATCGGGAACAAGATATGCTATATCTTATGATGAGACAATTATCACGTGATTTTCTGTATTCGCTTATACAAATCAACCCGTTTGTTGAAAAAAATGGGATTTGTTATCTTTTTCGTCCAAATGATTTAGACAGCAATTCAGGTGATCAATGACCCTAACACGACTCTTTTAATATTAAAGAAACTTCAAAAAATAGAATTAATAATCATCAAACCACCCGAATCTTTTAATATTAAAAAACGTAAAGATTATCTGCCGCTAAAATGGGGACAGAAAACCCTCCCCGAGACGCAAAAGACAAAAACGTGGTTGATCTCGGCTCGCAGGAGCACATACAATAAATATGTTGTGGGGGGGGCCCATCCCTTGGAAAAATACGTGGCAGTGACTGCACCACCATCACTCTTCCGGGGTAACGGTGCAGTCAGCTTATCAATTTCCTTTTCTCACGAGTATATAAGTCCACATGCCATCGCCGTTGCCCGTCGCCCGCTCCAGTTTTCAAGTCAAGCTCTCTCTTACTGTCTCTCGAAAACCCTACCTTGTATGTTCATTCGCTTGAAATTTGCTCATATTATCTCCACCTTCTGAATCCGAACTCGAGCTCCTGACCCCCCCATAAAAGGGAAAAAACACCATGAACTCGAGCTCAAATTGATGACGGCGTTTCACGGCGGCGCCGGCGGTTGTTCCCCCGGCCGTGCCGATGGATCTTGCCCATGGTTTTCCAAAACCATCTTTCGAGATTCAAGTCTTGAGCTAGAAAAGGCAAAACCTTTCGCAAGGTCACGGGAAGAAATCGCGTCCTTCGCTGTTCTTGATGGTGGTGACCATGGCGAGATAGGGTCCCGTTCGCCCTTGTACTCGGACCTAACCCGAACCGATTCTTCTCGGTCACAATCAAAGGCCCGTGCAGGCGAGCTAGGATGCTGTGGGTCGCTTTCCCATTCGGGTCCATTGCCACAAGTAGCCATTGGCGATGGCCAAATTGAAGCTGGATCGCGCTTACATTCATGCCTGACCCGGCCCGAACTCTGTTCGGCTCTGGCCGTGCAGGCGGTGAAGATCAAGGAGGAATTGGAAGAGGAGGAGGTGGCGACCACTGCTGATCCCAGGGATGCGGCCGTTTTATCGCCGTCATGCTCATGGCAGGCAGCAGCATACGATGTGGCAAAGCCGATGAAGGATCTGGGGGAGGTGGGGCCAACGCCGTTCCTGAGGAAGACTTACGAGATGGTGTCGGACCTGGGTACAGATCCGGTGGTGTCGTGGGGCTTGAGCCAGGATAGCTTCGTGGTGTGGGATCGGCAGGAGTTCTCGAAGGAGGTCCTGCCTCGATACTTCAAGCACTCCAACTTCTCCAGCTTCATCAGGCAGCTCAACACTTATGTGGGTACTTCTTCATGTTTTGATATGAGCAAACCTATGTTATTTGTTGAGGTCGTTATCTTTTGTATGGATCTGTATAAAGTATGTCTGTGTATGAGCGTTTTGGTTTAACTCTTCGGTTCTTTTTTGAGGTCGTCGAGAGCGTGGTCCTCTTAAAACGTTTGCTCAGGTGTCGAGACTTAATTTAACCCACTTTGAATTTGTCCGTTACTATTAGTGCTGTACCCTAGTTTAGGAGACGAGGAACCAAGAAACCTGAAATGGTGGGCCAGATACACAGATCCTCTAAGAAATTTCGTGAATCATGTGGCACATGTTCACAAAAATATGCATCGAGTGGCTAGTGGACAATGGCCCTATTAGGCCCTCAGTAGTCATCATATTCAAGTGATGATGCTTTAGACGGTAGTTTGCAGAAACTACCAGGTCAACCATGACATCAGATCACCCATTAGAGATTATCTTCGTACTGGATTTAGAAATGCACTACAGCAATTCCCTTATAGCGGTTAGTATTTTGCATTTAACTGCTTTAATTCTTCATTATGTACTTTCTAGCTGAAGACAAGTTTCCTTTGGCCATTGCTTTGTTTCTATCCGGTGTTTGGTAGTACCTTTCTTCTTTTTGAGCAAGACCAGAAGCATAATTCTGCACTGTTGTATTCATATTATATCTAGTAGTAGTAGTAGCTGGATTGATTTTGAGTTGTTTGCCTTTGATCTTAAAATTTTCCACTCTTTGTACTGGCATTTGGATATTTGTAAGCGATCTCTCCTTGACGTTCATTATAATCCGTGTACTTTCTATATTGGCCTAATAATACCCCTTGTGCACATCTTCCACTGAAACTTTCTTGGCCTTCATTCTGCTTATTTTCTACTCTTTAGCCTTTGGTTCATTATGAACTCCTAGACATAGCTTCTTCCTATCTTCTATTCTTCATGCATCATAATTAAAAATGTGTCGCAGAGTTTTAGGAAGATCAATCCAGATCGATGGGAGTTTGCAAACCAAGGTTTTCAGAAAGGGAAGAAGCATTTGCTGAAGAACATAAAGAGGAGACGCAACTTAAACAAGCATAGAAAAACATCGAGTAGTACTGTCACCTCTGATTACCAGAAAGCTGAAAAGGAAGCGGAACTCAAAATGCTTAAGAAGGACCAGGAAGCGTTGAAGACCAAGATCCTTAAGCTAAGGGAAGAGCAGGACAACTTGCAGCATGAGATCGAGCAGGTCGCTGAGCGGGTTCGCCATGCCGACTGCAGGAACCAGCACTTACTCCTCTTCCTCACAAAAGCAGCCAAAAGCCCCAACTTTATCCAGCATTTAACCCCGAAGAAGAGGCAGAAGAGAGATTTAGAGACCTGTGAATCGAGCAAGAAGAGAGAATTGCTTGGTCCCGATGCCGAAGCCACCAAATGCTTGCCAGAAGCAATGGATCACATGATTCAAAGCCCAAAAGTCGATTGCCTGAAAATCAGTGAAGATTTGGCACAGATGGAGCGTCGGCCAAGTAGTGTTGTGCCGGAGCATTTTGGCACCTTTCAGATGCACAATCCGTGGCCTTCGATGGATGGTGAAGATGATAGGGTTGTGCAGGGCCAGACGCCCATTCAGATGACCGGAGCTAACTCATCTGATTTGTCTTCGGTATTCCATGGGATTTCCGAGAAACTCCTCAAGGAAGACGTGGTTATTGGCGCCGATGCAGACAACATAGAAGTAGAATACCACCTGACGTTGAATTACACGGGAATCTATCTTGAACTGAAGAGTCTGATTGATGGAATGGGTACACAAGTGAACTGATGGAGCAAGCAGGAGGACTGATGCCCTAAATTTTCATGGACTCCCACGCTGCCCTTTCTGTTACTTCCTTGTCCTTTTGGGTTCCGTTTTGTTATTAAGCTGCACATTAGAGTCATTGTTGCTGCTGTTTTTTTGTGACCCAGATCACATGATAGAGCTCTTGCATAATTGGAGAGAGATACTGAAGTGAAGCGACATTTTGCTTGACGCCATGAAGCTACATGCTGGAAACAGGAAGGAGGAGAGAATCCAACTCATAAACTAGGTTTTGGTGGGTCAATGGAATATGTTTGTACATATGTTGTAGTTTCTATCTTTTTCGCCATTGTATCGAAGTCCTTTCAGTGTTCTTTTCTCAAGTTAGCACAAACTCTGTGTGTGTGTATGTGTGTGTGTGGTCACCAGTTATGTTGAGTAGAAGCGTTAGTTGTGGGAGAGTTCATTTTCAGTTTTAATGAGAACTTTCCGAAATGCTTTACATTACCAAATTTTAACCAGAACTTACAGGATATGTTCCATGTTTCTTTTCTTTTCTTTTTGTTTAAATCTCAGGTGCTTCCTGTGAATCTAATATGTGTTCTTATTGCAAGCTTCAATACGCCAGGAAGGGAGAGGTTGATTGATGCCGTAATTGGTCCTTTTTTCCATGAGAACACTGCCTGGTCACACGGGTAATCATTCCAACTACTCGAAATTAAAGGAGATCAAATGAAAGGCGTTTTTATAGAGCATTGGAGTTTTAATTCCCCAAAAGAGTTGGCAAACTGTTCGAGAAATTTTCAAACAGCCCTTGTGAAGGGAGGTCGTTCTTTTTAAAAAGTTTTCAAAGTGAATCTTGTCCCAAATTAGTCTTTAAAATGAGAGACTAAGTTTCAAATCACTCCTAGCTTACAAACCAACTATCATCGCTCATTAAGCATGTGCACCTCATGTAGCACTTTCTGTGGAGGCTCATGATACAACCAAAGGGGGTGAATAAGTTGATTTTCAAAACTTTTTTTTTTCTTTTTCACGGAATTACTTAAACTAGATTTGATAGATGCGAAAACAATGGATAATATAAGATGCAAGATATCTCTATAAGATAAATGGTGAAATAAGTAAAGACATAAAATACAATGCTCGCAGATTTTATGGTGGTTTGATTTATAACAAGTTTGCTTCTTTATTCACCATGAATACGTTGGAATCTATTAATATTCCAGTTAGTTGTTACACCAAAGCAGGTGCTGCTTCTATCCAAAATTGATAGATCCCACTATCAATAGACAAGCACTAACTATATTTGTACACTCCTCAGATTACAAATTACATTGACCAATGACAACTCTCAAAGTAGTAGATTTTTTTTTTTTTGGTTGAAACAAAGGAGTAGATCACAAGCGAATAAAATCACGCTTGCAACATAAAAAGAATGTGACCACATCAATATTTACAACTTTCTTAGTTTTACATAATTTCTTCAGCTTGTATCAATCTTCTTATATAGTCTTCAGCCTCCAAATTAACCATTAAAGAATCCTTAAGAGGATCAATTAGCCATTGAAAATTACGAACGCAATTACTATGAGATCTGGTCACCCATATGATCAAATTTTTTAGGTAATGATGAGGTTTCCCTAAATGAGTAAGCTATGTGCCTCAATAATCTATTCTTCTAATTGATTGAGTAACATAGGTAACAATCAAATTGATTTTTCTCCATATCTTCACTTCGAGATTCCAAGCCTTGAAAGCTAGCTATTTATAACTTCTAACTCGCTAATTAAGTGAAAGGAATATTGGTCTTCTTATCCAGATTGCTTGAACTAGTGCAAAAATATTTTTCTCCATAGCTGATATAATAAGTTGTTTCTATCAGCAATTGACTTGCGTATTGCTATCCATGGGTACACTAATGTTCAAGACTTCACTCACTAGTCATCTTATCACGATACTTCTAAGTTCTTGTGAACTTCCCATTCTTCTAAACCTGTTCACACTCTATCGTGATCCATTTGGCTTCTAGTAATCTTCATGCTTCAAATTCCATCAATTGTGATAGAGAGTCCCTTATATCAACATTACTTGAAATAAGACAACATTTACATCTATAAAATTATAATTAGAAATAGAATATTTTGTCAATTTCAAAATATTATAGGGACATTTTCGCACAAGGCATTGTTTTTGCTTTGTTTCGTTTTTCTTTCCTCTTTTCTCTCTTTTCTTTCTTACTTCCGCAACGTCACACCAAGACCTCCCTCTTTGCCTTCAACGACCTCTTTCGCGCCTTTTCTCACCTCAATCGCGGCATCTCCAGTAAGATTGCCTTCAATGTGCTCATTGCCCGCTTTTTACAGTCTTAGTTGCCGTGATGAAGTCCCACGCACGATCAAGACAATGGTGCATAGTGGCTTTGGCCTCAACTTCGGAATCCTATCAACATGGGCAGCCACTTCCAAGCCTCAGTCGACAGGGTCTACCTCGATAGGCAGCCAAGCAGGAGCTCCAAAGAGGAAAGCTAGTGTCCACAATGCCTCGAGTTCTTCGGGTCCGTTTGGAATCAACTTTGGAAGGGGCTTTGGCCATGAAAAGCCCCTTGGGCCAATGGGAAGCGTTTGGGAAAAAACTTTGCAAGTCTCTTACTTGCAAAGCCAGCATTTTCAAGACCGAAAGCCCAAGGCTGCCTTGGGGGTGCCTTGGGCTTTCGGCTTTTTCGGCATGCCCATGCGGGCACTGTTCATTTTTTTTTCCAAAATTGTCCTCACGAATTTTTCGTTTTTCCAGTGCATGCCCTTGTATGCACACTGTTCATCTTCTCTGGGCAGAAGGACGCCGCGACCCAGGCGCTCGTCGTCGGAGAGCTCCACGAGTCGCAGATCTAGTTGCGACCAAATGCGACCGTCGCCTGCCGCACCGCGACCTCCGCACGGAGCTCGCCGGGGCCGCGCGACCCATCGTCGCAGGTTTGGTCACGACCAGATTTGGTGCCAGAGGCTCGAGCGGCGACCAGATCTGGGTCGCGCGACCTCGCCGCCCTCGGATCTGGGTCGCGGGAGGTCGCGCGACGCCACCGCGACCCGGATCCGGGCGGCGAGGTCCTCCGCGACCTCGACGCCCGGATCTAGGTCGCCGAAGGTCGAGGCAGCATCGCGCGACCTCGCCGCCCTAGATCCGGGGTCGCCGGAGGTCGAGGCAGCGTCGCACGACCTCACTGCCCCAGATCCGAGGTCGCCGGAGCTCGCCGGAGGTCGCCGGCGTACGCTGCCCTTGCCGGTCAATTTTTTTTTAATTTTTCTTTTGATAATTTTTTTTAACACAAATATCCTTTGTAAATGTAATTCCCCAAACACCATTTTGTTCAAAGTGCTTCACAAAGGGCTTTCAAAGTACAATTTACCAAATACAGTTGCATTTTGAAAAACACATTTAATTCAAAGATCTTTGCATTTTCCTAAAGACTTTCCCCAAAAGTGGTTCCCAAACGCACCCTTCGTTGACATCATCAAAGCGAGTCACTTGCAAGAACTCCATTTTCCTACCTCTAGATCTGTCAGCAGAAATATGATTAGGAAGAAGAGTGGAGTCAGATTTTAAAGCGTGATAACACTCTTTTTAAAACATTATTTATCCCCAACATTGCTAATAGTTATTGAACAAAATCGATACAACAAAAATCTCAATGAGAATACCGGATAGCAATTCCCGTGTTTCTCCAAGAACTCTTAAAAGGAAACAATTAAAATAAATGGTTGTAATTTTTTGAAAGAAAATTGAGAAGACTAAAGAAAATATGAGACAAAAAATGATGAATAGTCTTTTAGAATTATTGTGAACAGATGCTTTCTCCAAAGACATTTTTGAAATTCCTATTAAATAATAATAATAATAATAATAATAATAATAATAATAATAATAATAATAATAATATTTTTTTTAATTATGGATTTTAAAACTTCTGAAAAGAAACGACTTCTTAAAAATTGTGAGATTGTAAATGACCTTTAGGAATAAAATTCAAAATGAATTAATAAAAAACAACTATAACCCAATTGCGAAGTACATCTAATTATTGTAGACCGGCATGTGCGTATTGTAGGGTCCAACCCACTAAACTCATCATTTTCATTTGAAAGGGTGGAAGGCTTTCACACTTACATATTGATACACGCACATCTAATTATTCTATGTGGGAGGAGGAACTTTCAAGTTTGTTTTACAAATAAACTACCAACAAAATCCACAATGGACTGCCGACAAGAAGTCACCAGGACACCAAAATCTTGCAACTGCATGCAGCCATCACCGTGATAGCATTGCCTCATCTTATGTTGCCTCGTCTGATGTTGTCGCCCTTCCCCTTTTTTGTGTGCCATCATCACCCTCGTCTCCCTCTGTGAGCGTTCTCTTCACCATCTCTTCTGTGCGCATCTCTCTCCTTGCCCATCAGCCATCGTCATATCAAGAACTAAATAGAGGCGACCACAAGCATCAAATCTTGACATGCTTGTGTTTGATTTGAGCCTTAGATCGCGCCTCTAGGGCACGGATCAACCTCCATCCTAAATGAAAATGTCTTTAGTCATGGTTTGGTTACTGTCACGTGAGATTCACGTGCCTGTCCGTTGGCAAAGAATTGATTAGCGGGTGAGTTGTGGGTGATTGAAGACTAAGTTGCTTACTTATGGACTTTATTTGAAATGAAGTTCATTTTAAAGAACCTTATGATAAAATGTTCCATTTCAAGGGCTATTTGAATAAAATTTACTGAGTCTTTGGAGAATCTTTTACAAAGTAGATCAATTACGCGGTTTTCATCTCATCATTACTATAATTCGCATCAAAGTTAATGCAGTCCAATCCTCACCCAAATAAAAATTTTGACCACGAAAATTAGGCCAGGTGTCGTTGTAAAGTCTGCCTCAAGAGATTTTATCTATATTTGGTGAATCTTTTAGTACATCACAGATGTGACTCTTACCAAATTCGGATTAGGAAGTGACTAAATAAAGTGGACAAACACAAATGATGGACCAGGACAATGAAAGAAGCGACCCTAGAATGCTCCCAAAAGGTGATCACTCCCTGACGTCTGTCTGAAGTCTTCCTGAGTGAACATCGGACATTTCCAGCTACTTTCTCAGCGTCTCTTTCCGTTCTCAATAGAGCTTTTTCTCATGGACTCCATATGGACCGGATAATATTTCTGAGTTTCGAGAGAACGAGAGTACGTATGATGTATCTATTAGAACTAGTATTAGCACCTAGAGGGGGGTGAATAGGTGACTAAAGCGTTTTTATAAATTTTAATCCGAATGAGAGATTAATGAATTAAAAACAACAATCGTTGCAAATGAAAGTAATGAAATATAAAAGGATTAGGGATAGAGAATCAAGACTCCAAATTTATAGTGGTTCGGCTTAGACCAAGCCTACGTCCACTCTCCCGCACGGACAGCCCTTCTGGCTAGATTTCACTAAGAATCAAAAAAAGTTTACAATCTCATGCTCTTGAATCCACAGAATAGAAAGTCTACTACACTTCCTCAAGGTCTCACCACACTTTGGTCTCTCTTTTGATTACAAATATTGCTCGAAAAATAAGATCACAAAATAACAAGGAGATTCAGACTTTGAAATTTTTCTATATGGCACCCTTCAACAACTTGATAGTCTCTCTTATATACTTCTTCATGCCTTCATTACTGTTGGCACCTTCCAAAGAAGTTCTTCCAATCAACCCGTTGGACAGAATCAATAGAGAGAAATCTCTAGCTCTTTAAGGTAAGTGAAGATAGCCCATCAATCCTGCTCGCCCATACAATTAGGATCTCGGTTTCCATAAGTAGAACTTTCCAAATATAAGTTGCGAATCTTAGAGAATCTATATTTATTCGGATACGAATATAAGATCTTGTAGTGCTGAATCTAGTCAAAAGATATTCCTTAGTCATTTGAGCCAAAACCATATTAGATAGAATCAGAATAGAAGTTTATAACTTGATGGTCTGGAAACTGTCCATGAGAGTAGACTTTAAAACTTGAGTCTTGATAACATCAGACTTTGATCTTCAGACTTTGCCAGTAGAGTTTGCAAGTCTTTAGACTAGACTAATGGAAATGTTTTGTCGACTTCAAAATATTTGAAGAGAATTTATCCAATAATCTCCCTCTTTTTGATGGTGACAAAACTTTCCTGCAGATTTGAATACTATTGCCCTGCAATATAACATTTAAGCTAGCAATGATATCTCATAAAATATTAGAGTAAAGATAGTATAAGTTGTCCTGTACACAGACTTATCATGTACACAGATCTGCATCCATAGAAAACATATTAGTTTTGTGCAGATATCAACTATCTTTGTCTAATTTAACAACTTAAAGTAATGCAGTAATAAGCAAGCATTAGCAAGCATTTCAAGATCTCAAGATAAAGTCAAAATGTCAAACAGAATATTAAATCCAAAAATGTGTTTTTTAAAAAATAAGTGAAAAAGTGAAAATTTGCAAAAGTCTTCTCCCCCTTTTTGTCATCATAAAAATGTGAAAAAATCAAGGAACACGAGGAATGCGAATAAATTGAAAGTCCTCCATAGACTTGACAGTTCCTTCCAGATTCCTCAATTCCTCCTGTAGTTGAGTGAGAGCAGTGCCTTTTGCAAAGGGCCTTGAACTCGATGTTGAACATCTTTAATCTGATCATGCAAGGAGATGAACATAGCATGATTCTCATTTTGCAGAGTTTGAAATTCACACCCCATAGCATATATTTGGCCTTTGAGCTCCAAAATGATTTCAAGCAACCTTCCGAAATCAGCTGAATTGTCAGTTTGTGTACTTACATCAACTCGATCTAATGGAGGAGTTAAGCCAGTGGAGTGAATATCAGCAGGAATATCATCATGTTGAGATGTTGCTTCTTCCTCAGGAAAATGAGCAGCATGAATATCTTCTACATCAGGAGGTGATCTACTAACACTTGCACCGGTATATGTCAAGAGAAGAGGAGTACTTTCTCTTTGTACATCTCCCCTTGTTTCAATGCCTTCTGGAGGGGAGAAATAGTCTTCTTGCTGAGGAGTTTCCTCAGTGGCAAAATGTTGTTGATCCTCCTTTTCTGCTGGAGAATCTGCTCGATCTTCTTTGTCTTGTGAGTCTGTCGGTTGTTGCTGGGAGTCTGTCTTTGCAGTTTCTTCTTCTTCTTCTTCTTCTTCTTCTTCTTCTTCTTCTTCTTCTTCTTCTTCTTCTTGCAAGGATTCCTTTTCCTGGTTCCCTTTCTCGTTTCTCTGCAATTTCTTGTTCTCAGTTACGCTAACACAGAGCGGAATGCGAGAAGCAAAAGCAGAGATAGGCATATCATCCTCATCATCTTCATCCTCCAAGATGATTGTCCGCTTCTTCTTGATAGGACCAGTCATAGGTTCCTTTCCTTTCCTCTTAGCAGCAGAATAGTCTGGTCTGGTCTTAATAAGGGTTTTCTCCTTGAACTGCTCCAACTTCTTACTGAGATCTTTCAGACGCATTTTTGTAATCATCATCAGACCAATGACTATTTGATCAATAGTCTTCACAGAGAGAAAGTGGGGAGGCTGAATGCTCAAATGTCTGAAAAGACGAGTGATGAGAGCAGCATAAGGGAGTTTTCCCTTGTCCTTCGCCATAGACCTGTACATGTGAAACATGATAGTATAGGGCAAAGAGAAGTTTAGATCGATCTTGATTGCATACATCAGTTTGGCTTCTGAGATGGATACATCCGTCTTCGATGTTGATTTTGGTCTGAGACAGTTGATCACTATCTTGTGAAGCAGAGTGTTTGTAGCATTCATCCTTGAGTAGGAGAGACGACCTTCTGCAATCCTGTCTCTCGCTAGTTCCAGAGCAGCATGACTTATAGACATAGAGATTGATTGGAAAGCTCCCCTTTCCACACCAATTACATCCGACAGAGTATCTGTGTCAACCACATACTCTCTATCTCTCACACTTAAAGAAAAACTATTGGCATCAATAAAATTGAGGTTGGAATAAAAATAGGCTGTCAATTCAGAATAAGCAACCTCGCTTTTAGTACAAAATTTATGAAGTTGAAGCTTCTCAAACTTCTCTCTCAAATTGATACCCAACAGATCCAGAAAATCAAAATTCACCGTTCGTGGGTTCATCACCCCCACGCTTCAGCAATTTCCCATACACTTTCTTGTGTTCATTAGATCGGAACAATTCGTCCTTCTTTCCTCGAAGAGTTGCAGCTACACCCATCCAAGGCTTAAAATGTACAAACATCTTCTCATCATCATCTTTCCCTCAGGCTGATTTACACTTCCAAAGCGAGGGTCACTCGGAAAGTTCGCAAAGGTCTTTGCTGCCGTTCCAACAGGAACAACACCCGATCTCTCCATCACAGTGAGAAAATGTGTCTCATTTTTATAGCCTTTCTAGGTGCGAAATCTTCAATGATTTCTTCTGTATGTTGTGGATGACGATCATGGGATCTAGTTGAAGAGGAGCGTTGTTGAGAGTGTTGGTGCACTTGTTCACTAGGAAAGTCACCTTCATCAGTGAGATCAAAATGCGTAGGCCCCTCAGCCGAGCCCTGTGGTCCCCTGCTCGCTATTCTTGAAGATTTCCTCTGATACGACATTGCCACTTTCCTGAAAGGAACTTTCACACTTGTGTCGCAAGAAAGTTAAAAACTTGAGGAGAAGAACTTGAGAAGGAGAATCTCAGAGAATGAAAATTTGTGTTCTAGGGTTTTTGTGTAAAAGAAGAAAGAGGAGGAGAAGGAGTATAAAAAGTAATCGAATCGTTGTATCTGAAGTGTCGCAATAAGGAAAGAATAAACAAAATTCTTTTTCAAAAAATAACTTCCTTAAACAAATCGATAACCACCTTTGTTTAAAAATAACTGCCTTTAATAAACTCAATTAGAGATAAACAGACAATTTTACATTTTCGAGATATCAGCTTAAACAAGTAAATGTATTGTAATTTTAACAACTTACAGTCGTGACGATTGGCAATCCAAGTCTGAATCTTTGAGTCTGATACTTTGTCAGACTTAGATTATGAGTCTGAGCTTCAACAGTCTTCAAGAGATAAAATGTTGAGTCTTGAACGAATAGACTCAAATGAACTTTTCTCAAGTGGCTTTGTGAAGATATCTCGCGCCTGATTCTTCGAGTCAATAAATTGTATCAAGACTTCTTTGTTCCGAACATGATCTCTTATAAAATGATGTCGAATCTCAATATGTTTTGCTCTTGAGTGTAGAATAGGATTCTTTGTAAGATTGATTGTACTGGTATTGTCACATTTAATCTCTGTGCAAGAGTCTTCAATACCAAAGTCTCGTAGTTGTTGTTTTATCCATAGTATTTGAGAACAGCAACTTCCAAGAGCTACGTATTCTACTTCAGCTGTTGAAAGAGCCACAGTACTTTGCTTTCTTGAAAACCAAGATACTACCCTATTTCCAAGTAATTGACAAGTACCGGAAGTGTTTTTTCTTTCAACTCTACAACCTGCAAGATCTGCGTCTGAATAACCAAGAAGAGTAAAGTCTCATTCTTTGGGATACCATAGACCAATCTTAGCAGTAGTTGCAACATATTTAATGATACGTTTAGCAGCAATTAAATGAGATTCTTTACGTTCTGATTGAAACCTAGCACATATGCAAATGCTAAATAATATGTCAGGTCTAAATGCAGTAAGATAGAGAAGTGAACCAATGATACTCCTGTATAACTTTTGGTCCATTTTCTTCCCTACTTCATTTTTGTCTATCTTTAAAGAACTTGACATAGGTATGTTAGTCTTTTTGCAATTCTCCAGACCGAACTTTTTAACAAGTTTTTTTGCATATTTTTCTTGATGAATAAAGATTCCTTCTTTCAATTGTTTCACTTGTAGACCAAGGAAGAAGGATAGTTCACCCATCATGCTCATCTCAAATTCATCCTGCATAGTCTTAGAAAATTTCTTGCACAAAGTCTCATTAGATGATCCAAATATAATATCATCAACATAAATCTGACAAAATAGAAAGCTTTTGCCTTCCTTTTTAATAAACAAAGTAGTGTCTACCTTTCCTTTAGAGAAACCATTTTGAATTAAAAAGTTACTTAGCCTTTCATACCAAGCTCGAGGAGCTTGTTTTAAACCATATAAAGCTTTCTTCAGTCTGAATACAGAGTCTGGTTTCTTTGAGTCTTGAAATCCAGGAGATTGTTCCACATAAATTTCTTCTTGAATAAATCCATTCAAGAATGCGCTTTTGACGTCTATTTGAAATAACCTGAAATTCTTATAACATGCAAAAGCAAGTAGTAATCTAATTGCTTCTAACCTTGCTACTGGAGCGTAAGTCTCATCATAGTCTATCCTTTCTTCTTGTGTGTATCCTTTAGCCACAAGTCTTGCTTTGTTTCTTGTCACTTTGCCTTTTTCATTGACTTTATTCCTGAAAACCCATTTAGCTCCAATAACAGATTTACTTTTTAGTTTAGGAGTCATTTCCCAAACATCGTTAATACTGAATTGTCTGAGCTCTTCTTGCATTGCTTCAATCCAGCTTTCATCAGCTAAGGCTTCTTCAATGTTTTTGGGTTCTATTTTAGAAATAAGTGCAACAACACTAGACTCTTCTCGCCTTTTGGATCTTGTCCGCATTCCCTCATTAATGTTTCCAATAATGAGTTCTTCAGGATGACTAGACTTGTGTTTCCAGTTATTGGATAATCTGATAGGTTGTTGATCTTTTTCCTGAGTCGATTCTTCATTAGTAACTTGTTGTACTGCTTCTGAAATTTGAACTGCTTCATGGGAGGTAGATCTAGCAGAGTCTGTAATAGATTCTGATTCTTCAGTCTGAATTTGCTGAACTTGTGGAGAGTCTTGAAATTTAACGTTCATTGATTCTTCCACAGTCTGAGTCTTCTTATTGAATACTCTATAGGCTTTGCTTGCAGTTGAGTAACCAAGAAAGATTCCTTCATCTGATTTTTCTTCAAACTTACCAACACGATCATTTGCATTCTTCAGAATAAAGCATTTACAACCAAATACTTGAAAATAAGAAACAATTGGTTTCTTTCATTTAAAAATTTCATAAGGGATTTTCTCAAGAATTGGTCTTAAAAACACTCTGTTTATAATATAGCAAGCAATTGAAACAACTTCAGCCCAAAACCTTGAAGAAATATTACTTTCAATCAAAAGAGTCCTTGCCATTTCTTGTAAGAATCTATTCTTCCTTTCCACAACCCCATTCTGTTCTGGTGTATATGGAGAGGAGAATTTATGCTAAAAACCAGACTCATCACAAAATTTAGCAAAGTCTTGATTTTCAAACTCACCTCTATGGTCTGTACGAATGCTTGAGATAGTGTAACCTTTCTCATTCTACACCTTCTTAGCAAACTTTGAAAAGAGAGAGAAAGTCTCAGACTTACGTGAAAGAAAGTAGACCCATGTAAATCATGAATAATCATCCACTATTACTAGGCAGAACCTTTTTCCACCAATGCTTTGCGTTCTAGTAGATCCAAATAAGTCCATATGCAAAAGCTGCAGTACACGATTAGTTGAAACTTTACTTATTGGTTTGTAAGAGTTTCTAACCCGTTTACCCAGTACGCATGGTGTGCATAGATCAGACTTTAAGTAATTGAGAATAGGCAATCCTCGAACAAGTTTCTTGGAAGAGATCTTGGTGATTTGCTTCATATTAGTATGGCCTAGCTTTCTGTGCCATAAATTAGCTTCATCTTGTACTGATATTAAGCACTACGATCTTTCATGATTCACGTCCAGAAGATAGATATTTTCATGTCTTCGTCCAGTAAAAGATTGAGTAAAGTCTTTGCTGATTCCAGAACACGTTCCTTCTTGAAAATTGATCTTGAAACCAGTATCACACAACTAGCTTATACTAAGCAAGTTGTAATTTAATCCTTCAACTAAGGAGACATTCTTGATTGACAGACTTCCAACCTTTACTGTTCCATGACCAGTAATTCTTCCTTTGTTGTTACCACCAAAAGAAACTTTTCCTCCATTTAACTGGACTAGTTTTATGAAGCAACTTGAGTCTCCCATCATATGTCTTGAGCAGCCACTATCTAGATACCATTTAATCTTCCTTTTGATAGTGACCTACAATTAAAAAGAATTCAAGCTTTCTTTGGTACCCACATCATCTTGGGTCCAGAAGAGTTAGAGCAATAAACAGTCTTTGCCCAATTCCTCTTAACAGGTCTCCAAATCAAAGGACATTCTTTCTCAAAATGTTCTGAGCTTTGACACTTGGAACATTTTAAAGCATTTCTGCCAACAGGTTTTACAAAGACTTTCTGGAAATGATTTTTATAAGCAATTCTGGTTGGTCTTTGTTTGATTCTTTCCTTCACCTTCGGAAAATTAATCGGGAATAGTTTCAGAAGTCATACCAAGACCTAACTTATCAAAGTAGGGTCTTTGTATCGAAAGAATCTTATCCAACTTTTCAGAACCATTTGAAAATCTTTTTGATATATTAGAAATATCATTTTTCAAAAGATTATTTTCTTTGGAAACAGGGTCTGAGTTTTCCTTCACGATAGTAAAGTTCTTTTCCAATTTTTCAAAATTTTCTTTCCAAAGTTTTTCCTATTGCTTCAATGTAGAATTCTCCCTTTTTAATTCGGAGATCCTCTTAAGCGAAGTTTTTAGACTAAGACAAAGTTCATCAATATACTTAAAAACTTTGACAGGAATTTTTAGATTACTAACCTCGAGTTCACTGTCTGATTCTGTATATGTATCAAGGTCTGAGTCTGAATCAGATTTTGCCATCAAATAGATATTGGCATAATCATCACCACTCTCTTCACATTCAGTATCACTCCAGGTCTCTGCTTTGAGTGCATTCCTGTATTTCTCAGTCTTTCCTTTTCTTTTCTTTAACAGAGGACAGTTGGGTCTGATGTGTCCATTTTTCTTGCATTCAAAGAATCATCTTCCTCTGTTGATTTGTTTTGAAACCTTTGTGAGCTTTGTTTCTTCCAATTGAATTTCCTTCCCTTTCGTTCAGATTTCTGAATCTCTTTATCATGAGTGCCGCTTCTTCATCTTCTAGATCTTCTTCGAGTCTCGTAACATCGAATAATCATTAGACTTTAAGGCAATAGATTTTTTACCTTTTGAATCTTCCTCTTCGTTGGTGTGCTCTACTTTGTAAGACTGAAGAGTTCCAACCGCTTCGTCTACGAGAGTGGAGCAATCCTCTCGTGTCTCTCTTATTGAGGTTTTTATGTAATTCCAGTCTTTAGAGAGTCCACGTAGGAGTTTGTTGACCTTCATATGTCCTGAGATTGGATGTTCCTGATATTCAATACCATTCACAATTTCAGTAAAACGACTAAATATGTCAGTTATTAATTCTCCTGATCTCATCTTAAAGACTTCATACTATCCCAAAAGAATATTGATCCTTGTTTCTTTCACACGATCAGTCCCTTCATAGGTAATGTGAAGCCTATCCCAGACTTCTTTTGCTGTATCACAAGAAGATATTCTGTTATATTCAGTAGAGGATAAAGCACAATATAAGGAGTAAATGGCTTTAGCGTCAAGAGTCTGTCTCTTGGTTATGTCTTCTTGAGTCATCCGAATAGGATTAGCAACTTCTTTTCCTCTCTCTGATTCTGATGCAGCAGCAGGAATGATTCCTTTATCTACCACTTCCCATTCCAAAGGATCTTTCAATCTTAGGAATGCTTTCATCTTGTTTTTCCATATGCTGTAGTCTTTTCCATCAAAGTATGGAGGTCTGGTATTGCTTTGACCTTCAACCAACCCTGCAGGCAACATATTAGCCATAGATCTTTTACTCAGAAGTAAAGACACTTCTTATAAACGAGTACACAGGCTCTGATACCAATTGTTAGAACTAGTATTAGCACCTAGAGGGGGTGAATAGGTGACTAAAGCGTTTTTATAAATTTTAATCCGAATGAGAGATTAATGAATTAAAAACAACAATCGTTGCAAATGAAAGTAATGAAATATAAAAGGATTGGGGATAGAGAATCAAGACTCCAAATTTATAGTGGTTCGGCTTAGACCAAGCCTACGTCCACTCTCCCGCACGGACAGCCCTTCTGGCTAGATTTCACTAAGAATCAAAAAGAGTGTTTACAATCTCATGCTCTTGAATCCACAGTGTAGAAAGTCTACTACACTTCCTCAAGGTCTCACCACACTTTGGTCTCTCTTCTGATTACAAGTATTGCTCGAAAAATAAGATCACAAAATAACAGGGAGATTCAGACTTTGAAATTTTTCTATCTGGCACCCTTCAACAACTCGAGAGTCTCTCTTATATACTTCTTCATGCCTTCATTACCGTTGGTACCTTCCAAAGAAGTTCTTCCAATCAACCCGTTGGACAGAATCAATAAAGAGAAATCTCTAGCTCTTTAAGGTAAATGAAAATAGTCCATCAATCCTGCTCGCCCATACAATCAGGATCTCGATTTCTATAAGTAGAACTTTCCAAATATAAGTTGCGAATCTTAGAGAATCTATATTTATTCAGATAGGAATATAAGATCTTGTAGTGCTAAATCCAGTCAAAAGATATTCCTTAGTCATTTGAGCCAAAACCATATTAGATAGAATCAGAATAGAAGTTTATAACTTGATGGTCTGGAAACTATCCATGAGAGTAGACTTTAAAACTTGAGTCTTGATAACATCAGACTTTGATCTTCAGACTTTGCCAGTAGAGTCTGCAAGTCTTTAGACTAGACTGATGGAAATGTTTTGTCGACTTCAAAATATCTGAAGAGAATTTATCTAATAGTATCTAGGTGGATTTATACGTACTCTGTACTTCTGTGTATTGAGCTGCATGCTTTTTCTGTGCATCCTAACCAAATTTGGGTGTGAGATAGTCTCCTGTGAATTGTGATATTCCATGTCGAAAGTAGTTGGGCCACAATTCTTCGACCCCATATGCACTTGATCATTTACTTGCAATATTTCCTGTTAAGACAGCCAAAAAAAATTGAAATGGCCCTCGAGATTCTCACCAGATTGAACTTTTAACATAAATTATAATACCACCCCTATCTTTTTGAATGACCTGTTAAAAAACCCCGGTACAGAGACAGAAATTGGCGGATGCAAAACCAAGAGAAAAGAAGAAGTTTATATTACAACGGTACATGCATTTTTGAAATCTTAAAATGATATGTTGTTCATATGGAGCTTTTCCTAAGGCCTGGTTGCTCCTGAAGATGAAGATGGTGAAGAGGAAGAAACGTTTGATTTCTCGAACTTGTCCTTTTCCTCATTGAAAGCCTAGCTAAAGGCCTCTTGAATTTCTGCAAACCTTCTCCTCTTTAGAAGTTGTTCTTCCGGACTGCGAATGTTAAGGCATGCCAGCCGAGGACAATCATTGGCATCCATAATCTTATTGAGTACATTCGACCATCGGGGGAAGGAGTGTTTGCCGAGTTCCACTATTCAAATGAAGGTAGCAATCAGGCAAACATAATCCGCAGTTTCATTCATTGAAGATGCATGTTATTTGTCCTATGAGAAAAACTCTGCTGGTGGTAGTGAACCCTCTCAAGCACATCTCGCCTCGACCCTAAACCTCTCCGAAGCACGTTTCGTCTCAAATCTGGACTCCCCCGATGCACGGTGTGATAAAAATCAACGTCGATGGCTCCTTTCTTCAAGAAACAGGGGAAGCGGCTACAGCTTGTGTTTGCCAAGATAGCATAGGAGTTCTCGTCGATGGATTAGCATGCACAGTCAGAGCTTCTTTAGCAATCCAAGCAAAAGCACAAGCTATGTTACAAACCCTAAAGTACTTTGAAGGGAGAGAAGAAAAGCAAATGGAGTTGGAGTAAGATAACCTTGAACTGGTGAAAGCTTTATTAGAAAGTACAAGGCAGGTCAACTAGGAAATAGAGGCGTTAATTTGTGAAGTGTAGGCACGTGTTAAGACTTTCCCAAACCTGAAAATAACTCATTGCCGACGAGAATGCAACAAAGTAGCAGATTGGGTCGTCAAGGCCCACCGAAGAAAGGCCCTTCTAGCTAATTGGGTTTTTTATCCCCCTCCTTGTCTTTTGGACTTGTTATGTTTTGAAGCTAGTGCTTCTACTATCCAAACCTTTATTTGAATGAGAATGCTATAAATCTCTTTTCGACCAAAAAAAAAAAAAAATCCGAGGAAAACCTACCATGGTAACAACAAGTTCTTGCATTGTACTGTTACAATATGAGCACTCAAGAGGAAGAAAAGGCACAATTGGAGCAACTACTTACCATTAGCAAACATGAAGAATTTCTCCTAAAGAAAAAAATCTAGAAATCTATGGCTTAAGGACATGGCCAACGACAACTAGATTTCTTTGCCTCCATGATGAGTAGTAGTGCCTAGAATAGAATTACTTAGCTCTCACTTGATGATAGAACAAAATTACTCAACTCTTGGGGATACAATTGTCTCCTATTACTATCACATACTTGGCAACTCTTGACACATTCATATCCCTTATAAGCGGTATGCCTCCTTACTCTTGGAAGATGTAAGTGACCTCATGGCTTCACCTCGCTTTCAAAAAGCTGAGATTGTCAGGCTGCATTTGGCAATCGAGATAAAATTCAAGATATGATATGATTTATCCTATCCTACGTTTGGTGCTCACTCACGACCGGATAAAGTTGGATATAAGAGGGATATAGACAGAATAAAATTATCCCATGGATGAGGTGGGATAAAGATGGATAGAATTTCTAACGTCCATAATATGAAAGTTATTTTTCTCGAATAACAAACTTATTAAATTAACAAAATTAAAATTATATTTCAATATAAATAATATTTGAATTCTAATTTAATAAATTAAAATTTATTTTTAATTAATCATATTTTAGTTTATATATTCAACTTTAATTCTATCTTATAATAAACATTCAATCTATAAATTAAATATTTATATTTATTATAATTTTAGGAATTTTTGTATTTTAGGTATGTTAGTACGATTTACTATTTGATAAAATTTTATTAAAGAATGATGAAAGGAGAAAAAAAGAAATAATAAATAAAATAATATAAAAAAGAGGAAAAATAAAATAAAAATAAATTAAGGAATAGTGTTACGAGAGATTTTCACCATCTCAATTTATGAATTTAGATTCATTTATAATGATATGCCGTTTATATCAAAAAAATGTACATGATATGATGTGAACATATCCGACTTTAATATTACGATTCACCAAACAATGGACATGATATAAAAAATCCCAGGATTTCATATCCTATCCTATCTAGTCCTATCCCGATTAGAAATCCAGACGACCAAACATATGAAAGACATCAACAACTTCAAAGCTATGGGTCCATATGGATATAACAATTTATTCTACAAAAAAGCCTGACCCATCATAGGGTGACATAGTGGACGCTATAATGGACTTCTTCTCCTCAAGGAGGATGTTGAAAATTATAAATTCTACTATGATATCTCTTGTGTTGAAGGTCTTGAATCCATCTGGCATGGAAGATTTTAGACTCTATCTCATGCTGCAATGTTTTATATAAGATCATATTGAAGCTACTTACTGAAAGAATCAACTATATCATTCTTTTGGTTGTTGGCCTCAACCAAACTACTTTCATCTCGAATCAACAATTTTGAAGCATATTCTACTTTGCTAGCAGCTCCTTCATAGCTACCATAAGGGCAACAAAGGTAAACGTGTGGCAATAATTGACCTCATGAAAGCTTTTAACATGGTAAAATGGGTGGCAGTACTCGAGGTTCTAAGAGCTATCAATTCACCATAGCACTTGATTGATTTGATAGCTCAATACATAACTACACCGAGGTTTTCAATAAGCCTCAATGGCGAACAAGTTGGCTACTTTGCTAATACCAATGGACTATGGCAAGGCGACCGACTCTCCTTATCTATTTGTCTTAATTATGGAGATTCTTAATAGAATAGAAAGTGGTCATTTCTTTCAAGTATCATTGGCACTACAAAACAAGAAAAATTACACTTTTGCTTTGCCAATGATTTGTTTCAGCTTGCTCTCATAGAGATGCCGATTATGTTATTTGCCTTGTCAAAACACTTGATGAATTTGCAGGTTTCACAGGACTACATTTTTACCTAAATAAATGTCAAATCTTTTTCTCTAGTCTGGCCGAGGTAAAATAGGGTATTATATTGGATCACACACCTTTCCTCACAGGTATCCTTTCCATTAGATACCTTGGTGTTCCTCTTGTCACAAGACAATTGAAGCACACAAATTGCAAGAGTATGACTGACAAAATTTTCAAAAGAATAGAAGGCTGGGCATGCAACATATAAGCTATCCTAGTCATCTACAGTTGGACATCAATACTTATTTTCATCTATACATATTTGATGCAAATGTTTTTACTTCCAAAGCAAATTATATACAAAGTGAATATGAAGATTAGGCAATTCTTATGGGTTGGGCATAGGGAAGGCCACGGACTGCATAAAGTTGCTTTAAAAAAATTTTGCTTGCCAAAAAGGGAGGGAGGAATAGGGTTGCTCAATATAAATTTATGGAACAAAGTTTTACTAAGCTGAGTGCTCTAGAACCTTATAAATTTTCCATCCTCTTCCTTATGGAGTAAGCTAGTTCACAGTACCAAATGTAGAGGCATTTCGATCATGCAGCTCTCAAGGGTAGTATGGTGTGGAGTTGGTGTGGCATTGGCATGGCATTCTTAAATTGAGACTGACTTTAGCGTAAGCTATGTCTAGGCAAAGATATTGTTGCAAAGAGTTATACAATGAAGTTAAGAGTGGGATTGATAGCGGGATGGTATCAACTGATATGGATAGGCCGGGTCAACAAATGCAATTTTATTGGGTGGCTAGTTTGTGGAGATAGATTACCAACAATGGACATCATATCACCTTAGAATCCATTGTAATTTATGTTTGGCTGCTCTAGAAAATTGAGAACATCTATTATTTCAGTGAAGATGAAGTGAAAGCATATGGCGTATTATCCTCACACAATACGGAATCTATCATTCTTTAGGATGATGGAATGATTAACCCCAATTAATAATCAGGGCTATCAAAGGCAAGGACTTGGCGGCGAAGCTTCTCAAGGTAATTTTAGTAACCATTTATTACATTTGGATAGAATATAACTGTAAATGTTTCCAAAACAAGTCAAATAATGTTTTTGTCATCATGGCTAAAGTCCGTAAACTTGCCAAAGGGCAAGCTTCATATTACAAAAATTTAGATCTTCCAAAACAAATGAAATATTGGCTACTATATGGAGACTCCCTCACTCCATTTTTTTCATGTCCTTAGTTATCTTTGTAATGTTGGGGAATGCCCCTAAGCTCCCGTACATCATCTTATAAATGATACCGACATTTCAAACAAAAAAAAAATTATCAAATTATTACAAAATTAAGATTGTAAAAGGGAAGGAACAACAAAATGAAATGGAAACGATAAAATTGGATGGCAATATAGATATAAACTATTAACTATTATCCTATAAATTGTCTTAATTACGTGTTTATCAGTGCAAGCAATTTTGCAAGATGGATATTAAATGATAACTCGTTATAGTTTACAATGAAAAAGGAAGGACTGCTTGATGAAAATAATAGCCAATCGCCCTTTTTGAATTTTCAAGAGTTTTCTTAAAATTATATGGCCATTAGTTTGTGATTTTACATTTGTTTGCTCATGTGCTATTTTCTTATAAACAGCTTGAGGAAAAATATAATAGCAGAAACTTCTGTTTTTAATATAATAATATAGATGGAGAATATATTTCATTACACTTTAATATTTTGCAGGGTATAGGTAACTGGTCCATTCGAATATATCGTCCATATATTTATAACATTGTTCAACGTATTTCAAAAAATTAGCCCATATTTTCTCACTTAGATGAGCAAACTTACTTTCGTAATTGTGAAAATGTTTTTGATCACACATCGAAGCAACTTTTAATATGTTTAGCAACTTTTAATACAGGAAATAATTAATTATATGTGATTAGTAGCTTTTTGTTTACTATAACATCCACACGTGACGAATAATTTCATTTTCAAATTGAAGTAATTTTAATAATACGAAGTGAAGCTAAGCTTAGAAAGGTAAAAAATATATATATAATGAGGTTAGTAATTTTTTAACCACTCGAAATATTCAAACTTGTTTGGTAATTTCCCTAATGTTGAAATGACTTTTGATGTTTCTTGGTAAATTTTTATAAGAAATCATAAATTTTATGTGCTTAGTAATTTTTATTAGGGCAAAAGCCACCAAAAACCCAAAATTATGCCAATTATGACATTTATTCTGAACCTCTTTTCCGTGGCACTAAAAATCCAAAACTTATATCTATATGACATATTTACTTTCAATTAAAGTTATGTTAATGAGAAGCGTTAATAATCCTCTTACTTTTTTTTTTTTTGGTCAGTCCTACGCTAATCCTATTCTAACACTCACTCTCAGACTTTTGCCCTGCCTCCTTGTAGGGCGTGGGAGTCGAAACCCACTCCTGAAATGAAATCTTCCCCACCCCCAATCCCCCCGAGAATGTGGGGATTTGAACCCCCAACCTCCCCCTTCCAAGATGGAAGGGCGGCCACTGGGGCGGACCCCCAGTGTTTAATAATCCTCTTACATAAACCATTAAAAATTTGCCTACGTGGAAATAAAAAATAAGAAGTAAATGTTATTGATATGGTGCGCGTGTGACTTAAGTGGAATAAAAAATTCCGTTGCTTTAGCCATCTAACGGACCTTGGAGGATAAATTTTTAATATAGATATAAATTTTGGATTTTTTGCATTGCAAGAAAAAAAATTAGGGTAATTGTAATGAGCATAATTTGAAATTTTTGTGATTTTTTATTTTAATTATGCTTAATGCACGTAAAAGGATTCCTCATTCGTGGGCACGTCTCTCACCACAAGCTGTTCACTGGTGCAACCATGGCCAGCCCTGTATCAACCAATTTCAGTCCAAAAGGCGATGCATTTCACACGGTCAGACTGCTGTTTGAGAAGGAGGTCGCTCTCCCTTCCGTCTCTCATCGCTCATGTCGAGCTCGAGCCCGGAGGCCTCCGGCGACGCTCCGCCCTTGTCCTTCTGGCCGTCCGTGCGGGTAAGACGTGTTCCTAAGCTTCCATGGAGCCATAGGGGAGTCGAGGATCTCGGTCGTCGTGTTCTCGGAGAACTACGAGTCCTCTGGCTGGTGCTTGGACGAGCTGGTGACAATCGTCGAGTGCAGGGATACGATGGGGCAGATCTCGTGGCCGCTGTTCGACAAGGTGGATCCGTCGGAGGTGAGGAACCAGAGGGGGAGGTATGGACAAGCCCTAATCGGTCACGACGAGAGGTTGAAGTCGAAGGGCGATTCGGAGAAGGTGAAGAGGTGGAGAGAAGCACTGACTAAAGCAGCAAACATCTCTGGCTGGCATTTGGTTGACGAGTAAGGCTCTCATTTAATCCTTTCCAACTGTTGATTAAGGAATTTCACTTACTTCCTTGGAAATAAATTCAGGGTAAGCTTTATGCATAAAAGGGGAAAAAATCAATTCACTCTAATTGGAGCAGGAAAGCTTATGTATCCTTTCTTCACTCTAAAAGGGGAATTTCAAAAGTCGTGCATTGAGTAAATAAACATGCAGCTGGACCATGTCCCTCTACAAGCCCCTTGAGGTTTGCAGGTTTATCAAAAAGGAAGGTAATGATCTGTTTATTGACTAAACTTAAGGCTGACTGAGTATTTATCTGTTTAATTAGGGATCCAGAAAGTTGATTTCCATATCTTCTCTTTTGGGTGCCGATTGCTAGGAACTGAATCTGGTCTATAGTGCATGAGATATTGACTGCGAGTTGATCTCATTGCAGATCAACTTAGTATTCCTTGTATCAATTGTATTTGAATCTCCTCGGGTATTCTTCATTGGTTTTATGCATGGAATCTACCAGGCGTGAGTCTTATGTCATTCAGAGCATTGTCAAGAGAGCAAGGCCAGGCTGTACAATGAGCAGTTACATGTTGCCAAAAACGTGGTTGACATGAATTTGCATGGGTCTGATTTGCATACTTTGCTAGACATGGAATCAAATGAGGTTTGCATGGTCAGGATTTGCAGATTTGGAGAAATAGGGAAGATGATGATCGCCAAAGCTACTTACAATGCTTTTGCTCGCAAATTTTTACTGTTGCAGCTTTCTTTCCAATGTTAGAGAAACTTGCTAGAAATCCACAGAAGGTGGCCAACTTCAGCTTCAAGAGACACTTTTTTCTCAGGTAAAATGAGATGACACTCTCAAGCTTGGCAATGTCCCCTGAGTTATGAACATGATAAAGAGTAGACTTTGCAAAAAAGAAAAAAAAAAGGTCCTCATCGTCATTGACAATGTGAACCAGTTGATCCAATTCAAAACGCTACTTGGAGGACGTAATTGGTTTGGTTGTGGAAGCTAAAATCTCATAATGACTCGAGATGAACATTTACTGGCTTCCCATCACATAGAAAGTATATACAAGGTTCAAGTGTTACATCATTCTAGTGCTTGTATGCTTTTGAGTTGGATTGTTTTCATGAATCTTGAATCTTTCTCCTCCTTCAGATTATGAAGAGCTTTGAAATAACGTAGTGGATAACATCAAAGGACTTCCATTAGCTATTAAATTTTTGGGTACATTTCTTCGTGGCAGAAGCTTACTTGAATGGATGAGTGCATTAGATAATTTGAATGGAGTTTTCAGTGGAGAAATCTTCTGTGTGTTGAGAATGAGCTTTGATGGTCTAGATGATTATGAGAAGGATATATTTCCTGACATAGCATATTTCTTCATGGAAGAGTGTATGAGTTATGTGAGAAAAATTTGGGAGAGCTGTGATCTCTACCCAGATGGTGGAATTGCTATTCTTATAGATAAGTCGCTCATCACTATTAAGTATGGCAAGCTGGAGATGCATGATATGATTCGAGAAATGGGAAGAGGAATTGTTTGGAGGCAATCTCCCAAAGAGCTAGGGGAGCGCGGCATATTGTGCTTCTATGAGGATGTGCTTCATGTGCTAACAGAAGGCATGTTAGTAAATTGAATCATGGTCCTTTGTTTTTGACAATATATATGCCCGTTTGGTAGGGTGAAAGCTTCTTACAAAGAAGTTTTGGCCTTTGTTAAAAATTTGAATGTGCACGGAAGCATGATTTGGTATTGATGATAGTTTGTGGTTTGAATGTGTGTTGCATATAATTTGTATATGATGGACAAGGGAAGGGACGAGATAGGATAGTTCTAGAGATAAAGACAAGTTTTTATGGGACCAAAATAGTTTCACTAGTTTATAAAAATAGTTTTACAATAGTTGAAGGAAGTGTTGGCGGAGGAGCTTCATGATATGGAGTTTATTCCCATACTCCTCTCACACATTTACGCTAATGAGCTATGGCCTTTTCATAGGCCTTTCCACCGACTAAGTACAACTGCCTTTGAGGATTCTGGACTTCTCCTGGATGCAGTCCACGTAGGCTTCATCTTGCGGCCACCACCACATCTCTAACTTGTTCAGAGATTGTTTGCTTATTACATGCTGGATATTTTCCAGCCACAATCTTTAACTACCCAAAAACTTCATCTAGGGAATTCTAGATTGTAGTTTAGTAACTTTAGGAAACTCTAGAAAAATGGATCACCATTTCCAACAGCCTTCTACTAAAAAGATATGTGAATATATTCTGCTAGGTTGCTTTTTCATAATAGTTGCTTTTTCCATATCCAACCCCGAGATGTATGGTTTGTACTATTGACCTCTCTCCAGAAAGTAAATTGTGAAAAATCTGCAGGAACTTAAATACTGTGGTTTTTTTTTATGATTGATGTCGTTTATAAAACTCTTGTTTCAAATGCTAAAGTAAAAGCAGATTCTGAAAGCTAAGAACGAAAGGCACCAGAAGCATGGCAAATCTTATTTACTACTTGCCAAGTCCTTGCATAACCTAGCCCTTTGCACTTAAATCGTCTCCTCATATATGTGCTGCCAGGGAACTAATAAAGTGGAAGCAATAATGCTCAAGTTGGCTGCTCCTGAAGAAGTACACTTCAGTGCTCAAGCCTTCACAAACATGAAGAGGCTCAGAATTTTCTATATACCATTCAGGTGATCCCATCTACTTTCCTGTTGAATTAAGATGGCTGGAATGGCCCAGTTACACTCCACCATGGGTGCCATTCAATACAGGCCACAGGAAACTTGTAGGTCTAATCTGGAGTAAAAGCAGCATCCGCATACTGGGGAAAGAATTCTAGGTACATGCTCGCAATATGCTCCTGTTGCGAATCTAGTCAAACTGAAAGAGTTGTTTTTAAGGGACTGTGCAGACCTTAGAAACCTTCCTTGTAGCATCTATACACCGCAGCATCTTGAGCATATTTTTTTCTGATGGATGCTCACAACTTAGTAAGTTCCCAGAATTTGTGTGGGGATCAAGTGATTATATCAATTTCTTTCTCCCATTAGCCCTTCCGAGCGTAATTTACTTGATTATGCAAAGATGCAGCTTATCAGAACTTAGTTTTTTGAAAAATCTTCATCGCAGGTCATTATTGACACTTTTTTAGATCTGTCGGAAAACAATTTCGTTAGCCTTCCTACATGCATCAGTTAATTTACTAAGTTGCAGCAACTTTTTTTGACACAGTGCTTGCAGCTTTGAGAGATTCTAGCTCTCCCGCCAAACATAACATCTTTACTTGCGAAAGGTTGTGAATCACAGGAAACATGTGCGGATTTATCACGCATGTTAGGATATAATCCAGACAAATCACCTTGACTCAAACAAATTGACTTATCTAGCCATCACAAGATGATCCAGGATCAATGCTCTCTCTCTCCCTCCCCCCGCCCCTCACGCACATGTTTTTGTGTTTGTGTCGAGTGTAAAATGGTGTAAACTGTACCAATTAGCAGGGACTGATTGGTGAGTCTTGGGTTGACATTTTTTATCCCAGAAGCAAGATCCCAAAGCAGTTCATCCATCAAAGCATGAGAGGGCTAATAAGGTTTCCTGTATCTTCCGAGTTATACTGTGATATAGCCAGCTTGGCCTTTTGTGCCATTATCGGTTCAGCTAATCGAAAGAAACTCATTATTGCATGCGAGATCCAGTTGTTTGTCAATAATCAAGAAGCTTATGGTGGTGTAGATTGTTTTTGCTCGTTAAAGATTGACCACATATGATGGGGGGATTGGGCTCTCAATTGCTGAATGATAGCAGTCATTCTACGGTACTGTTTCAAACATAGGAAACTGCAGGGTGCATCTGGCGTACGCACAAGGTAAGCAACTAAATGAAACAAAGATTGACAAAGCGTCGATCCTCTGAATTCGAACACGGACCTCGCAAGTTCCGATGTCTGAAGCTCCGAAACAAAGGTAAGATTTTCAGACAGTACACTGGGATTTGAAATTAGCTTTCTCGCGGTTTCAGTTAGGGGGTTATGTTGAAACCCTTTTGAATGGCTTTGATTGCGCGTCTCCTCACAGCGGAGACAAACCTGCTGATGTGCTTTTCTTTACCCTCAGATTTATGTGGTCTAAGTCAATATTCAGAAATTTTCTTGTCGACACGTATCACGACCAAGCCCAAGAAGAAGGGCTTTAAATAAAGAAATATAATTTCCCAATAGGCACTAATCTATCTTTTGTTAGTCTTCGTCCAATCACGTCACACGCAGATTTGAAGAAACCAGATACGAAGAAAATGAATTGAGACTGAGAGCAAAGTTAGCAGATTTTAACAAATTCCCCAATTTACGGAATGTAGGCTTGACACTAGCGTACTGATTTATAATTTTTTTTTTATGATGTGAAAATATTTTTGGGATAAATGTGATAGAGGCACCATAATTTGGGATTTTTTTGTAATACGAAAATTAATTTGGGACAATTGTTGTACCTATTTCGAATTTCCATGACATGTTAATGTATCAATCTACAAATTTTTTTATGATATTAATCCGTTTCAAATATACATGACCATAGGACATTGTAATGCTTCAAAGGTACGTAGGCTTTTTTTTTTTGGGTAAAATACTTAGGTTCTGCTTATTTCGCAAAAAATATTATATTTCTGGAAAATATTCTTTTACACCATTGCTTATTCTTGGGTGCTCAACGACCAGGCATGGGTCCTCAATGATCAGGCTAAGGTCCATTAAGGTCGGAGTTGGGCAAGGGTACTAGAGTTTGAAGCTTGACCTTGATAGACCTAGGTCCAAGTGTTGAAGACTCAGGCACAGGCATTGGGGTCCTCGACCCAACCTCGATGGACATAGGCACCAGGGTCTAGGGCCTTGATCTCATTGGACATAGGCTCTGGTGTGGGGGATCCAAGTATGAGCACTAGGGTACTAAGCCACCTTTATGGACTTGCACTCGGCCACCAAGTCCCAAGCCCGACCTCAATGGAGTCAAGCACGAGCACTAGGGACTCGAGCATGGGCACTAGGGCCTTGGGGTTGGCCTTGATGGACTCAAGCATAGGCACTAGGGTCCTGAGCCTCAACCTTGATGGACCTAGCTTCAAGTGCGAAGGATTTGTGCATGGGAACTAGGGACTCGAGCTCTACCTTGATGGACCCAAGCCAAGATACGAGGGATCCAAGTATGGGTATCAGGGTCCTACCCTTGATCTTTATGGATTCGGCTCTAGTGTCAAGGCAATGAGCATGGCACTAAGGCCTTAGGCCTAAACTTGTTGGACCAAAGCACTAGTGCTAGAGACCCAAGCAAAGACTCCAGGTTCTCGAGCCTGACCAAGGGCGCAAGTGATCCCTATCTGGACGTTGAGGACCAGGTCCTAGGCGCTTAGACCAGGGTCACAAGCCCAAGTCATGAGCTCAAGCATTGAGTACCCAAGAATGATTGTTAGGTTTCCTGTATCCAAGCACAAAATTTCTAATTTAAACACAATAAGTAGTCATATTTTTTATAATAATTTTTGATTTTTTAAAGAAAAAATCATTTTCCTAAAATGTGTTTTTTTGGTCATATCATTTTCCTAATTTATGCATAGGTTTTCCATTAATCAAGAAACTATTTCCGTTGACTCATTTTGCTAAACGATTCAAATGTCGAAAAATGAGAAAAATATTTTTTTCCACGCACGGACCATAAATCTAAGTTAATAATATAAAAGTAAACAAGCTTTGGCTGTCATTCCTGACAAGAATGCAAGCGAAGTCGGATGACTGAGATGGCAACAGAAGGAAACGATATTCTGCGTAGTGTGTACGTGTAGATAACAAGGCAATAAATGATGATTAAGAAATTAAATCCTGGTACAGTTGCGTAGTCCATCATCCTTGTCACAGAAGGTTGGCAACTTCATTGGAAAAAGAAAGATTTTCAATGGTCCCTTTCCCAATATCTTTTGCTGTATCTTATCTGAAGCGCATTTTTAGGGAACTCCAGAAAAGTGAAAGCAACTGAGATTGCAGCCACTGAGTTTCACCGTGTAGTTCGTCGCCTTAAGCATATTTGCATCTTCAGGGGTGGATTCATCTGCTTTGACGGAAGCAGTTTGCTTCTCGGGATCAACAGGAGGGTCCACCCTTGCGTCCCACTGCCACCATGGGTGGAGGAGGCAGCAGACCAGCTCTGAAGAGAATGCGTTGGACGGGATCCTAAGGTTGAGCTCCAACCGAAAGCCAATAACTAAACGGAGCACGGAATATTCTATCAGGCATGGCGGAACATGTACATTAGCATGCAATTAAGGTAACTTGCAGATACAAAAGACAATTAAAATAAAACAAATGAAAATGCAAGCATACGTGTGCACGTATATGCATAACAGAGAATTGCGGAACGGGAGAATTTTGAAGAGAGCTTTTGCCCTCTCTAGCTCCATAAACACTCAGAGTATCTTCTTTCGTAAGCTTACATTGTCATGTAAGTCGATAGAGGAGGATATTTACAACACGCCCATGGGGTCGTCACTAGCAATTAACAGTATCTATTAGGCTTCTGCACCTCTCTTAAGATTGCAACTGATAAGAAGAAAACAAATGTATCAGTAAAATCTTATGGAGAAGTTGATACTATCAACAGCAAATTCAGAAAATCAATTAATCATCTCTCACTTGTATCCCAAGTTCCCAACATAAAACCTCAAGGATGCACAATGAAAGGAAAGCTTGGATTTGACTAAAAAGAATTTCTTATCGCCCTTAGCCTTAAAGCAGCCTCCTCTCCGACCCCCTAAAAAAGAAAGCAGCTTCCGAGTAAATGACTCAGGGAACATATCATCAAAATCTTGGGCTAAGTGTGGCATTGAAAAAAAATTAATTCCTGGCGATTGAGATTATTGCATTATCATATCAGCAACAAGACAGGAAGACGAGATCTTGGTTAGATGCATGCCGTGGTTGGGTAAGGTAAGAATCGCCCCATCTAAGTATACGCAGAAGTTAGCATCTAGAGAGTCATCCTATTTGTCAAAAGAGAAGCTGCATTTCATCAGCTCAAAACATCTTAAGTGGGATAAAACCATTCAGAGCTTGCACGGGACATAAATGAATTGTTAAAGGAAACTGTTTCTATTCAAGATCTCTTGAGAGAATCAAGCCAGATTACAGGTCACACTGCTACTCATTGCTAGAGAACTGGATGACTGCATCCAATAAAGTAAAAAAGAACAGGCAAAAGCAACATGAGGCCTTTTGGGTGTCACCGAGAATTCCGGTAACATCACTACTTCAAAGTGCATACCACATGCACTAGTCAATTTATTAAGGTGTAGGTCCTCATTGAGAATTTTAGATCAGTCAGAGAACAAATTTGTTAGCCTTCTAACATGCATTAGTCAATTGATTAAGTTGCAGCAGCTATTGGCATGTCGTTTCAAGAGATTCTAGCTCTCCCGCCAGCAATAATTTCTTTACTTGCGAAAGGTTATGAATCGCTCGAAACATGTGCGGACTTATAACACATGTTACAATACAATCCAGATAAATCACCTAGACTCAGAAGAATTGACTTGTGACAGCCTGAATTTTTTAAATTAGTTTTCGATTAAATAAATCGGGCTTTTCGTCGACGTGTCTATAGTGCTATTCTCTGAGTTGGCCATTCACGAGATAACTGGTCTATCTGGGAAATCAATTAAGGAATCTAAATGCAATGGACTTGAGAATTCGAACAAGAATCGACTGCTCGGTCGTGTCGGTCTGCAAGGGTCATTACGGCACTGTCAGAATCGATCAGAAATCAGAGATAGGTCGATTTGACTGAGATATGTGATCAGAATGTGGGTGATTCCACTTGATTTCAAAATTCTCACCGATCGGCACTAAATTGATTTTCTGACGTTTTGGGTACATTGTGTCCGTATTTGAAACCTCGAGATTTTCACGACAACCAAGAGTCGCCAATGTGTCGAAGATGTACTATGTGACTCGAGATAAATCGATCACGAGTCAATTGCACCAAAAAATTTCTAAAAGTGACCCAGTAGATTAGGTCACACTAAAAGTGCGCCGGATTGAAATTAACCGCTTATTTGAACCCGATTTCAGAAATTGAAAGTTCTGTGGCGTCACGAACTATATTAGGGACGTTGACTCATCCTCCGAGAAATTTTGAGAGATTCCGAGATTTTTACGGAAATCGAATCGGACGTCGCGGAATATTAGCGAAGATTTGTACAAATGCCGAATTGAAGAGATTTTCAACTCGCAAGCCGAGCTTTTGAGTATCAATGACTTATAGAAAATTGTTTGGGATTTTTCTTCAGCAAAATCGAACCCCACTTGGATAATCGGAGAGGAAATTAGAGTTCAAATTGGGTAAAATTCGAAATGGGCTTGGGGCTGAAAATTGGGATTTCAATTTGGATTTAATTGTGGCTTTATCTTGTTGGAAAGAATTAGGAGGAGATAAGGTGATAAACTTGAAGACATTAGATATTTTATGCAAGCCAAAAAGGGGACCAAGCATTAATTGTTGGAGATATTTTGCTTTGATGTTTCCTCTTCTTCCTTCTTGGTGCGAATTGGCCTCCAGACCGAGCGGGCTGCTTTTGCTTTCCTTATATTTCCTTCGAAAGAAATCCAGCTGCCGTCTCCATGTTGCTATCTCTCTCTCTCCGCTCAACCCTCATCCCACGAAGCTGCCTCCCTGCTCATCTCATCCACCGAAGCTCCCCACCGAATAGCTTTCTTTCTTTTCATTATTTTTTTATTTCCCTTTTATCTGCTCTTCAACACCCACGAACCATCCAAGTCTCCAGCTCCATTTCATCCCCGCATGCAACGTGTTCCAGTCAACTAGCAGAAATTGGGTTGACTCCTCTTCGTGCGCCCCTCGACCAACATCGATCAAGCTGCTTCTTCCCACCGAGACACGAGCGCACGCCAACGAGACAATTTCCCTCCTTCGCTGCCACGTCCACGAGTCAATAATCGTGGATTTCTACGCGGCGAAATCCCAGGTGTTGACCGAAGCTGCTTTCGTCCGTGTCTTTTGCCAGGCGTCTTCCACCGGTCAATAATCGAGCCATCGAGTCCATCAACTCCAGCAACGTCAGTCTTCACGTCTCGAGGCTCGCCAGCGGTCTGTGCTGCTTCATTGAACGACGTCAGTCCACGCTCGAGCAAGCAACCCACGTCGGCGAGACCAACGTGACTTCGACCCAGCAGAATTTCTTCAGCCCATGAAAGCCCAGCAGTTTGGGCCTGTATCCAGTCCGCATCAAGAGTCCACGAGTTCATCCGAAGCCCATTAAATTTCTATTTTCAGTCAAGCCCAATCTTTGAAGCCCGCAAAGTCAGCCCAGTTTTTGAAGCCCAGCTCAAGTTGAAAACAAATCTCAATTTGGGCTGAGATTTGTGAGGCCCGTTTTAGGCCCGGCCCGAGTGTTCGCCGACACCGCCGAAAATTAAGATTTCGACCGCCGTTGCGTCGTCGTCGCGGTGAACCGGTTTTTGCGATACACCGGTGAGTTTATTCTCTAAACTCTTCTTAGTAGGCATTGATGCTAAGGGGTGTTTAGATTTATTTAATTAGGAATTAGGTGGTTAATTAGATTAAATTAGTATTTTAATTATTAAATTGAGCATGTTAGGTGGTTAGCATGATTGAGCTAAGGCCTATTTAAATTGTATTATTTATCTAGAAGGGTTCGGGAATTTTCCGGATTCGTATTGGTATTTAATTTAACAAATTTGGCCTAGGTTAGTATTTTTCGAAATTAAATTGAATTAATTAATTAATTTTCGAAATTAATTATTTATTAATTATTTTTCCGGAAATTAGGCCGGGAGGGCCGGTGACCGGAATTTCTTGCTGATTGCAATGGTATGGTTAATTTCTGCAATTGAGTGTTAAATTATGCAAATTGAGTGATTATTGGATTTTTGGTATTTAATCCCAAAAATTGTGAATTTTCAATATTTACTCAGAAAATCCTGGGTGTCAGATTTTAACACCGAAAATGGTTTTATGTACTATATAAAATAGTGGGATTTTAAAAAGAAAGAATGTCAATTTTTCTGGGTCGAGTTGACTGTGTACCCACACACGACTATTTTCATGCGGATTTCTAATACGAAGAAAAATGCCAGGTTCACCATTTTAATTGAAGCATTTGAGTGCAATGTACGGTGCCCTGGGCCATATTTGAGTGATTGTGTGATGACAAAAAGAAATCGTCTCGGGCTGTTGAGCTGGACGTTATCCCTCTTTGGAATACCCCTTGTCAAAGGGAAGCCAGTCGCAGTAGATTTTGGACCCTATGCTCCTTCGAGAAAGCCGTCGACGTAGTGACGTGCCGTGCTCAATGGGGTGAGACGATGCCTGGCAATGCCAGAAGACCGCCAAACTGAGAGTAGGCCGTGCTATATGCCGAGATCAAAACTAGGAACGCATGATGATTTGAGTATTGTGTTCTAATTAATTGAGCTTGAGTGATGCTCTGATTTGTGATATGAACTGTACTGACCTGCAGGGTGGAGCTGAGACGAGGTAAGTCTCCTTGATTGTGTGATTGCGTGCTTAGAATGCTTCTTAGTGTCTTTCCCTCCTAGCCGCAATTTAGAGCTTAGACTTACTGAGACATTGTCTCATTGGTTATTGTATAACCACTTTCAGGGTCATCGAGTGGAGGACCTGGAGTAGAGAGGAGGTGATTTGAAGCATAGGTCAGATAGGACCGCTTCTTTTTGAAGAACAGTCTTTTGTGGTCTTTTGACCATAGACTCTTGTACTTGATGCAACATATGTTTATAAAGGCATGTTTGTTTGTGAAATTATTGTTCTGCTTTTCTATCCCGAGATAGTTACTGTCAGGGGATTTGTTTTCGCTTCCCCATGTGCAACAAAATGAAAAGAGGTCGGCGACTAGTCCTGGGAAGTCGCAAAATTTTATCGACCAGAGAGGGATGGGTACGTGCTCGGGGTTCGGGGCGTGACATGACTTCTTTGGCTATCATAAGTTAATACAGGATCAATACTCTAGCAATTACACTATGCTGTCAATTGATCTCTCTCTCTCTCTCTCTCTCTCTCTCTCTCTCAATGGACTCACAAGGTTTCTTGTGTCTTCAGAATCATAATATAACATAGCCGACTTGGCATTTCGTGTTATCGTCGGTTCATCAATAAGAAGGAATTTAGTATTTCGTGCAAGATCCATTTTTTTTGTCAACCATCAAGAAACTTTTGGTTGTGTAGATTGTTTCTCCTCATGGGATTTTGACCACATATGGGTTCTATACATTCCACAGCAAATGTCATGGGGATTGGACTCAAAATTACTAAATTATTATAGTCAATTTATGGCACTGTTTCAGGTATTAGAGGGGACTTTGAGGAGTTGCGGCACTCATTTAGTGTGCAAACAAGTGGAACAACCAAATGACATGGAGATTGATGAAAGCATGGATCCTCTAAATTCAAATACGAAGGTTTCAAGTTCTCATGTTCGAAGCCACAAAAGGAATGAAAGATTTTCAGACTCCAAACACAGTACATTATAATTTGAAATTAGCTTTGTTGTAATTAAGTTCAAGATAGAGAACCAAGAAAGAATAAGGGCTTTAAAAAATATATTAAAATGTCCAAATTGACCTAAAATTGCATGATTTGGTTTTGGGAGGTTATGATGTACCAGTCATAGAAACATTTTAGTCACTCTCTTCTTCTTCTTGTTTTCCCTTTTGCCTTGTTCTAATCTGGGCCTCAAAATGGATGGGCTCTGCAGTCCGTTCACTCAATGATCATATATGAAGTGTGTGTTTGCTTTGGCCTTGTTTCCAATTTACCTTAATTATGGTTGCTCATACATCATAAACATGCATAAGTAATCACCGTGATCCAAAGATTAAAATTCAAGAAACCTTAATTTATGTAAGCAATGTCTAGAGTGACCCATTTATTAAAAAAAAAAAGTCTGTCACCAAAAACCATAAAGTTTTAGTTGAGTGACATATTTATACTTTATTAAAAATTATGTTAAAAATTGTTGTTAAAAATCTGACGTGGCATTATTGATTTTTCTTCAAGACAAGTGGCGCTAACGGGACATCACAAAAAAATTAAGGAAAAAAAAAAGATCGAGCTTACTGTTTATCGCGAAGTTACTGTTCATCATCTTCAAAGTTACTGTTCATTGCCTTCAAGCTCGCGATTGCCTGGCCAAAACGCCTGCGTCCCTCGTCCATCAATGCCCAAAGTTGCCTAGACCTCTGAGGACGTTCGGAGCCCTTGCTTAATAACCCGTGATCACCGGTTGCTCGCAGATCTGAATTTCATATCTAGGCAAGTATTTTTGGAGGGGTGAGTCCCTTGACGACGATTTAGTCGCGGTGAGCTTCGATGCCAGATCTGGCCATTGTGGTCGCTTGAGCTTGAAGCTTGACCTAAGAGCCTGTAACCTGGAGGGAGGCTTGAGAATTGAGAATCTTGAGCGATTCGAGGTCGTTGGGCTGAAAATATGGGTTTCGAAGACAATCTCTGAGCTCAACCCATGCTTGGATCATTCCTCAAGCAGACAATGAATTGGCGTTGCCAATGCTGTTGCTTAGGCTAGATCTGGGCAAGCTCAGGCCCCGCTCGAGCTCAACGCCTTTTGGGTTGAGCTCTGCTTGCCCGCTGAAGCCGACTGCCCGCGGTGGTCGATGTCCCGGCAAAGTTAGAACGGCGATGGCACGCCGACCATCTGCGATCTCTCTCTTCGTGATGAACAGTAACATTGAATTTCATTTTTCTTTTTAACTTTTTGATATAGCACTCGCATGGCGCCACGTTAATGTAGAAAAAAAACTTAGTAAATATTTCATAGCGAGTGTAGATTAAAGTTTGTGACGCATTTTTTTCGGTTCTAAGTGTGTTAGATATAAATTTAAAAAAAAAAAAAAGTTGATGAAGAAGAAACACACTTTGGTTGTCATGTCCAGACACGAACGCCAGTGAAGCAAGATGATTGAGGTGGCAACTAAAGTAAATGATGATTGGTCCACGTTTTGATGACACACATTAAGTGATAATTAAGGAATCAAAATCCATACCGTTGCCCTGTCCATCTCCCTTTCTCCCAAAGCAATGGGAAAAGGAACAGTTGGAACAAATTCTCAACTGTTCGTTTCCCCCCCTCCATATCTTTCCTTTTATATTCTCAGTTTTTCTCGAGACCTTCGGCAGCTACTTCCTCACTATTTTCGTTTGCTAGTGGGGAAAAAGAATAACACTTTCAAAAATTAAGAAAAAAACCTTATAAAAAAAGAAAAAAAGAATTTGATCTAAAAGGTAGCACGAGGCTACATATACATAATGTTAATTAAAATTTACTGGACTAGTGTGCGAATACTCACATAAATGAAGATGAACCTTGACTATGATACTGTACTAAAAAATTAAATTCAAAAATTTAAATTTATATGTGAATAGAGACTACACAAATGTAAATAGCCTCATTATAATCTAATGAAAGATATATCGAGAACGAGATATGCATGAGCTCTATGCTACGATGGCATGATTTGTCCAAGTCAACCTAAGCTAAGTTGTCCCATTGAATTGAGAAACAAAATATCGAAACTGACATAAAATGTCACGATTTTTAATTGTTAAGCATCAATGATATCACGAAATAATTTAAGACAAATTTTGAATGCTTTTATGCTATCTATGCCATACATCATTTGATTTGATAATAGTAGTTATAATACCATACGGTTAAAATAAATGGTTAGAATCTCTAAACATAATCACATGCTTTTTTTAGGAGACATTAATGACCTCAATTTTAAGGTACTTAAAAGGAAATCAGTTCTTCTTGCTGGGTGAACAAAAATGGCTGCTGTTATCTTCTTTATCCACATAATCTTATACAGCAACTGGACGTGATTAAATATGCATATTTAAAAAAAAAATTAAAAATAGAACTGATTATTATTAAATGACGACGACATGAATCTTTTAGTATTAACAAACTAAAAGATAGAATTAACAATATTAAAGTATTTGCGGCTAACATGGGGACAGCAAAACCTTTCTGACACCAAAAGACAAACGCATGGCAGCTCCTCGACATTTTCCCACGTTTATAAGGCCAACATACCATCGCCCTCGTCACTTGGGCACTCCACTTTTCTATTCAAGCTGTCTCTCTTTCTCTCGAAACCCTACCATGTGTATTCATTCGCTTGAAACTTTCTCATACCATCTCCACCTTTGAACCTGAACTAGAGCTTCTGACAGAAAAGAAGGGAAAAAAACACTTGAACTCGAGCTCAAGCCGAAGACGGCGTCTCACGGCGGCGCCGGCGATCATTCCGCCGGCCGTACCAATGGATCTTGCGCGTCGTTTTCCAAAACCCTCTTCCAAGAATCAAGTCTTGAGCTGGAAAAGGCAAAACCTTTCGCAAAATCAAGGGAAGAACTAGCGTCCGTTACCGTTCTTGACGGTGGCGAGCATGGCGAGATGGGGTCCCGGTCGCCCTTGTACTTGAACCTAACCCGAATCGGTTCTCCTCGGTCACAATCAAAGCCCCGTGCAGACGAGCTAGGATGCTGTGGGTCGCTTTCCCATTCGGGTCCCTTGCCAGAAGTAGCCATTGGCGATGGCAAGATTGGAGCTGGGTCGCGCTTGCATTCATGCCTGACCAGGCCCGAACCCTGTTTGGCTCTGGCCGTGAAGGCGGCGAAGGTCGTAGAGGAAGTGGAAGAGGAGGAGGTCGCGACCATTGCTGATCCCAGGGATGGGACCATTTTATTGCCGTTGTGCTCGTGGCAGGCAGCAGCGGACGATGTGGCGAAGCCGATGGAGGGGCTGGGAGAGGCGGGGCCAACGCCGTTCCTGAGGAAGACGTATCAGATGGTGTCGGACCCGGGTACGGACCCGGTGGTGTCGTGGGGTTTGAGGCGGGACAGCTTCGTGGTGTGGGACCTGCGGGAGTTCTCCAAGCAGGTCCTGCCTCGATACTTCAAGCACTCCAACTTTTCCAGCTTCGTCAGGCAGCTCAACACTTACGTGGGTACTTCTTCATGTTTTGATAAAAGCAAACCTATATCATTTGTTGCGGTCGTTATCTATTTTATTGATGTGCATAAAGTATGTGTATTTGTGTTTTGGTTTAACTCTTCGGTTCTTTTTTCGGATGTCGTCGAAAGTGTGGTCCTCTTACAGCATCCAGCGGATAGTCCCCGGGGCAAGGGGCTAGGCTCCAAGGGACTCCACTCAAAACGTTTGCTCAGGTGTTGAGACTTAATTTAACCCATTTTGTCGGTTACTATTTGTGCTTTACCCTAGTATAGGGGACAAGGAACTAGGGCACAAGGAACCAAGAAACCTGAAAAGGTGGGCGAGATACACAGATTCCATGTGAAATTTCATGTATCACGTGGCACATGTTCACAAAAATTTGCATCAAGTGGCTGGTGGACGATGGCCCCTACTAGGCCCTCGGTCTATCATCATATTCAAGTGATTATGCTTTAGACGGTAGTTTGCAGAAAGTACCAGCCATGATATCAGAACACCCGTCTAAGATTATCTTCTTACTGGATTCAGAAATGCACTACAACAGTTCCTTGATAGTGGTTCGCATTTTGCATTTTACTGCTTCAATTGTCCATTATGCACTTTCTAGCTGAAGATAAGTTTCCTCTAGCCATTGCTTTGTATCTATCCAGTGTTCTGTAAAGCCTTCTGATACCTTTCTTCTTTACGGGCAAGACCAGAAGCATAATTCTGCCTGTTGTGTTCATATTATATGTAGTCGTATCGTGATTGATTTTTGTTAAAAATATTGGATGTGTGTGCTACGGAAGTATGGTTTTGGTATTGATGATAGTTTTTTATTAGTGATGTGTGCAAGTGTATGATATAATTTGTAGAGGATGGACAAGGAACAAGATAGAATAATTGAAGGATAAAGAACATGGATATGGGGAAAATAGTTTTATTAGTTGATGAAGGTACGGTGGAGGATTCACCCCCACACACAAGGTGGAGGGTTATCCCCTCACACAATCTCAAATGATCAAGTACAAGCCTGTTTATAGGCGTGAGTTCACCGCCTTCCTCTACCGACTTTGAGTACAAGAATCAATATAATATTCAGCTTGCTTTCTTTAGCTTCTCCTCGTTGCGGCTTCTTTTCTTCTAGTCAAAGTCCAAGTTGGACTTTGCTTTTCTTTCTTCTTTCCTCCAAGCTTCTCGTTCCTTCTCCATTTTTCTCTAATTTTCTATTCTTGCTGCTCACGTACTCTAGATCATTCTTTCTTCATGGTGAAGCAGCCATTGTTGACTTTCATTCAAGATTTCCCATGCACAAATTTCCCATGCACGTAGAGCTTGTTCTCCTTCAGCCTTATTCTTCATTTTTCTATTGTTGCGGCTGCCCATCACTTTTGACTTTAGTTTGCTTCTTATTTGCTTGACTTTTACTTTCCTTTTGCATGAAGCAAATTGTTGCTGCCGACTTGGACCTTCTCCATTAAGTATACTTAATTCTTAAGCATGAGTAATCTAGTGAGTTCTAGATCTTTCAAAAATGGATCACAATTTCCAACACTCCCCCTTGATCCATTTTTGGGATAATCCGGACATTATATTGTAAAGTCTCGGACATACCTTGAAATTTCTCTTTGTAGTTTGTCCCATGCCTTTTATTCCGTCTTCATTCCACGATCCCTTGCATTCTCTTGTCGAACCACTTGCACCTACCTTGGAATGTGCGTGTCTTTTTGTCGACGATGTCCCATATGTCTTGGGCCATCAAAATGCTCTTAGTTGTAGTTGTTAGCTCGGGCTCGGGCTCTGGCTCTCGTAGGCTCTGGCTCTGGCTCCGGCTTTGGCTCTCTTGGCTCTCGCTCAGGCTCTGGCCTTCTTAGTTGAGGATGGTGAGGACAAACGCCCAAAATCATCTGATGTGCCTAGCTCTGGCTTCACGGTCCCTTACACCTGGCTCAGTTACAAACCTAGGTGAATCTAGCTCTGATACCATGTTAGGAATTTTGGATGTGTGTGCTGTGGAAGTATGATTTTGGTATTGATGATAGTTTTTTATTAGTGATGTGTGCAAGTGTATGATATAATTTGTAGATGATGGATAAGGAACAAGATAGAATAATTGAAGGATAAAAAACATAGATATGGAGGAAATAGTTTTATTAGTTGATGAAAGTACGGTGGAGGATTCACCCCCACACAAAAGGTGGAGGGTTATCCCCTCACACAATCTCAAATGATCAAGTACAAGTCTATTTATAGGCGTGAGTTCACCGCCTTCCTCTACCGACTTTGAGTACAAGAATCAATATAATATTCAGCTTGCTTTCTTTAGCTTCTCCTCGTTGCGGCTTCTTTTCTTCTAGTCAAAGTCCAAGTTGGACTTTGCTTTTCTTTTCTTCTTTCCTCCAAGCTTCTCGTTCCTTCTCCATTTTTCTCTAATTTTCTATTCTTGCCGCCCACGTACTCTAGATCATTCTTTCTTCATGGTGAAGCAACCATTGTTGACTTTCATTCAAGATTTCCCATGCACAAATTTCCCATGCACGTAGAGCTTGTTCTCCTTCAGCCTTATTCTTCATTTTTCTATTGTTGCGGCTGCCCATCACTTTTGACTTTAGTTTGCTTCTTATTTGCTACTTTTACTTTCCTTTTGCATGAAGCAAATTGTTGCTGCCGACTTGTTCTTCTCCATTAAGTATACTTAATTCTTAAGCATGAGTAATCTAGTGAGTTCTAGATCTTTCAAAAATGGATCACAATTTCCAACACTCCCCCTTGATCCATTTTTGGGATAATCTGGACATTATATTGTAAAGTCTCGGACATACCTTGAAATTTCTCTTTGTAGTTTGTCCCATGCCTTTTATTCCGTCTTCATTCCACGATCCCTTGCATTCTCTTGTCGAACCACTTGCACCTACCTTGGAATGTGCGTGTCTTTTTGTCGACGATGTCCCATATGTCTTGGGCCATCAAAATGCTCTTAGTTGTAGTTGTTAGCTCGAGCTCGGGCTCTGGCTCTCGTAGGCTCTGGCTCTGGCTCTGGCTCCAGCTTTGGTTCTGGCTCTGGCTCCGGCTTTGGCTCTCTTGGCTCTCACTCGGGCTCTGGCCTTCTTAGTTGAGGATGGTGAGGACAAACACCCAAAACCATTTGATGTGCCTAGCTCTGGCTTCACGGTCCCTTACACCTAGCTCAGTTACGAACCTGGGTGAATCTGGCTCTGATACCATGTTAGGAATTTTGGATGTGTGTGCTGCGGAAGTATGGTTTTGGTATTGATGATAGTTTTTTATTAGTGATGTGTGCAAGTGTATGATATAATTTGTAGAGGATGGATAAGGAACAAGATAGAATAATTGAAGGATAAAGAACATGGATATGGAGAAAATAGTTTTATTAGTTGATGAAGGTACGATGGAGGATTCACCCCCACACACAAGGTAGAGGGTTATCTCCTCACGCATTCTCAAATGATCAAGTACAAGCCTATTTATAGGCGTGAGTTCACCGCCTTCCTCTACCGACTTTGAGTAAAAGAATCAATATAATATTCAGCTTGCTTTCTTTAGCTTCTCCTCGTTGCGGCTTCTTTTCTTCTAGTCAAAGTCCAAGTTGGACTTTGCTTTTCTTTTCTTCTTTCCTCCAAGCTTCTCGTTCCTTCTCCATTTTTCTCTAATTTTCTATTCTTGCTACCCACGTACTCTAGATCATTCTTTCTTCATGGTGAAGCAGCCATTGTTGACTTTCATTCAAGATTTCCCATGCACAAATTTCCCATGCACGTAGAGCTTGTTCTCCTTCAGCCTTATTCTTCATTTTTCTATTGTTGCGGCTGCCCATCACTTTTGACTTTAGTTTGCTTCTTATTTGCTTGACTTTTACTTTCCTTTTGCATGAAGCAAATTGTTGCTGCCGACTTGGACCTTCTCCATTAAGTATACTTAATTCTTAAGCATGAGTAATCTAGTGAGTTCTAGATCTTTCAAAAATGGATCACAATTTCCAACAATTTTGAGTTGTTTGCCTTTACTCTTAAAATTTTCCACACACTTTGTGCTGGTATTTGGATCATTGTAAAGGATCTCTCCTTGACATGCATTATAAGCCGTGTTCTTTCTAGATTGGCCTAGTAATACCCCTTGTGAACATCTTCCATTGAAATTTTCTGGGCCTTCATTCTGCTTATTTCTACTCTTTAGCCTTTGGTTCAATATGAACTCATAGACGTAGCTTCTTCCTATCTTCTATTCTTTATGCATCATAATTCAAAATATGTCTCAGGGTTTTAGGAAGATCAATCCAGATCGATGGGAGTTTGCGAACCAAGGTTTTCAGAAAGGGAATAAGCACTTGCTGAAGAATATAAAGAGGAGACACAAATTCAGTGAGCATAGAAAAACATCGAGTAGTACTGTCACCTCTGATTACCAGAAAGCTGAAAATGAAGTGGAAGTCGACACGCTTAAGAAGGGCCAGGAAGCGTTGAAGACCAAGATCCTTAAACTAAGAGAAGAGCGGGAGAACTTTCAGCACGAGATTGAGCAAGTCACAGAGCGGGTTCGCCATGTTGAGTGCAGGAACCAGCAGATATTCCTCTTCCTCACAAAAGCAGCCAAAAGCCCCAACTTTGTCCATCATTTAATCCAGAAGAAGAGGCAGAAGAGAGATTTAGAGACTTGTGAATCAAGCAAGAAGAGCAAATTGCTTGGTTCCGATGCTGAAGCCACCAAATTCTTGAATGAAGCAATGGATCACATGATTAAAAGCCCAAACGTTGATTGCCTGAGAATCAGTGATGATTTGGCACAGACGGAGCATTGGCCAAATAGGGTCGTGCCGGAGGATTTTGACATCATTCAGATGCACAATACATGGCCTTCAATGGATGGTGATGATTTCAGAGTTTCGCTGTGTCAGACGCCCAATCAGATGGCCAGAGCTAGTCCGTCTGATTTGTCTTCGGTATTCCATGGGATGTCCGAGAAACTACTCAGGGAAGACGTGGCTATTGGCGACGATGCGAACAACATAGAAGTAGAAGACCACTTGACAGTGAATGACACAGGAATCTATCTTGAACTGGAGGGTCTGATTAATGGATGGGGTACTCAAGTGAACTGATGGAGCAAGCAGTGGGACTGATGCCCTGAATTTCCATGTACACCGGTGCTGCCCTTTATGTTATTTTCTTGCCCTTTTGGGTTCCTTTTTGTTATTTTAAGCTGGACATTAGAATCATTGTTGCTGCTGTTTTTTGTGATCCAGATCACATAATGCGGCTTTTGCATAGTTGGAGAGAGGGTTTCTGAAGTGAAGCGACCCTTCGCTTCACGGCATGAAGGTATATGCTGGAAACAGGAAAGAAGAAGAATCCAACTAATGAACTAGGTTTTGGTGGGTCAATGGAATATGCTTGTGTACATATGCTGTAGTTTCTTACTATTTCACCGCTGTATCAAAGTCCTCCCACTGTTGTTTTCTCAACTTTGCACAATTTCTTTTTTTCTGCGCTTGTGTTGTTGCCAGTTATGCGGAAGTAAAAGCGTTCATAGTGCGAAAAAGTTCATGTTCACTTTTTATGGGAAGAGCTTTCTGAAATGTTTTACATGACCAAATGCTAACCAGAAGTTACAAGATTTGTCTATGTATTCTCTAATGGGGAAACATCTTTTTTTTTTTTTTTTTAAACTAAATGCGCTTCTTGTGAATCTAATATGTGTGCTTATTGCAAGCTTCAATATGCCAAGATGGGAGACGCTGATTGATACCGTAATTGGACCTTATTCATGAGGACACTACTTAGTCACGAGGACCTAAATCAAACTGCTTGAAATTAAAGGAGATCAAATGAAAAGTATTGTAAATTACGTATCTTCTAATAGCTTAAGTTTTTAGAATAATTGGTAACGATCTCATAAAATCTCATATAATCTCATATGTTATCAAATTTTGAGATTTTGAATTTAAATCTTTACAAGCCTCATTTGCTTTCCCAATGAAATATATTCACGTTTAGTACTATGTAAAAAGACCAATCTAAGCATGAGGGAGGGTGTTAGAATAATTTAAATAATAAATCATACATTCATCTAATAGTAACAATTGATAGTGGTATCACAAAATCTCACAAGCATATTATTTAGTATTAGAGTTTTAATCCCTCAAAATGGTTGGCAAAGTTTTTCATGAAAATTTCAAATAGCCTTTTAAAAGAGTCCTCAAAGTGAATATTGTCTTTAATTAGTCCCTAAAGTGGGCAACTAAGTATCAAAATTGCTCCTAGCTTACTAGCCGATGAGCATGTGTGTATCATGTGGCACTTTCTGTTGAGGCTAATAATACAACAAGATTGGGTGAATCCAGTTTATTTTCAAAACATGACAATTTTTCATGGAATTACTCAATCTAGGTTGATAGATGCAGGAACAATAGATAATATAAGATGCAAGATACTTCTATTAGATAAATGATGGAAGTACACCACAGGTGCCAAAATTTGGCACGAATGGACACTTAAGTGCCAAAAGTTCAGAAAGTAACACTTTTTTTAAAAAGTGGGATACTTATGGCCTGCATGGTAATGTTTCTATTTCTTTTAATTTTTGTTCTTTTGTTTCTCGGAACAAAAAAAAGCAGAAATCCGTTTGGTAATGCCAACTTATTTTTCTATTCCCCAGAATAGAAAAGTAGCTGATGAATAGATTTGGAATAGAAACAAAAAACAAAAAAAAAAGTAATTTCTTGTTCTCGGGAATAATTTCTAGGAATAAGTCAATTTTTTCTTTTTTATTTTTCTTTTGTTCTTCTTCCTTGCTGCAACCACCGCCGGCCTCTTACCAACTGCTGGCCACCTCCAGCTGCTTGCGGCCATTGTCGCCCGACTGTCGACCACCGTCGCCTAACCGCAGGCGACCGTCGTCGCCGCTGTCCACAACCCACTTGCCACCCTTGTCGACTGACGACTGCCGTCGCCGTCGCTAGACCACTGGTAGCCTACCACTGCCGCCTCGCCGACCGTCGCCATCGACCTCTGCCACACGACTGTTGCTCACAGCCGGCCGACGATTGCTGTCGCCGTCGCCGGACCGCTGGTAGCCTACTGTCACCACCTCGCCGACCACCGCCCACAACTTGCCGATTGTCGTTGCCGGCGGCGGCGGTCATGCAGCGGCGATCGGCGGTCAAGCGGCGGTCGTGCGGTAGTGGGCGCGGTCAACGGTTCATGAGCAAGAACAAAAAAAATGAATAAATACAAAAATTTATAAATCGTACCAAACGCATTTCTATTCTTTTTCTATTTTAAGAATAGAAATTTTGTATCATTGCCAAATGCGTTATTTTACTTAGAAATTGTTCCCTGAAGTAGAAATAGAAAAGAACTATTTCTGAAAAGAAATTGTTGCCCGGAGTAGAAGCGTTATCATGCGTACCCTTAAGTGCCATCTCCGGTAAACCCCCACCGGAAATCTTACGTGGCAATTTTTTATTAATTTTCTCACTTACATGGCTCGCCGAGAGCTAACTCGGTAAGAAACGCAAAACGACGTCGTTTTTGCGCAAATTTAAATTTTAATATAAAAATTAATTTATTATATAATAATAATAATAATAATAATAATAATAATAATAATAATAATATTATTATTATTATTATTATTATTATTATTATTATTATTATTATTATTATTATTATTATTATTAAATAAAAAAGGAGGAGGAGGGAGGAAGAATGTGACTAAGGGTTGAGCCCTCGTCGCCGCCGCCTCCCGCCGTCACCGGGAAGGGCTAGTGAGGGGCTGGTGACCTCGACCAACGTTGCCCCCACCGTCGCCGACCCTTCCAAGCAACCGGGGGTGGGGGAGGCGGCGACGGCGAGGGCTCGGACCTCAGCCGCGTGCCTCCTCTCTCCCCCTCCCCGCTTTTTTTTAAATTTTTTTGAATGTTTTAAATAAATTTAGTTTTAAATTAAATTAAATTAAATTTTATATTAATTATTTACCACGTTAGAGACAAAATGACAGCGTGCAAAAAAACGTTTTGCACTTACCTTGCCGGAAAATCGCTACGTCAGCATTTTTGTTGAATTTTCTCCCTGTTGGCACTTAAGTGATTCATTTTTCTCCGATTTTGGTATGTAAGTGTCACTTTCCTAACTTTTGGCACTTAAGTGTCAATTCGTGCCAAGTTTTGGCACTCTAGGTGTCCGGCGCTCGATAAATGATAAAATAAGTAAAGAAATTAAACATGATGCACTTAGATTTTTATGGTGGTTCAATTTATGCCAAATCTACGTCCATTCTTACAAATTAATAGCCATCAATAGGCTAGTATCCACTAATAATTTAGTGAGTAGTTAATACGAAACACGTGTTGCTTCTATTCGAAATTGATTGATCCCACTATCGATAAACAATTACTGCCTACAAACTTGTACACTCTTCAAATTACAAATTAAAGTGACTAATAACAACTCGCCAAAGAGTAGATCACTCAGAGCATAGAGAGAATGTGACTATATCAGTATCTGTGACTTTCTTAGTTTTATAAATTTTATTCAACGTGTATTAATCTTCTTATATATTCTTCAATGGGAATGAGCATGATTTCAGGATAGAACTTAGAATCTAAGAACCAAAGGGGTGGGAAGCGGTTCAGTTTTAGGTGCTAAGGTATGCAGGGTAGGTTTCGGGTTCTAAAAATTGAGGGACCTATTTTGACGGGTAAGTTCTAGGTTATAGATTAGTGAAACCTGGAACTTGAAACCTATAACCTAGAATCTGAAATAAGTTTTTGTGTTTTTCTTGGTTTATATCTTCACGTGATTCTACAATATTCAATGACGTTTAATGATGGGGTTATAAATTGGAATCACAAGTATGAGTTTCCATTTTATAACGAAAACTTTTACTTTATTGATATTTCATATTTTTTGTGTGTCTAAATAAAGTTATGATTAGTAAATTGTAGCAGCAAATGGTGATAATTCGTTGTAATAGTTTAATTAATAACACATGTAGAACCTTGATAAAGCTTGAAACCTAGGACAAGATAGGTTCCCGATTCCAAAATATGTATGGTAAGTCCCAGATTAAAAAAAAAAATAAGGAATAGGTTTCAAGTTCCAAGTGGAACCTATACAAAACTTGAAACCGCTCATCTCGAGTCTTTAACCTCCAAATCAATCGTTATAGAATCTTTAAGAGAATCAATTAGCAGTTGGAAATTATGAACACAATTACCGTGAGATCTAGTCATCCATATAATCAAATTTCTAGGTAATGATGAGGTTTCCCTATATAGAATAAGTTATATGTGTCAATAATGTCTTCTTCTAATTGATCAAGTAACATAGGTAACAATCAAATTGATTTTTATGCATATCTTCAATTTGAGATTCTAGGCCCCGAAATTAGCTATTTATTCCTTTTAACACACAAATTAAATCAAAGGAATCTCTAGGTCTCCTAATCCAAATTGTGTAAACATGTAAAAATCATATTTTTTTTTTCTCCTCAGTTGATATAACGAGCTACCTCCATAAGCAATTCTATGAGTCCATCCAAACTTCCTGTTGATAATCAACTTACGTATTGCTGCCCATTTCTTCTTGAGTACACTAGTACTCAAGACTTCACTCAGCATTCACCTTGTCGCGATACTTCCAAGTCCTAACAAACTTCCTGTTCGTCACTAAGCCTGACAAGAGTCTACCCGAGGACATGAAGCTCAAGAGCTCGCTAGTGGGGAGACTAATAAAAGTGTCGAAGTCGACAATGGGAGTGAAACGGAATGAAGAAGATGTAGTGAGGACGATGAAGAAAGAAAAGGAAAGACAATAAAAATAGATAAATAAATAAAAAGCCTCTTGATGAAAATTTCCTCTGATCATGACCTTGGGAAGTGTTACGTCACACGCACATGCTTGCCGGCGTATGCTAAGAGTTATTTAACCACTGGGGGTCCGCCCCAGTGACCACCTTCCATCTTGGAAGGGGAAAGTTGGAAGCTCAAATCCCCACCTTCTCAGGGGGGATTGGGGGTGGGGAAGATTTCATTTCAAGAGTGGGTTTTGACTCCCACGCCCTGCAAGGAGGCAGGACAAAAGTCTGAGAGTGAGTGTTAGAATAGGATTAGCGTAGGACTAACCAAAAAAAAAAAATGCTAAGAGTTATTTATTTATGATAAAGCCTATTTTCAAGACTCTTTTTGAGAATTCGTCCAATTCCAAGGACAATATTTAAAACTTCTACTGAATCTCTGGAGAATCTAAGACGGTAGTTCCTGCCTCATTATTGACAAAAGGAAGATAAATGCGCGCATTCGAACTTTAGCCACCGAGTTGTGAAGCCTGCCCCAATAGATATTATTATCTACATTTGGTGCATCTTTTTAGTACATCACAGATGTGACTCCTACCAAATTCGGACAAAGATGTGATGAGATAGAGCGGATACACACGAATGACGGACCAAGACAAATGAATGCTCCAACCCCATTATGTTCCCAAAAGGTAATCACTCCCTTAACGTCTCTCTTAAGGTCATTTCATGTCCACGCTAACCATTTCCGATTAATTTCTCAACCCTCCCTTTCCGTTCTTATTAATTTCTTGAGTAAATGCCACAAAAGATTCCAAGCCGATATTACTCTAAATTGATTTTTGAATCATCAAAAATCTTAAATTAATATGCTCGTGACGTATTTACCTTCCATTAGCTTCTGTTAAATTTTAGTATAAAATTACTGAATTAGATGACACATAATAGTAACTCAATTGACATAGTAAATTTGCGTGGAAATTTATATTAATTTGAAATAAATTTTTCACAAATGTATTAGTTTGAATTTTTTGAGACAATTTGACATTTTTAATAGTACTAACCCCAAATTCTTCCTATGGAGAGAACAAGAGTGCACATGATGCATGTGTATCCCTACACATATTAGGCAAACATAATCCTCAGTTTCATGCATTGAAGAGGCATATTATTTGTGCCTTACGAGAAAGACTCTGCTGATGGTAGTGAACTACATGCAAGTCAAAAGTGTCTTGGTTCCCAAATTCTTTCTATATTTTATGTTATCATGAAGTGACAAACGCTCAAAGTGAATTTCTGGAGCTAGTCTCACATTTACCACATAAAAAGATGAAGCAAGAGCTTAAATTAGAGGTTAATCAAAGTGGTCAACATAAACAAAATCCCCTTCCTTTTTGCAAGAAAAGTGTGTTACAGCTTGCAACAGACTGCTGTCTGGCTCTGGCCGATGTTTTCAACCGATAATGACTATATGCTCTAAATTCAACATGGACTCTTACTGCAAGCATCCCCCCTGTCAAGAAGGGAGAAGTTGATTGATGGCACACCGGAATTGGACCTTTTTAGTGAGAACAGTGCTTTAGTCAATGGCGGTAATCATGCAATTGGTCGAAACTACAGGAGATTAGATGAAGGGCATAAGTTCAAACATTGTAGTTCTTATTTTATCGAAACAATGTTAAAACATGACAAAATAAGTTTATACAAAGTTTAACAGTGTTATGATACGATACGGGATGACTTATGTAATGTTTTTTATGTTAATTAAAATTGTGATTTTTAGGAATTTAAGTTGCGAGAGATAAAAGTGGAACTTTTTTTTTAATCAATAGGAAGTATATGTTATACATTATGAAGGATGAGAGAATGACACAAAGCAAACTTAGTAATTTCCCAATAAAGCTCAAAAGTTGAAATTATCAAAGATTTTTCAATGTACGGAGTCAATTTATGAAAACCGAAAGAAGGGCATTTGACATTTAAAATTTCCTATTGGTCGAGAAATTTTTCTATAACCAAATAGTGATTTGAAATCACAGGCATATTACGACAAAAATTGCAGCAAAACCAAGTTTCCAATTACCGTACAAGATACATAGAACTCGATTGTCATCCTGTCGGAGATAAGATACAACAACGACCTGTGAAGCCAGGCTACGTGCCTACGAGATTACAGCTACGCAATGGGAGAGGAGACTTCCGAAGATATTGCAAACAAGCTTGGCATGAAGGAAATCGAGACAACAGCTTGAGGGGAAAATTTATGAAATCCATTTGGATTGTGGGGTCGTACGAGATCGGACGATTGGCCATCTAACTTCCTACTTTGAATTGCTGCGCCTTGCAACAGACTGCTGTCCGGCTCTGGCCGATGTTTTTTCGGCCTAGATTCGCCCTATACGATAGAGAAACAGACTACTGTCCGGCTCTATGGGCTCAGGCCGATTCTCCCTCAAAAGAGAGGGGCCTTTGACGACCGAGTTAGGCCAGGTGTCCTCCGAAGAGAGAGCTTATCCACCACATTCATTGCATCTTTGACTAGCATCAATTACTAGAAGATGTGGCCCGTACCAATGACCACCGAACTTAGGCCAGGTGTCCTGTTAAAGCCTGCCCCAAGAGACTTTCGTCTCCATTCGGGACACCCTTTGAGCACACGAATCGCTCGCAGATATTGCGGGAGGGGAAAATTCATGAAGTCCATTTGGATTGTGGGGTCGTACGAGATCGGACGTTTGGGATCCTAACTTCCTCCTTGCACCTTGCGACATACTGCTGTCTAACTCTGGCCGATGTTTTTTCGACCTAGTTCGCTCTACACTCTAGACAAACAGACTACTGTCTGGCTCTATGGGCTCCGGCCGATTCTCCATCACATGAGACATACTTTGACGACTGAGTTGGGCCAGGTGTCCTCCAAAGAGAGAGCTTATCCACCACATTCACTGCATCTTTGACTAACATCAATTACTAGAAAATGTGGCTCGTACCAATGACCACCGAAGTTAGGCCAGGTGTCCTGTTAAAGCCTGCCTCAACAGACTTTCGTCTCCATTCGGGACACCCTTTGAGAACACGAATCTCTCGCAGATATTGTGGGTTCGTACTAGATTCAGACAAGATCTCACTAGATAGGGCGGAAAAAGACACGGATAAATGGGCCCGACAAGACGAATGCACCAGCTTCCACGAACCTTCGGAAAAGGTGGGTCACTCCCTAATGTACTGCCTTAGTCTAAGCATGAAGTCCTGAGCCAACATCAGACATTTCCAGCTGATTTATCTGCGTCTCTTTACCCTTACTTGATGGATCCTTCTTACGTGGTCCCCATGCTTTTTAAATTCCTATGGAATCCATTAATAATGCCAAGTTGGATTTTTTCATATGACAAAGAAAAGTTTGAGGTAAACCTAATTTAGGATATTTTGTGAATTTTTTTATTGGCTTTGCATCGGTGTAACAGCAAACGCCTCCAAGCAATATCAGTTGCAGGAGGAAAGAGGGGCCATGAACAATACCGAAACTGTTGCGAAAAGGCGAGCGATCGAACAATAATATAGACAGAAAAAGAAAATAAATTGGACACATGATTTACGTGGTTCGGTCGTAAAGACCTACGTCCACAGGGAGAGCAGCAACAAATTTCATTATAGATCAAGCAATATAAGGAGATTACACATTCGGGTCACTCAAACACTCTTTCAATGTTTCCCAAGCCCTAATTACACCCAATAACGCACGCAGTGTTTAGTTCTGAAATTTCTCAAGAAATAATCTCTCAATCTCACGAAGGAATTACACTCAAATCTTACCACAAGATTTAATTAGCTTAAACACTAAATTTTCTTGGATGTAATTCATGAACAAGAACAACAAAGAAAATCCATTCCGAGCACTCGATGATGAGACGGCACTTCAAGACCGATTCTTCATAATCAACCTCCTACCACCCACGGCCACAAGTTTATATATATATATATATAAGTGAGACCTTTATTCTTTTGCCGACTTCTCATAAGATTTTTCTTATCTTAAACGATTTTATTCAAAACATATCTCTATATGTTTTAAACAAAATCCAAATCCAAGTAAAAGTTTGACTTTCCTATTTTAGTAGCCAAATTCTCCAACATAGATTCGAATTTTGGGAAGTTAATCTTCGGATCTTCTTTGCTCAATTTTGAACGTCCGCAACATATCCAATTCGGAATATTCAGAATTTCACATTGGACTCAAACTCGAGATATATTTTAATAGAAACAGGTAAGGGTGTACAAAACAAGAACAATTTTTGTGTAAAGTGTGCCTGAATGTCACAAGTAGTAGTATAAAAATTCTAGGCATCTTGATTGAAAATCACGCAATGTGTGCTTTTCTTTTAAGACAAGAATCAGCTTTCCTCTAGCATCAACATATCAATTGCTTGAGTTGCATCATTTCCTTCGACAAAGAAGGAAAGTTATTTCCCAAATCCTATTTAACTTGGTTAAATCAGAGATGGGATATGGCTTCTTAGTTTTGAGACTACCAACCTCACATAGATCGTTCTTCAAATGAGAAATAAACTACCAATTCATCTGAAAAATTTATTTTGCAAAAGGTGGAGGCACTGACATAAGTAAGCATATGCCTCTGCTGTCAGCTGATCCATTTGCGACAAAACTCAGACGATATAGAACAAGGAAAATAATGAAGATTAACCTAGGAACCCAACAGAAAAGAATAAGCCGATAACGTTGAACTCAGCAAACACCTAAATAAAATCATAAAAGCGGGGATAACTTGCAAGATCTTCCTTCTTAATATGATCAATGTGATCGTTGTTATGCTAGACACTTAAAATTTTTCATTGAGGAAGTTTCAAGTTGCAGAGGAAGCAATGGAACCTCAACCAGACTAGTGGTAATATAACAAGGGACTATTTGAATAAGATATGCTGGCATGCGGACTTCTGGAGTGCCATAACTTGGCAAAAAAGGACACTTAAGTGTCATAACTTACGAAATGTACACTTAAGTGTCAAAATCGGAGCAAAATGGATCACTTGAGTACCAATTCGGCCAAAATCCGGCCAAATTGCACACATGGCATTTTTCCAACAAAGCGAGTGCAAAACGACGCCGTTTTGCATGCTAACGTGGCCAAATAATGCAAAAATGACGTTGTTTTGAGTTGACGTGGTAAAAAAAATAATATAAAAATTAATTAAAATTAAAATTAGTTAAAATATTAAAAAATAATAAATTTAGTTAAAATATTAAAAATAATAATTTTAAAATTAAATTTAGTTAAAATATTAAAAAATAATTAAAATATTAAAAATAATAATTTTAAAATTAAATTTAGTTAAAATATTAAAAAATAATAATTTTAAAATTAAAAAAAATTAAAAAAAAATGTAAAAAAAATTTAGGAAAAAGGGGGCCCCCTCACCACCGCCCCCACTTTTTTGTTTTAATTTTTAATTTTTTAAAATTATTATTTGTTAATATTTTAACTATATTTAATTTTAAAATTATTATTTTTTTAATTTTTTAACTAAATTTAATTTTAAAATGATTATTTTTTAATATTTTAACTAAATTTAATTTTAAATTAAATTTAATTAATTTTTATATTATTTTTTTACCCCATCAGCCCAAAAACGACGTCGTTTTTGCATTATTTAGCCACATCAGCGTGCAAAACGGCGTTGTTTTGCACTCACTTCGCCGGAAAAATGCCACATCAGCGTTTTGGCTAGACTTTGGCCGGAGTGGCACTTAAGTGATCCGTTTTTCTTCGAATGTGGTACTTAAGTGTACCTTTCGTAAGTTATGGCACTTAAGTGTCCATTTGTGCCAAGTTATGGCACTTGAAAGGTTCTTTTGCCAAGATATGCTTCAAGAAAGCTCATCTTAGAAGTCACTTTGTCTCTCTCTTGTTCGCACTTGTAAGGTGATGGCCATTGACAGCATGAAGAAGGTGGCAAATAAGTTCTAAAGCACCACAGCTCTGTCGATATGCACATCTGAGATCAATGCCAATGCACCTTCCACCTATGACTCCATAAGGAACGCTAAGAGCGCTAAACCAATAATATGCTGGAGCTCGCAAAGAGCATTTATGTAAACAAAGAACTTCTTAGGAGATAGCAATCAATCTAAGGAGATTTTTAACTATAAGGTTCTTCATAGGTACATGCAATTTTATTAATAACCGATGGCATTGCCAGGAAAAGAAACTGGGCTTCTTAATCTGCATATTAAAATGGACCACTGAAGTCGAGGAAGGAAGGAAAAATGAATCCAAGTATTTTACCTTTGTTTTTCAGGATACAACAATCTCATTCGCAGATCATCGACTGCCATAGCAAGAGAAAAGGATGCTTCTCCAAGTAATGGTTCTCTTCGTTCGACTTGTTCCAGTATCTTGACTATAATTTTTATCTTTTGGAGAGGGCTTTCCTTGCTCGACAGACTCCAAGCAGTCTGCAGCTTTTGTGTACCTCTTACACAGGGGAAGAGCTTTTCTACCATCCAAAGTGAGATGAGAAGGCTGTGCTCCCTTCGTTAGGAGAGCCAATATAATCTTTGGCTCTTTCCTCATCGCAGCGACGTACAAAACCGTGAAGCCTCTTGCATTTTTACGATTCACATCGGCAATTCCGAGATCAAGAAGTTCGGGTCATGGTCTCCGCATCACAGCATGCTCAGGCGTGGTGAAGTGCATATGCATCATCGAGAGTGGTATAGCCCTCCTTCGTCAAAGATAGCATGAGGCAAGCCTTTCTCTAGAGTTCCAGTTTCGAGAACAGATCTCACAAAAAATTTCTGTACAATGTGCCAGCAATCCGTAACTTTTATCACCGCACACACGTGCAGCGGATAGCACAAGCAAAATGTCGTCTGGGGCAACCTTGTGAGAATGTCAAGTAGGCGCCTCTGCAAACGAACGGGTTTGATTCGGTTATGCTGCATGTGAACAAAAGAAAAAAAATCCAGCATCTCTGGCCATAATCACCTATGTGGATTTCTTTATCACGAGGTAAGTACACTAAAAGTACCAAAAGTTTATTTGGATCACTTAGGTATTAAAAAATTTTAAAAACGATTATTTCATTGCCAATGCCGATATGATTATCCAAAAATCCAACATGATACTTTTTTATTCATTTTTGAAGTTGACGTGGCTCGTTAGAGAGTACAATCAGCATCCAAACAACAAAACGACGCCGTTTGGTGTCTTTCCCTGAAGTAAGAACCCTAAATCCCCAAAGAGAGAGAGAGAGAGAGAGAGAGAGAGCAGGCATGGGCTTCCTCCTTGAAGAACAACACCACCACCACCACCAACACCGCTATGCCTTCAGTTCATCTCACATTGTGGACAAGCCCAAGCTCTTGTCCTCCTCCTCCTCCTTCTCCTTCCCCCTTCAGAAGGACCCACCTCAGCCGCTTCCTAACCAAAGCCCAATCCACCATCTCCATCTATGCGCTCCTTTTCTCCCTCACCCTCCTTGTCTTCACTCTCTCCACATTTGATCCCCCTTCTTCCTCGTCCTCCTTCGCCCTCGCCTCCTATTCTTCCCACAGCTTCTTGCTTGAGCAACAACCTTAGCCTCTCCTCGCTCACCTAGTCGAGCAACTACGACGGTGGTCGAGCGACAGTGGGCAAGTGAGCTATGGTCAGTGTTGGGCGAGGATTGAACAAAGAACCCTAATTTCAGTCCCCATATGAGCTATGTGGCTTTTTTTTTGTAAGGCCGTCCAAATATGATGGCAAAATGACGTCGTTTCTTAAGGATGATGAAAAAAGATGTCGTTTAAAAGCCACGTCAACTTTTTTTTCTTTTAATATAAAAGCCACATGACTAATTTAGTCGTAATCTTTTGCGGGTGGCACCAAAGTGATTGCTTTTTCTCCGAATTGGCACTTAAGTAATCCAACGAAAACTTTTGACACAAAAGTGAGTGCCGTACATACATTTTGGCACTTCTAGTGTACTTTCCTATCTTTATCATTGTCTCATCAGCTAGTTTCTTTTGTTGCTAATGCAGCAAAATTGAGCAGTTTGACAATAGACAAGATCCCCCGTCAAGCAAATCTCATCGTATTGAAGGGGGAGTTAAAAAAAAAAAAACATTTCTCCCAAGTAGGACGGGAACTAATCAACCATAAAGTTGACACAATTGAACCATAGAGTCAATTTATACTGTTGAAGGCTAAAATGAAAGAGATCCAAATTGTGAGGTGCTCTTTATTGAAGTAGGTCGTAGGTCTAGTCAAAGTTATTGCACTTACTAGTAGTCCTCAGCATTGGCACACATGATATTATTAATATTTATGTCGTGACCTCTTTTTTTTTTTCGGCGCCCGATCAGGGCGAGCGCCTCGAGGAGGCTAATGGCTCAGCTAGGTTTATTAAGCCCGGACTCTCCCAAGTCCACCAATTCACGACTTTAATGGTATAAGTATTTAACATGCAAGTTAATTTTTGAAACGGAGTCGCCACTAATCAATTTGGGGTGGGTTGATTAGAAACCCACGTGAAGTATTGGGAGAAATACTCGCTCCTAGCGCAACCAGAGAAATTAGGATCGGGGACTTGATTACACTAGTTAATCACTAATGCTCTTTCTGTACCTAATCTTGTTTAAACCCTGAGGCCTTTTGGATGTTTTAGGGATTTTCCATGCATTTTTAGGAGGAAAAACATTTTTGGTCTTTTTCCATTTTTTTGACATAAAAAGGACTTTTTTGGATTTTTGGCATTTTTTGGAAAATAAAAGTCTTTTTGGCTTTTTCTGAATTTTTGGCCTTTTTTTGGATTTTTGGTATTTTTTGGAAAATATGAAATATTTTTGATTTTTTCATTATTTTTTTTTTTCGGAAAATAAAATATTTTTTAATTTTTGGAAAATAAAGTAATTTTTTATTTTTCTGGAAAATAAGATTTTTTTAATATTTTTTAATATTTTCTGGTTTTTTTTTGGAAATTAAAATATTTTTTAATATTTTTCGAAAATAAAATATATTTTTGATTTTGATTTTTTTGGAAAATAAATTAGTTATTTATTATTTATTTAAAATATTATTTAAAATAAAAATAAAATAAAAGCCGATCGCACGGGCCCGCGTTGTGGGCTCGACTCAGATTTTTTGGACTTTTTTTTTTTTTACCTTGCGAAACGGCGCGTTTGGGGGAGGGGGAACCGGCGAAACCTTACCCGGTTCCCCGACTCGGATCCGACTCGCGACCCGGTTCCCTCGGAACCCTACCCGACCCGGCTCTGAATCGCGACCCGCCATCCAGCCGCCCCAAAAACGCAAACCCTACCCGAACCTCGAGACCCGAATACGCCTCGCGACCCGGAAAATTGCGAATCTGCGGCGCGAAGGACAGGATCCGAGGTGTTGCGACGGCGACGGTGACTATGGTGGTGACGGCAACGACAAAGGCGACGGTGGAGGGCGGAACCAACACGGCCATTACCTGTTCGCAGCGTGGGCCTGGCACGGCGGCTGCGGTCGAGGCAAGCAACAGCAACGACGCTCTCTTCGCGGATCCTGAACCCCCTCCTCCCTCTCGACCTCGGTTGCTCATAGATCTAGGTTTGCTCGTCTTCGGCCCCTCGTTCTGAAGTCTCTCAGCGGGGGGATTCGAAGATCTGCAGCCTTCGATCGCTCACCGCCTCTCTCTCTCTCTCTCTGCGATTCGTTTCTCCGTGGCCCGGCTCCCCCTCTTGTCGACGGTGGCCCCCCTCTATTTATAGGCCAGGGGGGGGGGGGCCGGTTGGCGAGGGTCGACCCGCCGGTTAGACCGCCGTCCCATCCACCCTCTACTCCTCCTCCGGTCGTGTGCTGTCGACACCAATTGCCCCTCTGCTGTCGTGCGTCGCCGTCCATCGTCCATCCGGCGTCGCGCTCTCTGCGCGTGTGCTGCAGAGGCGGACGGAGGAAGGAGACGACCGAAGCGGGCTGGGCTGGGAGGCAGAGGAGAATGGGCCGTAAGGGCCCATGCGAAGGGGGGAAAGGGCTGCTTATTTCTTTTTGTTTTATTTTTGCTTTTGTTTTGTTTTTCTGCTTTTTTTGTTATCCGAAAAGATAAACTAAAATAAAATAAAACCTAATAAATTAAAAGGAAAATTTAGTAATTATTTAAATGTAGAAAAGGTAATGAAAAGTTGTAACTTTTATAAAGATAGAATATGAGAAGTTGCAAATTTTATGAAGATAGAATATTTTATGATATGACATCCTAAATTTTCTATGTTCTACAATAATATAGTATGATTTTTGTCACCGCAATTACCTTGAATATGATGCTTTGAGATTAAGTGGATAGATATCATCACTATGTTGGTGAGTAGAATAAAGATAATTAAATTCCAGCCATAGATTTGTAGAAAATGGCCGTTATATTGTGAGATTCATAGTTTATGAATTGAAATGAGAATTTCCTAATTTTTAATTTTTTTTTTTTATGATTTTAGTGGATTCAAAATATTTTCAAATTCATCAATGTTCAAAATCAAATATTCAAAATGAAACCAGATGCACAAATTTTTAGAATAAGATTTTCTAAACAAAAATATTTTCAAATGCATGGATATTCAGAATTGGATGTTCAAAATGACAGTTTCCTAAATTTCTATATCTCTCCATTTTGGACACCACTTCTCTTTTCTCTATCAAAATTTTTAAACCTATGCTTTGGTTTGAGACACTGAATTGGTAGTTTTGACTTCATGCATGACATCATTAAATTCAACTATTGTTCATTAATGTTGTTGGCGACTCATCCCTATAATTCATCAATGCTTTGAATGATTCATGCCTATAGTTCATCATTGTTTTGGTGATTCATGGATACACTTGGCCAAAGAAGAAGAGCTCATCTTCATTTTCATCAAAATATCCTCTTGTGGGAAAAGTTCATTGGACCATTTGCAACTACCTACTTAAGACCACTTGTAGCATTTCTATTGGAACACATACTACTCTCATATATAATGATTTTAACCCAAATTTATCATTACTTTTAACTTTAGTTGGTTAGATTCATTTCCTTTTCCTTATAAAAATGTATGATAGAAGGACACCTAAAGTGCCAAAACTTAGCATGAAGGGACACTTAAGTGTCAAAAGTTACGAAAATGACATTTAAGTGTTATTTAAAAATAAAAATAAAAAATGGGACACCTGAGTGCCAAGTCCAGTGAAGGTGACTGGAAATCCTATATGACAATTTTTTAATAATATAACTCACTTACGTGTGACACGTCGGAAAGTTGAGTCAGTAATGAGTCACCAAAACGACGTCGTTTCATCTTTTTTGAATTTCAATATAAATATTAATTAGATTAAAATATTTATATTTATATATTTTTTTCTTAAAAAAAAAGAGAGGAAGATGGAGGTTGCAGGTGGAGAGGGCTCAACCTGCAACCTCCATCTTAAATATTTTAAATTGGTTTTAAATTTTATTTAATTAATATTTATATTAATAATCTATCCACGTAAGTAGCAAAACGACGTCGTTTTTGTATTTATCCAGTCACGTCAGCATGCAAAATGATGTCATTTTGCACTTGTCTCGTTAGAAAATCGTCACGTTAGCATTTTGGCTGGATTTTCTTGCAGTTGGTACTTAACCAATTCATTTTGCTCCAATTTCCACACTTAAGTGTTACTTTCATAACTTTTGATACTTAAGTATCCCTTTGTGTCAAGTTTTGGCACGTTATGTGTTCTTTTCCCCTTTCTTATGTCTTTAAGCTTGTCAAAAGAGAATTCCAAAGAAAGAAAGAAAGAAAGATAGATAGATAGATCTTCTATCGCTTTTCTCTTTTATTTTCACATTCCAATCTTTCATGTGAAAGGAATTCAAAATTCCATTTTTCAAGAGTTTACAAGATGAACTTGTGGGTTATTCTCTTTTATTAAACTAGTTTTTAAAAAAGGTTAAGAGATATTAACCTTAGTTCTTGATTATATTGTTTTGAAGGTGATTAAAGTTTTGGTTTTTCTCAAGCCTTCTACTTGCAATAAGTGAAAATCCCACGTGTTAAGTTGGGTTGATCCACTTAGTGCTCTTAATTCGGTTGGTTGATATATGTAAACTTAATGTAAGTATGTGAAATAGGGATGTGAATGTGTTGTGATGGTTGGATTTATTTCTAGATTTCATACATGACTAGAACGTGTTTAATTGTTCTTTTTTAGGTGTTGTGACATATGTGTAAATACGAATATGAATTTGGAAGTGTTATCTTTGCACTTTTAAATTTAACTACCAATGATAATATTCACTTATTGAGTATGATTTGCTTTTTAGTCTAATATGCTCTCTAAATATGATTCGCTTTTAAATCTAATATGCTCTTTAAGTCTAATTCGTTTTGGTGTCTGATATGCTCTCGGAGTTCGATTTATTCTCTGAGCATGCTACCCTTTGAGTCTGATTTGCTTTCGAGTTTGTTATTCTCTCTAAGTTTGATTCGCATTTTAAGTATATCCACTTACCAAGTTTGAAAATCATTTCCCTTGATCACCACTATCTCCATATGTTCAGACTTTCCTGATCAGAACCACTTCCTTACATTCTCACTATCCTGATGAGAATCATTTTAGGATATCTCAATCAGAACCATTTCCTTATTATCAGACTTTTCCTATCAGAACCATTTCATAATGTTCAGACTTTCCCGTTTAGAATCATTTCATTATGTTTAGATCCATTGTCGAGCATGTTGATTGTTAAGTATTGATTGTGTTTGCATAAGGAGCGGAAAAGAGGTAAGCGTGTGAATATATTTATATAATCACATATTTTTTACCTTATAGGAGTTTGACTAATGTATTTTTCATCGACGAATGTGAGATGAAATAAGAAAGATTGTGTTGATGTGCATGAAAATGGATTATGGTGGTTGTTATGTTATGATGAATTCTTTGTGAACGATACTATGTGATTAAGACCTTTGCCACAACCTATTTGCCTCCAAGCGAATTCCCTTGCATGAGTATGTGGATAAGACTCTAGAGTTAGTTAGATGTTCTATCATATATAACAGTTCTCTACAAAGTTGATATGATATAAAATTCTATTATGACATGACTCTTATAGTCATGGTATGACTTGGCTTGTATAGTTAAGGTATGACATGGCTCCCGTAGTCATTGTAAGACTCAATCATGGGCTTTGGATCTACATGGCCATCGTCAGCTAGAATGATCATGGTATAACGTGGCTCTTGTAGTCATGATATGTTGACCATCATTGTGTGAATGTTCAATGGTGTATTTATTCTCGTTGATGTAAAGGACACCCATAATGAATGGGCTGACAATACCTTGTTAGTAGAGATGTCTCGTGCATCGAGAAGGTCTGGGCCAGTGACATATATGAATTCACTTGTGTGCATGATGGTAAAATGCATGACAGGTATGATTTTACTTGTGTGTATGTGGTGGTGAAATTCATGATAAGTATAAACTTGCCTATGTATATTTTTGTGTATGGTGCTAAACCACAAGGTGATACTATTGCATCATGAAATATTATGTTATATGCTTGCTTATGAGTGGATGAACATGCAATATGGTTAATGGTTTGTTATTGCCATATATTGAACTTGTTTATGCATGTTTATTTTAAACTCATGTTTGACTTGGTGCCAAGTTGAGTATTAAGATGATCTCCTACCTCAGACCTAAGGTTTTAGTTATTGGGCTTCGGCTCACTTCTTATTTTTTAGTGTGTAAGATGGTCCCCTTGGGATATGTCGGTGGAGGAGACGAGGTGATGTCTGAGATCATCAACCCTTAAGTTGGATAGTGGTTTGCTTGTGGAATAGTAAGGAAGCAGTGATGCTGGTTAACCCGACCCTTTCCTAGGATAATATATTTTGATAATGAGTATTAATGTTTATATAAAGAAGAAGCATATGTATTAAACTCATGCAACTTTTTTTGTATGGTATGTTGTTATGTATTCTGCAGTACTTTCACATGCGTAATTATAATTATAAATAAAAATGGAAAGAACACATGCCATGCGTTATTTCCTGAGGCATCACATATGAACTTTGATGGAAGATACTTATTGAAAGTACCTTGATTCTGGTTGTCTCTTCGCCCACAAAGACGTTAAGAGAAGTGAACTAAGGAAGAGAAATCATATTTCTTTGTTCTTTTTTTTTTTTTTTTCTGTAACAATCATTTTCTAAAAGTTATTACTATGGATAAAACTATGTGTGTTTATCCCTCTGTCATGAATAAATCGTGAAGATCTAAAAATTTTGATGTTAAATTTCTACATAATTAAATTACATCATCGCTAATAATTGGTATCAGAACATGAGTCCGGCTCTCATGATTTTTTTATTATTAAAAGATATTATGACTTCGTTAATTTTTTCCCATTAATGCTTGTTAAATATATATGCATGGAATTGATTAATACAAGTACTTGCTAAACAAAATCGCACGTAAATTATTATTTGGGTTTAGTGCCCTTAGTGTATATATATTTTCATGTTTCCAACATGTTAATTGTTTTGCTATATGTAATCATATATTTATATATAATTTGACATATATATTTTTAAGGAATCATAATGTATTATTTCATTCTCATACATTTATGATATCTTTATCAAAAAGTGATTAAATTTTATGAAACAATTATTGTGTATAACACTTTAAAAAAAAAAAAATTATGGATGGCTTGTTAGTCACCAAAGTGGCCGAACCTTAAGGTCTCTTGAATTTTTAAAAATTTATAATGTTTTATTCAAGAATTTAAGGATTCACCCATAGGTTAATTAATTTCTTATAATTCATTACATAATAGTTGATAATTAATATGTCTTTTTAGATTTTTTGTATTTCCAAAGATAACAAACAAATTTTAATAGGGTGTATTTATTATTACCAAATAAAAGTTGTTAGCATCATTATGGTTTAATGGATGGTTGTATATCGTAGGATCTCCCAAAGGAGAATTGTGATGTACATATATTGTTTGATTTGAATATGATTATGTGATATTCCTAAAGCATTAACAAATATATATTTTCGTTGCATATTTGCAGTATCTATACATATTTCTCTTCATTTGCATGCTTTGTATGTTCCTTTATTTAATGGAATAAATTTCTTTAATTTGGTGTAGACAAGTATAGTTTCATGCTTTGTATTTTCTTCATTTGCAGCTATTATTGATGAGAGTAGCAATAATGAAAAATCTTTCTATAAAAATTGGGAAAGATTGAACTGATTAAGCTTAATATTTATGTAAATAACGAATGCAAAAAAACTTAAAGACTATGTTTCCCAAAATTGATAATGCTAAGAGGTTTATAAAATTTGCGGAAAAGCATTTTGAAACTGCTGATAAATCACTTGCTTCTACATTGATGAACACTTTAACCAACATAAAATATGATGTTTCACATACCATGCATAAGCATGTGCTTTTTTTTTCTTTTTTTTTATGCTTAAAATGGCGAACTTAGCAAACGAAATTAGGGACTTTAGGAATGAACGTGGATGAGTACTTTTTAGTACAGTTTATACTTATTTTCTTATGTTGTGAACATTATGGGTCCTTTTAGATGAATTGTATCACTATAAATGACAAGTAAAATGTAAATAAATTGGCTAGCATGCTATTTCAAGAGGAAACAAGAATAAAAAATCAAAATACTCATTTTGTTTTTTTTTTTTTTTTTTTTTTATGACCGAGGGACCGCCGGAAATCATCCTTCGGGGATCACACGACCCTCCGGTGCTTGGTAGCACCGGTGGGGCCTCGCCGCAATCTGCTATTTAGACGCAAACCCTCGGGGGAACTGGCCCAGTAAACCACCCTTGGGACCCCCACTTAAGTTGCGAGTATCCGGAGATTTGAACTCGTTCCCTCTACGATGAGGTAGTAAAGCCCAACCATCACGGCTACCTCGTTCCCTCATTTTATTCATCTTTTAAGATATCAATAAGTTAAAAAGAATTCCAAAAAAATGCGGAAGAGCAAGAATAAAGGATTACACAACCCAAATGACTCTTCTAAGGCTTCTTAAATCTACAAGGAGGAATGCAATCTTATTAAGTGTCACTTTTGTAATAAAATTAGAAAATCTTATTAAGTGTCACTTTTTGCTATGTCGTGGGTGCATTATTTCACTTCTTTTTATTTTGTGCCCATTCTATTTTGGTTTTGATAGCTTATTATAATATTGATTGGGCTAGTGACCCTCAATATTGTCGCTCCACTGTGAACTGCTATTTGTTTTTGGCCAACTCACTTATCTCATGGTCTAGCAAGAAATAGACCATTGTTGGTCACTTTAATGCAAAACAGAACATTGAGCTATTGCTAATACCATATTAGAGTTACTATGGTTGTGTCGGCTACTAAAAGATATTGGAGTGTACCGTAATAGTGGAAAAGCCATTCATTACAACAACCGAAGTTCTATTTAAATATCACATAATGACACTTTCCATCAAAGCACCAAACACATTGAAATATATTGTCATAACATAAACAGCTTCGCTTTTGTGCGTTTAGCTAATCCGAAGGAAGCCAATATTTCATACGAAATCCAGTTGTTTGTCAACAATCAATAAACTTACAGCTGTGTAAATTATTTTTCCTACATATGGATATTATACATTTCTCAGCGAAAGATGTGGGGATTGGACGCAAAATTGCTAAATCATTGTAGTCAATTTACAATACTGTTTCAAGCATCAAAGGGGAATCGTAGAATCCATAGGGTGCATATGGTGTGCAAACAAGGTAAGCAACCAAATGACACCGAATAACAATAGAGTCGATCATCTGAATTTGAGCAGGAACCTCACAAAATCCTACGTTCAAAGCCGCAAAAGGAAGAAAAGATTTCCAGATTCATGATCAATACACTACGATTCGTAATTAGCTTTCTAGTAATTTAGGTTGGCAATTATATTAATACTCTTTCAAGCGACCTTGACTAAGTGTATCCTTATTGCGAAAATGAACTTGCTTCCATCTGTTCCTCGCTAAGAAAGTGCGAGGATGTTCCTATCTAGTCAATATTCCTAAATTTTCTTGCTGATCCGTATCACGTCACGGCCAAACTCAAGAATGAGACCCAAAGAAGAAAGGACAGCTTTGAACAGAGAACCGGAATTTCCAAATTGGTCCAATCTTTCTGCTGGAAATTGCGTGATCTGGTCCTGTGAGGTTATGATCGTTCGTGTATTTTAAGAAAGCGTGACCATATGCAAGTAATCATTGTTTTCCAAAGCCTTAGGCTGTGGGGTCCAAGGAAGAACGCAAGTGAAGTAGAGACAGATGGAGATGGCAACAAGAGTAAATGATGACTGGCCCACGTGTGGATAACGCGCATTAAAGTGATAGTTAACCTATCAAAACGTGTACCAGCAGTCCATCTCCCTTCCCCCAAAACCTAGGCAAACATCGTAGGGAAAAGAAGACAACTTTTCCATCTCCGATGTCTTTTAGTGCTCCTGCGAATGCACCGCCTTTCAGCTCGCTCATTGGGCAGCTCGCAATCCCGTCTCCATGCGTCTCTCCCCCTCTCTCGATCTCTTTCATCGGACCGCATCAACGTTAGCAACCCGGCATTCTTCATTCGACCCAGCCTCGAACTATGCCGTAGACAGTTTTAGAAGTAAAAAAGCCCCACCTGAAAATTTAAACCAATGAAAAGCAGGGCATGGCGGGAATATGGGGTGCATTTAAACTCATCAGACAAGCGATGGAATATTGGTGCAAGTGAAATAAATTGAGACGAAACCTGACCAAAATACTGTACTTGAAGTTCAACTCGAAAACTTCAATCCATATGTGGACAAACACAATTATGAAGTATGAGGTCTATTGAAACTCCATTAACAAGTGATATTAGGAAAGCCAAATTAGGGATCTAAAAATAGATAGTAAATAAAAAAAATATTTATGTACTTGATGAGAAAGAAATGAGAATGTGTTAGGTAATAATATCTTTCTCTCGTCAATGATGTCTGATAGTAACTGCAAACAAATATTGCAATGGAAAATGAGTTATTCTAAAAGGAAATTCATTATTTTTATAAATATTTTTGCATGCAATCCCAGAATATTGTGTGGTATTATCTTTAGGACGCATATGATAACTATTTTGTTTCTCTATTTTTTTATTTGGCTATTTCTGGGAATAGGTTTAAAATAGAAATCAGAAGTCAAATTTTTTTACTTTTCTATTTCTAGACCAAAAGTGAAAAATAAAAACTCTTCTTATTACTCGTTCTCGTCACCGCCCACTTCCCCTCACTAGCCGTTTACCTCCCACCACTGCCCTGCTTGCCGCAAGCCTCTCTCTGCCACTCGGGAGGGAAAATTTTATGTCGGTGTCAAATGAAATCTATTTTGAGAACATCAAGTTTGTATCATTATCAAACGTCTATTTTGCCTTAAAAATTCGTTCGAGGAATAAATTGAAAAATTAATTTTTTGCCAGAAATTGGTTTATGAAATATAATGATTATCATTCGCATCCTTAAATGCCAAGGCTTGTATTTCCTTATTGTTATACTTTTAATAAATTCTCTTTCCCTTTTTTTTTTTTTTGACATGGAATCCATATAATTCAAATTTTAGGTTTTTAAACAACTTTGTCACATTTGGCTTCCTAACATGTTTTTCCTATATTAAACCCTGCCACAAGATATCAAATGTTTTCATCGAAAACTCTTATGGCAAGGATAAAAGAACGTACTTCATGAATGCTTTTAAGCCACTCGTCCTTTTTTTTTTTTTTTTTGGGTTGGGGGAGGGGGTGTTGGGTGGGGCTATATAATTTAAGGCTCTAATCACTAGATGAAAAAAGGTTTGAAATTCTTTCTACAATTTTGGACCAATGAAGATTATGCAAAGAATCGCTATCCCGGCAGTTCCAATTCGCTGGTCGATGCATTGTATGCCATGTACAATGAAAACGGCGTACAGACAAGCCAAGTGGAATTTGCTGAGATGGACAAGCAGCAAGAGTTTTTACTCGCGCGTGGGACGCATCGACTAGGCGAAAAGGCACCCCCTCCTCATACCAAGGTTCATCCTGAATCAGATCCGAGGGTCCGTAATCGCCGCCGCCCTCTCAATCACGCCGTCCATAACAATGAAGAGCTCAAAACCTTCCGAGGAGCCAAAAGGAGGAGGAAAGTGGCGACTCTTGTGAACTTTTTCCCACGCATATAAAGCGGGACACCGTCCCCTCCCCTGTCAGTCAAACACTCGACAGTCTCGAAGCCTGTCTCCTTCTCTCTCCCTCAATAGATTCGCCACCATCTGTATTCATTCGCTCGAAAATTTCTCATACCATCTCCTCCTTTGACCTCGAACTCGGGGTCAGAATGACGACGGCGCTCCCCGGAGGCGGCTGTACCAATGGACCGTGCGCGTCCTTTTTCGACACCCTCTTTCGAGAGTCGAGTGTTGAGCTAAAAAAGGCTGGACCTTTCGCGAAATCGCAAGAAGAATTCGCGTCCATTGCTGTTCTTGACAGTGGCGACCCCAGCGAGATAGGGTCGCTTTCCCATTCGGTTCCGTCCCCAAAATTAGCCATCGGCCATGGCAAAATTGATGCCGGGCCGCTTTTGCGTCCGTGCCTGACTCGGCCCGAACCCCATTCAGCTCTGGCCGCACAGGTGGTGAAGATCGAAGAGGGAGAGGAAGATGAGGAGGTGGTCATCATTGCTGATCCCAGGGATGCTGCTGCCGTATCGCCGTCATGCTCGTTGCGGGCAGCGGCAGACGAAGTGGCAAGACCGAAGCAGGGGCTGGGGGAGGCAGGGCCGGCGCCGTTCCTGAGGAAGACATACGAGATGGTGTCGGACCCGAGTACGGACCCGGTGCTGTCGTGGAGTCCGAGCCGGGACAGCTTCGTGGTGTGGGACCCGCACGAGTTCTCAAAGCAGGTCCTGCCTCGATACTTCAAGCATTCCAACTTCTCCAGCTTCATCAGGCAGCTCAACACTTACGTGAGTACTTCGTCGAACGGGATCGTGTTTTTTGTCCTTGTTTTTCCTTGAAACTTTCCCCATAGGTCAGAGCAAAGTATTCGTATCAATGTGTATAATGTCTGTGTATGTTTATTTTGGTTTGACTCTGTTTCAGCTCTGTTATTTTGGTTTGACTCTGTTTCAGCTCTGTTATTTTGATTTGGCTCTGTTTCTGCTCTGTTTCTTTTTATGTCGTCCAGAGTGTGATCCTCTTGGGGTATCCAGCTACTCTTCATTGTCCCAACGGATAGTCCCGGGGCAAAGAGGCTAGGATCCAAGGGACTCCACTCACGACGTTTTGCTTATGGCACATGTCCACCAGAATTTGCATCCAGCGGTTAGGGGACAATGGCCCATCATCATATTCAAGTGATGATGCTTTTGATGGTAGTTTGCAGAAACTACCACGTCAACCATGACGTTAGAATACCCATTAAAGATTTATCTTTTCACCGGATTTGTCTTTGAGTGCTTTTCTCAAATGGTAAATTTTAATTTGGATTAGAAATGCACTACTGTAGTTCCTTTATAGCTGTTAATATTTTGCCTTTTACTGTTTTGATGCTCAATTTTGCACTTTCTAGCTGAAGATGAGATTCCTTGAGCCATCGCTTTGTTTCTATCCGATGTTTTGGTAAAGCCTTCTGACACTTCTTTTTGGGAAAGATCAAAAGCTTAATTCTGCACTTTTGTCTTCTCATATATGAAGTTCACGGATTGACATTGAGTCATTAAATTGTCCATACCCTCTGTGGGACTTCTGTTTCAATATAAACTCCTCAACCCAGCTTCCTCCTATTCTTCATGCATCATGATCCAAGATATGTCACAGGGTTTTAGGAAGATTGATACCGATCGATGGGAGTTTGCGAACCGAGGTTTTCAGGAAGGGAAGAAGCACTTGCTGAAGAACATAAGGAGGAGACGCAAACTCAGCGATCATAGGACAACATCGAGTAGTACCGTTGCTACGGATTACCCAGAGGCTGGAAAGGAAGCTGAACTTGAAATGCTTAAGAAGGACCAGGAAGCGTTGAAGGCCGAGATCCTGAAACTAAGAGAAGAGCAAGAGAGCTCGCAGCATAAGATCAACCAGGTCATTGAGCGGATTCGCTATGCCGAGTGCAGGTGTCGGCGGATGTTCCTCTTCCTCTCCAAAGCAGCCGAAATCCCAAACTTTGTCCAGCATGTAATCCAAGAGAAGAGGCAGAAGAGAGAATTAGAGGCTTGTGAATTGAGCAAGAAGAGCAAATTGCTTGGTCCTGATGTCGAAGCCACCAAATGCTTGCTCGACGTAACGGATCGCAAGATTCAAAGCCCGAATGTTGATTGCCTGAGAATCAGTGGTGATTCGGCACAGATCGAGTCTTGGCCAAACAATGTTTTACCGGCGGATCTTGATACCGTTCAGATGCACAACCCGTGGTCTCCTCCGATGGGTGGTGCGGATTTCAGGGTTATGCAGGGTCAGACACCCAATCAGATGGACGGAGCTAGTCCGTCAGATTTGCCTTCCGTTTTCCATGAGAAGTCGGAGAAGCTCCTCGGAGACAACATGGTCGTGGGCAACGATGCGATGGATGACCCAGGAATCTATCTTGAGCTGGAGGGTCTGATTGAGAAGTCCTGTGGTTGGAGTGAGTACACAATTGGGCTGGGAAAGCAAGCAGCGGGACTGATGCCCTAAAATTTCCATGCTGCTCCTGCTCCGTTCTTTCTGTTATATGCTGCTGCTATCTTTTGTGACCCAGGTCACAGAATGCAGCCTTTGCATAGTCGGAGGGAGTATCTGAAGTGAAGTCACTGAATCCAACCAATTAACATATGTGTCCATGGTAAATGCTCGTACTTAGCATATATGTTGTAGTTTCTTCCTTTGTCTCCACTGTAACAAAGCGCTCTCTGGGTTCCTTTCTCTTAGTTTGCACTAAGGTTTTTTTTTTTTTTCCTGTTTCTCTTTTTGTAACCAGTTATGTATAAGAGAAGCAGTTTATAGTGCCAAAGCTCAATTTCAGTTTCAGGGTTAATATCGCGATGCTGTACATTTTGGCATATTTTTCTCCAATTATTTTTTTTCCTATCTTGAAAACTTCATATTGGTATACTCATATGGCATGCACTCCAAATTAATTTTCATGTTATAAAAAATCTCAAACAAGTCGAATGATCAGTGTGATGAGTATCTGATGTGGAAATACAACATAAATGAGTCTCGTAAATGACGTTATTTTGATCGGAAAAGGAAAAAAAAAAAAAGCGTTGTCATGGGAAAGCCTAGTATGAAGAAAATGAATTGAGATTGCGAAATGATAAATTATGCTAATTTTATTCTCACACAAAAATTAATTTGGGATGAATGTGGCATGAATACATCATAAAAATTAATATGAGATGAATGTGTTACGATTATACCAATTCAAAATGTTAAGAGATATTAACCCTTGATTTAATGAAAGGAATTTTTCGAAATGTTTGACATGACCAAATTCTAACCACAAGTTACAAGTTGTCCATTTATTCTCTAAAGAGAAACATCTCTCTCTCTCTCTCTATTAAATGCGTTTTAATTGCAAACTTTTCTTGAGAAAACTAGCTACGGATACTATTCTCAATCAATAAGCTCTTAGTAGATTTTGTTGACAAAACTATTTATAAAATTTCAAGTTTGATAATTGTCTTGAAGTATGTTGATCTAAAAAATCGATCTAGTACAAATTACAAAGTCTACTTCAGACGGAACAAGCTCATACTTAAGTCTAGATCTTTTATTAAAAATAAAGGCTAAGAGAATTACTTTCATTCCCATCTTGACGCAAGTTCAAAACACAGCAAGTTTAGAATGCAACAAGTTTAGAATGAAGCTAGCCTAGAATATGACAAGTCCAGAATGTGACCAGTCTATGATAAATAATGGCTAATGATGTAGTTTGGACTTCACACCTAAAAAAGATCGTATTGACTCAATCTTATTCAATTAGAAAATCAATCCCGAGACAAGTTTTATCTAAACGAAGAAGCTCTACTTATGGAAATCACGACTTTGATTGTACGAACGGCTAGAATCAAGTGGGATCAAGCTTCTATCACTCAACGACCATCCAATCTTCTTGATACAGAGTTGTCTCATGGGTACATTTGGAGGACCATCCTCTGGAGACAGTCTAATAGTTAGTTTGGAAGTGGATGAGTATATAAGGTAACCAAGGTGATGCGGATCATGTAAGAGACAAGGCCTAGGATCTAGGATTCCAAAGTCTAAGTGAACTTCGATCACACACTTATCTTTAACGAGCTTCAATTTTGTGATTGTGAGAGAAATACAAATAGTGACCGAGTGAGATAGTGTAATCTATCACTAAGTGCTTACACTCAAAATTGTAATCTCTTGTTGATTATTCTGTGGAAACCAGCCAGTAAGCTATCAGCATGGAAAAGTGGACTTAAGCTTGATTTTTACCGAATCATTATAAACCTTATGTGCAATTTCTCTCTTCTCTAAACTCTTGTTTTTTATTTCTATGATCTATTGCACACTCGTTGGGTGCTTCTAAAGTCCGTTCTACTACATAAAAGATTCTGAATCTTGTTCTAAAATCCGACATTTTTTCAAACTTTAATCTTGACTCATTTTATTCAGCTTTAAATTGTCAAGATTTCATAGATTCACCTATTCACCCCCGCTAGGTGATACTTGCTAGCTTCATCAACTTCTACATGTCAAAAAGGGAGAAGTTGTTTTTTTTTTTTTTTTTTTGTTCAAATGAGAAGTTGATTGATGGTACACCATGATTAAAACTTTTTCATGACAACACTGCTTAGTCAATGTTGGTAATTATTCAATTGGTTGAAGCTAAAGGAATTTATCAAACTAAAGGCATATGCTTTAGCATCGGAGTTTGAATCCTTCAAAACGGTGTTAAAAAACGACATGACATTGGCTTATATAAAGTTGTTTCTATTGATTTACATTATGATCCTTAGGATTCATTTATCTAAAGAAAAAATGAATTCTTTAAAAGTATTTTTCTAAAAGTGATCATTCGTATTGATTGAAATAATTAGTCAATAAAAAATATTTTTATTATTGATTATAATTTATTTTAAAATATTTGCGTGAATAAAGAGAATATTTATTGTTCATTCATTTTTTTAAAGCAATAAAAGTGATCATCTTTTAAAAAAATATTTTTAAATAAATTATTTCTTGTGAAATAAGTGCATTTTTCAAGAGAACTAATATTTTCCCTAATCTCTAGCGAAGTGGGTAATTCTAAAGTCCCATCATATCAATTGACAAGATGTGTTGTAGATTTGAAGCGAAAAGTCTAGGAAAATACAAATTGCCTACATGAGAGAGCTTACTTTCATAATTGTGAAAATAAATTTTATTATAATTAGGAGTGTGCAATCGGACCGATTCTACTTGAGAACCAGGCCAAACCGTCCAAAAATTAGGTCTGAGAATTGGAACCCATTGGAACCGGTTTAGGAACAGAATAAGTAAATATTTATCACCAAACTACCTTATTTTGAAATTAGTTTTGGAATCAATTGTATAAGCTAAAAAGTTAAAACCTTAATTTTTTCCTCTAAATTTTAACCCCAATGCTCATTTGTCATTTGTCCTTCTTCACAACTCCTTGCCGGTCTTTCCCCTTCCCCTAAATTTTTATGGATGAATGGAAAACAAAGTTTCATAATTTATATTTTATGTCACGTGTTTAAACCTTTTATTATTTATAATTGTGAGTGACTACGTGTTCATCTTATAGATTATTGCTTTTTTGCAGATATGGATTTTTGTTTTTCATCTTTTACTTCGAACCATTTTGTTATTCATAACATCAGATGATTTTGCTATAAAAGATGAACCAAAAAAAGGAACGAAAAAAAAAGTTCCCTAGTAGACTATGGAACCGCACTCGAAAAACAAGATAAGTTTCATGTGATGCCTCACAACACGTGTCCTTTTTATATTATTGTTTTAATAGCATGCAAAAACTCAATAAAATTTTCTCAACCAAAGTTTCTGCACAAGAAATCGCACGAGTGAATGTATGTATTATTTTTAGTCTATAATTAGTAGTAATACAATTTTAACATATCATTCAAGCAAATACAAAATACAAAAATCCTAGGAAAGGGTTCGGCCAGCTAGTGTCTATCATTCCATCCTATTCCATAAATGAGATACCATCCGACTTAGGGATTGATGGTCTTGAGCATTGCCTCATCCCTTCTATCGTCATATTCTAGTGACTATCCTACAAACTGAATAACAAGGGATGAGCCGAAACCTAATAAATGAAATCTTTAATTTTAAGTTAGAAAAATTCTCTTACCACTTGTTGACACCTAAATTTTGACGATTTAGTTTATTTATTTATTGCATAGAAAATTAGGGGGTTAATTTTATTAATTTCATAGCATATAGATTTATGTTGCATTTATTTTTGATTTGCATTTTTTGCTTTTTATTGAATCAGTGGCGGATGGGTTCAAATTAATTGGCCAAACCTATTTTTAAATGATCAGAAATTATCATGTGAGAAATTCGAAATTCGAAATTTTTCCGAGATATGATGAATTTTTAGGTAGATATGATGAAATATTGAGGATTATCTTTGTAAGATTTGAAATTAAAGAATAATCTTATCAAAATCTTGAATCGTTATCAATAGGTGAAAAATTTATGAAAAAATATTGTGGATGTTGATTTCGAAAAAAAAGAAATTAAGATCCTGAATTTTCCTACAAAAGGCATATGCACATGCGACGTAGTGGGGGGTTCCGGATTTTTTTACTTGGTAGGGGAAGAACTTCCTTTGGTTTTTTAAAAAAAGGGCAGAAATTTCTTTTACTTTTTCCTTGGTTTATTCGGGTGAATAGTGAGCGGAGGGAAAGGTGAGAAGGAGAGAGAAGTGAAGTGACAGGGCAGCAGCAAGGAGAGTACGGAGACAGAGAAGAAACCCCACAGCTACTGTTCTTCTTCTTCGACTGCTGAAGTTTCTGCAATTTCTGCTCACAGCCGCGCTCCCTTTGTGCTCGCATCGACTCCTCCTTCCCGCGGCACCAGCAGTTGCAATCGAGCCTTCCGCGACGCCAGAAGCCGTTCTCGTCGCGCCTGCTGCCGGAAGCTTCTACCGCCAGCCCGGTCGCCAAGCTCCGCCCCTGCCCTGACGCTGCCTTGCCTGCTGCTCACCCACGTCAGTACGCGACCCACTCCCGAGACCGAACCAGATCTGCAGCCCACCGCCTCCGCCGTGCCGCGACCCAGCAGATCGCGAGCTAACTCCCTCCGCCCGAGCCTTCCTAGCTCCGCCCCTGTGCTGTCGACGCCGCCGGTTCGCCCACTGCATCCCTGCCGGACCCCGACCACCGATTGACCAGTTGACCCTTGGAGATTCACGAGCGAGCCTTGCTCGAGGAAGAAACAAAAGCAAAGAAAAAAACAAAAAAAAAAAGTGAAAAAGAAAATCAATTTAGGTATTTTTTTATTATTTACTTTATTTTATTTCTTTTATTTGCTTATCTTATTTTATTTGATGTTTTTTTTAGAATTAGTCTTTAAGGTATGATTGAGATTCCAAACATGAAAGTGCCCCTCAAATTAGGGATTGACAGTCCGATTTTCGCGCCCGAAATCCGACTCGCAATCCCTTACAAAAATCGACAATCTGATCTCGTGCCCGAGATTTGATTCACGATTTAATTTTAAAATTGGTCAACCCGATCTCATGCGCAAGATATGGTTCGCCAATTTTCGGATATCAATCCTATCTTGTTTGATTTGATGTCGTGGTGTTTGAGTTAGTTTTATTTTTGTAAAAAAAATTCAAAAAAAGTTTGAATTAGGATTATGTTTGTTTTTTTTTTTTTTTAAAATTATCTTGCATGTTTAAGATAGGGACTTTTATTTTGAGTCATGAAAAAGAAAAGAAAAAAGTGCATTCATTTAGGATGTTAGTTTTTTTTTTTTTCATTATTTGAATTGCATGTTTAATTTTAATTTCGAATTTCATAAAAAAAATGAAAAAAATTAGAATTAGGGCATTCTTTGCACGTCATTGCATATTAGATAAAAATTGCATTTTAGGTCTAGATAGATCTTTAGATAAATTTCATGATAGGTTTTTTTAATGCATGTTTATAAAGCATTTAGAATAGATAGTATTTCACTTTAATTTGATTTTTATTTTTAAGTGATTTTAATTACGAATTTTCGTTAAATAAAATCATGGAATAAACGTCATTTAGTTTTTATTAGGTCCATTTAATTAGAAATTGCACGTCATTAGAATTAGGTCATTTTGATTAATTTAGATTGCATATTTAATTACTGCGTGTTCATTAAGAAATCATTAGTTTTTTTTTTTTTATTCATTCATATAGTTTGGGACATTTTGCCATGTCATATTATTTCATATTAGATTAGAAGTATTGCATTGCATATGGACTATATTCTCATTAAAAAGTGAAAGCAAAAAATTGAGTGATTGCTTGTTAATTAGAAATCATATTTAAGATTGCTGATGTGAATTCTAATCTAACAACGCAGATGCTTTCGTTGCTTTGAGGTAAGTTCTGCATTATTTAATTGCTTTCTTGAGTGTTAAATTGGTGGTATGTGTACCCATATGATCACCTCACATGTTAGGAAAGTGAATTAAAATTAATTCAAGCTGCTTGCAAAACATTTTTCCGAAATAAAAAGAGAAAGGTACCGAAATGGCACTAGGATAGTTTAGTATAACCAAGTCCCCGTACCCAAAATCTCTGGTTCGTAGAAGTGAAATAATTCTCCAATTATCTTAGATGTCTAATCGACCTACCACAAACCGATTAGTGGCGACTCCCTTTTGCATGCTAGATATTTGAATTTAAATCGCGAGTTGGTATGAGCTTGGGAGAGCCCGAGTTAAGTCTAAGCTTAGCAATCCATTAGCCAAACCCTAGGTGCACACCCGAAAATTTGGTCGTGACAACTTGGCGACTCCGCTGGGGAATTGAGTTGAAACTCTTAGTGGACTTAGGCCAATTTTCTCTTTCTTTTGAAAAATGTTTTTGTTTGGCAGCGAGGATTCCAGGTACGTCCCTAACATTTAAGGTATTAAATGTTTTTACAGATTGGAAGGTATAAGGGGAAGTGTTTGCTAACCTTTGTTTTGTAGGAAGGTGTAGGAATGAATGGTTTACTTGCACATATGAAGTGTTGCTTGCTATAAACTGTTGTGCATGCTTTGCATTTACACTACACTTTTGCATACACAACCTGCCGTTGGACCTGGGCTGCATAGGCTCATTTAGGATGGTGTTGAGATGGATACCACTCCGACCGCATGCTTGCGGTATGAGTCACCCATCTCAATCTCGAAGTTTCTTTCATGGTGTCGAGAGTACCCACCTCGGTCCGCATGCCCACGACCTGCGTTGGCTCTTTGACTAAGCCAGAGTCATGAGGACCCGACATAGTCCACAAGCCCATGACTAGTCCGATCATCCTTGTGGCTTCACCTTGCTAAGCCTTATAGATTAGAAATTGAGCCACTTACCATGCGCATGTCTATGTGATTGCCCACCATTGGTAAAGTAAGTTCTCTAAATTTTTGCTTTTGCAATTTACTTACTTTATCGCATTCTTTTGTCGGTCCATGGCATTAGGGTTGTCAAGAGTCTTGATTAATATACAATGGGGACGTCGGACATTCGAATTATTCTCCCTCTAAAGGAAGAGCTTAGCACTTGGTGGGACAAGTTAGACCAAGCTGGCTGCCAATTTGTAGAGTTGCATATAGCTCGATTACTTCCACTGCTGCGTATCAATATCCATGGTGGTATCATCCATGCACTCGCCCATTGTTGGTGCCTTGAGACTTCAACTTTCATCTTTGGCGGTAATCATGAGCTCACTCCCACCTTGGAAGTATTGCCCTGGGAAAATCTTTGAAAGCTGAATTGATTAGTCCACCTATTGGAATTGATCCCGTTGTGGCCTTATCTGATTTTTTAAGAATCAAAGAGGACAACATAAGAAAAGTTTTGAAGGCTCACCGCCATACTTGCCCATTATCTTTTCTAAAAGAATGTTTCGAAAATGGCACTTCATTTCAAAAGCGTAGGGTTTTCCTTTTAGCTTTCTTTGGGTTCATAGTTTTTCCTTATTGCAAGAATGCTATTAACCCTTTGATGGTTCATTTACTTAAGCAAGTGTTGGAAGGGAAAAATTTTGTAAACACTATTCTAGCCGAAACCTTTCTTTCCCTCACTCGATTTAAAGGAGGTGGTGATAAGACCTTCCGTTCTTCTCCCGAGCTTTTGCAAATTTGGTTTATTTCTCATATAAGGGGATTTGGTGGTTTAATGACTATACATGATGTTAGTGATTTTAATCACCATATTATAAAATTTGAGAACAACCAAAAACATGCACCGGATTACCATTATTCTAGGTGGCTAGCTTTCATGAAAAAACCAACTTCCAAGGGTTTCCTATGGCATGCTAAATGGTTCCAAGTTCGTGTGGTGAGACTCATATGTGGAGGTGTTGGCTCAATCCCTCTATTGGGATTCACTGGAGCATTGGAGTACTATCCGACTAGAGTGACTTGTCAGTATCAAGTCGTGCAAGAGCTTCCCCCGGCGTTACAAGCAGATCCATTCAAAGTCAGCTTCGTTGATGGAAACCGAGACCATGAAGACTCTATTCTCACTATCAAATCAATGTGGGACATGTGCCATCCACGAAAACTCAAATGGCCCGAGGAAGAGCTGAAGGGTAAAGAAAGAAAGTACTATGCCTCGACTAAGTACATTCAATAACACAAGATTCCAGAGGAGCTTCTTCCAAAGATACCAGAGGCGTCGCTGAAGATCACCAATCGTGCCGAGAATAAACGCCTCAAAAGAGTTGCTGAAAAAGCTGAGGAGGAGAATAAGCGATTGCGCCGAATGGTGTCCCGAGTGTATATTGATCAAGCTAGATGAAGTGCTTGAATCAATCTTGCTATTTCTAGATTGATGTTTAGGAAGTTGAGTCATTTATTTTCCTAGTTCATTTGTTTAGGACACTTCAAAGTTTTTACATTGTCAATGTCAGAAAAATCTCAAAAGTGTTAGACCTTTCTCATGGACCGGCGTACTTCATATGGGATACTTATTTTTGTTCATTTCTCAATTTAGGTGATAACGAATCCCTCACGTTCACCCATCATTACAAGATTGAGAGCTAGAATGGCCGACCAAACTGAAATGCGTGATCGTATGTCCGCTGTGGAGACTCAACTCCAACAAGTGCTTGCTTATATACAGTTTATGACAGATCAATTCCAATCCCTCCGAGCGAATCTGACTCCTACACCTGCTCTCCCCGAGATAGTAGTTTCAAAGCTAACAAACAAGGCCCAAATGATTGATGATGACATGCCTGAGCTGGAAGATGACCCACCGTTGATCATAGCCGAAAAGGCTAAGCCTGACAACGTCCCTAAGATGGAGCAAGATGAGCGCATTGCGAAACTTGAGGAGAAAGTGAAGCAATTGCAAGAGTCATAGAGTTCACTACCATTTGACTTGTCCATGTATGAAAAGGTCAAGATGCCAAAGAAGTTCAAAATGTCGGAGTTCGAGAAATACGATGGTACTTCCTGCCCAAAAGCTCATTTGCAGATGTACCACATACGCATGGCCCAATATGTCAAGAATGAGCCCCTCATGATTCAATCATTCCATCCGAGTTTGACTGGGCCTACACTGAACTGGTACATAATGAAGAATGTAAACCTCCTGACACTTGGAATGAGGTGACTGACACATTCCTCAAGCAATATAAGTTTAACATGGACATTGCACCTTCCCGAGAGGATCTTGAGTGGATGGAGAAGAAGAAGAGTGAGTCGTTTAAGGAGTATGCTGTGAGGTGGCGAAATTTGGTCGCTCAAGTCACTCCGGAGCCTGCTGACAAGGAGTTGATGAAGTTGTTCGTCAAGACTCTCCCATTTGAGTTTCGCAACCGAATGGCTAGCACGTATGTTGAGAACTTCAACCAACTTATCCTGGTAGGTGAACTAATCGAAGTTGGGCTAAGAGATGGATGGTTCATTGAACCGAGCCATCAAGGCAAAAGGTTCACCATGAAGAAAGACAAAGAACTTAGCACGGAAGTCAATGCTGCATATACACAGTCTGACAAGCCTCCGATTGTTCATGTCCCTAAGAATCAACAAGGCGGAAGCTGATCGATCACGCCTCGACAGTTTGTTAAGAGGCAGTTCACTCCTCTTCCTGGTTCTTTGTCCCAGGTCTTAAAGGTCCTTCAAAAGAAGGAATTGTTGTCTTACGAGCCAAAGCGACCCAAGGCTGAATACTTTTACTTTTTGCTAATCGGGCCATGTTAACAACCTAACTCATTGCAATCTATCAATGATCTTGATTAATTCTCCAAAGAGTAGAACAATTTAGCATTGAATGTCATATTTTCAATATCAATGCCAGGTTATATACATATACATTTATATATCTATTCCTAAATAAATTTATAATGGAACTCCAGCACATGCTACATGAAAAGGTCCCGAACAAAAGGAGTGTGCAAAAATTATAACCAAAGAAACTTTCAGATATATGCCAAATTGATTCCTAGTGTAATAAAAAGACCCTAGTGCATTAGAGATAAGACCCTAGTGCATTAGAGATCAATCTCATTGAGAATCAATCTTTTAGTGGAGGGCTATAGAAGCAATGTATTGAACTAACTGTGAACAGTAAACCTTCAATATGGCAATAAATTCTCCTAGTGCAGGGGAATAGAAAGGGATTAATAAGTAGGGCTTTTCCCACATCCATGGCGTGCTTCTCTTTGTCAATCATTTTCGTATTTGCCCCTTTCCTGACTAGATTTCCGATCAGGATTATATCAAATCAACTAAGTAAAATGAGATGCTCCCATCTGCTTATGAAATTGGCTCAGATCCATATATCTCTTTGGTAATAAACAAATAATAATCCTATTGCCTACATACAATAGGGTCCCAACGGATCACGACCCATTAAAAATAGGAACTCACTACATATACATAGGTAACAATTTGTGCTGAAAACCAAACTCACACCACACAGCATCAATCAAACTAGCATTGGTCTCCACATCACACAACAGAGGATGCCTAGCCTTAACTTACACTACTTTGACACCAATTTGCCAGGATTAGATCTAACGGACAAAGAGAAGCTGAGAAAAGATTTAGATTGCACTGATTTACACTGATTTAACACAATCCCGTGACAGCAAAGATGAAGCCTTTCAACCAAAATTGAACCTGTAAACCAAAACCCCAGCCACTCTCCATATCCCTTAAAGAATCACGTTACTTCCATACCAAAAGACTCAATAATTCTACCACTTATTGGGACTCACTTGAGCATGGAGGGAAAAACAAGAAACAGAATCACAACCAAAGACAAGTTGAAAAACGATTAGACTTAAGTAACAAAGACAAGTGGAGAAAAGATTCGGATTGCACTGATTTATCACGATCCCCTAACAACAAAGATGAAACCTTTCAACTAAAAATTGGACCCAGAAACCAAACCCCAACCACTCTCCACATCCCTTAAAGAATCATGCTTCTTCCATACCAAATGACTCAATAATTCTTCCACTCGTCGGGACTCGCTTGGACATTCATAAAAAGAGCAACATAATCACAACAGGTCAAAATCAAGCACCGATATAAGCATAATAACACAAGCACAACTACTTTAGAAATCAACGTTAGAGAGAGAGAGAGATTATTTACCTTTGAAAATTCGTCGCTTTCGTAAAATTTTGATGAGAATTGGAGAGCTATTGAGGAGAATGCTTCAACGTTGATACTTTGGAAACAGAAAGTCGTCTATGGGTGAACAACGGAGAAAGAAAAAAAGCGTAGGGTTTTATGTTTCGGATAAAAGAAATCCTATCCAACCTTATCCCACCCCCCCTTCGGATTTTTTTATCCGATCTATATCCCTTCTATATCCGACCTTATTCTATCCTAAACAGCTACCAAACATGGGATAGGATAAAACATATCATAACCTGATTTTTATCCGGACGACCAAACGCAGCTTGGTGGCTTTCGTCAGCCCTCGTTTGACCACCTGTGAGATGATCATCGCTTGCTCTCAAATCTCAAATTTCATATCTATGCAAGTGTATTCGGAGGGGTGAGATCGAGAGGAGGAGTGATTGTCCTTTATGATGATCTAGCCATGGCAAGCTTCGAAGCTAGATCTGACCATAGCAATAGCTTCAGCCTAAGAGTCTACGGAGGCTTGAGAGTTGAGAGTCTTGAGGGATTAGAGGTAAAAGGCATGAAAATATGGGCGTCGAAGAAAGTCATTGGGCTTAGCCCATGCTTGGATCATTGCTCGAGCTGATAACGAATCGGTGTTGCCGATGTTATTATTTGAGATTTTCCTTTTCTTTTCTATTTTTCACGTGAATCTCGTGTGGCGCCACAGCAGCTCTAAAAAAAAAAAAAAAGTGTAACTACGAGTACAAATTAGGTTTCGTGATGGCTTCCAAATGCATAAAACAAAAATAAAGAAGAAAAGGAAACACGCTTTGATTGTCATGTCACACGAAAGCAAGATGTTGAGATGGCAACTAAAGTAAATGATGATTGGCCCACGTGTGGATAACAAAAATCCAATCATGACTAAGTAATAAGGGGCCTGTACCGTTGCCCAGTCCGTACCTCCCCAGATGTGGGGAAAAAGAACAGATTCTCGACTGCTCCTTTCCCCATGTCTCTTGTTTTATACTCTCAATTTTTCCGGAGACCTTTTGATGTTTTTGTCTTTCTATTTTTAGTGTGAATGCCTTAAGGGATAATTAGTTCCTGATCGGTCAATTTCCACTTAAGAATCGGACCAATGGGATCAGTTCCCAATTCCCTTCAATTGAGAATCGGATCATTTGGTTTTGAAATTGAATTGATTGGTCCAATTTCTAAGTGATCCAATAAATTGGTTGTCTATATTTTTTTCTCTTTTTGATTCATCATGCATGATATCTTTGATAGATGCCTCATCCACAAGGCTAAGACTCCCACTGTTAAGCGGGTCAAAGAACGGTACTCTCTCTCTCTCTCCCTCTCTCCATATTAGGCCCTTTTTTTTTTTTTTAATACAGATTTTAAGAAAGATAAAAGATTTGACTTGGTCACTTATTCTAATTTTATGGAATCGGTTCAATATCAAGGGAATCGCCTAGAACCGGCCAATTCGTTCCATCTGAGCGGTTCTCGATTTGGATGGTTCCTTTTGCTCGCCCCTATTTGCCATTGGGAGAGCTCTTCACTCATTTAGTGGCTATTCCCTCATTATTTTCTTTTAGAATTTTATTAGCATAATAGTCTTTAAGTTATTCGTTATAAGTCACAAATTCTTGTAGGAGTGGACCCCATAATAATTTATAATAATTTATTATTTGATTTTTGGTGACCCAAAACCTGTTAGATTAAAAACTATCACTTAATCATTTCTCTTTCTTTTATTAGTGAGGAAGACACTTTCAAAAATAAAAATAAAAAACCAAAAAAATTACTTCTGAAAAAAAGAATTTAAATCGATAGGTAGCACAAGACTATATATATGATGTTAATTAAAATTGATGGATTAGCGATGAGGATTACTTGCACAAACGAAATATATCGAGAAGAAACTTGAATTCGATACTATACTAGAAAATCCAATTTAAAAATTTAAAGTTATATCTGATTAGAGACTAGATGAATGTAAATAGCCTTGTTATAATCCAAGAAAATGATTATTAGGAACAAGATATGCTATATCTTATGATGACACGATTATCACGTGATTTTTTGTAAACCTATTTGTTGAAAAAAATGGCTTTGGTTATCTTTTTCGTTCAAACGATGTTAGACAGCAATTCACGTTATCAACAACCCTAACATGACTCTTTTAATGTTAAAGAAACTTCAAAAAATAGAATTAATAATCATCAAACCACCTGAATCTTTTAATATTAAAAAAACGTAAAGATGGAATTAATAAATCTTAAAATATCTGCCGCTAAAATGGGGACAGAAAAGCCTCCCCGAGACGCAAAAGACAAAAACGTGGTGGCTCTCGGCTCGCAGGAGCACATACAATAAATCTGTTGGAGGGGCCCACATCCCTTGGAAAAATACGTGGCAGTGACTGCACCACCGTCACTCTTCTGGGGTAACGGTGCAGTCAGCTTATCAATTTCCTTTTCTCACGACTATATAAGTCCACATGCCATCGCCCTTGCCCGTCGCCCGCTCCACTTTTCAAGTCGAGCTCTCTCGTACTGTCTCTCGAAACCCTACCATGTATGTTCATTCACTTGAAATTTGCTCATGTCTGTGACTCTAAATGCATATTGCCTCTCCTATGACCAAGTTTTACAGGAGACATATCCCCCAGGAGCAGAGATGTCACCAGGTAAGTGTATCTCTATTCATACCTTAAATATTTGTCGTTACACAGGTATTCCCTTTTTGAATACATTGACACTCGATTGAGTTGTCCCCAAAGATTTTTCTCCAGATTGCAATGCTGGGCGACTGAAGAATGGTTCGGGTCCTAGCCAAGCAAAATCTCCGTTTAGGTGACCGTAGAATGGTACGGGTCCTCGAAAAGCAATCTCCCCATTCAGGCGATCATAGAATGGTACGGGTCTTGAAAAATCAATTTTTCGTTTAGGCGACCGTAGAATGGTACAGGTCCTAGACAACACCTATTTCCCTATTCAGGCGACCGTAGAATGGTACGGGTCCTAGACACAATCAAACACTGTCATACTAGGTGATCGTAGAATGGTACGAGTCCTAGGAAAGCAGTTTCTTTACAAAGCCATGTTATAATTCTGGGCGACCGTAGAATGATACGGTCCTAGACATGTAACACCAATCTATCTTGAGTCACTTTACCCTCCTTGAAGGTAAGATATTTCGGGTAGGTTCCTTTGACATCTTAGTCTGGATCTGGATGTCTTGATTCTTTTTGTTGAACATTTCACTCTGGATGTGAATGTTCTTTGACCTTCCTCGTTATACTTTAGTCTGGATCTAGGTATTTCGAGCTTTAAATTTCTTGATATCTCAGTTTGGACCCGGATGTCTTGAATCTTTTCGTTGAATATTTCACTCTGGATGTGAATGTTTTTCGAGCTTTCTCATTATATCTTAGTCTGGATCTAAGTATTTCGAGCTTTTTTTTTTAAAAAAAAAAAAAGAAAAGAAATCTTGACATCTCAGTGTGGATCTGGATGTCTCAATTCTTTTCGTTGAACATTGGATGTGAGTGTTCTTCTCAATCTCAATGTTTCAATCTATTACCTGTTTAAACTCTTCGAGGAACCTGAGTGAGAGTTGGGTACTTGTGGAGTAAATAGGGATTTATCATGTACCTCAAGATGCTTTACCGCACTGACTGGTAAGTGACTGTAGGTACGTTCTTTCCTTTCGCATCATACATTTGCATTAGCATTTCCATGCATCATATAAATTGCATTTGAAAATGGGATTCACTTTCCGACAAAAAATCAAAAAAAAAAAAAAATCAAAAATCAAAAATCAAAAATCAAAAATCAAAAATCAAAAATCAAAAATCAAAAATCAAAAATCAAAAATCAAAAATCAAAAATCAAAAATCAAAAATCAAAAATCAAAAATCAAATCATTCAGTGCATGTGCATGGTCAAAATTTAGGTTTCAATTTGTCTTTGAACGCAACCTCTATGAGCTCACCTTCAAAGAGGGGCAGCTGTTGATACCTAAATTTTGGCGATTTAGTTTATTTATTCATTGCATAGAAAATTAGGGGGTTAATTTTATTAATTTCATAGCATATAGATTTAGGTTGCATTTATTTTTTATTTACATTTTTTGCTTTTTATTGAATTGGTGGCGGATGGATTCAAATTAGTTGGCCAAGCCTATTTTTAAATGATAAGAAATTATCTTGTGAGAAATTAGAAGTTCAAAATTTTCCCGAGATATGATGAATTTTTGGGTAGATATGACGAAATATTGCGATTTATCTGGGTAGGATTTAGATTTAGAGAAAATTTTTATCAAAATCTTGAATCCTTATCAATATGGGATAAAATTGGTGAAAAAGTATTACCGATGTGGATTCGGAAAAAAATTGAAATCACAAGTCTTTCACCTATAAAAAAGGGGTATGCGTAGGGTTCAAGGGGGTTTTTTTTCTTTTCACTTGGTTTTGGAAGAAAAGGGAAAAGTAAAATTTCTTTTTGCTTCTTTGACTGAAAAAGTGAGGAGAGATTGGCCATCCATGGGTTTTGAAGAGTGAAGGTTTTGCTTTTGCTGAAAAAAAGCAAAAAAGCAAAAGCAGAACAGAGAGAGAGAGGTGAGAGTGACAGCAAAAAAAAAAAAAAAAAAAAAAAGGAGGAGGTCCTGTTCATCTTCCTCGGGGAGACGACCAGCTCCGACTGCCGCCCGAGTCGCTGGACCCTACCACCGCACCACTAAGCCGCCCGCAACCGCCAAGTCTCGCGCCCTGCCATCGCGACCAGCCCCGACGCCGGCGGATCCGAGCGCCCCTGCTCACCTCCGCCAGCAGCTCTTCTCCATCAAGCCCGCCAGCCACCGCCTGTGCGTCCCACGCCCCTGCTCTGTGCATGATCTGCTCAACCCAGCGCCCGCCGTGTCCTCGACGACCGCCGCAGCAACTCGCCGCACTCGCTGGTGTCTCTTGCCGCTCCGCCCGAGTTCCCCTGCAACAGCCGAGGCCTGAGATCCACCTCTGCTCGCCGCGCACGACCTCCGAGCACCCCTTCGCGAGCCCGGGCCACTCCGTTCGATCTTGATTTTGATTTCTAGGGTTTCTGCAGATCTTTGCCCGTGACCCAGCTGCGTCCCTGCTTCCGCTCAGACTGACCCACGACGTCTTGCCGCCGGCCACCACCGCTGCTGTCATTATTCTGTTCACCGCCAATTCCCCTTGCTAGACCATCGCCGGAGCTCCGACCGTGACGCCCTCCGACGATTGGGGATCCTTCGCCCTCGGTGACCTGCTCCCCTTGGAGACCAGCTGCACAACACGTGACCTAGAAGAAAAAAGAAAAGAAAACAAAAAAATCAGATTAGGTAGTTTTGTATTATTTTATCTTTGTTATTTTTATGTAGTTTATAGTTTGTTTTCTTTATAGTTTTTTAGGGTGATCATTCATTGATACATGATTGAGATTTCAAACATGAAAGTGCCCCCTCAAATTAGGGATTGACAGTTCGATTTTCGCGCCCGAAATCTGACTCGCAATCCTTTATAAAAATCGATAATCTGATCTCACGCTCGAGATTCGATTCGCGATTTAATTTTAAAATTGGACAACCCGATCTCATACGCGAGATATGGTTCGCCAATTTTCGAATATCAATCTCATTTTGTTTGATTTGATGTCATGGTGTTTAGGTCAATTTTATTTTTGTAAAAGAAAAAATCCAAAAAAGATTAGGTTTGTTTTTTTAAATTATCTTGCATGTTTAGATTAGGGATTTTATCTTGAATCATGAAAAAGAAAAGAAAAATGCATTTAGGTTGTTAGTTTTTTTTTTTTTTTTTAATTTGAATTGCATGTTTAATTATGTGTTAGTTTTAATTTCGAATTTCGTAAAGAAAAACACAAAAAAAAAATCATTGTGCATATTAGGGTAGAATTGCATGTTTCATTTTAAATTTAGATAAGCTTTTTAGATAAATTGCATCTTAGATTAAGATAATGTCTTAGTTTAAATTAGGATTTAATGTGACTTAATCCTTAGTTTAAATTAGATAGAATCTTAATCTAGCTAGATCATTTTTGCATTTTTCTTAAATTTCAAATTTCATGAAAAAATAAAAATTTGTCTTTGCATAAATTAGTTTCAATTTTTAGGATAGATTGCATTTTCAAGAATAGAAATATCACATGCACGTCATTTAGTTTTTTATTAGGTTCACTTAATGAGAAATTGTACGTCATTAGAATTAGGTCATTTTGATTAATTCAAATTGCATATTTAATTATTGCATGTTCATTAAAAAATCATTAGTTTTTTTAATCATTCATATAGTTTAGGACATTTTGTCATGCCATATCATTTCATATTAGATTAGAAATAGCATATGGACCATATCCTCGTTAAAAAGTGAAAGCGAAAATTAAGTGATTGCTTGTTAATTAGAAATCATATTTATGATTGCTGATGTGAATTCTGATTTAACAACGCAGATGCTTTCGTTGCTTTGAGGTAAGTCCTGCATTATTTAATTGCTTTTCTAAGTGTTAAGTTGGTGGTATGCGCACATGTATGATCCCCTCACACATTACGAAAATGAATTAAAATCAATTTAAGCTGTCTGCAAAACATTTTTTCGAAATAAAAAGAGAAAGGTACCGAAAGGGCACTAGAAGTCTAGTGTAACCAAGTCCTCATATCCAAAATCTCTGGTTCGTAGAAGTGAAATAATTCTCTCATTATTTTATTTAGGTGTCTAATCGACCTACCACAAACCGATTAGTGGCGACTCCCTTTTGCATGCTAGATATTTGAATTTAAATTGCGAGTTGGTATGGGCTTGGGAGAGCCCAAGCTAAGTCTAGACTTAGTAATCCATTAGCCTAATTTTAGGTGGTGTACTCGAAAATTTGGTCGTGACAGTACTAAAAAATTATATTCAAAAGTTTAAATTTATATATGAATAGACACTACACAAATGTAAACAGCCTCATTAAAATCAAATGAGGATATATCGAGAACGAGATATGCATGAACTCTATCCTACGATGGCATGATTCGTCCAAGTCAACCTAAGCTAACTTGTCCCATTGAATTGAAAAACAAAATATTGAAACCAACATAAAATGTCACAATTTTTAATTGTTAAGCATCAATGATATCACGAAATAATTTAAGACAAATTTTGAATGCTTTTATACTATCTATGCCATACATCATTTGATTTGATCAGACGATTAGTTAATAAATGGTCGGAATCTCTAAACATAATTACATAACCACTGAGACTTGTCCGACATGAAAGGGGAGGTGGAGGGTTCGAATTCCCACATTCTCAGGGGGTTGTGATGGGAACGATTTAGTTTTAAGTGTGGGTTTCGACTCGAATGTCTTACAAAGAAGCAGGACAAAAGTCTGAGAGTGAGAGTTAGAGTAGGACCCATAAAAAAAAAAAAAAATCACATGCTTTTTTCAATGACCTCAATTGTGCCATAATTTCGAAAACTATTTTGATTAAACAAGCGAAGGTCCGGACATTGTAATACCTAATTGATTTGACTTGACAAAACCTCCATGGCAGACGCGATTCTTTCTCTTCTTTATGTTTTTCCTTCCTTTCCTTCATTCCCTTTTTTCTCCTCTTTTTCCTCTTTCTCTTTTCCTTCTTCGTCCCGTGGGCTGTTCTCGGCCACATAAGCGTCCACTTTTCCTCAAATATCTCTTCTTTTTTCTTTTTCTTTTTCTGGGGCCCACTTTGACCTAGTCAAAATAAAGAATGCTGTTCATGATCAATTTTTTTCTTCGCAAATAAAGAGATCCTCAGTCCAGGGCGCGTCTCCTACATTGACACATTCCATTTGGAGATGGCCGGCCGTGAATCAACCAGTTTCAGTCCAACAGGCGAGGCCATTCCTGGTCTGATGGGAGGAGATGGCCTCCTGGATCCCAAACTGCTCGCTCAAACTCTCCACAGGGGGGCCTCCATTCAGCGGGTGCCCGGGGACTCCGGCCATCCTGAAGAAGGAGAAGTGTCACCGAGCTCCTTCGACAAGGGCGAATTCGTTTCATTCCAGAGTGCCATGACCCCGATGCCTTGGGACGATCTAAACATAAACAAAGTGTTACTAAGCTCCTTTGACGATGACCATGCATGGATGGCCGCGTTCATGGACGACAAGGAGCTTAGGAAGGCCGTGGAGATGATCATGCCGATGAATTTCGGAGCTGCGTCGGGGAGTCCGGCCGTCTGTACAGATACGACGTGTTCCTGAGCTTCCGTGGTGTGGACACGTGCAACAGCTTCGCTGGCCACCTCCACGCGGCGCTGGACCAGCGAGGGATTGCCACGTTCATGGACGAGGAGGAGCTCTGGAAGGGCGAGGAGATCGCGCCGGCGATCCTCCTAGCCATCGGGGAGTCGAGGATCTCGATCGTCGTGTTCTCGAAGAGCTACGTGTAAGAATTTTCCTAATGTGGGCTACATTAATTGAGATTGTACTTAACCGTTTTTACGGAGTTGATCTAATAAAGTAGGATATAAAGTTTCTTAACAGTCGAATATGGGCCTGGCTTGTGTGGGCCGAGTTAGGCTTGGCCCGTGATGAGTGGGCCCGTCCAAAACTCTATAAATAGCGCTAAGGTCCCTCCTCTAGCCCTTACTTTTCCAAAAAATACTCTCTCAACTCACATAAGGCAATCAGTGAGTGGCGGTCTCATCGAGCCAGGAATCGAGGGTCATAGAGGAGAAGATCTTTAGCATTCAAGGCTCGGATTGCTATCGTTTTGCTCCAAGAATTGTGAATTCAAAATCAGGTACGCAAATCTTCGTTTTCGCCTTTAGGATGTTCGAGTTTCTAGCTATGTCGATCTTGGGAAGCCGTTTCGACGGCCTACTTTTGGTATTAGAGCGGGCATAAACTAGAACTCGAAGAATTTATCCGTTGAAATTTGATTTTGATTATATATTCGGATTCATTTTGTTGAGCTGAGTGTTTTCGTGTGTTGAGCCGACTATTTTCATGCGTAGCATGCCTCTAACAGAGGCGAAATCAGCTACCTATACCCGTTTCGGACTTGACTCAAGCTTGGATCCTTTTGCTTGTTTTTCATGATTTTTGGTCCGATGAAAGTGATTTTTTCTTGCATATATGGCTTCTCCTCGTCAATACGAGCATTTTGGTGGGTAGAACGCCTCTAGACGATGCCGGAAACGGCCGCACACGCCTCCACGCGCCGAGACGGAGCTCGGAGGCGGTCCCACGCGCCGCCGCGCCACCTCACATGCGACGACGCGTGGCTCACGCGCCCGCACGCGTGCGCATGTACGCCGACGCGTGTACCGACAGGTGGCTTCACGCGCGTGGACCGCTTCAGCGGTTTCGCCACCGCCAACACGTGTCGGCGATGACGTCATCATGACGTCACATAAGCCACCTTATGTGCAACCGCCACATGGCATGTGACGTCACCAATGACGTCACCATAGACCCGACCGGTTGTTGACCGGGTCGACTCGACCCGGTTGACCGTTGATCGGGTTGACCGAGTTGACCCGACCCGGTTGACCATTGATCGGGTTGACTCGACCCAGTTGACCGTTGATCGGATTGACCCGACCCGGTTGACCGTTGACCGGGGTTGACCCGATCCGGTTGACTGTTGATCGGTTTGACCCGTTGACTGGTCGGACCGGTTGACCGTTGACCGATCGGATCGGTAAACCGGCTTTCGGACCGGATTGGTATGCCAGCGCGTGCCGCTCACGCCATACACTCTAGCGGCGTGTGAGGGCGCGTGTGACCTCCGTTAGGCACGTGGTTGGTGTCGACGTGATCGTATGTGAATTTCCTACCCTGTGGTATATTTATTTGCATTATTGGATGCCTCTAAGGATATGAAAATGCATGTGAAACCCTAAGGTATGTGATTTTAGGGGTATTTTTTGCGTATTTTTCATGTATTTCTCTATGGTTTTGGAAATACAATTGCATGCTTATGATTATATCATCACTTGCGGAATATGTGTGGTGTTGATTTATTATTAGCATGTATTAATGAATAGAGTAATACAATTAGCATGACTTGTGATTTTAGTGACAAATAGCCCCTGTCATCAAGTCTAAAATCACTTTTGAAAGGTGAATGTGAGTCATAAAGTTATATCCCTAATATGAGAGAGTTTCAATTATTCAATTGGGTTGTGACCGCCAAAGTGGCACACTTGATTGAATTTGAGAAACATCGATTTTGTATTATGATGGGATGTCTCCTGTTCTAATGCGTGGTCATACTCCTAAAGGAGGTGATTGTGTATTAGTTCATGGAGGGATGCATGTACAGCATATGGTTGAAAAGTGACTAACCTTAGTGGTTCATACACCCAAAGGTGGTAAATTTGCGAAAGGTTAGAATATATTTTCATGGACCGCTGTCATGTGAAGAGTATACAATTGCATGTCATGTATTCTGCCCATAGATGTTTATATGATGATGTATGTAGCTCTTGAGATGTGTGTTAAGCACTCACATGATGTTAATTATATGTATTGCTTGTATAATCAGTCACATTCTCTGTAAATGGCAATTCCATTGCGATTGAGGTTCTTATTGGATCAAACTTCAAGAAATGGAAAGAGGATTTTCTATTTGGGATGGAGTTGGCAGATGTTCATATTGCTCTTACTGAGGATAGGCCGGCAGACCTTACTGATGCTAGTATAGAAACACATAAAGTACGTTTTGCTGCCTAGGAAAAGAGTAATAGAATTTGCTTGCTCATTATGAAACGGTCAATTCAGGAACATTTGATGAGTGGCTTGCCAACTGACTGTACTGTTAAGGAAATGATGGAAGCTTTGGAGGCCAGGTATCGTGTCTCCTCCAATGCTGAGATTGGTACACTTATGCAATCACTCTTTAATATGAAGTATGATGGCTCGACTGGAGTTAGAGATTATGTGCTTAGAATGGTAGATCTTCAGACAAAACTCCGAATTCTTCAGGTTGATATCCCTGAAGCTTGCATTGTGCATCAAGCATTAAATACTCTTCCTCCGGACTTTGGAATTATCAAGACGAACTATAGTTCGCAAAATGAGACTTGGTCAATCAATGACCTTATAGTTAGAGTGGTGGTAGAGGAAGAGAAACTGAAGAAAGAAAGAGGGCATCTTGCCTTGTATGCCTCTAGTTCTGCCAGTAGGAAAGGTAAATGGATTGCACATCATAGAGGAAATCCTAAAGCCATAGGGACTTCTAACTATATAGCTTCTAAGGGGGGAAATTCCGAAGCTGCTGGCCCCTCTACCACTATGGCTCCTAGAAAGGCACCTTTTAAGAGGGAGGGTGTCCTTTGCTACTTTTGTAGGAAGATGGGACACATAAAGAAATACTGTAATAACTATAAAGCTTGGTTGTCTAAAAATGAGCATAAAGGTAATGATTCTTTGGCACTTGTCTGTGAATCCAACCTATCTGAAGCTCCATCTAGTTCTTGGTGGCTAGATAGTGGTGCAACTAATCATGTTGCATTTATCATACAGGGATTCACAAATATAAGGACGCCAAATCATGATGAATCAAAGCTCACTGTGGGAAATAACGACATGATCAATGTTGAGTGTCGCGACCTCTTTTTTCGGCGCCTGTGATTAGGTACGGGCGTTGGCGGAGGCTAATGGTTTGGCTTAAATTTATTAGGCCCGGACTCTCCCAAGTCCACAAATTCACGACTTTAATAGTCCAAGTTTTTAGCCTGTAAGTTAATTTTTAAAATGGAGTCGCCACTAATCAATTTGGGGTGGGTTGATTAGAAACCCATGGGAAATATTGGGAGAAATACTCGCTCTTGCGCAACCAGAGAAATTAGGATCGGGGACTTGATTACACTAGTTAATCATTAATGCCCTTTCGGTACCTAAACTTGTTTAAACCCTAAGGCCTTTTTTGGATGTTTTAGGGATTTTCCATGCATTTTTGGGGAGGAAAAACATTTTGTGGGTCTTTTTCTATTTTTTGGACATAAAAGGGACTTTTTGGATTTTTTTGGTATTTTTTTAAGAAAATACAAGTCTTTTTGGCTTTTTATGGATTTTTTTGGCTCTTTTGGAAAATATGAAATATTTTTGATTTTTGGTTATTTTTTTTGAAAATAAAATATTTTTTTTAAATATTTTTAATATTTTTTGGAAAATAAAGTATTTTTGATTTTTCTTGCTTTTTTGGAAAAACAAATATTTTTTACTATTTTTTAATATTTTTCGAAAATAAATCATTTTTTTTTTATTTTTTTGAATTATTTATTTTTATTTATTTATTAAAATATTATTTAAAAAAAAAAAAAAACCGACCCGGGTCGGGTCCGCGGGTTGGGTCGACCGGGTCGTTGACCCGAAACGCGTAGCGGGGGCCCGACTCATTTTTTTTCTTTTTTTTTTTAAATTTTAAAAAAGGCACAATGGCCCATCGTTTTGGGGACGATCTGCCCAACCCGACGACTCGGAGAAACCCTACCCTAACCGACCCGAATTTCGGCACCCAAAATTGCGAAACCCTACTGGTTCCCGGCCCGGGTCCGACCCAACGACCCGGACCATGACCCGAAAAATCGGGAACCCTAGGGTTCCCGATTCGCGGCGCCGAGGAGGGGGGGCCGAGGCGTCGCGGCAACGACGGCGGCGATAGCAAAGATGACGGGGGGTTGCGATGGCGACGGCGGCGGTTACCTGTGGCGAGGTGGCGGACTGCGAGCGGCGGAGACGGTGACGGCAGAGGGTGCGCGATGCCCCATTTCCCTTCGATTTCTCTCTCTCTCTCTCTACCCTCTCCGGCCGCGAGCTCCCAGATCTCGGCTTGCTTGTCTTCGGCCCCCTATTCTGAAGTCTCTTAGTGGGAGGTTTCGAAGATCATGCAGCCCTCGATCCTTCGCCGCTTCTCTCTCTCTCTGCTGATCCATGCCCTTCGTCGTCGATGTCAGGGGCTATTTATAGGCGAGGGGGTGGCCGGTCGACGAAACTTCGACCGTCGGTCCCCCTCGCGTGCCGAGCGGCCCCCGACGGCCGAACTGGTGTCCCATCCGACGCCAGTTGCCCTGCCCACGTCGCCGTTCGTCCGCTCATCCGGCGTCGCGCCCTTTGCACGTGTGCTGCAGAGGCGGACGGAGGAAGAAGATGACCGAAGAGGGCTGGGCTGGAGGAGGAGGATGGGCCGTAGGGGCCTATGTTGAGGGGGCAATGGGCTGCTCTTTTTTTTGTTTTATTTTTGCTTTTGTGTTGTTTTGTTTTGTTTTTTTATTATCCCAAAAAGGCAAAATAGATTAAAAAAAACCAAATTAATTAAAAAAAACGAAATTTAGGCGTCAACAGCTGCCCCTCTTTGAAGGTGAGTTCGCAGAGGTTGCATTCAAAGACAAACTGATGCCTAAATTTTATCTATGCATGCGTAGCAGATTATATTTTATTTGGGACTTATTATTCTATGCAGAAAAAGAGTAATATAACTTTACATATACTAAGACAGATAAGAAGATACATGGAGTTACTTACCGAGAGTGAGTGAGATAGGGTGTGAACCCCGAGTTTTGGCAAGTATCAAGGCGTCATTTTACTTGGTGATATGAGAAGGTTGCTTCTCTAGGACCCGAACTATTTTTCGGTCGCCTGTTAGAGCACTCAGTAGTTTGTCTTGGACTCGAACCTTTCTTCGGTCGCCTTGACAGGAAATTGCTTTTCTAGGACCCAAACCTTTCTTCGGTCGCCTATCAGAGCAGTAAGTGGTTTGTCTTGGATCCGAACCTTTCTTTAGTTGTCGTGACGGGAGATGCGCCGACCTTTCTCAGGGCATCTATTTGTGGGTGTTTGATTTGTATCGAGGACACCAGTTGGTACCTGACCTTTCTCGGGAGATGTGCCGACCTTTCTCAGGGCATCTACTTGTGGGGTGCCTGATCTTTGTCAAGGACACCTGTTGGAACTCGACCTTTCTCGGGGGATGCACCGACCTTTCTCAGGGCATTGATTTGTGGGGTGCCTGATCTCAGTCAAGGACACCAGTTGGTAGTCGACCTTTCTCGGGGTGTGCGTCGACCTTTCTCAGGGCATTGATTTGTGGGGTGTCTGATCTTCGTTAATGACACCTGTTGGAACCCGACCTTTCTCGGGGGATGCACCGACCTTTCTTAGGGCATAAATTGGTGGGGTGCCTGATCTTAGTCAAGGACACCGGATGGTACCCGACCATTCTCGGGAGATGCGCCAACCTTTTTCAGGGCATCAATTTGTTGAAGATACCTGGACATTCACAGGCATTGAAAGAGTACCTGGATATTCACAAGTACTAACCCGGAGGATATTTGGGCCTTTGCAGGCGTCGAAGGGGTACTTGGATGATCACAAGTACAAACTCTTAGAGGATACCTGGATGTTCGCAGATATCGAAGGGATACCTGTATGATCACAAGTACTAGATGCTGGAAAATACCCGATTGCTTGCAAGTGTCGAAAGAGTATTTGGATGTTAACAAGTACGGACTTTGAAGGATGCCTGAACGTTTGCAGGCATTGAAGAGGTACTTGGATGATCACAAGTACGAATTTCTAAAGAATACCTGGTAGACGGAATATCGAGGATGGGTCTTGTATATTTGTGAAGGTCTCTCATCTCCTGGCAATTGGGGAATATCGAGGACGTGCCCCGCATATTCGTGAAGGTCTCTCACCTCCTGGTACCTCGCATATTCATGAAGGTCTCCCACCTCCTGGCAATTGGGGAATATGGAGGACGTACCTCGCATACTCATGAAGGTCTCTCACCTCCTGGAAATTGGGGAATATTGAGGACGTACCTCGCATATTCGTGAAGGTCTCTCGCCTCCTGGTAAAGGGAATGTTGAGGACGTACCTGAGATATTTGTGAAAGTTTCTCACCTCCTGGTAATGGGGAATAGTGGGGGAATATGAGGACGTACCGCATACTCATGAAGGTCTCTCACCTCCTGGAAATTGGGGAATATTGAGGACGTACCTCGTATTCGTGAAGGTCCTCCCTCTGGTAAAGGGAATGTTGAGGACGTACCTGAGATATTTGTGAAAGTTTCTCACCTCCTGGTAATGGGTAATAGTGAGGGCATGCCTCGCATATTCATGAAGGTCTCTCACCTCCTGGTAATTGGGAATATCAAGGACGTATCTCGCATATTCGTGAAGGTCTCCCACCTCCTGGCAATTTGGGAATATCGAGGACATACCTGGGATATTCGTGAAGGTCTCTCACCTTCTGGAAATTGGGAATATTGAGGACGTACCTCGCATATTCGTGAAGGTCTCTCGCCTCCTGGTAAAGGGAATATTGAGGACATACCTGAGATATTTGTGAAGGTCTCTCACCTCCTAGTAGTTGGGAATATCGAGGACGTACCTCGCATATTTGTGAAGGTCTCTCACCTCCTGGTAGTTGGGAATATCGAGGACGTACCTCGCATATTCGTGAAGGTCTCTCACCTCCTGGAAATGGGGAATATTGAGGGCATGCCTCGCATATTCATGAAGGTCTCTCACCTCCTGGTAATTGTGAATATCGAGGACGTATCTCGCATATTCATGAAGGTCTCCCACCTCCTGGCAATTGGGGAATATCGATGACGTACTTGGGATATTCGTGAAGGTCTCTCACCTCCTAGAAATTGGGAATATTGAAGACGTACCTCGCATATTCGTGAAGGTCTCTCGCCTCCTGGTAAATGGAATATCGAGGACGTACCTGAGATATTTGTGAAGGTCTCTCACCTTCTGGTAGTTGGGAATATCGAGGACGTACCTGAGATATTTGTGAAGGTCTCTCACCTTCTGGTAGTTGGGAATATCGAGGACGTACCTCACATATTGGTGAAGGTCTCTCACCTCCTGGTAGTTGGGAATATCGAGGACGTACCTCGCATATTCGTGAAGGTCTCTCACCTCTTGGAAATTGGGAATATCGAGGACGTACCTCGCATATTCATGAAGGTCTCCCACCTCCTGGCAATTGAGAATATCTAGGACATGCCTCGCATATTCATGAAGGTCTCTCACCTCTTGGTAATTGAGAATTTGAATGTAGCATGAGACTTACCTGGATGGTCGCAGGCACACGGGTGTACAAAGTAGAGGAATATTTAGATGAACACAGATATTTAATGATATGATCAGGGACCACTCAACTGGTCCAAGTGTAAGAAAGCATACCTGGGTGATTGCAGGCGCATAATGTGGTAGAATACTTGAGTAGCTGCTAGTATTTAATGGCGTAATTTTGAGGACAACTCTGACAGGTCAAGTGTCACGGAAACGGAGTATCCGAACGGTGGTCGGTACTCAAAGACAAAAGGATACTTGAACAGTCACGAGCATCCAAACTTTAAAGACAACTCGAATAGGTCGAGTGTCAACAGAGGGAGCATCTGAGTAACGGTAGGCACTCAAAAACATGGGGATGCTTGGACAATCACAAATATCAATACTCAGGGACAACTTGAACAGGTCAAGTGTCGATAAGAGGGAATACCCGGCAAGTGGTGGGTACTCAAAGATAATGGGATACTTGAACAGTGGCAAGCACCCGAACTCAAGGGACGATTTGAATAGGTCGAGAGTCAATAAGAGAGTAATAAGAGAGTACCTAGACAATGGTAGGTACTTTAAGACAAATGGGGATAGGGATATGCTTACCTGGCAATATCTCTGATCTCTGAGAGTATGTCTGCTATTTGCACAATATGCACACATGTATATAATGATTGTATATGCTGTAAATTCATAAATTCAAATGTGATTTATGCATGACAATTTTGTCAGTTTTGTACCATTGGAATTCCATTAGGGAAGATTTTGAAAGACAACCCTCATTTAGAATGTAGATGTCTTGAGCATGCCAGATGAGGGACTTTCAGTCTGAAAGGACTTTTCACTCACTCTCATGGAAAGGCTGTTTTATCCTGACCATTGATGCAGGATTTATAAGGATCACATTTCTCACTGTCATCATGTCAGCAGGGGTTTGAGTATTCTCGCAAGTGGTACAACTTTACCAATGTGAGAGGTCTTTGTTGAAATTGCGAGTCAAGAATCCTGCGAAAAGAGATAGAATAATCTTGCTCGTACTTCTTCGAGCGATGCTTATAGACATATGAAATCCTGCGTTAATTGAAGTGCCCCTAGTCTGAAGAAACTTTTTCAATGGGACGCAATGTAGGCTTGACTCATGTGTAAAAGGGTGAGTGCTGGTGATTGCCTTGGCATTTGTCACCAGTCTTTCTTCTCATGATCAGATGAAGGTTCTATCAATTGAACCACAACAACAACTTCTCTTGGGAATACAAATGGCTGTATTTTCTGTTTGGGGCATCGGCCTTGCTTTTACCAGGCATACTGCTTTTTTTATGCCCTTATTTCTCATTCCAATTTTTTTATTCATGGGCATTGACCTTGCTTTTACCAGGTACACTGCTTTTTTATGCCCCTAGTTTTTTTCTTGCTGCTTGAAGAACTGGTCTAGACAAGTTCAAGCAAACACCTTGGTTAGACAATTGGGTTTGCATCTTTTGATGGCGCTTCTGATTATGCTGCTCGGGTGGCAGTAATCTCTGCTTTGTCTTAATGTGAGGGTAAAATTACAGACTTACTTGGGTTATACAATGTATACAAATGCATAGAAAAGGAATTGCTCTTCGTCATTCTAAGGCACTTAAATTAACACGAGTGTTCGTATGCAATAAAGACACCCAAAGATTGATGCAAGTGCGAGCAAGAAAATTTCTATCCCTTTTCTCACCTTGTGATGCTGATTTGCCTTGTCTTTAACATGCTCCAGTGTGGGGTGATTCTTGATGAGAGAAGCTTCACCAGTGTATGGGGCTCAAAAGGGGGTGAGCAATGAAATGCCTCTCACTATTTTGGTTATTATACCATTAGCGAGATAACTCTTTACCCTACAGTCATGGAATCTTCTGCACTCATCTCACAAGTGTATAGATGGGGGACTGTGTGTAAGATATGGCCTGCCTGTCATCATTCTGACGCGCCTCATCCAGCATGCTCAACTAATCTTGTATTCTTCACTTAGCTATCTATTCTAATAATTCTCAATGGAATCAGTGATTTAGATAGACAAAATTATCATGCAAAAATCCATTTGGAGAAGACATGCAGCATTTTTTAAGTATGAGAGAGTTTGTACTCTCAAAACAAATGAAAGGTTTTTACTCAAGAAACCCTATTGACAACTTTAGGGGTGTTTACTTGGTGGAATTGTATTTACAAATGTGTTGAATTTTGAACATCAAAAGAGTTATTCACAAAGGGGTGTCAATGGATTGTCCTTATTAAGTAGGGAAATAACACAAGAAAGATCAGCTGGGGTTGGGGATTTGATCATTGATTTGACGGGCCTTTCTGCTTTTGCCCCTGCAGAAGAGAAGATGTGGAAATAGATCAATTAGTAGGGCTAAGATCACACGTGATTTGAGGCCTGAAAGGTTTCTGTCATTTGCTTTGGCGATACTTGAGACGCCATTTGGCTTGGGAGAGCTTATCATGGTCTGACATGCCTCTCATTGATTTGCTTTCTGCATCTTTGACGATCAGGTGATCCTGCAACAGACAAGAGGGATCATGTTAGTCAGAAGCTCTTTCAAGAGTCGAATAACTTGAAAGCGATACAACATTACCCTTCACTGGTTTACAGATGTTTGAATAGACCTGAAGTACGAGGAAGATATGAATTCCTGTAATTTTCACTCCGTTAGGTCATTTGCTTTCTTGTAATTTGCAGGTGCAAGAGAAGCAAATTTTTTTATTATTTTCTTTTCAAGCGACTAACTGTCATGTCGGGGATTCGAACCCCTGACTTCGGACCATTTTGCTTCTTCCCAAGTAGCACTTAACTAGAGGCGCCGACAATGTCCGTAGGGGGCGATTCCTTTTTCATTTAACCGAACCGGCTCTTGGACGACACGTCCTTTCATACCAAGTTAGGTAAATCGATGTGGGTCACTTGATTTGCCCAAATCAACCATTAAGCTTGTTTCTTGAATCCTATGCTTTCTGTCAGTAGGAGAAAATATATCAAAAGTGAATTCAGATACTGGGAATATTGGAAATGATACCAAATTACTCTTCCCCAGAGTTTGTATTTGCTGACTCTTAGGGATATTTGAGTGTCAATGACAGCCTTTTGTCTTTGACACAGTTCGATGTCTCTTTTGATTGGCCCTCCTCATTTGTGGCCCTGTATGCATGATTGATGGCTGTCAATTTATCTTCAACGCCTTCCTTTTGTGGAATTTTTCTTCTGTCTTTAACCATATGACCATTAGCAGCATTGGGCAAAGTCATGTACTTCAAACTTCTATGGAATCTGAGATGGACAATCAAAATCTCCAATTCTTTAATGGCAATTACTCTTGCGAGAGCATGCATCTGGAGCAAAAAGTGAGGTTTCCAAACCCTAACGTCATCATAAAAGACAGGGGGCTGGAGACTCGCTTTGAATGTCTGGATTTTTACTATTGACAGTAGCCAATTCAAAGGGATTGAAGAAATTTATTCCTTGTTCTTCTTGGCCCGTCGAAGAAAGTGTGAAGGCTGAAGGCAACATGGAGGAGGCTATCTTGCCTTGATCTACCATGGTGTGCATGCATCGAATTTAACCGCATGCCTATGCCTATTATGTCTGATCTTTTGTCTCCTGTAAGTAGAAGAAAGGGGACGTCATTCTCAATATTGTGTTAAGGGAATAAGACTTACCTTCTTTTGAAACAGGATGCTCCTTCCTGTTTGCCCCTGCTTTCTTGAAAAGGTGTCTTCGAATTTGGTCTGTTCACACGATGTGCCAGTTTCAAATGCCTTCTATTACACTAAGTCAAAGGGGATGATATTTTGAGACATAAAGTGAGAGAGTCAGAAAGGCAAACATGGTTAAATTTATCATCTTGTTTTGACGAAAGCTTTTGGTGATGAAATATTTTTTTATTTTCAGAATATGTCTTTGGGGGAGAAAAAGCACGAGGAAGCCCAGCCCTCAGTATTCTCCTTTGATGATATTTTCTTTTCATGGTTGGATAGCATCACTGGGCTGGTTTGGAATACCGCCTCATGCTCTCAAGAAAAAATATTATAACTGTACATTAAAGTACTGGAATACAACAGTAGCACACTAGATAAGAAACATAAAAACAAGCAAAACCGATGAAAACTCTTATGAAAAGGAGCGCTTTGATAATGTTAGTCCTGAAGTCAAGCGTCTTTGAATTCCTCGCCTCCAGTAGACTCGAAGTATTCGCATGCGATGACTACTTCGTTGAAGTTATGGAAGTGTAACCCATGTAGCCAACAGCGATATTAGTGGGGCAAAGCTTCTATGAACTGCTTTATCGATTCTTTTTCGGCCAGTTGAGGGTGGGTTTGCATCATAAAAGCCTTCCACCTCCCTGCATATGCTCGGAAATCCTCCGTTGGTCTTCTTTCGAAGTGGGCCAAACTCTCGCAAGGCAGTTCAGTTCCAATCTGATTTTGGTACTGATGCAAGAATGTGGAAGACAGCTCATTCCAATCCTTTATGAGGTAAATACTTGCTGTGACGAACCATTGCAATGCAGACCCCGTAAGAGTTTCTTGGAATGCCTGAGTTATGAATGACTTCAGGCCATAGTACCGACTCATTTCAGCATGGAGATATTGCAAATGAGCCATGGGGCAAGTCGTGCTGTTATACTTGTGGGGATTAGGTATCCACATTTCGCTGGGGGTCATGATCATATGAGGGCAAGACGGGCCTGATATGTCTTGGTTAGGCCACTGGTTTTCCCACTTCATATTCATCGTAGTGGTGAATTTTTGTGTTTTGGGGAAGCTGGACTTTACCGAGATTATCCCATTGCTTTCTTCTGGGTCAAAATTACCGAACGAGAATGAGGCATTTAAGCTATCCTCATGGTCAGGTGACGAGCTTAGTAGTTCATTGGGATCATAGCGGATAAAGATGAATGTTCCTTCTTCTGACAGGCTTTCGACCCTGTGTGAGGGTAGGAAACAGTTATATGATGAGTGGTCGATTTCATCTGTATAACACTGGAAGTCCTTGGGACTGTATCCTAGGGATTGGAAGTCTTTAGGGTTGTACTCTAGGGGATGGTAGCCTTCAGGGTTGTATTCTAGAGAATGCTCGAAGTTTTGGTGTGATAGCTCATCAGCTATCAAATTTCGCCTATACTCAGTGGTAGATGTCGAATTGATTTGTTTAGGCTTTCTTTTCTTGGCTCCTGGTCCAGACCTTTTGAGTAAGGCCCTTCGTTTCGCCAGTTCGATTCTGTCAAGGGGAGTGAGAGATATTAGAGCTTCACTCTCTGCTTCACTTTCTAGGTTGATAGGGGTCGGTATTCTTTGAACCCTAGCTCTTGCAGTAAGCTTGGGGAGCTGTCCTGTCGTGCCCCGGTCTTGAACAGGCTCCGTGTCTTTGATCTTGTACACAAGTTCCTTGCCTTTCCTAGTGGGAAACTTTTCAGTAATATGATGTTGCTCAGTCGCCCATTTATCATGCAAGGCTTCATTGACATCTTCTTCTCCTCTCTCAGCAACTAACGGCTCCTCGTGCTCCGGGATCATCGGTTCTTCGTAGGGCAAGGCGGATGTCAGGGCTGATGTCAATATTGTATTCTTGATGGAAAACATGGATTAGTTCCCTCCAGGTTTTAAGGGGACTAATCTTCCTGACAATGAACCATCGCAAGGCAGGGCCAGTCAGGTTTGATTGGTACGATTGAATCATCCTTCGGACTAGGTAGGCCTGTAAGTAGGTTTCTGGGTGAGAGGTATCAGCATACCTTTCGCATTCAGGCGCTTTGAGCTCTTCAGGGATTTCAAAACCAGCATAATTAGACAAGTCGATGGGAATCCGTCCCTGTAGCTGTCTCAAATTTTTCATGATCTTTTCAAGCTGTTTATCTTGTTGGTCATCCTCTAGCAAATTTGTAGGTGCCAGGAGTGTGATTAAAGCAGTTATGGAGTTGGGTTTAGCTTGAGTGGATTCCATTTGCCTTGAGAGTTGTCGAAGGACAATGGACATCTGTCCTACGCTGTCTTCAATGTTGGTGAGGCGATTTTATACATTATTTTGATCGGGTCCTATCACGTGAGGCCATTCGCGGGTGGCTGATAGTCGACGGTTCATAATTACCTGTTGTCGTAAAAACCATGAATGAGCATGATAGTGAACAAAGATTGACCCATGGCAATGGTCTAACTGCTTTTTATTTATCAAAAGAGGATTTTATAGACTGTAGACTTCTGACATCTAAAACTTGAAAGTAAGATGACAGTGCAAAATACTAGGTATTAAACAAAAAGTCTCTAAACAATGGGACAAAACTTTTATGATATCAACACAAGGGGACACAAGATTGCTATTTTATATGCGACGAGAAGCCTTGTTCTTGCGCAGATGCTTGCTTTCTTGGACTGACTCTGAGACATGTATCCAGCCCATTCCCAAATCCCCTTGCATAAGTTCTGCTTGCTCATGCTGGCTGATCTCGCTGATTGGATGAGGGATCGATGGCTTCCACTTTGTCGGGATACGATGGTTGTGGATGTAGGATTCAGAGGCGTGGTGGGCTTTTTCTTGTCCCTCAAGCCCTTCAGGTATCACAATTCTTTTGCGATGGCACCTGCTCCATGTTTCCTCGATAATGTCAATCTCGAATGTGTATTCACAACTTTGATGGGTGAAAAGGAGTGGAGGGGCCTTCCTCTTGAAAGGCGGTGGGATTTCCTGAAGGGCTCCATACTGTCGCGCCACTAGATATGGGAAATAAGAAATGGCGCCGGTGAGACCAAGCAACGGAATTGGATGGCGGTGTTTGTAAGCAAAGTGAGCTCTCTTTTCATGGAACCAACCAGCACACCATTGGAATGCCTCAGGAGCCGGGTCTCTTAGAAAGTTTATCTAATTTAAACAGCTTTGGTTAGGAATGTATGGTCCTAAAATCATAAATTTCTGTAATGGATTTTCGAAATCATTTATTTCAAACGATCGCATGAAGCATCGAAATTCACTTAGGTGAGAAAAGAACCAGACTTGTAAAATTTCCGAGGAGACCCGCGTGACTTTTTCCGTGTTTCTTTAAAATGATTGAGGGATAAGAATGTTTCGATTAAAATCATGTTGATATAATTTTGCCCCCTTGAGATCTAATCAACTATCCATGTCATCTTTGGACTTATGACATTTCTTTGATGGGGGAAATGATGAACCCGAAAAAGGCCAAGAGGAAAATCTCACTTTTTTGGGTCATGGGTTGATTTTCAAAACAGGTAGTCAAAAATGCTAGGGGGTAGATATTATGGTTGTTTTCAAGAATTTGCCTCATAACATGGACTTCAGTTCTTAAAAGTCGTGCTAACCCACGCAACGAGATAATGCCTGTTGATGGCCTAACAAGCTTTTTCTCGAGGGGCATTCCAGTGATGATGCTGTATTCTTCCAGAGTTGGGGTTAGCTCGAACCCACCAAACATAAAAGTAGTCGTCTTCGGGCACCAAAAATGTGCCATGGCTTGTATGACTTCGGGATGAACACGGACTTGAATTAACGATAGAAGATGACCGACTTTGGCTTTCACGCGCTCTTGGGCATACTGGTCCAATTGACCCCACCACCTGAAGAGTTCTGCTTTGGGAGTGGGAATAAACTGGATATCATCTTCTCCCATCGCATATAAACTGGGACTCGAAAAACCTACCATAAATTGCCATGGGCCAATAAAAAGACTGAGTAAAAGTAAATAAATTACTTTGCTTTTAAAGAAAATGGCAAGCACAAAGACATGCACATGAGATGTGTGGCTCGATTTCTAACTGAGAAGGCTTGTTGAAATTAAAAAGGTATCCGCCCGTCACAGTCTCGTGTTAGCAGCATACCCTCCTAACCTTGGCTAGAGAAATTCGGGGAAAAGAAAGGCAACCTCTACATCGCAGTCTTGCGTTCGAGGTCGTATCTTTCTTGACACCATCCTAAATATCTTATGGCGGCCGAGGTCCGGCGGCCGGGTTGTGTGTGCCATGTGTAGTGTTAAAACAGTAAAACATGCACAACAGTTTATAATCACAAGATAATCTATTTTAAGCAAAATTAAAATAAATTTCTAAGCTACTAACTTGCATAAAGAAAAACCTAAGTCAGTAAAGAATTTAAACAAGACAAAAAAGGCCTAAGTCCTCAAATTCCCCAGCGGAGTCGCCAATCTGTCGCGACCTCTTTTTTCGGCGCCCGCAATTAGGTACGGGCATTGGCGGAGGCTAATGGTTTGGCTTAAATTTATTAGGCCCGGACTCTCCCAAGTCCACCAATTCACGACTTTAATAGTCTAAGTTTTTAACCTGTAAGTTAATTTTTAAAACAGAGTCGCCACTAATCAATTTGGGGTGGGTTGATTAGAAACCCATGCGAAGTATTGGGAGAAATACTCGCTCCTGCGCAACCAGAGAAATTAGGATCGGGGACTTGATTACACTAGTTAATCACTAATGCCCTTTCGGTACCTAAACTTGTTTAAACCCTGAGGCCTTTTTTGGATGTTTTAGAGATTTTCCATGCATTTTTGGGGAGGAAAAACATTTTTTGGGTCTTTTTCTATTTTTTGGACATAAAAGGGACTTTTTGGATTTTTTGGTATTTTTTTTTAGAAAATACAAGTCTCTTTGGCTTTTTATAGATTTTTTTGGCTCTTTTGGAAAATATGAAATATTTTTGATTTTTGATTTTTGATTATTGATTATTTTTTTCGAAAATAAAATATTTTTTAATATTTTTGGAGAATAAAGTATTTTTTATTTTCTTGCTTTTTTGGAAAATAAATTTTTTTTTACTATTTTTTAATATTTTTCGAAAATAAATCATTTTTTTTTTTTTTTTGAATTATTTTTATTTATTTATTTATTAAAATATTATTTAAAAAAAAAAAAACGACTCGGGTCGAGTCCGCGGGTTGGTCCGACCCGGGTCATTGACCCGAAACGCATAGCGGGCCCGACTCATTTTTTTTTTTTTATTTTTAATTTTAAAAACGGCACGATGGCCCGTCGTTTTGGGGACGATCCGGCCCGACCCAACGACCCGGAGAAACCCTACCCGGACCACCCGAATTCCAGCGCCCAAAAATTGCGGAAACCCTACTGGATTCCTGGCTCGGGTCCGACCCAACGACCCGGACCGTGACCCGAAAAATCAGGAACCCTAGGGTTCCCGATTTGCGGCGCCGAGAAAGGGAGGGCGAGGCGTCGCGGCGGCAAAGCGACGACCCGGGGGGTTGCGATGGCGGCGGTTACCTATGGCGAGGCGGCGGACGGTGAGCGGCGGAGACGGCGACGGCAGAGGGTGCGCGACGCCCCCTTTCCCTTCGATTTCTCTCTCTCTCTCTCTCTCTACCCTCTTCGACCGCGAGCTCCCAGATCTCGGCCTGCTCGACTTCGGCCCCCCGTTTTGAAGTCTCTCAATGGGAGGTTTCGAAGATCTGCAGCCCTCGATCCTTCGCCGCTTTCTCTCTCTCTGATCCGTGCCCTTCGTTGTCAACGTCGGGGGCTATTTATAGGCGAGGGGGTGGCCGGTCGACGGAACTTCGACCACCGGTCCCCCTCGCGCTGAGCGGCCCCCGACGGTCGAACCGGTGTCCCATCCGACGCCAGCTGCCCTACCCACGTCGCCGTCCGTCCGCTCATCCGGTGTCGCGCCCTCTGCGCGTGTGCTGCAGAGGCGGACGGAGGAAGAAGATGACCAAAGAGGGCCGGGCTGGAGGAGGAGGATGGGCCATAGGGGCCATGTGGAGGGGGGAATGGGCCGCTCTTTTTTTTGTTTTATTTTTGCTTTTGTTTTGTTTTGTTTTGTTTTTTTATTATCCGAAAAAGGCAAAATAGATTTAAAAAAAACCTAATTAATTAAAAAAACCGAAATTTAGGCGTCAACATTGAGTTCGTGGGAGATGTCATTTTGATTTTAGATACTGGTTTTAATATGATATTAAGAAACACTTTCTATGTACCTTCCTTTAGATGGAACTTAGTTTCCGTATCGTGTTTGGACATGTGTGGTTACTCTTTTGAAATAAAGAACAATACAGTATCTATGTTCTTTAGTTCAAATAAGGTTGGATGCTGCAACATGTTCAATGGATTGTACAGGTTGTGTTTGTCTCCCAATGATATATACATCGCTAATACAGTTGAAAGTGTCATTCCCAAAAGACCTCTACCCAAGGAACAGTCTTATGCGTTATGGCATAAACAACTAGGTCATATATCCAAAGAAGGAGTAGAAATGCTGATAAAGACACATATCCTGCCTACTCTTAAAGGTGACCAAGAGACTTGCATAGACTGTTGTAGAGGAAAGATGACTAAGACAAAGAAGAAAACCGCAGTTCGAAGTTCAGACTTACTAGAAGTCATTCACACCGATATCAGTGGGCCCTATACTGCAACTTTGTGTAGAAATTTTTATTTCATCACATTTATCGATGATTATTCTCAATATGGTTACCTATTCCTGATTAAGGAAAAGTCTGAATCTCTTGACAAATTCAAAATCTATTGAACTGAAGTTGAGAAACAGTTAGAAAAGGTAATAAAGGTGGTTAGATCTGATCGAGGTGGAGAATATTATGGTAGACATGGCAATGTTGGGCAAATTAAAGGACCATTTGCTAAATACTTAGAGGATTCTGGGATAGTGGCTCAGTTCACAATGCCTAGAAGTCCTGAACAAAATGGTGTGGTTGAAAGGCGTAATCGTACTCTCATGGATATGATAAGGTGTATGATGAGTAGGACTAATTTGCCTGATTTTTTGTGGGGTGAGGCTTTAAAAACAGTATTTTATATATTGAATCGTGTTCCTACCAAAGCTGTTACATCAACTCATTTTGAATTATGGACTGGACGCAAACCAAGTTTGAATCATTTCAAGGTCTGGGGATGTCTTGCAGAAGTAAGATTGAATAATCCACCATTAGGTAAGTTGGAGGCTAAAACCACTCAATGCTACTTTGTATCTTACTCTGAGCATTCAAAGGGATATCGGTTTTATAATCCAAGTGGAGGAACAAGGATTGTGGAATCACAAACGGCCAAGTTTCTGGAATTTGATGTAGCCGAAGAGCATGATTGCTCACAAATTAGTGAACATGACAACATGATGAGACCTACTATGTCTTTCTCCTTACCTATGCAAACAATTATGGAGCCTACTAGGCCACAAACTGAACCTATTAATGCTGAGAATCCTATTGATGAAATTGCCACAGATGAAGTTCTTCAAGTTCCTCAGACTCAAAATGAAGTTACAATAGCTCCTCTTAGGAGGTCTACTAGAGAAAGGCGTTCAGCTATACCGCCGGACTATATAATCTATTTAGGAGAACATGATTATGATTTAGGTTGCATTAGAGATCCAGTGACTTATATAGACGTCGTTTCCTGTCCTCAATCAAATTTGTGGTTGGATGCAATGAGAGATGAGATGTAGTCTATGAAATATAATGACGTTTGGGAGCTTGTTGAATTACCAGAAGGTTGTAAGCCCATAGGTTGCAAGTGGGTTTATAAGACTAAAAGAGATTCAAAAGGAAAGATTGAGAAATTTAAAGCCAGACTTGTGGCCAAGGGCTTCACTCAAAGAGAAGGGATAGACTATGAAGTAACATTTTCTCCAGTTTCTTCTAAAGACTCCTTTAGAATGATCATGGCATCAGTAGCTCATTTTGACATGGAATTACATCAGATGGACGTTAAAACTGCTTTTCTAAATGGAGACCTTGATGAGGAGGTTTATATGGTGCAACCTAAAAGTTTTGCAGCAAATGATTCAGGTAAGTTTGTATGTAAACTGAAGAAAGCTATTCATGGTCTCAAACAAGCTTCCAGACAATGGTACTTGAAGTTTCACAATGTTGTTACTTCTTTTGGTTTTGTTGAGAACAAAGTAGATCAGTGCATATACTTTTGCAGGTCGGTGGGAGGAAATTTATTTTTCTTATACTTTATGTGGATGATATTTTACTTGCAAGTAGCGATATTGGATTACTGCGTGAAACAAAACAAATGTTGTCAAAGAATTTTGACATGAAAGACCTAGGTGAGGCATCCTTTGTTCTTGGTATTGAAATCCATAGGGATTGTTCTCGTCGTATGTTAGGTTTATCTCAAAAGGCATATGTTGATCGTATTTTGGAGAGATTCAACATGCAGGACTGCAAATCAGGAACTATTCCTGTTGTTAAGGGTGACAAGTTAAGTCTATCACAATGTCCTCAATCAGATTTTGAGAAAAATCAAATGAAGGATGTGCCTTATGCTAATGCACTTAGAAGTATCATGTATGCTCAAGTGTGCACTAGACCAGACATTGCCTTTGTAACAGGGCTTTTAGGCAGATAACAGTCGAATCCAGGACACAATCATTGGGTTGCTGCCAAAAAGGTCTTGAGATACTTGAAAAGAACAAGAGATTATATGCTGATTTATAGATATGTCCATGATTTGCAATTGTTGGCATATTCAGATGCAGATTTTGCTGGTTGTGAGGATGATAGGAAATCGACAACAGGATACATATTCATGTTGGCAAGAGGCGCAGTATCGTGGAAAAGTGAGAAACAGAAATCTATATCTTCCTCTACCATGCAGGTGGAGTTTATAGCATGTTTTTCAGCTACTACTCAAGCTGTTTGGCTCCGAAACCTCATTAAGGAATTGATCGTATTTAATTTTGTGGATAGACCCATGCAATTATATTGTGATAACAATTTTGCTGTGTTATTTGTCAATAACAACAGAAGTCTCAAAGGGTCTAAGCATATGGAGGTCAAGTTTTTGACCATAAAGGAAATGGTACAGAATTGTGACATTATAGTAGAGCATATTCCCACAGACGATATGTTGGCAGATCCACTGACTAAAGGCCTACGCCCTTGTGTATTTGAGCGACATGTCATGAACATGGGCTTGGGAGAATCGTTGGATACTGTCGTTTAGTGGGAGCTGTTTCAGGTTTGCTCTAATAAAGTTTATATATGTATTTTGTTACTTTTTGTAACATTTCGATATATGTCAACTCCTTTTGTATAAGTTGTTATTGAGTTGTGTACATATATCTAAGGAAAATCTCAAGGTATTGTGTAAGCCTTGAGTGAAGGCTGGGGGCATCTAGTTATCAGCCTTGAACATATGTCTTGATTACACATAAAGAAAGGTTAACCATAAAGATAAGACATATATGGGTTCATTAGAACCATAAAGATATTCTCTAATGCCATATCCGGTTTTCTATGACACTTAAAGTAAGAGAATAGTGACCGACAAATGAGATAACACATAAGGTAAAACTCTTTATGAGGTGTTATCGATTTGCCACACAACCATATTAAATCTATATCAGTAAAGTTAATAGCACTTGTGACCATGGAAGGCTCTGTGTATGTATATGCAGTTACCGCCATGATCCGGTGTTGGAGACTTTATGGGATCCGATTAACTGTTGAGAATTATCTATAGATCAACATAAAGGTGCGCACATACAGTACGGTCTCAATTAATATAGCCCAAGTGGGAGAATGTAAGAATTTTCCTGATGTGGGCTACATTAATTGAGATTGTAATTAACCGTTTTTACGGAGTTGATCTAATAAAGTAGGATATAAAGTTTCTTAACAGTCGAATATGTGCCTGGCTTGTGTGGGCCGAGTTGGGCCTGGCTCGTGATGAGTGGGCCCGTCCAAAACTCTATAAATAGCGCTATGGTCCCTCCTCTAGCCCTCACTTTTCCAAAAAATACTCTCTCAACTCACATAAGGCAATCAGTGAGTGGCGGTCTCATCGAGCCAGGAACCGAGGGTCATAGAGGAGAAGATCTTCAGCATTCAAGGCTCGGATTGCTGTCGTTTTGCTCCAAGAATCATGAATTCAAAATCAGGTACGCAAATCTTTGTTTTCGCCTTTAGGATGTTCGAGTTTCTAGCTATGTCGATCTTGGGAAGCCGTTCCGATGGCCTACATTACGTGTCCTCTAGCTGGTGCTTGGACGAGCTGGTGAGAATTGTGGAGTGTGGGGATGCGATGGGGCAGATCGTGTGGCCGGTGTTCTACAAGGTGGATCCGTCGGATGAGAGGAAGCACAGGGGGAGGTACGGACAAGCGCTAATCAATCACGAGGAGAGGTTGAAGTCGAACGGCGGCGATTCGGAGAAGGTGAAGAGGTGGAGAGAAGCACTGACTGAAGCTGCTAACATCTCCGGCTGGCATTTGGTTGACCAGTAAGGCTACCATTTAATCCTTTATGAGTATGCGTACTGTTTGTTTTTTCGCAGAAAATTGTGTTTTAACTGTTGATTACGGGATTTTGTGGCAAAAAAAAAATGTTGATTGCGGAATTTCACTTATTTCCTTTGCAGTGAATTCATGGTAATGATCTGCTTCTCTGTTGAACTTAATGCTGACTGAAATTCATTCTGATCAATTTCTTATCCATAGAGTTGATTCCCCTGCCTTCTTTTTAGGTGCCGATTGCTGAAAACTGAATTTCATCTGGTCTATAAAAATGTCATTGGAGATTAACTTAGTACTCCTCATATCGAATGTCTTTGAATTTCCTTGAATATTCACAATTGGCTTTATGCTTTGAATCTACCAGGCGCGAGTCTAATGTCATTCAGAGCATTGTCAGGAGAGTATGGGCTCAGGTTAATCACAATCAGTTACATGTTCCTGGAAACGTGGTTGCCATGGATTCACACATGTCCCGTATGCGTACTTTGCTAGACATAAAATCAAATGAGGTTCGCATGGTCGGAATTTGCGGATTTGGAGGAATAGGGAAGACGACTATCGCCAAAGCTACTTACAATGCTTTCTCGCACAAATTTGAGTGTTGCAGCTTTCTTTCCAATGTTAGAGAAACTTGTGAGAAATCCGCAGAAGGTGGCCTACTTCAGCTTCAAGAGACACTTTTTTCTCAGCTAATGTGGGATGATGGTTTGAAGCTTGGCAATGTCCACAGAGGTTCGAGCATGATAAAGACTAGACTTTGCAAAAAAAAGGTCCTCATTGTCGTCGACGATGTAAACCAGTTGATCCAATTGGAAACACTAGTTGGAGGATGTGATTAGTTTGGTTGTGGAAGTAGAATTATCGTAACGACTAGAGATGAGCATTTACTGGTTGCCCATCACGTAGAAAGTATATACAAGGTTCAACCGTTAGATGATCCTAGTGCTTGTATGCTCTTGAGTTCGATTGTTTTTGACAAACTTTCTCCTCCTCCAGAGTATGGAATGCTTTCACATAACATAGTGGATTACACCAAAGGACTTCCCTTAGCTATTAAAGTTTTAGGTTCTTTTCTTCAAGGTAGAAGCTTACTTGAATGGAAGAGCGCATTGGAAAAATTGAGGAGAGTTTTCAATGGAGAAATCTTCAGTGTGCTGAGATTAAGCTTTGATAGCCTAGATGAGTATGAGAAGGATATTTTCCTTGACATCGCATGTTTCTTCAAGCGAGAGAGTATAAGTTATGAGACAGAGATTTTGGAGAGCTGTGATCTCTACCCGGATAGTGGAATTGCTGTTCTTATGGATAAGTCGCTCATCACTATTGGGTGTGGCAAGCTGGAGATGCATGATATGATTCAAGAAATGGGAAGAGAAATTGTTCGGCAACAATCTCTCAAAGAGCCAGGGGAGCGCAGCAGATTGTGGTCCTATGAGGATGCGCTTCACGTGCTAACAGAAGGCACAGTAATGAACTGAATTATCATCTTTTGTTTTTGACAATATATATGCCTATTTGGTAGGGTTAAAGCCTCTGAAGAAGTCCTTTGGCCTTCTGCAAAAATAGAAGTTTATGAATTTTTTTTTTTTTTTTGGCTAAGCAAAGAGATTGGTCTGATCTTCCCAAATTAATCGCTTTTTGCACATCCCACTCTGAGATCCAAGTTTTGTACTGTTGACCTCTACCAGAAAGGAGATCAGAAAAAAATCTCTAGGAACTTATATACTAATTTTTTTTTAATGATTTGAAGTGTTTATAATAGTCGTGTCAAATGCTAAAGTAAAAGCAAATTCTGAAAGCTAAGACCAAATGGCACCCGAAGCACACCAAATCTGTTATATTATTACTAGTTAAGTCCTTGCATAACCTATACACCTTTGCACTTAAATTGTCTACTCATATATGTGCTGCCAGGGAACTAATAAAGTAGAAGCAATAATGCTCAAGTTGGTTGCTCCTGAAGAAGTATGCTTTAGTGCTCAAGCCTTCACAAACATGAAAAGGCTCAGACTTTTTTTTAGCTCGCAATGTATACCATTCAGGTGATCCCATATACTTTCCCACTGAATTAAGACGGCTGGAATGGCCTAACTACTCTACCGTCCATGCCATTCAATACAGGCTAGGGGTGTGCAACCGGACCGGGTCAACCCGGTTCCCGGTTCGGCCCACCCGGAAAACAGGGTCGGGAACCGGTTCCGGTTGAAACCGGTCCGGGAACCGGTTCCCAAAGTTCAGACCCTGTTTGAACCGGTCCGGGAACCGGTTCCGAGGGAATACCCACCCGGGAACCGGATCGACCAGACTGGTTTGGGACCCGGTTTGAGAACCGGTTTTTGGGCCCCAAAACAAAACCTTAGTCGTTTCTAACTTTCTATCTTTACTCTCACGCACTCGCAGCACGCTCGTCGCTCCGACGCTCTCAACCTCTCACGGTCTCACCTTCGCCGATCCATCCGAGCGGAAGCAGCATCGCCTTCCTCCAGATTAGCGCCCCCATCTTGGTCCCGGCCATCCTCGCCACCCCAGCGCCGTTAGCCTCGCTGCTCGCGATCTTCACCGTCGATAGTGTCCTCCTCCCCGCCGAGCTGTTCGACAAGATCGGGCTGCTTTTTTGACAATATTCATTGTGTCTTCCACTTGTTTTCGTTGAGCATTTACCAGATCTTCCTCTTCCTGAAAGCACGTACAGAAGCTTTTGAATATGACAAACTTCCATTAAGAGTAGTCAAGCATAATTGTCACAGCGCACTTACCTGTAAAAGAGCATCTAAATCATCACCAAAATGAGAGTTATTAGCATCTGATCTCTGCTGGTCCTTCCACTTTGTCTAGGCAAAACTAGGTTTCTGTAATTTTTCTTCTAGAGGAGCACGATTCAAAGATTCGAGTTTCACATTGTTCCTCTTCCACTGTGTTCTCTCTTGTTCATAAAACTCTTCCGACACATCATAATCATCTCCACCTGTTTGTTCTGGCCACGAGGTGGTTATATCTTCCTCAAAGTTGGAAGCATTTGATGCAACAGATGACAAAGGTAAGGTAGTTGATTCTTTTAGATTTGTAGTTGAAGATAGTACATCCTTCTTCGGATTGTTTCCTTTTGAGAGGCTCTTCACCCTGGAGAACAATTTGTAGGAAGCTATAATCAATTGAAAACAACCACATAACCTTTACAAGCCGCAATTCTCTGCTAAGATATTTTTACCTGTCAGCATATCTTAAGGTATTAAGAGTATGCTCACAAGAACCAGAACTTGGAGAAATGCAGGATATCATGACAGTGCGAGAGTTGCCGACAAAGGAATCCCTGAGAACTTCGGTTAATTTGCTGCCTCTGAAAGGAATATGAGCCTGGTCATTGTCCAGAGTTCTAATGCATTCCTTGAGTGCAAGTAGGCTCTTATTGATTTCTGCACCTTCCATTCTGCTCACACATATAAAGCAGTCAATACAACAACAAAATGGAACAGCATTCTCTAGTACAACTATAACATCAGAAAAGTTATCCACGAATTGGCAGATGGATAGTGTTATAAACAGGCGGTATTTTTTATCTCAATATAGCATGGACGAGAAAATAACAATAGCACTTTTCGTAGTATACTTTCCATAATTCCTCTTTCTGATTGCATTTTACTTGTTTGAAATGAATGGTATTTCATGGGAAGTGAAATTTTGTCCTGTGAATGTTTTGGAATGTCTTTAATGGCTTGATTGTTTTTAGCTATTGTTACTGTTGATGATATAGCGGACTGAAGCTGCTTCTTGAGTGGATTTCCGGTAAAAGGGTCTTATACTAGTAAAAAGCGCCAAGTCCTTTTCATCTGTGCATAGTGCTTCAGTGTTTCATTCTCCTCCTTCCCTATCATTTAGTACCTTACATCTGTATAATTAGATATTTGATGCTTTTGCAGGAGTAGGCTCGCATTGGACAACAGTGGTAGACTCATTCCTCGCACTCGAAGCAATTTTTATCAGGATCGGAAAGTGAAGATTATGCTCTTGAGGTGAAGAATAGATATGATCTCGTTCTTGCTCTCCATTTGCTGCTTGTGCTTTCTGTCTGTTCCACTTCCAACATCATCCGATGAGTCTTCCCTAGATACCTGAAAAATTAGGTGTTACTTGGCAGTAAGTTATATTTATATTGCACGAATCTTCTGATTGCAAAGAACCAACCAAACTAGTTCTGCTACTTAGTTCCTAAATTGGTGAACGTCTATACATTAACGGTGTGTTCGAGTTACTGCCATGCTGGGCCTTTATTGTTCTTTATTTGGGGGTTTGCAACAGAAGAGACAAATTTCTAAAATTATTGTACGGACTAAATTTTGTAAGATAAGTGGCCATTCTAATAGTTTCAGCAAGGTAACTTGCATCCCAAAATGTTCTACTCATTTTCCATCACAATAAGTAGATGGATTCTCAGGTTTCTCTTGTAGAAGTTCAATTTTTACAGGGGAATCGCAATCTCAACGTGGATAGATGAGTTTCTGCCTTGCTCATCATTATTTTTGATTCTTCATTGCAAATGGTTTTCCGATGATTGTTTTTTCTTCTGCCTTCCATATGAACTATTAAGTATTGATACCTTGTAAGGGATTGACTTTTAAGGATGTCATTATGAGTAAGTTGACCTTGTCCTTGTATAAGTGCCTTATAAATTCTTCTGAGCTGAGACTCAAAAGAGTTCTACCTTTGCATACGCCTTTGGACATTGTTGGCTTGGCATTGTTTTCCGCCTTGATACACTTCTCTTGTTAGTAGCTTGGCTTCAAAGTAGTGAGCAAAAATAAGGAGAAAACACAACGGATTTGGCAATCATTCATGGCTGCTAGGTGGAATATCATGGTCATTGTCATTGGGCTCCTTTGTTTTTGCAATACTCTTATGGAACTGACACCACATTTCGGACATGAGTGTGGAAATCCAACTGCTAGAGACCCATTGGACAATCTTGCAAGCCCCATGAATTGGTTTAATATAGATGTTTGACCTATGCATGTAACTCTTTATCTAAATCCAACTGCGAGTGACTTCTTGGGATGAATGAATTACTTTCTATCTCCAAAGTTATGTTGAGAGATTTGATTTACTATGAAAACTAATATGTTTTTATAGAATCCTAATGTTATATTTATATATATATTTTCAGTTTTCGGTCAATGGATCAAGACAAAGACATATCAATGGAAGTAGAAGGAGAAGAAGATTGAGCACATGAAGGACAAGGTTGATATATGATTAGCCAAAAATTGTACTACAACTAGTTAATTGGCTAAATTGCTAGCTTGTATATTACTGGAATATGAGAAACTTGATGTACCTTGTGGGATATGGGGATGTGAGATGGTCGAATTATATACTTGGTTGTTTTTTCAAGGGGTGTCCAAATTTTATACATGTTCCCAATGAGTTTGGTTGAAGGATGTGCTTGGTCCGGCCTTTTTGTTTCAGCAGATAACTCATCCATACTTGCTTATCTAAGGTTAATATAAAGATACAACAATTTTTATGTAAAACAGGTTCCGATATAAACAGGGTCAACCCTGTTCCCGGACTGGAAAAACAGGGTGGGCCGGGAACAGGGTCCAATGTAAACAGGGTAGGGAACAGGGTCCAAAAAAGGAGAACCGGTTATAACAGGGTAGGGAACAGGGTCCAGGTCTAGACCCTACCCACCCTGGACCTGATCACCCCTAATACAGGCCACAAGAAACTTGTACATCTAGACATGAGTAAAAGCAGCATCAGAGAATTGGGGAAGGGATTTATGTTTCGTACTTGCAATATTCTATTCTGTCAAGATAAAAGATGAAAATGTGAAGATATTCAAAAAACTACTTATATGTGCCATCATTTACTGTGCAGTCTTATAGAAGTTTGAAGTTTATTAATTTCAGCCACTGTACATTGCTGAGTGAAATTCCCGAGGTATCATCATTGCTAAATCTTGAGAGTTTGGATCTCCAAGAGTGCACCAATCTTGTTGAGGTTCATCAGTCTCTTGGGCTTCTTGAGAAGGTCGTACATTTGAACTTTTTGAACTGCTGCAATCTTAGATGTTTCCCAAGCAGTCTAAATTCAAGATTTCTCGAAAATCTGATTCTTAGAGGTTGCTCAAAGCTTTCAAGGTTTCCAGATATTCTTGTACAAGCGAAACGTCTCAAAGAACTTCTGCTTTTTGAGACTGCCATCGAAGAATTACCCTCCTCTGTCGCTAATCTCATTGAACTGAAAGTGTTGTATCTAACCCGACTGCACAAACCTTAAAAACCTTCCTTCTAGCATCTATACATTGCATCATCTTGAGCGTATTTTCATTGATGGTTGCTTACAACTTAGCAAGTTCCTGAAATGTTTGTGTGAATCAAGTGATTGCACCAATATCTCTCTCGTTAGCCCTTCCAAGCGTTATTAACTTGAATGTGCAAAGATGCAGCTTATCAGAGCTTAGTTTATTGAAAAATCTTCATTGCATGTCCTCGTTGACAATTTTAGATTTGTCAGAGAACAAATTTGTGAGCCTTCCTTCCTGCATCAGTCAATTTACTAAGTTGCAGCAGCTTCATTTGATACATTGCAAGCAGCTTCGAGAGATTCTAGCTCTCCCACCAAACATAACATCTTTACTTGCAAAAGGTTGTGAATTGCTGGAAACCTGTGTGGACTTATCACACATGTTACGATATAATCCAGATGAATCACCTTGGCTGAGACGAATTGAATTCTTTGGTATTCATAAGCTGATCCAGGATCAATGCTCCAGCAATTGCAATATGCTATCAATCGAGGTCTCTCTCTCTCTCTCTCTCTCTCTCTCGATCTCGACATGCACGCACATGTTTCTGTCTCAAGTGTAAATATTCCGCATGGCAGGGATTGCTTGGAGAGACTCGGATTGACATTTTTCATCTAGGAAACAAAATCCCAAGGCGGTTTAAACATCAAAGCACACCAAGACTCATAAGGTTTCTTGTACTTTCAGAATCATACCAAGACATAGCAGGCTTAGCCTTTTGTGCTATTGTCGGTTCATCTAATCGGAAGGAAGTCGATATTTCATGTGAGGTCTAGTATGTCAACAATCAAGAAATTTATGGTTGTGTAAATTGTTTTTCCTCGTTAGAGTCTGATCATGTATGGCTCTTATATGTTCCACGGCGAATAATGTGGGGATTGGATGCGAAATTGCTGAATCTCTGCAGTCAATTTACAATATTGTTCCAAGCATCGGAGGGGACTCTAAGAAGCTGTGGGGCACATTTAGTGTACAAACAAGGAAAGCAACCAAATGACTCAAAGATGGATGAAAACATCGATCCTCTGAATGCGAACAAGAACCTTACAAGTTCTTGGGGTTGAAGACGCAAAAGGAGAAAAAATTTTCAAGACTCTTGACACCATTACTATGACTTGAAATTAGCTTGTAAGTTATTGTAGGGGATTATATTAATGCCCTTTCGAGCGGCTTCGATTGTGTGTTTCCTCATAGCGAAAGTATAACTTGCTGCTGCGTTATTCTTTACCCTCAAGATTATGTGATCATCTTCCATCCATCTTTTCCTCACCAAGAAAGTGCAAGGATGTTCCTGTCTAGTCAATATTCCTAAATTTACTTGTCGCCTCTTAAGAAAGAGAACCCAAGGAACAAAGAAGGGCTTTAAACCGAGAACTAAAATTTACAAATTGGCCCAATCTTTCTGGGGCCAATTTCATAAAAAAGCACGAACTTTAAGTGTTGTCCCAAATCTGGCCCGAATTTTATTTTGTCTAAAAAAAAAGCACGAACTTTAGGTGTTATCCCAAATTTGGCTCGACCTTTATTTTGTCTCAAGAAAAAGCACGAACTTTAGGTGTTGTCCCAAATCTGGCCCGAACTTTATTTGAGACAAAATAAAGTAAGTCTATTACAAATAGGCTTCACATCTCTATTTAACTACAAGATGCACACGCTTTTAATATCTCGCTTTAAGGCAATGTAATCTTATGCTTCCAACCCAGCTTCTGACATTGCAAATAGCTTGCCAATTGTTAATTGATCTAATGGCCTTAGCTATGTGCCTCGTCCCCTGGAACTGAAGCTGCTGAATTATTTTTTCCATGAGAATTATCTGTAAAGTTCACCTCATTGGAGGGCAGACTTAAATTTAACACTTCCTCCAAACACTCGAATGCAGCATCATTTTGTTCTATTGGATATTATTGCTGACGTGGAAATGCCATGTCGGATGACTATGGATGAGGGTTGACGGAGGGCTAGATTTGGGACACAAGTGAAAGTTTGTGTTTTTTTTTTTTTAGACAAAATAAAGTTTGGGCCAGATTTGGGACAACTCCTAAAGTTCGTGCTTTACCTTGAGACAAAATAAAGTTCAGGCCAGATTTGGGACAACACCTAAAGTTTGGGGTTTTTTTTTAGACAAAATAAAGTTCGGGCCAAATTTGGGACAACACCTAAAGTTCGTGCTTTTTTATGGAATTGGCCCAATCTTTCTGCAAGAAATTACTCGATTTTGGTTCTATAAGGTTATGATGTACTTAGTCATAAAATCATATTTGTCGCTCTTTCTATATTTTTGCCCAGCTCTAATCTCGGCCTTAAGATATATCGGCAACTGCTACTAAACAGTCATGAGAACTTAGAATGGTGTGACAGTCTGAATTTTCTAAGTTTTTTTCGATTAAATATATCGGGCTTTCGTCGACGTGTCTATAGTGCTATTCTCTGAGTTAGCCACTCACGAGATAACTGGTCTATTTGGGGAAGTAATTAAGGGATCTAAATGCAATGGACTTGAGAATTCGACAAGGAATCGACTGCTCGACCGTGTCCATCTGTCGAGATCATTACGGCACTATCGAAATCGATTAGAGACCGGAGATAGGTCGATTCGACTGAGATATGTGATCAGAGTGTGGGTGATTCCACCTGATTGCAAAATACTCGTCGATCGACACTAGACCGATTTTTCTATCGTTTTGGTACCCGGTGTCCGTATTTGAAATCTCGAGATTTTCACGACAACCGAGAGTTGCCAATGAGTCGAAGATGTACTTTGTGACTCGAGATAAATTGATCACGGGTCAATTGCACCAAAAATTCCTAAAAACTAACCGATAGACTAGGTCACACTAAAAGCGTGCCGGATTGAAATTAACCGCTTATTTGAATCCAATTTCAGAAATTGAAAGTTCTGTGGTGTCACGAGCTATATTAGGGACGTCGACTCATCCTCCGAGAAATTTCGAGAGGTTTCGAGTTTTTTACGGAAATCCGATTCGGACGTCGCGAAAAATAAACAGAAATTCGAATTGGCCAAATTGAAGAGATTTTCGACTTGCAAATCGAGCTATATGGCGAACGAGACTTGTAGAATTTATGTGGGCTTTTTCTACATCAAAATTTGACGTTGCACTTGGGAATTTGTTGATGAAATCGAAGCTCAAAATCCAATGAAATTCGGATCTAAAATAAGAAAGCAATTTTTGGCTTTAAATTGGATTATTTATGGACTTACAAGCAAGAAAGAAATAGGGGACATGAGGATAGGCTTGAAGACCAAAGGGGGTACCAAGCATTAATTGAATCAAGATATTTTGTGGACTTTTTGGGCTACTTCTTATCTTCTCGAGCGTTCGCTTCTCCAATCCCCCTCCTGTTATTCTTTTTTTTTTTCATTTTGGTGATGCTCGACTGCCCTCTGAAGCCGACCCACCATTTCACTCCATCATTTCTTCTCCATCTTCATCCACTAACACGCCCACCAATTCCCCACTCATATGAATCAACCTCCACCGAAATTTTTGCTTGACACCAACGAAACAACACCACCCGGCCACATCCTGCTCTTTCACGGTCAACTGCAGCAAATTGTCCCACTTTGCTGACCGCCCGCAGCTCCTCGATCGTTTGCCATTTCTTCGCCCCACACGGCCACGTGGTCTTCTTCCCCAGCAGTTCGTGGCCCAGCTCTAGTCTTCCCCAGACGCAATTTGCTGACCCCAAAGCCGCGCGGCCTTCAACGCCGCACATCGATCTCTCCATCTTCGGCTGCCAAGCGTCCCCAAACCACTCGAGCAGCCCAGCAATTTGGCCAGAACTTCTTCGGTCTTCCATCGCTCGACGCCAGCAAGCTGCTCCCTTCTTCACCCGTGTCTTCTTCAACTCGTGGATCAGCCCACATCGATGGCCCAAGAGAATTCAGGCCCAATCCAGTGAAGCTTGCAGCATTTCAGCCCAAAGAGTCAGCCCATTAAGTTAGCCCAGCAAGCAGCCCATCTCCAGCAAATTTTAAAGCCCAAGTTTAGTCGAAGTTCAACCCATTTTGCCTGCGAAGAAGACCCAAGCCCGCGACCAGCAGCCCAAGTTGAAAACAAATCTCAGTTGGGCTGAGATTTATTATTGCCCGTTTTAAGCCGCCCGAGTGTCTGCGACGTCGCCGAAAATTAAGATTTCGGCCGCCGTCGCATCGTCGTCGCGATGAACCTTTTCGCGATACACCGGTGAGTTTATTCTCTAAACTCTTCTTAGTAGGCTTTGATGCTAAGGGGTGTTTAGATTTATTTAATTAGGATTTAGGTGGTTAGTTAGATTAAATTAGTGATTTAGTTATTTAATTGAGCATGTTAGGTGGTTAGCATGGTTGAGCTAAGGCCTATTTAAATTGTGTTATTTATCTAGAAGGGTTTGGGAATTTTCCGGGTTCGTATTGGTATTTAATTTAATAATTTTGGCCTAAGTTAGTATTTTTAGAAATTAAATTGAATTAATTAATTAATTTTCGAAATTAATTATTTATTAATTATTTTTCCGGAAATTAGGCCGGAATAGGCGGTGACCGGAATTTCGTGCTGATTGCAATGGTGTGGTTAATTTCTGCAATTGAGTGTTAAATTATGCGAATTGAGTGCTTGATTGGATTTTTGGTATTTAATTCCAAAAATTGTGAATTTTCAATATTTATTCGAAAATCCCAGTGTGTCGGATTTTAACACCGAAAATGGTTTTATATATTATATAAAATAGTGGGATTTTAAAAAGGAAGAATGTCAATTTTTTTGGGTCGAGTTGACCGTATACCCACACACGACTATTTTTATGCGTATTTCTAATACGAAGAAAAAGACCAGGCTCACCATTTTAATTGAAGCATTTGAGTGCAATGCATGGTGCCCTGGGCCATATTTGAGTGATCGTGTGATAACAATGAGAAATCGTCCTAGGCTGTTGAGTTGGACGTTATCCCTATTTGGGATACCCCTTGATAAAGGGAAGCCGGTCGCAGTAGATTCTGGACCCTATGCTCCTTCGGGAAAGCCGTCGACGTAGTGACGTGCCGTGCTCAATGGGGTGAGACAATGCCTGGCAATGCCAGAAGACCGCCGAACAGAGAGTAGGTCGTGCTATATGCCGAGATCAAAACTAGAAACGCATGTTAATTTGAGTATTGTGTTCCAATTAATTGAGCTTGAGTGATGCTCTGATTTGTGATATGATCTATGCTGACCTGCAGGGTGGAACTGAGACGAGGTAAGTCTCCTTGATTGTGTGATTGCGTGCTTAGGACGCTTCTTAGCGTCTTTCCCTCCTAATCGCAGTTTAGAGCATAGACTTGCTAAGACATTGTCTTACTGGTTAAATTATAACCACTTTCAGGGTCATCGAGTGGAGGACCTGGAGCAGAGAGGAGGTGATTTGAAGCATAGGTCGGATAGGACCGCTTCTTTTTGGAGAACAGTCTTTTGTAGTCTTTTGACCATAGACTCTTGTACTTGACTTAGTATATGTTTATAAAGGCATGTTTGTTTGTGAAATTATTGTTCTGCTTTTCTATCCCGAGATGGTTACTGTCAGGGGATTCTTTTTCGCTTCCGCATGTGCAATGAAGTAAAAGGGTCGACAACTAGTCCTGGGAAGTCGTAAAATTTTATCGACCAGAGAGGGATGGGTACGCGCTCGGGGTTCGGGGCGTGATAGATGGGCTGTGGAGTCTGCTCAATTATGTGGTAGTGTCTGTTTCGGCCTTGTCTCCTATTCACCTCAAGCATTATTGCTCATGTGCTTCAGGAAAGCATGACCATACGTAAGTGTCAACATCAAAAATGGCTTAGCGGGCTAGGGATCGCCAACAAAGCCCACCAGGCCCAAACCAAACACACAAGTCCAAGAGAGTCAAGGAAGAGCCGCTGTCTTAATTACCAACTGACCGGACCAATCGGTTCATGGACTGTGCCGAAGGCATGTCCAGCCAGCAAAGGGCATTTCACTCTCACTCATTCACGCCGGGCGAGGGATAGGGATTGGTTACCCCATGCCAACCTAGTCGTAGCCTGGATTGCTCCGGACGTGGCGTTTACCTTCGCCACCATGAGCCCCCCAAATTCCCAGTCGATGTTTAACCAGCCGACTAAGAGGCTGGGGAAGGCAAGTACGGGGTCACTCACCCCAAGGCGGTTCTCCCGACTTTACCTTCTAGTGAGCAGTTTAAGGACCTGCTCAAGTCCAAATACCGACGATTACTCGGGAGTAAGAAGATAAGAGGGACGCCAGCTGCTAAAATGCTCGGTTCTAATTGTGGATAAGACAATACAGTTATCGGCGAAGTACCGAATATTTCGGGCGATTTGAAATTAAACAACTGTCAAATCGGTTATTTTCTTGGTTTGACTATAAATAGCCGAAAAGAAGTCATTGTAAAGAGACTACAAAATTGAATAAGAAAACCTCAAGATACTTAGTTTTCGGTTATCTTTCTTTAGTTATCTTTGCTTCACATTTGCTTTCCATTGCATTAGATTTATCCTTTATTTATCACACTTGTAGTAGAATCCATAACTTCCTTTTCAAAGTGACATAGGACTTGATACAAACAAAAAAGCCGAAGAGCCATCCTTCAGTGAAAGATATTTTGTCCGAGAACATTAGCAGCAAGGCATCTTTTTCACACGCCCGATGGGACCTTTGTGTTCCGTTTTGAGGAGTGTTGATGGCAAAGACAAGGAGTCAGGAGAATCGCACCATTGCTGTTGAGGACAATCCGTCCCCGCAGTGGATAGGTTAAAGACCCTCCTGATATGAAGCGTCTAATGTGAATGTTGACCCGGTTGATTATGACAATTTGGGAGCAACTTTGGCAGACATTCCTCGAAATCTCACCGAAAATCAAAGGAGAGAGTTGGCCCTAGATCCAGTTCTCATGGCCACCATGACAAGGATGTTTGGAGAACAATAAAATGATTTGGTTAATAATATGGTCAATCATTTATCGGGGGTTTTGACCTGCTACTCGTGAACAAAAAAACATTTTTTTAGCACACCCGGTGGGACCTTTTTGTTCCATTTTGAGGAGGCGTTGATGGCAAAGACAATGAGTCAGGAGAATCACACGATTGTTGCTGAGGACAATATATCCCCGCAGTGGATAGCTGAGAGACCCTCCCGATTTGAAGCGTCTAATGTGAATGTTGACCCGGTTGATGAAGTCAATTTGGAAGCAACTTCGGCAGACATTCCTCGAAATCTCACTAAAGATCAAAAGAGAGAGCTGGCCCCAAATCCAGTTCTCGTGGCCATCATGATAAGGATGTTTGAAGAACAACAAAAAGATTTAACTAATCACATGGTCAATCATTTATCAGGGGTAATGACCCCATTACGAATTTGGTGACCGAGTTGATGTCAAGAGTCGGAATGCCGAATCAACCCCTGATGAGCCAAGGCGCCCCAATGGCCGCAGGATCTGTTCAGGCAAGTCTTTCCGCCCAGTTCAATGGTGTTGGTAACGCCGGGCAACTGCATGCAGTCAGGATATTACAAGGGCCTGGTGTCGGGAGTGACTAGAATCAAAGTGGTCAAAATGACATTAGTCGAGCGGGTCTGAGTGCACCGGCAAATGGGTTCGGACGTTGTCAGGATGATAAAAATAATATTAACCCTGGGAGGGTTACTATAGATCCGACGACAACGGTGGTAAGACTCGCAGGGGATGGTAACTCGACCCCTCAGTGCAGACATCAACCGACCAACAGGTATCGCTGCCCTATCCAGTGGGAAATACAAACCCGATAAACAGCGACACCATTCTCGTGCTTAGGTTCCTAGGGGTGTCAACGGTTCGGTTCGGTTCAGTTTTTGAAAACCGAACCGAACCGAACCGTTAGAAAAAACTTCCGAACCAAACCGAATGAGTCCCGAACCGAAAGTTCGTTTGGTTTTTCGGTTTTCAACTTTTGGTTTTTGGTTTTTTTTTTTTTTTTCGTTTTTCGTTTTCGTTTTTTTTTTTTTCCTGTTCAACTCAAAATAATCTCCTTCCTGCGCCATTGCAATCTCCGTAATTTGCACATCGCGCCGAATGGAATCTGACTGCAACTTTCGAGAAACTACCAACCATGTCATTTTATCTTTCCCATGAGAAACCTTGACAATATTATCCGCTAGAAGCTCTTTTCTCATGATGATCATTGAATCATTCAGCACGTTTCTAAACTTGATACACTGGAGACGATGAAGAAAGAGTAAAAATGAGAATAAATTTTAAGCAAGCGGGAGATAATGCTGAGAATTTTTCTTTCTTTCCTCTTCAGGCATTTTCTCAAACACCTTACGAGCTGAAACCAAATAAGCACTACCCTTTGCAAACATGTCAATCAATGCACACCCAACACACACATCAGAATCAAGATAGCCGCTATTGATAATAAACCCGAAAACCATGTGGGCTTTACTAAAAATCGATGAGAAATCGAGTTACATAGACTGAAGCTGACCACCTCAGTTACAAAATTCAAAAAATCATGTCGTCCGCTTTACCTGTATAAATGATTTTTCAACCAGATGATAGATTAATCAGACAAAAAAAAGAGCACAAAAAGAGGAACTTTCCCTCTCCCCAAACCCACGTTTTTCAAAACATTCGTGGAGAAATCAAAACAACCGTCTTTTCGGAGAAAAACAAACTCATCCATATCACCCATTCCACATCACGTCACGATGCCTGCACCAGGCAAAGCAGAAGAGCAATGACAAAGGAAGCATTTTCAAGCGATCGAAATTACCCGCGAAGTTCAGAGTGGAAAGCATCTTCTGATACGACCGAGCACGGTACAAGCACCTGTACACCATGGGACCTGCCGACGCAACGCATCAAATTCTTCTCAGCGTGAGAAGGGAGAGGGACGAAGGAGAGACAAGCTTTGTTGCAGAACAAATGGGCTCCGTCCCTCAATCGGTCGCGTAGCCGTCGCCGTCGCCGTTGCACCTCCAAGCCGACGAAGACGAGAGACGAGAGGACCCAGAGCCAGAGGAAACGGGAGACCGGAGAGAATAAAAAATAAGGTTTTGATTAATGGTTTGATTTTATCGATTCGGTTCGGTTAACCAATAAAAATTAAATTAATAAAAAAATATTAATTTTTAATGATAACAAAAAAATCGAATCAAATCGAATTGAAAAAATCGTTGACACCCCTACCTGTTCCAGGTATCAACCTTACAGGCTGCAAGGCGATTTTAGGAATTTGGGGCTTGTCCTCCGTCACCCCAAGGGAGCATTTTAATTAAGGAAATTAGGCGCAAGACCTTTTGAGAGATAAACGCATGACAGCACAAACTGCTTATTTGGTGATGCAGCGGATAGGTCTAGATGGGGGTACACCAAGACCGGCGTATCGTAAGCTTTACCCAGATTGGGTAGATAATATCTAAAGCAGAAGAGGTTATTAAGTGCCGGACTTTAGCGTCTTCAATGGAGAGGATGATCAATCAACAGTGGAACACATTAAAAAATTCACGGCGCAATGTGCGGATGTCAACAATGATGGTAGGATGAAATTAAGGCTATTTCCCTTATCATCATCCAAAACGGCCTTCACATGGTATATCGGGCTTCGAGCGAATTTGGTCAAAAGTTGGGAGGATATGGAGAACAAATTTCATATCCAGTTTTATCGTCCAATTCTTGAAGTAACCCTATTGGATCTAGCAATGTTAGGCAGTTTACCAATGAGATGGTGGATTAGTATGTCGCCCGGTTCAAGAAAATGAGGAACCGATGCTTGTTCTTCCTCCCTAAAAAGGAAGTTGCTGAAATAGCTAACAATGGCCTCAAGTTTGTCTTGAAGGAGCGACTTGCTGCCCAAAAGTTTACAGATTTATTCTCCCTAATTGCCACACCAACTCAGTACGAGAATTTGTGGAAAGAAAAAGATAAGAAGCCATATGAGGATTATAAAAAGAATATGATTGTTTATGACCCTAAAGAAGACTCAAGAGAAGAGAATGACCTAGAAGAGGCTACAGTAATCGCGGTTGCTTAAATGACCCTAGATAAGCCCTACGTTTGTCAGGCTTGAAGCCTGCTCGAATAAAAGAGTCAATAACAGCGAGGGAAAAAGACACAGAGATATTCATTAGATGTAACAAAATTGGATGAAATCTTCGACCTCCTTGTAAGGGATGGAGTGATAAGGCTTATCGAGGGTCAGACCATTCCTAATAAAGAAGAAATTGCCAACAAAAGATATATTGCAAGTGGCGTCATTCTTGGAGTCACAGCACTAATAGTGCAATGTCTTTAAGAAAGCAGTGTAAGAAGCAATACGTCAAGGAAAGATCAAATTTGTGGAGGAAGGGGACAAGAGAATGGAGATACATATCCCTTTCCACAAATGGTGGGGATGGTAGCGGCAATTGTTAGAGGTATGTCTGGTTACGCATAAATAAATGTTAACCATAAAGATAAGATATGTATAGGTTCATTAACACATAAGGTTTTGTAATACTTAAAGAAAGGGAATGTTGATTGACAAAGGAAATGAAACATAAGGTATTGCTTTATATGGAATGTTATCCATTTATCATATTACCATATTGAATCTATATCAATAGGGTTAAAAACACTTGTGATTATGGAAAACTCTATATGTATACATGCAATTACAATTATAATTCATTATTTGAGACTTTATGGGATTAAATTGACTGTTAAAAATTATCACTAGATCGACATAAAAACGCGCACATATAGTATAATTTCAATTAATATAGACAATATAAGAGTTTCTTCCTGATGTGGGAGATATTAATTGATATTATAATTTACTATTTTATAGGATTTTTCTAATAAGGTGAAATATAAGATTTCTTAATTAATATAATATGAGGCTAATTAGTATAGTCCAAGAAAAGTCTAACTTGTGATGAGAGGGCCTGTGGCTTAAAACTCCATAAATAGTGTTCAAGTCTATTTTCTAATTTCGATGCATAAATACTCTCACATAAGGAGCGTTTACCAAACAAATTCTAAGAGTGGTGGATAATTTTATCGAGTCAAGTGATACAGAAGGCAATAAAAAAAAAAAAAAAAAACACTTGAGTTTTGGATCGTCGCGTCAATAACGATGGATTTCAAATTAGGTGTATAATACCTTTACTCGATTATATGTGTTCTTGTTTTTAGATATGAAGATCTTGGGTGCCGTTTTTGCGGCTTACAACTGCAAGCGCGAGGGCACAAAGAACGTGCTCGGCACTAGCACCAGTCGGTGCACAGGAAACACCCGCCCGAGGAAGACGATGTTTCTTTTCCTTCTCACCTTTTTGGACTTTTTTTTTTTTTTTTTTTGCCTTTTCTACGTCGAAAGTGCGTCCTCTCCTTTGAGGGTGTAGAATTGACCAAGAGAAAAAGTGCGTTCTCTGACGCATTTTCTCTCCCACTCTTCGGCCGTGTATTATTGTGTATATTCTGCGAAGCTCCCTCAATGTGGCCGTGTATATCAGCTGCGTGGCTCCAGTTTATAAACTCTGCTACCCGACGAGTGCATATATTTTCTCATTCATATTAAACGGCTCTTCCTTAGCTCCCTTTCCTCAAGATCCAACGCTTCTTTTTATTCGTTTCCTTTTGTTTCTTTCGATTTTTCCTCCTCATTGACCGTAGAAGATACACCAATGTATGCTTGAGATCGAAATGATCTTCCCATCTCTCACACACGAGCCTGGTGACTGCTTAAGCTTCCTAAATTTTTGTAACGTAATAGCTGAATTGAACTTTCTAAATTGAGCACCCCACACGTATAATATACATGAAATTCGCCCAAGATATGCAAAGCGCTAGACAATTTTCAGCCATGGGCTTGGTTTGATCAATTCAATTAAGCTCAAAACCATTGAATCGAGTCCATCCACCTACAGTTTGATAAATATGCAAACTATATGGACTTAATGAAAATGCTTTCAATATTTACATGCAATTAACTAATATTTTTGTTTAGGATAGAGTTGATTCCTAATTTTTATATGCAATAAACAACTAACTAGGTAGCCAAAATTTAGGTGTTAACAAATATTTCTCAAGCCATTTTGGAATTCTTTTAACAAATTAGATTTACAAATAAATATGTATAACCTTTCAAAACATCTTTAATTAAATGTTCTTCAAGCCATTCACAAATAACGGAAAAATAGTAAGTGTCCGATCCAAATTTTTATGCAATAAACATGTGTTTTTTATAACTCAAAAAATATAGAATCTCTATCGTTTTTAAGATAAGAATTTAAAAATTCATAGAAGAGATAACTCCATCCACTTGGAAACACTCAAAAACCAAACAATGAAAGTTACTTGAACTATCGAACTCGCATTGTTATCAAATAAGCTAAAAAGCAACAAAATCGAGTAAAACACTGCCTCAACTATGAATCAGCTAAACCAAGCTTATTCGCTAACAATAACAAAACTCTCGGCTGAAGCGAATATTTGAAACTATCCGCAACGGCTTCGTCTAAATGGCTATTCCAAATCTACTTTTGTCAAACACACAGCTCCACAGCATTCTTATCTATCATTTCCATGAAATCTCTTAGTTTAACAACTCAAAAATCAAGTCTTCAAATTTCATGGAACTTCAAAATTGTGCCCTAATTCCGAAAGCTATTCCGGTTAGACAAACGAAGGGCTTGAATCCGGACACTGCGATACCTAATTGATTCAACTTGACAAAAGCCTCCATGATGTGTTCGCGATTCTCTCTCTCTGTTTTTTCCTCTCCTTTCTCCCCCTTTTCTCCTCTTTCCTTTCTCTTTTCCTTCTTCCTCCCGTTCGTTGTTCCCGGCCGCGTCCACTTTTCCCTTAAATATCTCTTCCTTTTTTTTTTTTTTTTTTTTGGGGCCCACTTTGACCTACTAAAAATGCTACGCTTCAAAGACCCGCCTAAGAATGCTGTTTACGATCAATTCTTGCTGGGCAAATAAAGAAATCCTCAGTCGTGGGCACGTCTCCTACACTGACACATTCCATTTAGAGATGGCCGCCCATGAATCAACCAGTTTCAGTCCAACAGGCGAGGCCATTCCCGGTCAGGTCGCTGGTCCGATGGAAGGAGATGGCCTCTTGGATCCCGAACCGCTCCGGCGATCCTGACGAAGAAGAAGTGTCACTGAGCTACTTTGATGAGGACGACTCCACTGTCTTAACCGAGGGCGCTACCGCTAGTACCGGGATGCCTTGGGACGATCTAGACAAAAACGAAGCGTTACTGAGCTCCTCTTTCGAACCGTGCATGGACAGCCGCGTTCATGGACGACGAGGAGCTCAGGAAGGCCGTAGAGATGATCACGCCAGCGAATTTCGGAGCCGCCGTCGGAAGCGTCGGGCCGTCCGTACAGATACGACGTGTTCCTGAGCTTCCGTGGCGTGGACATGCACAGAGACTTCGCTGGCCACCTCCATGCGGCGCTGGACCAGCGAGGGACTGACACGTTCATGGATGACGAGCTCCGGAAGGGCGAGGAGATCACATCGGCGATCCTCGGAGCCATCGGGGGAATCGAGGATCTCGATCGTCCTGTTCTCGGAGGACTACTTGTCCTCTGGCTGGTGCTTGGACGAGCTGGTGAGAATCGTGTAGTGCAGGGATACGATGAGGCAGAAAGTGTCGCCGGTGTTCTGCAAGGTGGATCCGTCGGAGGTGAGGAGACAGAGGGAGAGGTACGGACGAGCCCTAAATCAATCACGAGGAGAGGTTGAAGTCGAACGGCGGCGATTTGGAGAAGGTGAAGAGGTGGAGAGAAGCACTGACTACAGCAGCTAACATCTCTGGCTGGCATTTGGTTGAACGGTAAGGCTATCATTTAGTCCTTTCTACTGCTTCTTGACAAGAAAGTCATGCTCTGTGTAAATAAACATGCAGGTGGACCATGTCCCTCCACAAGCCCATTAAAGGGAGGAAAAGGAAAAATTAGGGAATTTTTTCGTTGTCTTAGGAGTGATCTGTATATGATTGAACTTAAGGCTGACTGAATTTTTATCTGATTAATTAGGTATTCAGAAAGTTGATTCCTATATCTGACTAATTGCTAGAAACTGAACAATAATCTGGTCCTTAGTATTTGAGAAATTGACTGCTGCTCGATCTTATTGGAGATCAACTTAGTACTCATTGTATCAAGCATCTTTGAATCTCCTAAAGTATTCTCAATTGGCTCTATACTTTGAATCCACCAGGCGGGAGTCTAATGTCATTCACAGCATTGTCAAGAGTATATGGGCTGAGCTGAATCGCAATCAATTACCTGTCCCTGAAAACATGGTTGCCATGGATTCACATGTGTCCCATATGCATACTTTGCTAGACATGGAATCAAACGAGGTTCGCATGGTCAGAATTTGTGGATATGGAGGAGTAGGGAAGACTACTATCGCCAAAGCTACTTATAATGCTTTTTCGCACAAATTTGAGTGTTGCAGCTTTCTTTTCAATGTTAGAGAAACTTGCGAAAAATCTGCAGATGGCCTACTTCAGCTTCAAGAGACACTTATTTCTCAGGTAAGATGGGATATTCATCTGAAGCTTGGCAATGTCCACAGAGGTACAAGCATGCTAAAGAGTAGGTCCACATTTTCATTGACGATGTGAACCAGTTGATCCAATTGGAAACACTAGTTGGAGGACATTATTGGCTTGGTTGTGGAAGTAGAATCATCATAACGACTAGAGATGAACATTTACTGGTTGCTCATGGCATACACAGTATATAAAAGGTTCAACCATTAGATCTTTTAATGGCTTGTATGCTCTCCAATTCAATTGCTTTTGAGGATATTTCTCCTCCTCCTGATTATGAAGAGTTTTCATATAGCATAGTGCTTTACACCAAGAGTCTTCCATTAGCTATTAAAGTTTTGGGTTCTTTTCTTCGAGGTAAAAGCTCTTTCTAATGGAAAAACACATTAGATGAATTGAAGAGAGTTTTCAATGGAGAAATCTTCAGTGTGTTGAGAATGAGCTTTTGATGGTTTAGATGATCATGAGAAGGATATTTTTCTTGACATAGCATGTTTCTTCAAGGGAGAGAGTACAAGTCATATGAGAGAAATTTTGGAGAGCTGTGATCTCCATCCGGATGGTGGAATTGACGTTCTTATAGATAAGTCGCTTATCACTATTGAGCATGGCAAGCTGGAGATGCATAATATGATTCAAGAAATGGGAAGAGAAATTGTGCAGAGGGAATCTCCCAGAGAGCCAGGGGAGTGCAGCAGATTGTGGTTCCGTAATGACGTGCTTCATGTTCTAACAGATGGCATGGTAATACATTGAATCTTGATCTTTCGTTTTTGACAATATGAATGCCTGTTTGGTAGGGTTACAGCCTCTTACAAAGTACTTTTGGCCTTCTACTAGAAAAGAGTGTGAATATTTTTCTGCTGAGTAAAGATAATGGCCCGATGGTTCCATATGATTCACTTTTTCCATATCCCACCCTGAGATGTAAGGTTTGTACTATTGACCTCTCCCCATAAAGTAAATTATGACAAAATCTGCAGAACTTAAATACTGTGGTTTTTTAAGATTTGAGGTGTTTATAAAACTCATGTGTCAAATGCTAAAGTAAAAGCAAATTCTTAAAGCTAGGAACAAAAGGCGCCCAAAGCACAAGCACACCAAATCTATTTATTACTAGTAATCCCTGCATAATGTAAAGACTTAACTCGTCTACTCATATATTTGCTGCCAGGGAACTAATAAAGTGGAAGCAATAATGCTCATGTTGGCTGCTCCTGAAGTGCACTTTAGTGCTCTTGCCTTCACAAACATGAAAAGGCTCAGAATTTTCTTAGCTCGCAATGTTTCCCATTCAGGGGATCTTATATACTTTCCTGCTGAATTAAGATGGCTCAAATGGCCCGATTATTCTCCACCATTGGTGCCGTTCAATACAAACCTTGGGAAACTTGTAGGTTTAGACCTGAGTAAAAGCAGCATCCGCATATTGGGGAAGGAATTCAAGGTACATGCTTGCTATATCCTCCTGTCAAGATAAAAGATATAACTGTGAGGATCTTGAAATAACTACTTATAAATATCATTATTTACCATGCAGCTTTTTAGACATTTGAGGTGTGTTACTTTCAGCCACTGTAAATTGCTGAGTGAAACTCTCGATGTATCGTCCCTGCCAAATCTTGAGAGTTTGGATCTCCAAGGGTGCACCAATCTTGTTAAGGTTCATCAGTCTCTTGGGCGTCTTGACAAGCTCATATATTTGAACTTTCTGAATTGGTCCAATCTTAGCTGTTTCCCCAGCAGTCTGAAGTCGATAACTCTTGAAAATCGAGTCTTTAGAGGTTGCTCAAAGCTTTCAAGGTTTCCAGATATTCTTGTACCAGTGAAACGTCTGAGAACACTTGCACTTTATGAGATAGCCATTGAAGAACTACCCTCTTCTGTCGCGAATCTCTTCGAACTGCAAGAGTTGTATATAAGGGACCGTGTGGACCTTAAAAAGCTTCCTTGTAGCATCTATACACTGCAGCATCTTGTGCATGTTTTTTATTGATGGATGCTCACAACTTAGCAAGTTCCTGGAACCTGTGTGGAGATCAAATGATTATACCAATCTCTCTCTCCCATTAGCCCTTCCGAGCATAATTTACTTGAATATGCAAAGATACAGCTTATTAGAAGGTTAGCTTCTTGCAAAATCTTCATTGCCTGTCCTCGTTGACAATATTAGATCTGTCGGAGAGCAAATTTGTCAGCCTTCCCACATGCATCAGTCAATTTACTAAGTTGCAGCGGCTTCTTTTGGCATGTTGCATGCACCTTCGGGAGATTCTAGCTCTCCCGCAGAACATAACATCTTTACTTGCAAAAAATTGTGAATTGCTAGAAACATGTGTGGACTTATCACACATGCTACGATATAATCAAGATAAATCACCTTGGCTCAAACAAATTGACTTTCTGGCTGTCATCAGCTGATTTAGGATCAATGCTCTAGCAATTGCAATGTGTTGTCAATTGAGCTCTCTCTCTCTCTCTCTCTCTCTCTCTCTCTCTCTCATGTTTGTGTCTCAAGTGTAAAAGGTTCTGACTGGCAGGGATTGCTTGGAGGGACTCGAGGTTGACATAATTCATCCTGGAAGCAAGATCCCAAAATGGTTTATCAAAGCATGAGAGGACTCTTAAGGTTTCTTGTATCTTCAGAATCATATTGTGACATAGCCAGCTTGGCCTTTTGTGCTATTGTTGATTCCGCTAATATGAAAGAAGCCAGTATTTCATGCGAGATCTAGTTGTTTGTCGACAATCAAGAAACTTATGGTTGTGTAGATTGTTTTTCCTTACTGGAGTCTGACCACTTATGGCTTTTATACATTCCTCGGTGAATGATGTGGGGATTGGATGCCAAATTGCTGAATCACTGTGGTCAATTTATAGTACTGTTTCAAGCATTAGAGGGGACTTTAAAAAGCTGTGGGTACATTTAGTGTACAAACAAGTTAAGCAACCAAATGACACAGAGATTTATGAAAGTGTTGCTCCTCTTAATTTGAATGTGAACCTTGCAGGTTCCCATGTCTGAAGCTACAAAACGAGGAAAGATTTTCAGACTCCTAATACAATACACTATGATTCGAAATTAGTTTTCTTGTAGTTTAGTGTAGTAGTTATGGCTAATAACCTTTCGAGTGGCTCTTATTATAAAATTGCTGTAGTGTTTTACTGGACTCTCAGATTATGCAACGACCTTTAGTCTTTCCCTCAGAAAGAAAGTGCAAGGATGTTCCCGTCTAGTCATTATTCCTAAATATAACTATCGACTCGTATCAAGATTAAGCCCAAGAGAAACCCAAAGAAAAGAGAAGTGCTTTAGACAAAGAATCAAATTTTCACATAGGCCAATCTTGTTGGCAACTTCTTTTGGAAAAGGAGGATTTTCTATTGTCCATTTCCCAACATCTTCGTTATGAAAAAAATATTATGTGGCTTGTAACTTGCACGTCACTAGTCCATCTAAAGTGCATGAGCTTGGTCAACACTATTTAAAGGGTGACACGTGTCCTCTAACATGCACATGGACATGGATGAAATATAAAAAATTAAATTATGAAACTTTCTTTTCTATAGCAGGCAGACAGACTCGTGAGGAGAAAATATTAGGCACCTTAACAGCTCTATATCATTTTTACTTTGAACCACCCAGCAATTGACAGTTGTCCGGGCGAGTCCACATCGTCTCAGTTCAAACTAGCGCGGGCGGAGGGCAAAGCGTTCTCTCTCCTCTTTATCTTCTCTCTCCTCTTTACTTGCTCTCTCTTCCTCCTCCTCCGACGCTCGACACTCTCTCTGCACTCTACCCGGACGCATTGAACCTTCCCGTCTAGCGCTTACTTCAACGAACATCGCTCCCTCCCGACGACGGCCTTTCTGTCTCCACTGGATGGCCTCATCCTCCTAGCTGCATTCTCTCGACGCACTACCGCGACCTCTTTCTTCCCAAATCGTGCTCTCTCTCGACGGTCGATGTTGCTTGCCTCTCTCCATCCCCCTCGACTTGCGACCAAGAAGCAATCACTTTGCCCTCTCATCTAATCTTCCATTGATGACTTGCTGTCCGCTCTGCTCGAAGCGGTCCCTCAAGAAGCGCTAAATCTGCAACCGCAAGTCAGGTTCGATTTTATTTCCCGGGTTTTTATGTTCGCATCTTTGTTTTGGAGGAGAAAGTACTTAGAAGCTCGCTGGTTTATTGCTTCTTATTCTAAGTGCAGCAACGCGAGAAAGCTTAGCCTCTCCTACATAAGTGAACATTTTACGGATGAAATTTCTTTAGATTATTCGATTGGCCCAATGGACTCTTTGTCTGCTGATTATGGATCCGTATGAGGTTGATTTTTTTCTTGCCTTGAACTTATTTATCTGTGTTAGTCTTCAACCAGGGTAACATCCTCATGCCTCTTATTTCTACTAAGTTTGCAAATATATTTCTTCCACCAATGGCATCTTTTTAAATCGCTTCTAGTTTTTCCTTAGCCTCTTTTGTAATGTCATTTTTGGTGTAAAAATATGATTTCCATTTTTTCTTCTTGTGCTACAATTTTTTGTGCAGTGTGTCTTGTTTCTACTTTTTTATTTAATACCTGGGCTATTCTTTGTTGTTGATGTGTTTGTCTTCATTTCCTGAATATGGGCAACTTTTTTAGGTCTTTAGAGTTGTGTTTTTCATAGCTGTTAGCGTGATCCCTTGACTAGATTCATGCTCGCGAATTTGTTTTATATTTGTTTCACAAGCATTCCTAAGTGTTCTTCTATCCTGTCATGCTTCTTTTCTTTGGGTGGGTGTTGCATTTCTCAATCCCTCTCTGATTTGTTTCTCTTGCTTTATGAAATTTGTCACCTAAAAAAGTTGCCCATATTCAGGAAATGAAGACAAACACATCAACAACAAAGAATAGCCCAGGATTAAATAAAAAAGCAGAAACAAGACGCACTACACAAAAAATTGTAGCACAAACTTAAAGAGGCCCATCTGCATCATATTTACATACATACATACATACATACATACATACATACATACATACATACATACATATATATATATGTATGTATGTATGTATGTATGTTAACACACCCACTCCCCAGAAGAAAAAACGGAAATCATATTTTTACACTAGAAATGACATTATAGAAGAGGCTAAGTGTGACATCCTGATTTTCTAATTCTGTTTTCAATTGAATGAGTTGAGCTTTTCATCGACGCGCCTATAGTTCTATTCTCTGAGCTGATCACTCACGAGATAACTAGTCTATCTAGTTAAGCCGTTAAAGGATTTTAACGCAATAGACTTGAGAATTCGACTAGAAATCGACTGTTCGACTATGCTAATCTGCAAGGGACAATATGGCACTGTTAAAATCGATCAGAGATCGGAGATAGGTCGGTTCGACTGAGGTATGTAATTAAAGTGTGGGTGATTCCACCTAATTGCAAAATTCTCGTCGAACGATACTAAACTGATTTTTCTGTCATTTCCGTACTCTATGTCCGTATTTGAAACCTCGAGATTTTCACGACAACTGATAGTCGCCAATGAGTCGAAGATGCATAATGTGGCTCGAAAATAATCGACCACGGGTCAATTGCATTAAAAACTCCTAAAAGCTACTCGGTAGGTTAAGTCACGTTAAAATCGCGCCCGGTTGAAATTAACCACGAATTTAAACCCAATTTCAAAAATTGAAAGTTCTGTCATGTCATGATTCATTTTAGGAATGTCAACTCATCCTCCGAAGATTTTTCTACAAACCCGAGTTTTTGGCGAAAATCCAAAGTTGGGTTATTTTGGACCGGGAAAATTAGAGGACCGTTTTTGGGTGATTGGGGTTCAAGTTGGTTCATTTGGCAAGGAAAAATGTGGATTGTGATGTGGGCACCTTGGCTGAATTTTTGGGCTTCAATTGGATTGATTTGAAGAGGATTTGAAGTGAAATTGGAGGGGCAAATGTTCAAATTCGTAGGCCTTGTGGGGTGCAACATTTGGGCAGCCATCTTGACTTGCCAAGGATGATTTGAGAGAGAGAGAAATGGGTTGTGGATATGGCTGATCATGGTGGGGGCATGTGATGAGTGAAATGGATATGTTTGTGGACTTTGGAGGCCAATTGGTGGTCCCCCTTCAGCTGAACACTTCTTCTTCTTCCTTGGCTTCACTTTATCCATTGTTATGTCTTTTGAGAGCTAAAAAATCCAGAGAACCAGCCAGCCAAGCCAGCCAGCCCGTCGACCGCCTCCCCTGCCGCCGCCATGCACCGTCACACCACCTGCAAGCCGCGCCATCGCCCGCGCGCTCGTCCCATGCCTAGTCGCCATTCCAGCGTGCCCAGCTCGCTGTCTCGAGCCCCTCTGCCGTCCAGCAGCCATACATCACCGTCCAGCTCCGCCTGGTCCGCCACTACCTCTTTCCCGTGCAAGCCGCCCCTTCGACCGGTCCCTGTAGCCCAAGAACAGAAGCCAAAGTTCCAGCAAGAGCTGAAACTTCGTGAGGCTTTTCCGGGCCCGTCCGGACCTCGCTTGGTGTCACCGCAGGCTTGTTTATTGCTTGCCTCCGCGTCGCCGCTAGTGAGTTTACTCACTAAACCTTGCTTAGGAGGTTAATTATGCTTAAGGGTTGATTATCTTAGCTTAAGATGAGATTAGGTGGTTAGTTAGTTTAGATTAGTGATTTAATTGCTTAATTATGCATGTTAGGTGGTTAGAATAGATTGACTATGGGCTAAATAGATTGTGCTATTTATCTAGATAGGTGCATTAATTTTCTAGGCCCGTTTAGGTAGTTAGATTAGCATTTGCGACCTAGGTTAGCATTTATTGGATTTAACTTGCATTATTTAATTATTTTCGTAATTTATTTAATTATTTAATATTTTTCAGAAATTATAACGGGATAGCCGGTGACCGGAATTTCGTACTGATTGTAGTGGTGTGCTTAGTTTATGCAATTGAGTGCAATTGAATGGTGATTTTGATTTTTGAGTTATTGTTTCAAAATCGTGAGATTTTGGTATTTAATTAGAAAATACCGGGTGTCGAGTTTTGACACCGAAAATGGTTTTAAATACCATATCAAATAGTGAGATTTTAAAAGGAAGGATACCAATTTTTAAGATTCGATCTGACCGTGTACCCACACACGATTATTTCCAATGGGTGTTTTTAATACGAAGAAAACATGCCAAATTCGTTATCTTAATTGAGGAATGTGAGTGCAAAGCATAATGTCCTTGGCTGGAATTGAATGATCATGTGATGGTTAAGAGAACCCGTCCCCGATGTGCGTTGGGTGGACGTTGCCCCTATATGGGATGCCTTAACAATGGATGCCGGATCGCGGTAAAGGCCGGACCGAAGCTCCTTCGGGAATGCCGTCCCCGATGTGTGTTGGGTGGACGTTGCCACGCTCAAGGGATGAGGCGAAGCTTGGCTATGCTAGAAGATCAATGTGCGTCGGGTAGATCGTGCCTGTATGGGCAGTAATCAATTGGAACGCGTGATTGATTGAGAAAACGCGCCGGATTATGGGACAAAATTGTGTGGCACGGAATGAGACGTGTCATAACGATTTGGCCCTATATTCAGGACCCCTGTGATGGATTAAAATTGAGTGAGACGTTCCAATTGATGTGTGTAGTGATTGTATGCATCTGTGATATGAATTGTGCTGACGTGCAGGGAGGAACTGAGGCAAGGTGAGTCTCTATGGTTGTGTGGTTAGGCCACCCTTAAGCGTATTTCCTTCATAATAAGGATTTGGGGAGTGAATTTGCTGAGACATTGTCTCACCCCGTCGTGGGCTCAATCTTTTCAAGTCCTTAAATGGCGGTCCCTCCGAAACGTTTTAGGAAGCCGAGGGGTTATACGGAGCAGAGTACGACGTCCCTATCCCCGAGAGTCCCTGCTCCATAAGCTCATAGTGACCACTATCTTAGTCGATGAGGGCCGACCTCAGTTGGTACCTCATCAATTTAGGGCATGGTTTCGCCATGGGATCAATGGGATCAGGGAAGGTCCCTTGTAGGGTTCTGACATCCTTGCCGTTGCAGTCAATGCCACGGCAGGTGAGGGGGTAGCTGATCCCCCTGACGGTGTCGTGGAAGACCTAGATCCCCCGGAGGTCTCAGAGGTCTTAGCCGAGGAGTCCTGTGCCTAGTTAGCTAGGTGGCTCTTCTTTTTGGAGTAGACCTTTGTTTATAGACTAGTGTTGTATATAAACTCAGCTTGTTTATAAAAAGTGTTTTGTGAAAATGGTATCTTGCTTTTCTATCTCATATTTGTATTGTCTAGGGATTTAATTATACGCTTCCGCATGTGCAATAAAATGAAAGGGTCGGCGACGCGTCCTGGGACGTCGCAATTTTATCGACCACCGAGGGATGTGCGTGCGCTCAAGATTCGGGGCGTTACACTAAGGAAAACCTAGAAGCGATTTAAAAAGATGCCATTAGTGGAAGAAATATATTTGCAAACTTAGTAGAAAGAAGAGACATGAGGATGTTACCCTGGTTAAAGACTAACATAGATAAATAAGTTCAACACAAGAAAAAAAATCAACCTCATTTGGATCCATAATCAGCAGACAAAGAGTCAATAGGGCCAATTGAATAATCTAAAGAATTTTCATTCATAAAATGTTAACTTATGGAGGAGAAGCCAAGCTTTCTTGCGTTGCTGCGCTTAGAATCAGAAGTAATTAACCAATGAGCTTCTAAGTACTTTCTCCCCCAAAACAAAGATGGGAACATAAAAACCTAGGAAATAAAATCGAACCTGACTTGCGGTCGCAGATTTAGGGCTTCTTGAGGGATCACTTTGAGCAAGGTGGAAAGCAAGTCATCGACGGAAGATTAGACGAGAGGGCGGAGCGATTGCTTCTCGATCATGAGTCGGGGGGGACGGAGAGAGGTTAGCGAAATCGACCATCGGGATAGAGCACGATTTGGGAAGAAAGAGGTCACGGGAGTGCGCCAAGAGAATGCAGCCCGAAGGATGAGGCTGTCCAGTGGAGAGAAAAAGGCCGTAGTCAAGGAGGGAGCAACGGTCATCGGAGGAAGCGCTAGACAGGAAGGTTCAGTCTAGACAGGGGGATAGAGTGTAGAGAGAGTGTTGAGCATTGGAGGAGGAGGAAGAGAGAGCAAGTAAAGATGAGAGAGAAGATAAAGAGGAGAGAACGCTTTGCCCTTTACCCTTGCTGGTTTAAACTAGGACGACGTGGACCCGCTCGAACAGCTGTCAGCTACTAAGTGCTTCAAAGTAAAAATGACGTGGAGCTAGGGGTGAGCGTGGTTCCGGGTAGAACCGGGAACCGGAACCGAACCGGAGGAGGGTCCGATTCGGTTCCCGGTTCAAGAGGTCGGTTCCTTTTTTTGGGAACCGGAACCCGCAAACGAACCGGCGATGGGAACCGGAACCGGTCCGGTTAGGGTTAAAAAACCCCAAATCAGTCAAATTAGGTTAGGGCTGAAGAAACCCCAAAAGCAAAAAGTCACTCACTTGAATCACTTCTTCTTCCAAATCCACACGACACTTTTTTTCCCTCACAGTTTTCTCTTCGAGTCTTCGCCCGTCCGTTCTCTTCTGTCTTCTCCACCTCTGCTCGACGCCACCGCCGGTCGCCCTCGATGCCACCACCGTTGATCTCTGCTCGAGGGTCGAGGCCACCTCCGCTCGCCCTTGACGGCACCGCGGCAAAGCCCTAGCTCGCCGTTTGCCCTCGACACCACTGCTTGCTGACCCTTGCTCGAGGCCACTTCCTCTCGCCCTCGACAGAACCACCACAGCACCGCTGACCTTCGGCTCGCCGATAGCCTTGGTGGAACTGTGGACGCAACCGAGAACCTTGGTGGACATAGAGAATCGCTTCAAAGCGTCGACGAGCTCGTCCGCGAAGACCGAAGTCGGCCTTAACACGAAAAAGCTCGTGTGTAAGTTCCTCCAGCTGAAAGGCACAAAGCAAGACATCTTCCCTTTTGGCCTTTCATCACCCTTTTTCGTTCTCTCTCTCTCTCTCTCTTCCTCCTCCCCTCTTCCAATGAATCAAAAACAATGAAGAAATAGTAGACGGGAGAAGCCTGAATTTGAGAGGCGCCAAGGTTCTGTTTTTTGGAATTTATTGAAGTGCGCCGCAGCATCTTTCTTGGTCGTGTTTGGCGTCTTCATGACTTTGAAGTTTGAAACATTGGGAGAGTCACGAGAGGTTAGCAGTCATAGGAACAGAAAGGAGGAGGTGACGTGGTGTGATTTTGCTTCGTGTTCGAGTTCTAGATGATGGTGAAACAAAGGAGAAGGAAATTTCGATTTTAATGGCTTGGACTGAAGATGCCGTGGGCTTCTAGAAGGCCTTCGTTTTTTTTTGTTAGACCGTGCGTACGTATGTTCGTATGTGCGTGCAAGCGTGCGCTCCGAAGAAACCCTGTTTAAATGATAATTATATCAAAGTTCTTTAAAGATTTAGCATACGTCAATATTCGAAAAGAACGAATAGCGGAATTACATCGACTATTATCACAAAAAAGTCAGTATTGATCAGCAATCGTCGGATGAATAGATGATCCGCTGCGACAGCAGTGAAATAAATTTTGCCCTGTCTGAAAAGCCTTACTTTGAGTTGGAGACATAATTCGATGAGGAATCCGTCACATTCAATTGAAAACTTACCCTTATTCCTGAATTCCTTGGTGATTATTCTAGCCTTAGCTTCTTGGTTTCTTCTAAGCTAATGGTGTCACAAAATGGTAGATTGTTAAGTTTCTAAAGAATCAGTAGTACCATATATGAGTTCTGGCTATGAAGATAGCATTTAAAGCACAAGTTGAACTTTTCTCTGCAGAACTTATGGAGTCATGGATCCATTTTTATCGTCTCTGGTTTTTTTCTTTCATTGTGTCATGACAGGTTACTTGTTGACAAGAACTCGTCCATTAAAGCCAGTTGTTTGATGCACCTTTCGCTTTTATGCTTTAGTGGATTTGTAGTAGGTCAGATCACTGTGGAAGATGATTTATGATCTTCATCTTTGTTTTGTCAGTATTGTCTTTCAAGTCTAGTACATCATACTTTCATAAAAGGGGGCCTTTGACAGTTGAGGCTTTTTTGTGCAGTAGCAAATATGGGAAGGACATGGATAGATATGAAGAATACAGTAAAGCAGTACCAGCAATATTGGTGGCTGCTTTCACTCTCTTTTGTGACGAAGCTCAACTTGGAGGTTATGCCTTTCCCATGTAATGCTGCCATTCCATTTTCTTTGTGACTCATGATGCTTCTTGGTCCAACATATTGGCATTATACATGTGGCAATGGGATTGACACGTTTTCTTTTTCTTATCAAGAGAATATGCACTTGATAGATTATGTCATTGCAAGCGAATGGGTTCAACCTCAGTGGCTGAAATTTTTGTTTGCCTCGCTTTATAACCTCGGCATCCTCTTTTACAGGAATAAGCAAGTAGAAGAGGTCAGTGGAAAAATGTCTTTGAAAAATTGATAGCTGAAAATGACAATTTACTTGCTTTGCCCATAACATGTTGAAATGTGATTGAGCGACAAACATGTAATTTCTCTATGACGCTGAGATTGGCTTTGCTTATCATGATGATTTTACCCCATGACTTCATAATTACTCATTCTCTTTCCATAAGAGTCATGTATGCGATTCTGACTTGTCTGGAAGTTTTTGTTTTCTTTTTAATCTCGAGTTGAGGAACGTTTATATTAGGAACCATCTTAAAGGCAATAAGTGCCCTTAAAGTAGCTTATAAGTAGAAATATATTATTTGAGAGGAGCCAAGATGTCTGTGTTTAACAACAAGGACATCAATTTTTGAGGCAGACATATTAACAAAGCATCCTATCGTTTAATCAACGCTTGAACTTTGTTGAGCATAATGCACTGATTAGCTGCAAAGAAGCTAATTGTGAATGAAACTAAGGGCAATGTTGTTATGATGAGTAACAAGCTAACAAGTTGATTAGTTATGCCTATGTTCTTTTGTTTAATGATCACTTTTGTAAACTTCGTATGGTTACTTTCTTGCAACTTACAGTGCTGTGTCTCTGAATGATTTGTCAATAATCTATCCACATCCATTATATTACAAGGTATCTAAAAGACATGATTTTTCTAAATGCAGGAGCAAGGATTTGTAAGGAATGGACATGCTGATAAATGGGAAAGGGTTCACCAAATTCAAGATAAGTTTGAATATGATAGAGAGAGAATCTGTGCAAAAAGATGGCTCCTCCTCTTGTTACGTTACTCTCTGCAGAACCAGAGATACAGTATGTTGCCTTAAGAAATATCAACCTCATTGTCCAAAGGTGGCCTACTATTCTCGCCCATGAAATTAAGGTTGGTCCATTTAGTCTTGCCAACTCTAACTGATCCATATTGGGTGCATTATGAGTAAGAAAGGCATGCTTATTGATCTCTCGTCATTGCCAAGTGTTTTTCTGCAAGTACAATGACCCAATTTATGTGAAGATGGAGAAGTTAGAAATCATGATAAAGCTTGCTTCGGACAGAAATATTGACCAGGCATGGAAACTGAAGAGCATTTAACCTGTTGAATTTGCTTGTTTACTCAAAATGGTTAATTTTATGTTGTCTTATTAACTAAATGCTGCAGGTTTTGCTGGAATTCAAGGAGTATGCTACAGAAGTAGATGTCGATTTTGTTAGAAAGGCAGTCCGTGCTATTGGTCGCTGTGCAATCAAGTTGGAGAGAGCAGCAGAGCGATGCATCAGTGTTTTGCTGGAGCTGATTAAGATTAAAGTCAATTACGTGGTTCAAGAAGCCATTATAGTTATTAAAGACATATTCAGAAGATATCCTAACACGTTAGTCTCGATATCTGTAATTTTTGGAGTACGTGAACTGAAAAGCAGTTCCATTCATCTCTTAATTCTGTTTTCAACTTTTTTATGTTCTACAGCTATGAGTCCATGATTGCTACCCTATGTGAGACCGTAGACACTCTCGATGAGCCAGAGGCCAAGGTACTCTTTAAAGTATCTGTTGGGATCGTCGGATCCCCAAAAACGGATTCGGCACCTAAAACCGAACCCCTAAATCATATGCGGAAGATAAGCCCGGGAATTGTCACGTATCACCAATCAAAAAGCACACCATGGATTCGAGCGTACCTTGTTGGCCACAGATTAGACACCGACGCCGTAGAGAGGAAGAGAATTCAGTCCCGTTCGATCCAATGTCGAAATATCGCCGAGAAGTGGAGATGGCGTCGCTTCTTAGCCTTGGAGAGAGAGAGAATTCTTGAAGAGAAATAGAACGTTCGTTGTAAATGCCAAGAGGTGTCTTCTCCTTCTCTCTCATCCCTTTTATAGGTTCCCCTTTCCACGGGCCTTATTCCCGTGGGCCGGGCCTTTAGGCCCATCGTGGCCGGGCCAACTTAGGCCCATTATAATAAATCCATCATCTCCCACTCGCACATGGTGGGTCAAAACCAACATGGGCGGATAGGCCCAACTTAGGCTTATCAACTGAAAATCCTCTTTTCCTCTTTCAACCTTCATACCGGTGAATAATCCGTGCGACCAAGATACTTTGAGAGCTCGTTGCTATACATCCGTTAGGAATATATAGCAGCTCATATTGGGCATCATTTTCCGAGTAAATTTAGTATGCAGTACCCTAGATCGATCGATCACATTTATATCTCTCTTTAATCTCATTTGAACAATGATATATTTATTGTATTCACAATTATGATTATCCCAAAGACAGTCATAATTGGTCGACACGTGAATACAAAAACCATAATGTGATTCTACAAATCCGATCTTTCTCTTTCCTTCAAACTCTCAATTTCAGTTCAACTTGCTTTTCTAGAAATGTCCCATTAGATCGAATCAACTCATGACCATTGGCAACATTCTAAGATAGCAAACACCAAATAGAAATCTTGAGAATAAGTAAGAGTCATGAGGGCACTATAATTGAGGAACTCAATTCCTCAAGAGTCTCACACGTCTTAAAAGTTGAGATCAAACTTTTGCCACTCTTATAGGTCGTCTCATGCATACGTAGAATGAAATACGTATTACGGTATTAACTCCTTTCCCATGGAGCGTATGTCTACACCATCAATACCGTACGGATGATAGTTCGGACATACCCAATGTCTAACTTGAGTTCACATATTTACTCATTCACAAAATTCATCGAACTCACATCTAGGCATCTTAGACAGATAAAGTAAAATGTGTGGGTTATTTTACTTTCGGACATCGCAAGTATTATGTCCTCATCTTAACACTCGATTAAGGCGACATACGTATTTTAAGCTTGAGCTCTCGATTATCACCTAGATAATAAGCTTAAAAACAGTCTCATCTCTATCTATCACATAGTAAATAGAGGCGATTACCCGTGTGAGTGGGCTAATCTCTTATCTGTCCGACATACTTTCTCAACATAATATAATGCACTAAGCATTAAGATGCATAAAGATCAAACAAAAACTCATAGACATTAATAATGAAACAATACTAGTTCATACATGTGAACAATTCAGGGAAATTACAATCCAGTACATCAGACTCTACGCAATCCTAGGGATTTTACATTATCACAAAACACGTCTCTAGGTATTGGCTTTGTCATAGGATCTGCTACCATTCTATGCGTAGATATGTACTGCAAGTTCACATCCTTTCGTGCAACCATATCTTTTACAAAGTTATACTTGGTATCTATATGTTTGGTCTTGCCATGATATTTTGGATCTTTAGTGTACGCTATAGCTGCTTGGCTATCACAGTTAACCAATAACGGATGTGCAGCTTTATCAATAACACCTAAATGATCCATAAATCTCTTAAGCCAAACTCCTTCTTGTACTTTCTGCGATAATGCCACGAACTCAGCTTCCATCGTGGATAAGGCTATACACGTTTGCTTCTTACTACTCCATGATATGGCGCCATTGTTCGAGTAAGAAAGCAAATCCAAAGGTAGATTTCCTTTCATCTAAATCTCCTCCCCAATCAGATCATCGAGTAGCCTTCAAGTCGCAGATCCTTTCCTTGGTAATTCAACTTGAAATCGCGGTTCCCTTCGGATACCTTAGTATTCTCTTCACGGCTTTCCAATGTGCTTTGGACTGGATTGGATTGGTATCTACTCACCATTCCAACTGCAAAACATATGTCGGTCTTGTACACATCATAGTGTACATCAAGCTCCCAACTGCACTAGCATAAGAAACATGTTTCATTTGTTCCTTTTCTTGTGGAGTCCTCGGACACAGTCTATGGCTCAATCCTTCACCTTTTGCAATAGAAGTGTCTATGGGTTTACAATCTTGCATACGAAATCGTTCAAGAACTTTATTTATATATGTTTCCTGTGAAAGAGACAACGATCTCTTCGAACGATCTCTTGAAATCTTAACTCCAAGAATGTATGCAGCCTCACCCATATCCTTCATCTCAAAATTGGAAGATAACCAACTCTTGACAATATGAACAAACTCCATATTACTTCTGGCAATCAGTATATCATCAACATATAATGATATGATCACAAATTGATCATTGGATCTTTTGATATATGCGCAATGATCCTCATCAACCATTGTAAAATCATATGCCATTATGGCATTATGAAAACGTATATACCAGTGTTTCGATGACTGCTTAAGGCCGTATATCGATCTTAGAAGTTGACATACATTTTCTTCTTGGCCTTTCACTATGAAACCAATAGGTTGTTCCATGTATATTTCTTCCTCTAATTCTCCATTGAGAAAAGCAGTCTTTACATCCATCTGATGTAACTCAAGATCCATACTAGATACTATTGCCAGAATAATGCGAATCGAGATAAATCTCACTACAGGAGAAAATGTATCTTCATAATCAATTCCTTCCTGTTGATTATACCCCTTCGCAACAAGGCGGGCCTTATGCCTTTCTATCGAGCCATCAGCCTTTCGTTTTATTTTAAGAACCCACTTGTTCCCAATAGCTCTGCGTCCTTTTGGAAGATCAACCAATTCCCAGACTTGGTTTAATTTCATTGACTCCATTTCCTCTTCCATTGCATGAATCCATTTTTCCTTACTAGGGCAATTCAGAGCCTCATTAATATTTCTAGGTTCATCCTCATCTTGTGGAGCAACCATAAAAGTTTCCTCTTCAATGTCAAAACGTCGACGGGGAATACTTTGGCGACTTGTTCGCCGTATGGGAGATTGTATACTTTGTACATCATTTCCCATTATGCTCCCACTTGGATTAGACAATGATGATGTCGTCTCATTATGTGGTTGCAATTGAGAATGAGTTGAATTCAATTCATCATTTCTCATATTACTCCCACTTGACGAACTCCACTAAGATCATTATCTTGATCCGAGGTTTCAAATAGGGAGTTGTCTTCCCCTATTTCGCCCTTCTTAGGAAATTCATTCTCTAAGAATGTGACATCCCGTGATTCAAATTCAGTTATACTCCCACTTTTCTGCTCACCTATGAACACATACCCTTTTGAGTGTTCCGAGTATCTTATGAAAATACTCTTCTTTCCTCTAGGACCCAATTTCCCAAACTTGTGAGAGGACTCATGTGTATAGGCAGCACAACCCCATGGCTTAAGAAAACTTAAGTCCGGTTTTCTACCTGTCCATAACTCATATGGAGTGGAAGTAACTGATTTGGAAGGCACACGGTTAAGTATATAGGCGCGATTAACAATGCATCACTCCAAAAGGTGATAGGTAAGTTAGCATGCGCCATCATGGACCTAACCATTTCCAGTAGGGTTCTGTTTCTTCTCTCCGCAACACCATTTTGTTGGGGAGTATATGGAATAGATAACTGTCTTTCTATTCCTTTTTCATCACATAATTTTCTGAACTCATCAAATAAATATTCTCGACCTCGATCGGATCTTAATGCTTTTATTTTCTTGTCTAATTGATTCTCTACCAGATTCATAAATCTTTTGAAACAACTTATTGCTTCAGATTTGTGAGAAATCAAATAGACATATCCGAATCGAGTATAATCATCTATAAAAGTGATGAAATAAACAGCCCCATGCCTTCCTCTTACATTCATTGGACCACGAGACATCGAAATGGATTAAGTGCAGAGAAAATTCAGCTCTTTTACCTTTTCCAAATGGTTTCCTTGTCGATTTCCCTTCTAGGCAATGCTTACATATGGACAAATCGACTTTTTCAATGTTGCCCAACAAGCCCTCTTTAGCTAATCTATTCATACGTTGTTGGCCAATGTGACCAAGTCTAGCATGCCACACATTCACATCATTATCATATGTATTAGGAGACGTGAGAAGGGAATAACAAACATTAGCATTAACATAATCAATATCTAATACAATGAAACCATCCAGAAAATAACCACAACCATAGTAATTTGTATTCAAAAACAAATCCACACCTCTATTATAGAAGTTCATATTAAAACCTAATTTAACCAACACTAAAACAGACACTAAATTCCGACGAATCTCTAGAGCATACAACACATCATGTAAGAACAAAGTGCGTCCACCACGCATGTTCAATTGGCATGTGCCAATTCCTTTCACTTCAGCTCTAGATTTGTTTCCCACATAGATCCACTTAGTTCCAGTTGGTACTCGTCGGAATTTCACAAAGGATCCTCTATCCTTCGCTACATGGTCTGTTGCTCCTGAATCCACAGTCCACAAAGGATTAGACTCAGTTAAGAATACAGAACTCGACACGAAAGTAAAGTTCTGAAAAATACAAGAGGTGCATACCTTCTTTGGCTCACGACAGTCGCGAGCATAATGACCCTTCTTGTCACAGTTGTAGCATTTCACGCTTGCAAGCTTTTTCATGCGAGGACGCTTTCCTCTTTCATGTTGGTTAAACTTGGGTTTCTTCCACTGAAGGACTGCTTCCTTGCCTTTCCCTTTATCAAACCGGTTAGGGCGCTTGCGCTTGGAGCTCGAAGCTCCATTTGAGCTAGAACTAGCATGATAGAGTTCAGCATCCGGCTTAGCCGCTAACAGGCGGTCCTCTTCCAGCTCAAGATGACGCATTGCATCCCCAAAGGTTTTGATATTTTCATTATGAGTCAGGTGCACCTTCATATGCTCCCAACTCGAAGCAAGGAACGAATCACTGCTTGCACTTGCTGCTCATCCGGGACATGGCCGGCATCTTTAAGCTTATTTATCATGTTTGACATCTTTCTAAGATGTTACTTCATGGTCTGACCATGAGGCTTCTTATAAGAGTCAAACCTAATAGTGAGCTGCCTCAGTCTGGTCACCGAAGTATGACCAAATCTTGCCGCCAATGCTTCCCACATATCTTTGGCATTGTCAAAACGCCTAAACTCTCGCATGACGTCATTTTCCATGCTGCTCAGCAACGTGATGCGAGCAAGAGAGTTCTTTCTTTTCCACGCAACAAATGCTTCTTTGTCTCTCTTATCTTTGTGCAATGCTTCCTTCTTCGGGTTCTACCATGGTCGGGTTAAGAGCCTCAAGTGCTTCTTGTTCTTCCAAAGATACTTGGATTTTCATTTGCCAAATTTCATAGTTGTTACCATTGAGCTTTTCACCTTTGTTCAGCTCGGCAACTATGCTCTTTGTGGCTGAAGCCATTGATCTGAACACATCAGACATATATGCACGAGTTATTAATGCCTACCATTTATGCATCCCTTTTGCACAGACTCATCATATTAATGAATAATTTCAAGTAAGATTTTTAGAATCAAAAGGTCACTACGTTTCCAATCATCCTCCAAAAAATCCTAACTTAAAACTATCATTAATATGATTGTCATATACAAAATCAATTCTATGAAGCTACAAAAACTTCTATTACTACCCATAGCTAACTACCCACAGCAACCAGCAATAACAGAAAGCAACGGATAATTGACATACAATAATATAATAATACTTTCAATTAATACAACTAACATATAGGTCGCTACAACAACAACAATCGGATAGTTAACATTACATAAGATGTCCACTAAGCACACTCAACAAAAAAACAGCTAATACATCTTACATAAAACCTTCACACGAACTGGGAAAGATCCTCTTTTGTTCAATTTCTTGATATTTTCCCTTGTAACAATGCAGTAATATTCATTAACAAAATCGTTCACAATTTTCTTATATGAAGCAGCACCGTTGACATCCCATATGCGATTCAACACATCTTGCCATTCGGGTGGAAGAGTGTTAATGAAAAATCGCACCATCTCTCGACCGTGGCATGGGATGACCATTCCATATGACCTGTTGTATCTTCCCGTTGACTTCAAGTACATGATCAACTAAGTCACCATCCTCCCATCGATAATCATTCAACTCAGCTATCAACTTAGAAAGTTTTGCCTTTTGTTTATCGGTAATCACACGAATAGGCGTACGTAACTGAAGAGGAGGCATTGTTCCTGCAATAAATGCAGAACAAATAAGGGATTACATATAATCCACATTGACTTAATTGGAAAAAAAGAAAAAAATTCCTTCTTTTTTTTTTCGGGGTCAACGGTCAACGGTCGTCGGTCAATGGTCAACGGCCAACGGAATTCAACGGTCAACGGAGTCAACGGTCAACGGAAGGGTCGCCGGACCGGTCGCCCGGGTCGGACGGACCGACCGCACGTGCGGCGCGCGTGCGTGGGCTGACGTCACGCAGACGTCAGCCCGCACGTGCCGCGCACGTGCCAGGCGGGTCGGGTCGGGTCGCTGGCGGGTCGCCGGCCGGTGACCGTCCGCGAAACGACGTCAATGCGACGTCATTGATGACGTCACCCCAACGGTTAATGACCGTTGGGTGACGTCATGATGACGTCACGCACGCGTGGTCCGTGGACCGACGCGTGCTGGTTCGCCAGCCGGTGGCACGCATGCGCCGGTTCGTCACCGGGCGTGTGCCGCACGCGCCGGACGAACCAGCGCGTCTGGCACGCGCGCCCACGCGCGCCGCCCGGCGCGCGTGTGGGCGCGTGCGGCGTCCCCGGCGGCGTGCGACATGTCTCCGGACTCGTCTCGACGTCGCCTTCCTCCCTATGCCATTAGATTTTGATTTTGACTTACGAAAAGTAGGAAAAAATGGCGAAGAACGCTCGGGTGTCGGGAATTCTCGCCACGATCCGTACGGCCGAAAAGCTTTTGCTAAAAAAATCAATCAAAAACTTCAAATTGGTCGGGAAAACGTGAATTAAGGCTTTGATACCAATGTTGGGATCGTCGGATCCCCAAAAATGGATTCGGCACCTAAAACCGAACCCCTAAATCATATGCGGAAGATAAGCCCGGGAATTGTCACGTATCACCGATCAAAAAGCACACCACGGATTCGAGCGTACCTTGTTGGCCACAGATTAGACACCGACGCCGTAGAGAGGAAGAGAATTCAGTCCCGTTCGATCCGATGTCGAAATATCGCCGAGAAGTGGAGATGGCGTCGCTTCTTAGCCTTGGAGAGAGAGAGAATTGTTGAAGAGAAATAGAACGTTCATTGTAAATGCCAAGAGGTGTCTTCTCCTTCTCTCTCATCCCTTTTATAGGTTCCCCTTTCCATGGGCCTTATTCCCGTGGGCTGGGCCTTTAGGCCCATCGTGGCCGGGCCAACTTAGGCCCATTATAATAAATCCATCAGTATCATTACTCTTTTAGTGTAACAACCATGTTATATGGACACTGTACATTAAGCTTCCTTGATTCATTCAACTCAAACTTTAACCACCTTGTGCCTCTCCTTTTTCACTTGGCGGGCATCAATGATTTGGATTATTGGCAAATATGCAGAAAGAATTGACAATGTTGATGAGCTGCTAGAGAGCTTTCGGAGAGTTTCCCTGAAGAGCCTTTACAAGTCCGGTTGCAATTATTGGTAATTAATTTGCTTCCTTGCTATTCGCGGCTTCGGCCGGCTTCAGCATGCTCGTAGTCCGTATTGTATCCCCGAATTAGTGTTTTGTCGTCTTTTATCAAATTGGTTATCTCGAATGCTGCAAGCAACGAGGTTTTGCAAGCTGCTTTATCTGGGCATGCCCTCCTCTCGAAGGGGAAGATTACTTGTTTTATTGTCATCCTGAAAATCGAAAAACACCACATAATCGAAACTGCAGAAATGGTCTGTCCCATTTACCTTTCTCCTTCGCAATTGTCTGTTCATCAATTTGTTCATGTACATGCCTTCTCAAAAGACCATGCCCATCTTTTTCCATTGATTATTCTATTATTCTTTTTTTTTTTTTTATGCTTTTGCTCCCAAGGAACTATTTTTGGTAATTTATGGACATAGAAGCTTTGGTTCGTCTCTTTCCTTCTTCGTTATAGTTCAAATCTATAAATGGAAAAAAAAAAAAAAAAAAAAAAAAAAAAAAAAAAAAAACCCGTTGGAACCCGGAACCGACCCTAGAACCCGTGACGGGGTAGGTTCCAGTTCTTGATTCGACGGGTAGGTTTCGGGTTCCAAAAATGAGGAACCCGTGCCCGAGGTAGGTTCCGGTTCCGGCCCGGAACCTGTAAGGAACCGGGAACCGCTCACCCCTACATGGAGCTGTTAAGGTACCTAATATTTTCTCGACAGGTGAGGTGAAAAAGGACGATACAATAAATGTTAACAGCTAAACGCCCACTTAAAACTCTCACTCGTCTTTTCAATTTCCAAGGGCTTCTACCTTTTGTTACCCCCCTCTTCCTCTTCCTTTTACGTTTTTAAAACTCTCCTTTTTTGTTTTCAACTTCCAAGGGCGTCTTCACTTTCTCTCTCTCCCCTTTTGCTTTCTATTTTACCTTTAAATGTTAGCATTTATAGCTTTGTCCGTTTTCATCTCACCAATTTGTCTGTGGGTCATAGAAAAGAAAGCTTCAATTTAAATTTTTTATTTTCCATCCCTATCCTTGTCCATGTAAAAGGACACGTGTCATCTTTTGAGTAGAGCTGACTAAGCTCACTCACACCACATAGGCTAGTCACACGGTGCTTACAAACTACTAAATATTTTCTTCTTCGTTATGGATTCTCAATTTTTTTTTAGAAAAAGGGGAAGAAAGATCAATTCACTGAGCCGATCTATGTTCGATCAACTCATATCGTGAATATCACAATAACCAAGCTCAATTGACCATCTCAAGATTGAAACTTGATTTGGGCATTTTGTCGAACAGTTGGCGCACATTAAACTGTCTCAAATAGCATCCTCGAGCAATATTCATGGCCTTCAATCTCGACCCATGTGCAATCTTAAATGGAACTAAATCATTCAAATTATACTAATACATTCAAAGAACAATATTAGATAGAATTTAGAGCCCAAACCACACAATAACACAACCGCAATTAGCCTCAAATGTGTGGGTCTAAACTATTCTTGTAAAGCTGGGTTTGAACTCAGGTCAAGTGAACAAGTTGCATGCTCAAGTTCAAGCCCTGGCACTCATCACATACGCGACTTATGGGAAAATACACTCGATCCGAATGAAATTTGGTAACAAGAAATTTCAACATGATTAATACATCAAAGAATGGTCAAATACGCACATCAAACCATCCTTTCGAAGAAACTTTCCGCATTGGCCAGCCATGAACTCGTGGATTGGCTAAGCTTTTAGTTCAAATTCTAAACACTCTCATGGTTCACGTGGAGATTTAAAGACCAAATCAAGTTGATCCAAGCATCATTTGCACTTACTTATAACATTCATCAAGCTAACAAAGACAGATAATGCATGCAAAGGGGGGTAGCAAGTGAAAAATGCATGGCTTTTGGAAGAGGCTTCGACATTCGGAAAAATTCCAGCCTCAGAAATTAGTTTTTCTGGTTGGCTTTCCTCTCGATTTTCCAATCAAACCATGGTCCACATTGAACAAAAACTCATCTAGGGTCCTTACCTTTCTTCCTAATTTCTGTGTGAAGTATCTCTTGGCCGACGAAGCCAAGAAATTGTCCTCTAAAGGCACTTCGAAGTTGGCACCTTAAAGCTGGAAAATGAGACCCGCACAGACGAAAACCAACAACGAAGGCTTTGGTTAGCCACCATGACCAGGTTTGAAGACCCATTTTGTCAACTCCTTTGACATTTACTCCAACTATATGTATTGTAGTTTAATCTAAAATTAACTTTTTTGCCTCAAAGTCCCTTATTTTCCTTAAAAACATTTGTTTTGCCTCGCCAGTGATCATCTATCTACCTATTACTTCATTAAAAAAATTTCTAGGTCTCCACTCCTCCCAACAAGTAACATGATTTTCGAGGGGCTTTTGAGTGCCTTCCTAACTACCATTTTTGACGTGTAACCTATGGTAGGAAAGATATTTTAGTATAATTTCACTCTCTAGTTAAGGGTTTTGACTAGTTTTAGCTGGAAGTTCATGAAAATTTCGTTTTTTTTTTTCTCTGAGGGTCCCTCTGAAATTTATAGGTTAAGGTCCTTTTTGAGTTAATCATGGGGGTGCCTTTGGGGGACAATCGTGAGCTCTCTCTTGTCTTGAATCTTTTATGCCTCAAAATAGCTTGCTTTTGAGAGATTATTTGCTGAATTAAGCAACCTTTTGCTAGCCTTGCCCACATGACAAGCTTGCCAACTGAGTTGCTCTACCAGCTCCCCGACAGTGAAATCTTCAAACTTTTGCAACTGTTGATTGAACAACTTTGGTTACGATTTTCACATGTCTTCAGCAACTTATCCCGAGCCAAATTTTGTTCATTTGCACTCCTAATGAGAGCATTCACCTTAGCCAGAGATTAGGCTGATTAGGAGCTAAGTGGGATATGGTGGAGCCACAAATTTGCTTACTTAATCGCTTTGAATTGTGGCCAAATCACGGATTGGATTTTGGCAGCTATTTTAAGCGTTTTAATCCATCATTTTAGCTCAATTTTTTGACTAGTTGGCACATTCATGTATATTAATTTGTCTCTTACTGTACTTTACAATTTTTCTATCCAATTTTGTAAGAAAGTCCCTCAAAGTTGGTCATTTCTGACTTGATTCAAATTGGTCCTTTTGGCTTGATTAGATTAATTCGAGTCGAGCCAGGTTCAATTTCAAGCTTAAATAGGGGTCAAAATGATAAAAATGATGATTTAAGTGCTTGGGCGTAATTTTAAATTTTGCGAATTGGTCCCCCAACTTTGAAAATTGCATTTTGGAACCAGCTTGCTGGTTCAATTGCAATCTAACCCCTTAGGTCTTGACTAATCACATGCGGATCCTTGGTCTCAATTTCTTTTTAAGCATGTTTAACCAAAAAGTTAACTTGAAAGTCAAATTTTGACTTTTCAGCAAAACAACATCTAAGGACTCCTACGACTCTTTTCAGCCAAGAAAAGGGTTTCGTCGCAATTAAAATTCCCAAAGTCTTGATTATTATTATTATTATTTTTAAACTTAGGGCTTGTCAGCTAAAATTCAGGTATCAACACTGGCAAGCTTCTAGGATGGCGAAGGGGGTGGGATTCAACCGAATTGTGCAATGAATACGGAGAGTGATTTTAGTATGTGTGTGTGTATATATATATATATGAAAACTGAAATTAATTCTCGAAAATGCATTTTGACGTAACTAAAAGCTTAGCTTTGGTACTTCAAAGTTAAGCGGGCTCAAGAGGGAGTCCTCCTAGATGGGTGACCTTTTAGGAAGGTGCTTACCTATACGCCAAAGGACAAAACCATGAGGCTCTCAAATTTTTTATGTGAAATTGTTGACATGTTGACCCACCTCCACTCCCTCGGATGTTTATTTTGGTCTGTGATGTTTCTACTTAAATTTTTGTTTTCATTCACACATCTTGTGCTTTTTCAAGGTGTCATTTTGCATAAATTCAACAGGCATCATGTTTCAATTTATTGTATTGTCTGGATACATGCTGTTCCAGTTATTTGACATGGGGAAATATGGTGTAGTTCCGCCACTAATTTCTGTAAATTTACGGGAACCTCATTTTTGTCAAAGATGTCTTGATTCGCAGTAAGAAGGCGCTCGCCTCCGCCTCCAGAGCCCCATCGGCGGCTTTTCCTCCAGAAGCCCCGCCGTCGTACCTTCACGCTCGCAAAGGCAGAGCAAGAAGGTTGGTCGCGAGCACGAAGGTTGGTCCTTGATTGGGCCATGCCCTAAACTGCTGGTGCTGCATTGCTCCGTCTTGTGGAATCTCTCCCTGATTTGCCTGCAAAAACTCCTGCTAACAGAGGTTCGCTCGCAATCAGTCAATTAATTCGCACGTGTAACATTATTTGATGGTTGAATAATAGGTAATCCTAAACTCATACTATTTATAATATATTTGCTTTCTCAAGAAATTGATGAGATGTTATTTTTCTTGTAAAATCACTGCATTAAATACTTTTTGTTCTTCACTTGCAGCATGAAACTGAATATCTAGCAGATGTAACTCATGATTTGAAAAAATATTTTGAATTTACGGTAACGAATAGTTTTTACAAGTGAACTTAAAGTATATCATAAATATGTGGCGCATGCGATAGGCAAAAATTTTTTAGTGAGGAAGGCTAAGACTAGAAAAAACAAAAAAAAATGAGAAATAAATCGATGAACTTTTATGTGTAATTGTGAGAGGTGTACAATCAACTTATTTGGTCAAGAAAAAATATATGAAAGACTTAAAGTCAAATGTGGTTGTTGAGCTTTCATTAGATTTAAAATTGAGATTAGCATTTATGAAGCCACAGAGTAAGTTCCTAAACATAATCATGAATTTATACTAGAACATCAAAGCACTTAGGTAGAATTTCTTCCATGCTGTTTGGGAAGCTTAGTTGTGGAATGGTAACGATGAAAGTCGATTTTTGGAGCTTAGTTCTGAACTTAATTCATCGCTTTTTATGCTTGTTAGGACCTTCTTTTTCCTTTATGCACATTAACGTGTCACCTTCATAATGCAAACGACTTGATCGTTTTGTTGAGCAGTTGCGGCTATTCCTTATGCTTTGAAGGCGTGGGAGTTACCGAAGGAAAGACCTACAACATAGATCTCATATTGACTGAAGTGGATTTGTCGTCAATATCTTGATATGCTCTTCTTACTCTAATTATGGAGCATAACGTATGCAAAATATTCCAGTCATAAGTACGTCTTACCTATCTATGCATGGCTGATTCATGTTCTTTACTGGTGTCATGGTCCAACAATGACTTATTTATCATCTATGGGGATTTTGCAGTGATGTCTACACAGGATGACGGTGTACAGGTGCATGCTGAGAGGTGTTGCTGACTATCTTGTTAAGCCTATTAGGAGAAACGAACTGAAGAACTTGTGGCAACACGTGTGGAGAAGACACCACATTATTAATCACTTTTTGTGCTTGTTTGTATAAGTTTATCACTGCAACTAAAAGGCAAATTCATATTCCTTCATTGAGGCTTTAGACTTGGTGAACTTAAAATAAGCAATAAGTTTTTCGTCCAATTGATTGCTGTAGATAATTCGCTGTTAGTGTTCAAATCCGCTTTTGTTGAATAAGTGTACTCTTTTTTTACAATAACACAAAATAGGTTGTTTGCTCACAAGTTCAGTAGTTAAAATGACAATTGATAGATGAGCTGCTGATTGGGTGTTAATTTTTATCCCCACTAGTTTGGCACCCTTTGTTGTAAATGCCTTACCCTGTGTTCAACTAGTGCCACTTTTGAGTTTGTAAAATCAGTCCTAAGACACACCTATAATAAGTAACCAAAATCATTTTGGGGTGCGTTAGTATCATAAGAACTCAATGATATCATAAATGCTTCTCGGTAAAACATTTTTCAGAAATATGATTAGTTTTCTTTTGTTTGGTGATATATCATCGAATATATTTTTTGTTATTTGGATATTATTGGAAAATGATATTCTATTTCATGACTTTATTTTACGCAAAAAAAAAAAAAAAAAAAAAGTTTGAATTCTTTAATTTTTTTTTTAAATACGAATTTTTAATTATTTTATTTCTCTTTTTATTTTTATTTTCTTTTGAAAAAATGGAATTTTAAATTATTTTTAATTTTCTTTTTTCTCTTTCCTTTTTCTTTTCTTTTCTTTTTCTCCCTTCCTCCACCACTATTGGCAGTAGGGGTGAGCATAGTCTGGGTTGAGCCCGTCCACCCCCTAACTCTAAGACCAACCCACACAATGTTGGTCCTCAATTTTTGGGACTGATGACTGACCCTATTGAGTTTGGAACCGAGGACCGGACCGACCCAATGGGTTCGATCCGAATCCAGGGTCAACCCGGGACCAACTGATAATTTTTTATTTCATTTTTTGTACTCCTTAAAAAAGTGATTGAGGACCGAACTGACCCAATGAGTTTGGTCCGGTTTCAAGGTCCGGTTTCAAGGTCAACCCATGACTAACTAATAACTTTTTATTTCATTTTTTGTACTCCTTGAAAGGGCAACCTAGGACCGTACCGACTCAATGGGTTCGATGATGAGCGAGGTCAGCTAAGAAAGGCAAGCGGTGAGGGTCAAGTGGGCTGAACGTCGAACGGAATGAGCATCGAATGTCGAGCGGGGAGCAACAAGCCAAGCGAGCATCAAGCGGCGAGCGGTAAGAGTGACCCAAAGTGAGCGAGGCGAGTGTCGAGTGGCGAGCGGAGAAGTTGTTTTTTTTTTGATTTTGAAGACTAAGAGGATAAATAAAACAGAAGAGAATGAATACTAGAAGAAGATGTCATAAGGTGCCTTTTTGGATGTCGTGAGGACTCCTCACAAAAACATTTTACTCATTCGTAAATTATGACTATTGACGCCGTAAAAGACATTAAAAACCTAAGTTATTAAAGATCAATATAAAATTACTTGAACTCCTCACTAAAGAACTATTTAATGTTATTGACGCCGTTTATTTTTAAGGTTTTCTCTATATAAAATTATTATAAATTAAATATATATATATATATATATATATATATATATAGTTTGGGTTGGTCAGGGTTAGATTGACCCGAAACTCTCAGGACCGAGAACCGACCCGCATAGTGTTGGTCCAGAAATTCTAGAACCAAGGACTGACCCAGTCTCCTTGGGAACCGGACCAGGATCGACAGGGTTGGGCCGATCCAAGGTCGGTCTAGGGTTGACCCTGGACCAATGCTCACCCCTAATTGGCAGGCGATGGCCACAACTCCGCCTCGCCAAGAGTGGGCAAGGTGCGATCTTGCCGACCTCCGTGTAGCCTAGGCTTACCTGGATCTAGGGATCCTCTAGCTCGCCGGCCTTAGCCAAGCTTAGGCTCGCTTGGATCTGGTGAGTCGCTAGCTTGTTGGCCTCAACGAAGCTCGGGCTGGTGAGCTCAAGCTTGCTTGGATTTGCGAGCCCAAGTTGGCCAGCTTGCCAGCTAGCGTCTTGGCCGATCGCCACCTGCGGAGGAAGAAGGGGAAGAAGGAGGAACAAAAAGAAAGAAAAATAAAGAAAAATAAAGAAAAATAAAGAAAATAAAATAAAATAACTAATAAAAAATCAAAATTTGTAAAAATAATTAAAAATTAGATTTTTTAAAAATTATTTTTATAAGAATAAACTCATTAACCAAGGATCCTAAGACTAGGGAAACATTTTGGAAAATGTTTTCCGATTCTTTTAAATGGGAAATCATTTTCATGAACTTAAGTTTTGGTAGGAAAACATTTTCCGTTAACTCATTTTTCTAAACGAATTAAATGCCGGAAAATTAGAAAAATGTTTTCCTAAAAAACGTTTTCCTCAAAACAAAGTGTACTCTAAGAGAATAGTTTACTACTTCTCCAAATACGTAATGAACACATGAAAAAAATCCAAGGACGCCATTGCAACTGACTCAATTTGTAGACTTTCTTGCGTGTAACGAAGAGAACAATTTACTACTCTTCCAAATTGCAGAAGGACAAAAACAAGACCCAATAGATATGTACTTAGCTGGAAGCGCTATTCAACATTTAACTTGGTTGTTCCTATGTAGCATAATGTCCATTTTAACACATTTACTCAAAATTTTATTTGTGATGCTAAAAATCTCAAAGTTATACCCGAGTGACGCATGGATGTTAAAAACCACTGTTAAAAATCTAACATGGATCCGACGTGGCATTAGTAATTTCTTTTCAATGAAGTGGCATTGATGTGGCATTATTAGAAAAAGATTAACAAAAAGTAAATTCGAAGTTACTGTTCATTGTCTTTAAAGTCACTATTCATCGTCTTCAAGCTCACGATTGCCTGGCCAAAATTCCTTTGATGCTCGTTCATCAATGCCCACTGTTGCCTAAACCTTTGGTGGCCTTCGTCAACGCTTGTTTAACTACCTACGAGGTGATCGTCGCTTGGTCCCAAATCTCAAATTTCAGATTTACAATTGGGATGAGTAAGATAGACAGGTGGGGTGAGTCTCTTGATGATGATCTAGCTGCGGTGAGCTTTGAAGCCAGATTTTGGCCATAGCAATCACTCAAGCTCGAAGCTTGGCCTAAGAGTCTGCAATCTAAATGGAGGCTTGAGAGTTGAGTCTTGAGCGATTGGAGGTGGTTGGCATGAAAATATGAGTGTTGAAGACAATCATTGAGCTTAGCCCATGCTTGGATCATTGCTCGAGTTGATATGAGCGTTCGCGTGACGCCACATTAACGCAAAAAAAATTGGAGCAAATATGTAATAGCAGATATAAATTAGGTTTGTGACAATATATAGGACAAAAGTTAAATAAAAAAGAAGAAATGGAAACACGCTTTTATGTCATGTCCAGACACGATCGCCAGTGAAGCAAGATGTTGAGATGGCGACTAAAGTACATGATGTTTGGTCCACGTGTCGATAGCAGACATCCAATCATAACTAAGGAATGTCCCTCCCTTCTCCCAAAATGTTGGGAAAAAGAACAAATTCTCGACTCTTCCTCTCTCCATATCTCTTGTTTTATATAGAGACCTTTTGATGCTTTTGTCTTTCTATTTTTCGTGTGAATGTCTTAAGGGATGATTAATTCCCTAATTATCCGATTTCCACCTAGGAATTAGAAATTGAGAATCGGACATATGAGACCAATTCCCAATTATCTAAAATTGAGAATCGAATCATCTGATTTTGAAATTAAACTGATCGATTCAATTTCCAAGTGGTCCAATAAAATCGGTTGCTTATCCTTTTCTTTTTTTTTTCGATTTGTCATTGTATGCACAATATCTTTAATAGACGCCTCATCCACATAGCCAAGACCCCGCTATTAAGTGGGTCAAAGAATGGTTCTCTCTCTCATCGTTTGATTGTTTTTGTACTCTTTTTCCATCGGTTAGTGTTTTTGAAGATCAATTCGTGATTTTTTTGTCAGTCGAGTATTGTACAAAAATGAGAGACAAATTAGGCCTTTCTTTACAAATATTTAAGAAATAAAAAAGATAATCGGTCTAGTCATTGATTCCAATTTTATGAAACTGGTTTAGTCCTTAAAGAACCGCCTAGAACTGGCCAGTTCGGTTCCATTTGGGCGATTCCTGATTCGGACGCTTCCTTTTGCTCACTTCCATTGGGAGAGCTCCACTCATTTAGTGGCTACTTCCTCACTATTAAAAAACTTCAAAAAATAGAATTAATAATCTTCAAACCACCTGAATCTTCTAATATTAAAAAAAAACGTAAAGATGGAATTAATAAATCTTAAAATATCTGCCGCTAAAATGGGGACAGAAAAGCCTCCCCGAGACGCAAAAGACATAAACGTGCCGGCTCTCGGCTCGCAGGAGCACATACAATACACCTGTTGGTGGGGCCCACATCTCTTAGAAAAATACGTGGCGGTGAATGCACCGTCACTCTTCCTGGGTGACGGTGCAGTCAGCTTATCAATTTCCTTTTCTCACGAGTATATAAGTCCACATGCCATCGCCCTTCTTTGTCGCCCGCTCCACTTTTCAAGTGCAGCTCTCTCTTGCTATCTCGAAGCCCTACCATGTATGTTCATTCGCTTGAAATTTGCTCATATTATCTCCACCTTCTGAACCTGAACTCGAGCTCCTGACCACCCCAAAAAAGGAAAAAAACCATTAACTCGAGCTTAAATTGATGACGGCGTTTCATGGCGGCACCGGCGGTTGTTCCGCCGGCCGTACCAATGGATCTTGCCCATGGTTTTCCAAAAACTTCTTTCGAGATTCAAGTCTTGAGCTAGAAAAGGCAAAACCTTTCGCAAGATCACGGGAAGAAATCGCGTCCTTCGCTGTTCTTGATGGTGGCGACCATGGCGATATAGGGTCCTGGTCGCCCTTATACCCGGACCTAACCCGAACCGATTCTTCTCGGTCGCAATCAAAGGCCCTTGCAGGCGAGCTAGGATGCTGTGGGTCGCTTTCCCATTCGGGTCCATTGCCACAAGCAGCCATTGGCGATGGCAAAATTGAAGCTGGATCGCGCATGCACTCATGCCTGACCCGGCCCGAACTCTGTTCGGCTCTGGCCGTGCAGGCAGCGAAGATCAAGGAGGAATTGGAAGAGGAGGAGGTGGCGACCATTGCTGATCCCAGGGATGCGGCCATTTTATCGCCGTCATGCTCATGGCAGGCAGCAGCATACGAGGTGGCAAAGCCGATGGAGGATCTGGGGGAGGTGGGGCCAACGCCGTTCCTGAGGAAGACTTACGAGATGGTGTCGGACCCGGGTACAGATCCGGTGGTGTCGTGGGGCTTGAGCCAGGATAGCTTCCTGGTGTGGGATCAGCAGGAGTTCTCGAAGCACGTCCTGCCTCTATACTTCAAGCACTCCAACTTCTTCAGCTTCGTCAGGCAGCTCAACACTTATGTGGGTACTTCTTCATGTTTTGATATGAGCAAACCTATGTTATTTGTTGTGGTCGTTATCTTTTGTATGGATCTGTATAAAGTATGTCTGTGTATGAGCGTTTAGGTTTAACTCTTCGGTTCTTTTTTGATGTAGTCGAGAGAGTGGTCTCTTACAACGTTTGCTCAGGTGTCGAGACTTAATTTAACCCACTTTGACTTAATTTATCATGTGGCACATGTTCACAAAAATACGCATCCAGTGGCCAGTGGACGATGGCCCCTATTAGGCCCTCACTAGTCATCATATTCAAGTGATGATGCTTTAGACGGTAGTTTGCAGAAACTACCATGTCAACCATGACATCAGATCACCCATTAAAGATTATCTTCGTACTGGATTGAGAAATGCACTACAGCAATTCCCTTATAGCGATTAGTATTTTGCATTTTAGGGCTTTGATTCTTCATTATGCACTTTCTAGCTGAAGACAAGTTTCCTTTGGCCATTGCTTTGCTTCTATCCGGTGTTTTGTAGTACCTTTCTTCTTTTTTGGCAAGACCAGAAGCATAATTCTGCACTGTTGTATTCATTTATATCTAGTAGTAGCTGGATTGGTTTTGAGTTGTTTGCCTTTACTCTTAAAATTTTCCGCACTCTTTGTTCTGGTATTTGGATATTTGTAAGCGATCTCTCCTTGACGTGCATCATAATCCGTGTACTTTCTATATTGGCCTAGTAATACCCCTTGTGCACATCTTCCACTGAAACTTTCTTGGCCTTCATTCTGCTTATTTTCTACTCTTTAGCCTTTGGTTCATTATGAACTCCTAGACATAGCTTCTTCCTATCTTCTATTCTTCATCCATCATAATTAAAAATGTGTCGCAGGGTTTTAGGAAGGTTAATCCAGATCGATGGGAGTTTGCAAACCAAGGTTTTCAGAAAGGGAAGAAGCACTTGCTGAAGAACATAAAGAGGGGACACAACTTAAACAAGCATAGAAAAAAATCGAGTAGTACTGTTACCTCCGATTACCAGAAAGCTGAAAAGGAAGCGGAACTCGAATTGCTTAAGAAGGACCAGGAAGCGTTGAAGACCAAGATCCTTAAGCTAAGAGAAGAACAGGACAACTTGCAGCATGAGATCGAGCAGGTCACTGAGCGGGCTCGCCATGCTGACCGCAGGAACCAGCACTTATTCCTCCTCCTCACAAAAGCAGCCAAATGCCCCAACTTCATCCTGCATTTAATCCCGAAGAAGAGGCAGAAGAGAGATTTAGAGACCTGTGAATCGAGCAAGAAGAGAGAATTGCTTGGTCCCGATGCTGAAGCCACCAAATGCTTGCTAGAAGCAATGGATCACATGATTCAAAGCCCAAAAGTTGATTGCCTGAGAATCAGTGACGATTTGGCACAGATGGAGTGTCGGCCAAATAGTGTTGTGCCGGAGGATTTTGGCACCTTTCAGATGCACAATCCGTGGCCTTCGATGGATGATGAAGATTTCTGGGTTGCGCAGGGCCAGACGCCCAATCAGATGACCGGAGCTAGCTCGTCTGATTTGTCTTCGGTACTCCATGTGATTTCCGAAAAACTCCTCAAGGAAGACGTGGTTATTGGCGCCGATGCGGACAACATAGAAGTAGAAGACCACCTGACGCTGAGTGACACGGAAATCTATCTTGAACTGGAGAGTCTGATTGATGGAATGGGTACACAAGTGAACTGATGGAGCAAGCAGGAGGACTGATGCCCTAAATTTTCATGGACTCCCGCGCTGCCCTTTCTGTTACTTTCTTGTCCTTTTGGGTTCCGTTTTGTTATTAAGCTGGACATTGGAGTCATTGTTGCTGCTGTTTTTTGTGACCCAGATCACATAATACAGCTCTTGCATAATTGGAGAGAGATACTGAAGTGAAGCGACCTGTTAAAATGTGATCCATGTTTTGAAAAGTACTAGAACACACTAAAATTAAGCATACTTAAAGAAAAAGAAAAAGTGGCGGCAACAACTTGTCCAAGACAAAGTTGAAGACTCTCGTACTTTGAAGAACTTTCTTAGTACGAGTGGGCAGCAGACTACGTGGGCAGCAAATAGACAAAAGAAAAAGTAAACAAGTCAACAAAAGCTGAGGAACTGCAGAATAGAAAAATGCAGAAAAATGGAAAAGCCACCAGAAGATCTCCAAGAAGCCGCACAAGCAGGAGATAAAGAAGCAAGCTTGTAATTTTATATTGATTTTTTGTACTCAATGTCGGTGAAAGAAGGCGGTGCTCACGCCTATAAATAGGAGTTGGATGTCTATTGTTCCTTGTAGCCGAAAACCATAAAACACTTCTTCCCTTGTAATATCAACTTCCATAATAAAAGTTCCATTTTTACCTATACTCCCTTGCCATTGTAGTCCACTTTTATTCACATACACACTTGCAAGCGCACACACGCTTCTGCAAAAACATCCAACAGTGGTATCAGAGCCGGGTGTTTGGTTGGTATTGGGCGTTTGTCCTACCTACCCACTCCTAAAACTACCCTTTCCAAATACCCACTAACTAAATCATGGCCAACTCTACCTCATCCTCATTTCCCATCCCCATTTTTTATGGGAACAACTATGACTTTTGGAGCATAAAAATGACTACATTCTTGATGGCCCAAGACTTATGGGACATCGTGGAAAAAGGTTGCGAGGCTCCGCCAAAAGGTGCAAGTGTTTCGAAGGATCAACTACAAAAGGATGCAAGGGAGCTATATTTTATCCAGCAAGCACTCTCGGAAACCGTATTTACAAGAATTATTGGAGCGAGGACTGCAAAAGAGGCTTGGGATATACTTCGAGAAGAATTTCAAGGATTGGAAAAGGTACTATTCGTCTTCAAACACTGAGAAGAGATTTTGAGAATTCTAAAATGAAAAATTATGAGACCATACAAGAATATTGTGGAAAATTAAAGGAACTAGTTAATCAAATGAGAGCCTATGGAGATGGGATAGCTGATCAAAGGGTTGTTGAGAAAATATTGGTGTCACTTACCAAAAAATACAACTCCATAGTTACAACTATAGAAGGAACTAAAGACTTGACGACCCTATCAATAAGTGAATTAATTGGCTCTCTAGAAGCACATGAGAAAATACTAATGGCACAAGATGAAGATTCAGTTGAAAGTGCCTTTCAGTCTAAAGTAAATATGTGATCTCATCAATTTAAAAATGGTAAATATATGATCTCATCAATTTAAAAATGGTGGAAGGAGCTCATGGAAAAACAAAAGAGGAGGAGAAATTATAAAAAAAGGAAAATTATCCACCTTGTGGTATTTGCAAAAAAAACAAATCATTTGGAGAAGGATTGTTGGTTTAAAAAATAAAAAACAATGCCGCTTTTGTAAAAGATATGGCCACGTAGAAAAGATTGTCGCTCGAAAACAAATAATCGAGCAAACTATATAGAAAAAAAAGAAAGTGAAGAGAATACATTCTACACAGGCCAAGCGGCAAATGGCAATAAAAGTGAAACATGGTACATCGATAGTGGTATAGCAATCACATGACGGGGGATGAATCTATATTCACTGATATTGATAAGTCAGTGAAATCCCAAGTAAAGTTGGGCAATGGTGCATTAGTAGATGTCAAAGGAAAAGGCACCATCGCCATGGAAACGAATAAAGGCCCAAAATATATACATAATGTATATCTAGTCCCTCGTCTTGCACAAAATCTCTTTAGTGTGGGCTAAATGATACAAAGTGGGTATTCTATATATTTTAATAGAGATGCCTGCATTATCTATAATAAATATAAAAATATCATTGCCTTTGTTAAGATGAAAAATAACAATTTTCCTATTCAATGGAAATATGTCAAAGATATAGCCATGAAAGCTCAACTTGATGATTCATGGCTATGGCATCGAAGATTTGGCCACTTCAATTTTGCTGGGCTAAAAATTCTCCATCAAAAAAATATGATGAGAGATTTTCCAGCCATCACAGAAATTTCAAATGTTTGTGAAGGCTGTCTTCTTGGAAAACAACAAAGACAGTCCTTCCCATCTGGAGGTACATGGAAAGCTAAGAAGCCATTAGAACTTGTCCACACGGACATGTGCGGTCCGATGACGACACCTACACCTAGTCAAAATAAATATTTCATCCTATTCATTGACGATTACACAAGAATGATGTGGGTATACTTTCTTCGAGAAAGATCTGAGGTTTTCTCTATCTTCAGAAAATTCAAGAACCACGTCGAGAATCAAAGTGGCCAAAGAATCAAAGTCCTAAGGAGTGACAGAGGCACAGAATACAATTCAAAGGAGTTTAATAAATTTTGTGAAGATGAAGGAGTCCATCATCAACTAACTATTGGCTACGCCCCAGAACAAAATGGAGTAGCTGAAAGGAAAAATAGAACCGTCATGGAGATGGCAAGGTCCATGCTAAAGGAGAAAGGCCTTCCCAACACTTTTTGGGCAGAAGCAGTTTATACTGCAGTATACCTGTTAAACAGGTGTCCAACCAAAGCTGTTCAAAATAAAACACCAGTCGAAGCATGGAGTGGACGGAAGCCTTCAACAAAGCATCTCAAAGTGTTTGGATGCATTTGCTACGTCCACATCCCTGCTCAGAAAATGAGTAAGCTAGATGAAAAGACAGAAAAGGGAATATTCCTTGGCTATAGTGACCAATCAAAAGGCTATCGGGTTTACAACCTAAGAACCAAGAAGCTTATGATTAGTCGAGACATTGAGTTCGACGAGAATGCTGCCTGGAATTGGGAAGACGAGAAGATCGAGAAGAAGTATATCACCTTGCCAGACATACCACTTGCTCAAGAGGAGTCAACATCACAAGAAGAAGGAGAAGTACCGGATTCCACCACTCATGACATAACTCCACCAAGCTCTCCAAGAGTAACGCAAGAAGAATCTACTCCAGAGTCTCCAGTACTAAGGGTAAAGGCCCTTAGAAGAATTTATGACACATGCAACTTTGCTATTTTGGAACCAGAAAACTACGAACAAGCATCCAAAGAAGAAGTTTGGATAAAAGCCATGGAGGAAGAGATCAAGATGATTGAGAAAAATGAAACTTGGGAGCTTGTCGATCGACCCGAAGACAAAGAGATCATTAGCGTCAAGTGGGTCTACAAGACAAAGCTCAACGCTGATGGATCAATCTAGAAGCATAAAGCAAGGCTTGTGGCGAAAGGATACTTACAACAACCAAGATACTGAAACTTTTGCTCCTGTTGCTCGCCTTGATACTATTCGGGCTTTCATAGCTCTAGCAGCACAAAAAGAATGGAAGATCCATCAACTAGATGTAAAATCAGCATTCCTAAATGGATATCTTCAAGAAGAAATTTATGTAGCTCAACCAGAAGGCTTCACTGTCAAAGGCAATGAAGAAAAAGTCTTAAAGCTTAAGAAGGCCCTATACGGCTTAAAACAAGCACCACGTGCGTGGTATAGTAGAATCAATGAGTACTTCATCAAGCAAGGATTCAGGAGGAGTATGAGTGAGCCGACACTCTACATCAAGACCCAAGGTGAGTCCGACACTCTCATTGTCTCTCTATATATAGATGATCCCATATATACAGGAAACAATGAGACAATGATCCGAGAATTTAAAGAAGAAATGATGAAGACATTTGAAATGACGAACTCGGGCTTGATGAACTATTTCCTCGGTATTGAAGTCAATCAAGATGAAGGAATTTTCATCTCGCAAAAGAAATATGCAGAAAAGCTCCTTGAAAAATTTAAAATGAGTAATTGTAAAACATTGGCAACACCACTTGTGATGAATGAGAAACTATTGAAAAAGGATGGAGCTGAAAAAGCATATGCTTCACTCTACAGAAGTCTGATTGGCAGTCTGCTATATCTCACTACTACACGACCGAATATTATGTATGCAACAAGTCTACTATCACGATTCATGCAAAGTCCGAGTCAAATTCACTTTGGAGCTGCCAAGAGGATTCTCAGATATTTACGAGGAACTATAGATTACGGCATTTGGTATCGGCCAAGTGCAAATGCTAAGCTCATTGGCTACACTGATAGCGATTGGGCAGGTTCAGCTAATGATAGGAGAAGTACTACCAGCTACGCCTTCACACTGGGCTCCGGAATATTCTCATGGGCATCCAAAAAACAAGACTCAGTGGCACAGTCTATTGCAGAAGCTGAATACATTGCAGTTGCAATGACCACCAGTCAAGCAATATGGCTTCGAAGAATTCTAGAAGACATTGGAGAAGCACAGACAAAACCGACTCTGTTACAGTGTGACAATAAGTTCGCAATCACTATATAAAAAAATCCAGTTTTCCATAGAAGAACCAAACATATAGACATCAAATATCACTTCATACAAGAGGCGCAAAATAACAAAGAGATCGAGCTGAAATATTGCAAAACTGAGGAACAAATAGCGGACATCTTCACTAAAGCATTATCGTGAGCCAAGTTCGAGACATTACGGGAAATGCTTGGAGTATCACAAAAATGGATCAAGGAGGAGTGTTAAAATGTGATCCATTTTTTGAAAAGTACTAGAACACACTAGAATTAAGCATACTTAAAGAAAAAGAAAAAGTGGCGGCAACAACTTGTCCAAGACAAAGTTAAAGACTCTCGTACTTTGAAGAACTTTCTGGCACGAGTGGGCAGCAAATAGACAAAAGAAAAAGTAAACAAGTCAACAAAAGCTAAGGAGCTGCAGAATAGAAAAATGCAGAAAAATGGAGAAGCCACAAGAAGATCTCGAAGAAGCCGCACAAGCAGGAGATAAAGAAGCAAGCTTGTAATTCTATATTAATTTTTTGTACTCAATGTCCGTGAAGGAAGGTGGTGCTCACGCCTATAAATAGGAGTTGGATGTCTGTTGTTCCTTGTAGCCGAAAAACCAGAAAACACTCATTCCCTTGTAATATCAACTTCCATAATAAAAGTTCCTTTTTTAACTATACTCCCTTGCCATTGTAGTCCACTTTTATTCACATACACACTTGTGCACACACACACACACGCTTCCGCAAAAACATCCAACACGACTTTTTCCTTGACGGCATGAAGGTACATGCTGGAAACGGGAAGGAAGAGAGAATCCAACTCATAAACTAGGTTTTGATGGGTCAATGGAATATGCTTATACATATGTTGTAGTTTCTATCTTTTTCACCATTGTATCGAAGTCCTTTCAGTGTTCTTTTCTCAAGTTAGCACAAACTGTGCGTGTGTGCGTGTGTGGTCACCAGTTATGTATAAGTAGAAGCGTTAATATTGCGAAAGTTCATTTTCAGTTTTAATGAGAAGAACTTTCCGAGATGCTTTACATTACCAAATTTTAACCATAACTTACAAGATATGTTCCATGTTTCTTTTCTTTTCTTTTTGTTTAAATCGCAGGTGCTCCTTGTGAATCTAATATGTGTTCTTATTGCAAGCTTCAATATGCCAAGAAGGGAGAGGTTGATTGATGCCGTAATTGGTCCTTTTTCCATGAGAACACTGCCTAGTCACATGGGTAATCATTCAAACTGCTCGAAATTAAAGAAAATCAAATGAAAGGCTTTTTTTTATAGAGCATTGGAATTTTAATTCCCCAAAAGAGTTGGCAAACTTTTCGAGAAATTTTCAAATAGCCTTTATGAAGGGAGGTCGTTTTTTTAAAAAAATTTTCAAAGTGAATCTTGTCTCAAATTAGTCTTTAAAATGAGCGACTAAGTTTCAAATCACTCCTAGCTTAAAAGCCAACTATCATCGCTCATTAAGCATGCGCACCTCATGTGGCACTTTCTGTGGAGGCTGATGATACAACCAAAGGGGGTGAATAAGCTGATTTTCAAAACTTATCTTCTTCTTTTTTCGCTGAATTACTTAAACTAGATTTGATAGATGCAAAAACAATGGATAATATAAGATGCAAGATATTTCTATAAGATAAATGGTGAAATAAGTAAAGAGATAAGATATAATGCTCGTAGATTTTATGGTGGTCTGATTTATAACAAGTTTGTGTCTTTATTCACCACCAATAGGCTAGAATCTATTAATATTCTAGCTAGTAGTTACATTGAAGCACGTGCTGCTTCTATCCAAAATTGATAGATCCCACTATCAATAGACAAGCACTACCTATATTTGTACACTCCTCAAATTACAAATTACACTGAACAATGACAACTTTCAAAAGAGTAGATCACAAGTGAATAAAATCACGCTTGCAACATAAAAAGAATGTGCCCACATAGCTTTGGCCATTTGTTCCTTCTCGCTATACTGTTCACCGGACTCTCTCCAGGCTGCGATCATGCTACTGTTCTACCCGTATGGTGTTCTGCTCGTCCCGGATTTGTTTTGGCCTGTAAGTCCAGATCTCATCTGCCCTAGGGCATGTTCGGGCTCCTGTTCCTGCTCGTCTAGTGTTTTGCTTGGCCCCGAAGATATAGCTGGTCGTTTGGGCCAAGCTTGGGAGGATAGGCTCCCCTGACCTTCCTCCTCACCCTCACGAAGCCGTTTCTTCTTATTTGGCCTACAAGTCCAGATCTGGTTCTCCTTAGGGCGCGATCGAGCTGCTACCCTCCCGCCCTATTTCTGCTCGTGCTGGGTTTTATGCTGTCTATTGGGCCTTATTTGTGGAGAATAGATTCATCTACTCTTCCCCCTCAACCCACTGGAGCATCTACCCTGGTACGTCCCAAAATCTCAACAATGGCTTTTCTGTGATAGGATTTGTGGACTGTCTGTAGGGCGTCCTCTGCATTTATGGCTTCTTCCTCTGTTGAGGTGGATGGCCTTTTAAGAGAGGTCCAGCTAGGTGCTGGTAGCTCAATGGGGCGTACCCCCACCTCTCGTATCCATATTGGCCAGCCTTCTGAGTTCCCGGGTCAGGCTAACTCTCTCAAATCGGCCCCTACTGTTTTGAGGGAGAATCAGCAAGAGCCTCGAAAGGCTCCAGCCCGTGCGGGTCGATCTTGAGGCCGTAGCCACGCGCGGTCATCCTCCAAACGACCCCAAGCTCCTGACCAGCAACCAAGAAGTTCGAACCCTCCTCCTACCCGCTCTTGGGCTAATGTGGTGCAACTTGCAGCAAAGGGTTATGACCTAACCTTTGTTCCCCCCTCCTTCGTGGACAACAAGCTGGTTGTAAACCTCTCTAAGGATGTGTTGAAGGCTACTGATCCCAAGTGGCATGAGTGCCTAATTGGGTATTAAGTTGGGAAGAAACTCCCCTTCAAGTTCACGGAACAAGCCTTGATGCACGCCTAGGGTCCGAAGCTTGTTGAAGTGATGGCAAATGACCAGGGATTATTCTTCTTTCATATCCCAGACCACGATTTCCGCAGGAAGATTCTTGAAGGAGGGCCCCTCACGATCGCTAGGGTTCCCCTTATATTGCAACAATGGCAGCCACTCTTAGAGCTAAAAAGAGATAAACAATCCTCGGTTTCGGTTTAGATTCAATTGAAGAACCTTCCGTTTGATTTGTGGTCAGCACTTGCGATTAGCGCCATCGCAAGTGCTATTGGGAAGCCCCTTTATGTTGACCAATGCATAGAGCAAATGAAAATGATTTCTTTCGCTAGGGTGTGCATGGAGATCCATGCAAACCAATCAAGGTACACTTCGGTTTATATGGTCCTGAATGGGGTGTCGCGCTCGGTTTCCATTGAGTATGAATGGAAACCGGTAGAATGCTCTAGATGTGGCACTTTTGGCCACAGGTGTGCTGATCCTCCAGCTACAGCAAGCCTAGAGAGGGATGCGCAGCATGTCCAGGCCAATAACGCTTCCTTGGCTCCTGTCCAGCTTCCCGCCCCTGCTCCGGAGATGGTGGAGACCCCTGGAGAGCCTGAGTTAGGGTGGCAGCAGGTTAAGGGGAAGAAGAAAAAGCCGCCTGTGCCGAAGGAAGGAGCCTCGTCTCGGCCTGGCGAAGAGGGGCAATTTCTAAAGCTAAAGCAGGCCGCCTTGGAGAAGGGGATGCCTTCTACTTCAGCTTGCAAGACCCAATGGGGACTAAAAAATCTCCCGAAGACGGATGTCCCTCCTTCTATTCCTGCGACTGATAAGACCAGCCCAGCCAATGCCTCTACCTTAGTTCCGTCCAGCCCTGGTGCGGGATCGAATGACTCGGCTGGCTTTCTCAGTAACTCTGACGACCTGCTCTCTCCTTGTTTGTCTCCGAAGACTCCCTCTGCTATTAAGAGGGCCGAAACCATGCAAGATAAGCTACTCACTCTTTCTCTAGACCGGCCCCTTTCTACGTTTCTTGCTCCAGCGACCAGTTGGCGAAGGCCTCCCAAGCGGAGGTAAGCCGTTCTTGCCTTCTCTCCCTATTTAAATATATATATGTATGTATATATGTATATAGGTATCTAGAATATCAGGGGTCTTGTTGACCTTATTAGGCAAGCTGAGGTCCGTAACTTGATTTCCTCGAACGATCTATGCCTGGTTGGTCTGCTGGAGACTAAAGTCCTAGAGTCTCTCTTCTCTTCCATCTCTGAGGGGTTGATGAGAGATTGGTGCTGGTTAGCAAACTACAATCGTTCCCTCAAAGGAAGGATCTGAATTGGCTGGAACCCTTCCATTGTTAGTCTTGAAGTTTCCTCGGTCAATGCTCAGGTGATCCATGGGAATCTAAAGATGCTGTCGTCTTGAGCATATTGTTGTATCTCAATCGTTTATGCTGAGCACACCTTCCTGACCCGAAGACCGCTTTGGGAGGACCTTATTCTTAAGAGTATCGCTTTGCAGGACTCACCTTGGCTAGTGGCGGGTGACTTTAATGCTATAAAAGACCCATCTGATCAACTAGGGGGCACAGACACTTGGACTCCTTACTTTGATGAGTTTGATCATTGCTTAGCTCAGGCGGAGCTTGACAATCTGAGGTATGTCGGTTTTCGTTTCACCTGGGCTACTTCTTCCGGTTCTAGAAGGATATCTAGGAAAATTGATAGGGTCTTAGTGAACTCAACTTGGAGTCAAGCTTTCTCTTACTCAGAAGCTACCTTCCTTCCCCTAGGTATCTCGGATCATATCCCTATGATAGTTAAAGTTTTGAACCCTGTGATCCGGAGGAAACCTTTCAAATTCTTCGATTATTGGATGAAGCATCCAGATTTCAATACAATTGTCTCTCAAGTCTGGGAGGAACCGAGAGAAGGTGTTCTCATGTTTCGGCTAGTGTGTAAACTAAAATCCCTTCTCGCCTCAAGTAGCTTAATAGAGAATCTTTTTCCAATATCTCGACCAGAACAGTAGAGGCAAGAAGTGTGTTTCGGGCCACCCAAGTTGGCCTCCAGCAAGACCCAACCAATGCGGCTCTCGCAAAGTTGGAGAAGACGCAACGGAGGACCTTCACGGACCTTCGCCTTTAGGAAGAGTCCTTCTTCAGGCAAAAGTCCAAGATCAGATGGCTTGTTGAAGGGGATCGGAACACGAAGTTCTTTCATCACTATGTTAATAAGAGACGGATGAAGAATAGAATACTCTCGGTCATGGATGCCTTTAGTAGCCTAGTCACAAATCCAGGACTGGTGCAACAACTCTTTATCTCTTACTTCCAGGACCTCTTAGCACCGAGGGATGTGCAAGGAAGACCCTCGGTTTCAGAAATCCGAGAGGCTATTCGGCATCCCCTAAAAGAGGAGAAGGTAAGTTTTCTCTCTTGCCCTATCATTGATTTAGAAATTCGGGATACCCTATTCTCCTTAGCTTGGGGAAAGGCTCCAAGTCCTAATGGATTTAGTGTCGAGTTCTACAAGCACAATTGGGAGACTGTAGGACAGTTGGTCACTGCTGCGGTGAAGGACTTCTTTACCACGAGAGGCTCTTACGGGAGATTAATAACACCATTTTGGTTTTGGTACCAAAAGTTCCTAATGCCACTTCGGCGGCTGATTACAAGCCCATAGCCTATTATAACTAGGGGTGAGCGCAATTCCCGGGTAGAACCGGGAATCGGAGAACCGAACCGGAGGTTCCGGTTCGGTTCCCGGTTCTTAAAGGACCGGTTCCGGCTCCCGATTCCATTTTTCCGGGAACCGAAACCGGAACCGGAACCGGTCGCGGAACCGGTTTCGGAACTGGTTAGGATTCTCATTTAGACCCAATTTCTTGGGGACAACACTGTTTTTTTGTAGCTTTCAATGGCCGAATAGTCATCATATTTACAAATTTGATATATATGTGCAAAAAGGGACGAAAAAATTGTGACATTTGTGTTTGGAAGATCACGCCCAATGGTCCTTGTAGGCTTGATCAAAACACTGGAGACTTCATTGATTGTTATCCATGGGAGTGAACCTCTCCCGTAAATGTATGGTACAAAAAAATGATGTGGTGAACTTATACATCACAATTAAGATAGAATAAGAATCATCTCACTTTTTTTTTTTTTTTTTTTTTTTTTTTTTTTATCAATATACTCCCAAATGTTGTTTGTTTCTTCTAATATCCTCATCAGTTCACTTTCTATTGGCATGTCACAAGTGAATCCCAAGGGCTAATGGTTTAGTATACATGAGTGAATAACCCTCTTACGAGGTGATGCTTACGCCTTGCACACACTCTGCCAAGTCGCCTCTATCATATTCTAGGTCAATGAAGGAGGCGAGTAAGACGCCGGAGATTGCCTTTCTTTATAAATCGCATATTTCTCGTTTGGAGATTAAGTTATGCTAGTTTTACCTAACACCCGTTATCGGTAACGTGCACGTACGTTATAGTTTTTTTTGGTAACGTGCGCGTACGTTATAGTTCAAATCTGAAAATAACAAAAAAAAAAAACCTGTTGGAACCTGGAACCGACCCTGGAACCTGTGATAGGGTAGGTTCCAGGTTCTCGGTTTTGACGGGTAGGTTCCAGGTTCCTCATTTTGAGGAACTTGTACCCGAGGGTAGGTTCCAGGTTCCAAACGGAACCGAACCGGAACCTGGAACCGCTCACCCCTAGTTATAACACTATATACAAATGCATCACCAAAGTTTTGGCCAACCGGATAGCTGTTGTTCTCCAAGATGTGATAAGTCCATTTCAAAGTGCTTTTGTGAAGGGCCAGCGGATAAGAGATCACATTCTTTTGGCCCAAGAACTTTTCTTTGGTTTCCACATTGAGCCTTATTCCCCAAAGTGTGCAATCAAAGTGGATTTCTGTAAAGCCTACGACACAGTCGACTGGGACTTTCTCGAGCTTGTTCTTCTTGGCTTTGGCTTCCCTGAGCACTTGGTTTGTCTCATCATGGTTTGTGTCCGTACCCCCAAATTCTTCATTGTGTTAAATGGGGAGTTGTATGGATTCTTTACTAGCGGCCGAGGGCTTTGGCAAGATGACCCTATATCCCTCTACCTTTTCACCTTGGTAATGGAGGTTTTTTCCGGAATCCTCTATAGTCGCACTTTGAGACCGGAGTTCAAATTCTTTTGGAGGTGCAAAGCAACTAGCTTATCACATTTATTCTTTGCGGATGACGTCTTCCTTTTCTGTGAAGCTGACTTGCCCTCGGTTGGAATCCTAAAGGAAGGACTTGAGATCTTTTCCTCTTGGAGTGGTCTTCTCCCAAACACAAGCAAAAGTGAGGTCTTTTTAGCAGGAGGTTCGACGGCTTCAAGGGACGAAATCCTCCAAACACTTCGGTTTCATGAAGGGAACCTCCCGGTTTGATATTTGGGGGTTCCAATCATTACCTCGAGGCTCAGCAAGACAGACTATCGTGCTCTCGTCGACCGTATTATAGCTAGGGTACAATCTTGGACCCATTGCTTCTTGTCCTTTGCCAGCCATCTTCAATTAATCAGGTCGAACCTTCATATAATCCAAGCTTATTGGGCTAGTGTCTTTATTCTTCCCATAGCTGTTTTGGACCAAATTGAACGAACCCTGAGACGGTTTCTCTGGAAAGGCCCGGCCCTGGGTAGGGGAGGTGCGAAAGTTTCTTGGGAGGATGTTTGCTTTCCAAAAGAGGAAGGAGGGCTTGGCATTAGGAGGCTTCGGGATTATAATAAGGCGGCCATGCTCAAGCATATCTGGATCTTATTCTTTGATAAGGAGTCCCTGTGGCGCAGGTGGATCCACTCAACCTTTTTAAAAAGGAAGAACTTTTGAGTAGCTAGTAAGCCAACCTACTGTTCGTGGGCTTGGAAGAAAATCCTTCAACTAAGGAGGCAATTCCGTAACTCCTTCCTTTGGAGTATAGGGAATGGACTTTCTGTATCTCTCTGGTTCGACTGCTGGCACCCAAGGGGGCCTTTAAATCTAATCTTTTTAGACTCTCTCATTTACAGATCCGGGATTCCTAGACAAGCAACCATCACCGATCTCTTTTCCCTGCTGGCCAGACTTTAAAGGCTGTATTGGAATCGTGGCAGATCGCCCTCCCCATCCTATCTCAGAGCTCGGACCTCTTCCGCTAGAAGGAATGCCCGTCTGGGCGGTTCATGGTTGCTTCGGCTTGGGAGGCCATTAGGCGGAAGAAGGACCGAGTCTCGTGGCATGCGTTCATATGGAACTCTTCTATTTCACCTCGACACCAATTCAATCTATGGCTTATTACCAAGCACAGACTTCCTACCCAAGCCCTATTATTATCGCATGGCATAATAGATAGCGGCTGGTGTGCTTTCTGTAATGCTACTCCGGATTCCATTGATCATTTGTTTGTTGGTTGTCGGGTCACTGCCGACCTTGCATTCCTTTGGGCTACCAGGTGCAATCTCCCGTGGCGCAATAGGTCGTGGTCGGATAATCTTCGCTGGGCTATGACCCTACTTTCGAGTAAAGATTTCTACAAATGCATTGTTCGTTCTTCTTTAGAGCTCTTTGTCATATCATTTGGAAAAATAGGAATGATATTCTTTTTAGGGAGCAAACCCTTGCGATCCCGGCCTTGAAGAACCACCTCTTTAAAGCTATTAGAGATAAGGCTATAACCTTCAGAAATGTTGAGGATACTGTAAGGAATAAGAGACTCCAGTGCGCATGGGGCATTGACCCGATCATCTTCTCTTCAGGTGAATCCCGTCCATCCCCTTGAATCTGGCACACCTTGCTATTGCGGACGCCCTTGTGCTATTCCAGCGGCTATGTTCAATCTTCCTTGGGATTGGCTGGTTTTCTAAAGCTTTTGCCACCAATTACCAGCTTCGCTCCACCTTCTTCAAGTAGTCCAGTGCTACTGAACGCACCTATACTACTCCGGCGGGTGGAGGTTAGCTTTTGATGGTTGTGGCTCGACCCTCCTTAGGATAGGCTGGATGCTCGGAGTCTTTTTGCTCCTCCGTCTCTTTGCTGTGTCCTTTGTGGGCTGGGAGTTTGGTTTTGGAGGCTGTGTGGGCGTCGAAGTCTCGCTTGGATTGCTCTGACTGTCGACCGTGTTCTTCCTACCTTCTTTTATTTTCTTTGTTTGCTAGTTGGCCGCTATTTTGGCTTCCTTGTTGTCCTACTGCCTCTTGTGGCCTGTCTGCTTGCCGTTGTTGGCTGTTTTTTTTTTTTTTTTTTTGTCTCGGCACCCTTCCACTCGCTTCAACTTCTGTTCATTTTGAGTGTAAGCTTTTTGGTGCCGTGACCTCCTCTTGTATAGTTGGTTAAAGCTCAATATAATCTCTTACTTCTTACCAAAAAAAAAAAAGAATATGACCACATCGGTATTAACAACTTTCTTAGTTTTACATAATTTATTCAACGTGTATCAATCTTCTTATATAGTCTTCAGCCTCCAAATTAACCGTTAAAGAACCCTTAAGAGGATGAATTAGCCATTGAAAATTACGAACGCAATTATTATGAAATCTAGTCACCCATATGATCAAATCTTTCAAGTAATGATGAGGTTTCCCTAAATAGAGTAAGCTATGTGCCTCAATAATCTATTCTTCTAATTGATTGAGTAACATAGGTAACAATCAAATTGATTTCTCTCCATATCTTCACTTCGAGATTCCAAGCCTTGAAAGCTAGCTATTTATAACTTCTAATTCACAAATTAAGTGAAAGGAATATTGGTCTTCTTATCCAGATTGCTTGAACTAGTGAAAAAATATTTTTCTCCACAGCTGATATAATAAACTGTTTCTATCAACAATCGACTTGTGTATTGCTATCCATGGGTACACTAATGTTCAAGACTTCACTCGATATTCACCTTATCACGATACCTCTAAGTTCTCGTGAACTTCCCATTCTTCTAAACCTGTTCACACTCTATCTGATCCATCCGGCTTCTAGTAATCTTCATGCTTCAAATTCCATCAATGGTGATAGAGCGTCCCTTATATCAACATTACTTGAAATTAGATAACATTTGCATCTATCAAATTATAATGAGAAATAGAATATTTTGTCAATTTCAAAATATTATAGGGACATTTTCGTACAAGGCCTTGTTTTTGTTTTGTTTTTCTTTTCTCTTTTCTCTCTTTTCTTTCTTACTTCCGCAATGTCACACCAAGACCTCCCTCTCTGCCTTCAACGACCTCTTTCGCGCCCTCTCTCGCCTCAATCGCGGCATCTCCTGTAAGATTGCCTTCGATGTGCTCATTGCCCGCTTTTTACAGTCTTAGCTGCCGTTAGGAAGCCCAGCGCGCGATCAAGACAATGGTGCGTAGTGGTTTTGGCCTCAACGTCGGAACCCTATCAGCATGGGCAGCCACTTCCAAGCCTCAGTTGACAGAGTCTACCTCAATAGGCAGCCAAGCGGGAGCTCCAAAGAGGAAAGCTAGTGTCCACAATGCCTCGAGTTCTTCGTCCACACCATCAAAGCGAGTCACTTGCAAGAACTCCATTTCCCCACCTCTAGATCTATCGGCAGAAATATGATTGGGAAGAAGAGCGGAGTCAAATTTTGAGGCGTGATAACACTCTCTTTAAGATATTATTTTCCCCAAACAATACTAATAGTTATTTAACAAAATCGATACAACAAAATCTCAATGAGAATACCGGATAGTAATTCTAGTGTTTCTCCAAAAACTCTTAAAAGAAAACAATTAAAATAAATGGCTGTAATTTTTTGAAAGAAAATTGACAAGACTAAAGAATAAATGAGACAAAAAACGATGAATTTATAGTAGTCTTTTAGAATTATTTTGAGTAGATGCTTTCTCCAAAGAAATTTTGGAAATTCTGATTAAATAATAATAATTCTAAATTTTATAACTTCTGCAAAGACACGACCTCTTAAAGATGGTAAGGAATAACCTTTAGGAATAAAATTCAAAATTAATTAATAAAAAACAACCGTAACCCAATTGCAAGTGCACCTAATTATTGCATATCGGCATATGGGTATTGTAGGGTCTAGCCCACTAAACCCATCGTTTCCACTTCTAAGGGTAGAAGGCTTTCACACTTATCTATTGACACACACACTTCTAATTATTCTATGTGGGAGAAGAAACTTTCAAGTTTGTTTTACAAATAAACTACCAACAAGATCAACAATGGACCGCCAACAAGAGGTCGCTAGGACACCAAAATCTTGCAACTGCACGCAGCCATCACCATGATAGCATTGCCTCATCTTATGTTGCCTCGTCTGATGTTGTCGCCCTTCCCCTTTTCTGTGTGCCGTCATCACCCTCGTCTCCCTCTGTGAATGCTCTCTCCACCATCTCTTCCGCGTGCATCTCTCTCCCTGCCCATCAGCCATCGTCATATCAAGAACTAAATAGTGGCGACCACAAGCGTCAAATCTTGACATGCTTATGCTTGATTTGAGCCTTAGATCTCGCATCTAGGGCATGGATCAACCTCCATCCTAAATGAAAATGTCTTTAGTCATGGTTTGGTTAGTGTCACATGAGATTCACGTGCCTGTCCGTCGGCAAAGAATTGATTAGTGGGTGAGTTGTGGGTGATTGAAGACTAAGTCGCTTACTTATGGATTTTATTTGAAATGGAGTTTATTTTAAAGAACCTTTTGAGAAAATGTTCTATTTCAAGGGCTATTTGAATAAAATTTACTGAGTCTTTGAGAATCTTTGACAAAGTAGATCAATCACGTGGTTTCCATCTCATCACTGATATAATTCGCATATTTAAAGTTAATGCGGTCCAATCCTCACTCAAATAAAAATTTTGACCGTGGAAGTTAGGCCAGGTGTCGTTGTAAAGTTTGCCTCAAGAGATTTTATCTACATTTGGTGTATCTTTTAGTACATCACAGATGTGACTCCTACCAAATTCGGACTAGGAAGTGATAATTAAAGTGGACAAACACAAATGATGGATCAGGACAATGACAGCAGCGACCCTAGAATGCTCCTAAAAGGTGATCACTCGCTGACGTCTGTCTGAAGTCTTCCTGAGTGAACATCAGACGTTGCCAGCTAATTACTCAGCGTCTCTTTCCGTTCTCAATAGAGCTTTTTCTTATGGACTCCATATGCACCAGATAATATTTCTGAGTTTCGAGAGAACGAGAGTACGCATGATGTATCTAGGTGCATCCATACGTACTCAGTACTTCTGCATATTGAACTGCATGCTTTTCCTGTGCATGCTAACCAAATTTTGGTCTGAGATAGTCTCCTGTGAATTGTGATATTCCACGTCCAAAGTAGTCGGGACACAATTCTTCGACCCCATATGCACTTGATCATTTACTCGCAATACTTCCTGTTAAGACAGCCAAAAAGAATTGAAAGACCTGCACCGGTTCACGGAAATGTTGAGACCCTTGCGATTCTCACCAGATTGAACTTTTAACAGAAACTATAACACCACCCCTATCTTTTTGAATGACCTGTTAAAAAACCCCGGTACAGAGACAGAAATTCGCAGATGCAAAGCCAAGAGAAAAGTAGAAGGTTATATTACAACGGCACATGCATTTCTGAAATCTTACAATGATCTGTTGTTCATATGGAGCTTTTCCTTAGGCCTCGTTGCTCGTGAAGATGAAGATGGCGAAGAGGAAGAAACGTTTGATTTCTCGAACTTGTCCTTATCCTCATTGAAAGCCTAGCTAAAGGCCTCTTGAATTTCTGCAAACCTTCTCCTCTTTAGAAGTTGTTCTTCCGGACTGCCAATGTCAAGGCATGCCAGCCGAGGACAATCATTGGCATCCATAATCTTATTGAGTACATTGGACCATCGGGGGAAGGAGTGTTTGCCGAGTTCCACTGTTCAAATGAAGGTAGCAATCAAGGCAAACATAATCCCCAGTTCTACATTGAAGATGCATGTTATTTGTCCTATGAGAAAAACTCTGCTGGTGGTAGTGAATTACATGCAAGTCAAAGTGTCTTGGTTCCCAAAACCCTACATCATCTTATCTTATCATGAAGTGACAAATTCTCAAAAGGTAAAAATTCCTCGAGCTGGTGTCACGTTTATCATACAAGAAGATAAAGCCAAAACTTTAATTAGAGATTAATCAACTAGCCAACATAAATAAAATCCTCTTCCTTTTTGCAGAAAAAGTTCGATACACCTTGCACCAGACTGTTGTCTGGCTCTGGCCGATGTTCGTAATCGAGAATCGCTCTATATGCTAGACAAATGTACTTAGGGTGCGTTTGGTTGGATTTTGGGGAAAACCTTTGGGAAAATGCAAAGGACTTTAAATTAAAGTAGTTTTCCAAATTGCAAATTGTGTTTGTTGAATCATACTTTAAAAGTCCATTGTGAAGTACTTTTGAGTGAAGTTGTGTTTGGAAAAATTATACTCATACAAAGCACTTTAATTATTAAAAAAAAAAAAAAGTTGCCCCTAACAGACCAGATGGCCATCGACGAACCAGATCTATTGTCGGTGGATCGTCGACGGTCGTCGTATGCCCTTGGGGACCACTGGCGAAGGTCGACTCAGGCGACCCCCGACAAGGGTCGCGCGACCCGCGCAACCCCTAATGGAGGTCGCTCGACCCCGGCGAGGACCACTTGGGTTGAGCAAACCCAGGCAGCCCTTGCTGACGCAACCCTTGTGGAGGTCGCTCAACTCCGACGAAGGGCAGCTAGGTCACGCAACCCCTCGCCAAGGTCACTCGACCCCGGCGAGAGCCAGTTGGGTGGCACTCGCTTGACCCCGGCGAGGGCCAGGTGGGTCGTGCAAACCTAGGCCCTCGCCGGCGTGCGGTCGCTCGACCCTGACGAGGGCCAGCTAGGTCGCCTAACACCATTATGCCCCTTGCCGGTGTCCCGCAACCACCTAGGGCTATCTGCTATCTAGATTAGGTGACCTTAGTTGGTCTCGTGAGGGTTGCACGACCCAAATGGCACTCGCCTAGATCGCACGACCCCCCGGCGACGGTCGCTTGGGTCGCCGGCGACGTCATCGGCCTCTCTTTAGCCCATGGCTGAACCCTTATAGTCATAGCAAACACGCCGGCCAGCCCTAGGGAGAAGAAGATGAACAGTCGCAAACAAGCGCAACGTCAGGAAAAAAAAAAAAATCAGTGAGGATAAAATCGGAAGAAAATTTTTTACTTCCCCTGCCTTTTGAGGAGGCTAAAAGCCCAAGGCAGCTTAGGACTTGCCTTGGGCTTTTAGCTTTTCAAAGGCAAACTTTATCTCAAGGTGGGTTTAAAAATTTTTACCAAACACCCAAACATTGGCTCAAAGATCCTTAAACGCCCAAAGTCCCTTCCCAAAGCTAGTACCAAATGAACTCAAAGGAACCCATGATCTGCACAGTGATATTTTTAGGGAAAAACTACAAAATACCCCAAACTATAACACATTTACCTAATTTTTTTGTGTAATACCAAAAACCTCAAGCTTGTATCCGAGCAACACATTTATCTTTTATTAGGGTTATGTTAAAAATCTGACATGGAGAGAGAGCGTAATGGGTCCGCATTTTTTGTCTTAGTGCTTTTCAAGGACAAGAGGCACCCACGCAAGCACCACACCATAAAAAGATTAAAAATTAAGTCAAAAAAAAAAAATTGAAGTTAGTATTCATCGTCCTCAAGCTCGGGATTGCTCGGCCAAAGCTCTCTGGCGCATGTTCATTGCTGCCCACTGCCACCTAGACCTCTGGCGGCGTTCATCGGCCCCTGCTTGACCACCCGCCAGAGATCCGACTCGAAGCTACCTATGGAAATTCATGACTCATTTCCGACTGGTTCAAGAAATAAAAAGATGAAAATGAAAGAGAAAAAGTCGAAGGTGTCACCCTTCTTCTAAAGGAAGCCATCAGAATTGAGATGGAAGTGCAGAAGGAAAGTATGGTCTCTGATCGAAAGGATCCCATTAGAGAACCTGAAATTGCTGTGGCTCCCGGTCAAAGCATATAGAGCAGAAAATCTTCGGAACCTTAACAGGCCCCTTTGACAGAAAAGCTTGTGGAACTTGTTCAAGAGGAAGTAAAAAACCATACTTTCCTCCATGAAGCAGACCCTTAGGCCAAGCTTCAAGCTCGAGCGAACATGGCAGCCGTGAGCTTAAAAGCTAGATTAAACCTCAAAGCTCGCAGCCGTCATGGCTAGATCTGGCAAGTGGTCAAGCAAGGGCTGGCGAATGCTTAGTTACATTTGGCTGCCCAACATGTTGTTCCTGCATTAGTCCTTGCCAAATGATAAGAAAAGTTTTATACACAGATAATAAAAGAATATGGTTAATACCACAAAAAAAAAAAAAAATCCTAAAAATGATAAATTCATGTCACATTCATTCCAAACTAATTTTCCGAATTCATAAAGATGCATTTAAGAGTATGTGTACAAGATCCCCTATCATTTTTTTCCTAAAAATGGGGATAAACTAGTTCTGTTCAAAAGATCACAAGAGTAGAGATAAGGTTTTGTAGGATTATTGTCCTCGGAAAAGGACTAGCCGCGGCAAGCCTAAAATTCAAGTCCGCTGGCTTAAGATGTTCCACCAAGTAGACAAAATTAAAGGGAAGAAGACGCAAGGATGAAATTCTGAGAAACTTCTGGTTATCTTGTAAGTTGCACCAATTTTGTAAAAGGCTAACTTGCAAAGAATTGTTTCTAATGAAGTAACTTATGTTAAAATTTAGGGAAAAAGCTACAAAACACTCCAAATATTGGCCACTGTGACACATTTATCCTAAACTATTTTTTTTAATACCAAAAACCCCAAACTTGTACTCATACGACATATTTATCCCAAACTTTTTTATGTGACACCAAAGTTTTGTGGTAAATATGTCATACGCATATAAGTTTGGGGTTTTTAGTGTCATAAGAAGAAATTTGAGTTAAATGTATCACATTATATAAGTTTGTGGTAAATGTGTCATATAAGTATAAATATGAGATTTTTTTGTGTCACAAAAAGGAAAAATAAAATCTGGAGTAAATGTCTTACATTTGGCATGGTGTAGAGTTTTTGGTGACTTCTACCTTAAAATCTATCAATTTTCTCCCTTCCAAAGTGGATTTTTTTTTTTATATATAAAAATTAATTTGAGAAAGATGTGGTACTTGTTTATCGGTTTGAGATTTTCCATGGCACAAAAATTAATTTGGGTAAATATGGCATCCCGATACTTTGAGATGCATGCCGTCGCGAGGAGATTTGCTATCAGCGGCCATGACCCAATAAAAGGGCCAATTCTTGCACCCGAATCTCGCTTAACGGATCTGAACCACCATTCTTTTTCTCCTCTCTTCGCGTCACTCGCAAAGCTAACCGAGTGCAATCACTGTCGCTCTTTTGGGTGAAGTCAAGGCGCAATCAGGGTTTTGGGGTTTATGATTTTCGCATTTTTTTAAAAAAACTTTTTTTCAACTTGCAATTTTATTAGAGTTCTTATAATGAATTTAGTTGCCGAGCAACTAAATAAATAGACCAATATTTACAATTTTCCAACTCATAATTATTTTCATGTTATGCCTGACTAATATATACAATTCAAAACACTCTTCTTTTAGCGTCAAATTAGGTTTTGAGGCTGGAAATGCATCCATAACTATCAAAGCAACAATCTCAGTAGAATATGGATATTGTGGAAACCGTCCATTATTAGCTTGACTATGATGGGAGTTTTCAATCAAGTCATACACTTCCTTATTGAGAATCCAGGAAATGACCCATTTCTCCTTTCTGCAATTTATGGATGCATTACTTTGTGTCTGAACATTAACACATTCTCTACTGATAATAAATAAAATGTGCATTGGCTACTAATACGTGATTTCAATGAAACGAGAGATACAAATGAACGGATCGGATCTAATATCTGATGGACTTTTGGAATAAATGAGCTAGACACTACGATTGAGGAGTTTACGCTCATCGAGCCTCATTCCACAGGCCCTTCTTTCACATGGTTATATAAAAGGTTCAATGATGATCATAGAGCGAGCAAGATTGACAGGGTCTTCATTAAATGCAAATTGGCAACACACAGGTACACTCATTATTTGGTAGAATTTTTGCTACCAGGTGTTTCAAATCATCCCTCCTGCTTGATATGTCTCAACACTACTCTGGGAGAAGGAACCCACCTTTTAGATTCTTCAATTTTTGGACCGAAAGCCACAATTTTCTACCAATAGTCCATGTTTGCTGGCAACAGGAAATTAGAGGATTCAAAATGTTTATTTTGGTGAAGAAGCTCGAAGCATTGAAACAACAACTCAATCATCTTAATAAATCTCAATTTGGACTTGTGTATGAAGGTCAAGAAAGCCAGGGAGAACCTACAATGGTAACAACAAGTTCTTGCATTGGACTGTTACAATATGAGCACTCAGGAGGAAGAAAAGGCACAATTGGAGCAACTACTCACCCTTAGCAAACATGAAGAATTTCTCCTAAAGAAAAAAATTTAGAAATCTATGGCTTAAGGAGATGGACAACGATAACTAGATTTCTTTGCCTCCATGATGAGTAATAGTGCCCAGAACAGAATTACTCAACTCTCACTTGATGATGGAACTATTATCACAAATGAGGGGGCTCTTAGGGATACAATTGTCTCCTATTACTATCGCATACTTGGCAACTCTTGACACATTCATATCCCTTATAAGCGGTATGCCTCCTTATTCCTGGAAGATGTAAGACCTCGTAGCTTTACCATGCTTTCAAAAAGCTGAGATCCTTAGAGTTCTGAAAGGCATCAACAACTTCAAAGCTATAGGTCCATATGGATATAACAATTTATTCTACAAAAAAGCCTGGCCCATAGGATGACATAGAGGATGCTATAATGGACTTCTCCTCCTCAAAGAGGATGTTGAACTATATATTCTACTATGATATCCCTTGTGTTGAAGGTCCTGAATCCATCCCGCATGGAAGATTTTAGACTCATCTCATGTTGCAATGTTTTATATAAGATCATATTGAAGCTACTTACAGAAAGAATCGACTATATCATTCTTTCGGTTGTTGGCCTTAACTATTGGAAGATATGCGGAGATTGCCCGGATTTACCCGGGATATTAGACCGAAGATTTGATTTGATTGGAAGATTAGTATTGTGTACATAATCAATTAAGATTAGATCTAGTCTTAGATTGATACATAGAATCATTTATTTCCATTATTTGTGTATTCTTTGTATTATATCTACAAGAGGAACTGTACATTTACATTCATTGAAGTGAATAGAAAGAAAAACATTTCCTTCAATCTTCGTTCCTTCGAGATCTTCACCTTCTTTCATGGTATTAGAGCAACCGAGTCTCTGAACCAAGCTTCCGCTCCTAATCTTCTTTCTGTTGTGACCTTCTACCTCAAAAGCTCTGACCTACGAAGAAGAGCACCATCGGGCATTAGTGTCACTCTCAAAAGAATTTTTTTTACTTACCATGGCAAATCCGCAAGATGAAGCCTCTGCCACCAGCAACCAATCTGCTGGAGAAACCGTCCCTGCTGCTGAAGTCGTGCCTCAGATCTCGCAAGTCCAAAATTCGCCTATCATATTTCCAACGACAGAGCAACAATTGCTTCAAGCTCAGCCCGTGCAATGGCGGCCCACGCAGACTCAATTCAATATGGGGCAACCCATGACAGGCCAGCCTTACCAGTGGATTCCATATCCGATATATGTTGGGCCAAGCCCAAACTCATCATCGCCTAGGTATGTGGGCCACCAAAGCCACGTCCAAGCCACGGGCACCCACCAACCACAAGTGGGGGAAGCCCAACCGACGGAATGGAGCAGACTCACAGGTCGAGCGAACCGGGTATGGGAACGAATCCCTACCCGGGGTTTTTCAATGCGAGTTATCCGTTCGGGTCGAGTGAGTCGGGTCAAGGGACGAATCCTTACATGAATCCTACACCCGGTTTTCTGCCATTTCCAGTGGCGGCTTTCGCCGGACGGCTAGAACCCGATGACCCCTTGTTCGTTTCCACAGCCAACAGACTAGAACTGCGACTGATTAGCCAACAGCTGACCAAGCCAGAAAATTACCCCAGGTGGTCACAAGAATTCCGGCATGCCCTAGCAACGAAGGACAAGGATGGATTCCTTGACGAAACCATTCCGATTCCCCTCGATGAGCGTCTAGCCCGACTCTGGAGGAAGAGCAACCAACTCGTCCGAACTTGGATCGGCAATTGCATCTCCCCAGAGGTCGCGGCCGGACTTCCACTGACAAAGGATGCCAAAAGCATGTGGGAGAACATCAAAGAGATGTACGGGAAATTGGATCAAGCAAAGATATTCACCTTAATGCAGGAACTCAGAGATTTAAAACAGGGGAATATGACGGTCACGGCTTGTTTCAACAAGCTATCGTCATTGTGGAACAGCCTCGAAGCGGCTGAAGAAAAACTCGAGGGCCCCGAATCCACAATCAGACAATACAAGTCCATCAAAGACAGGGAGAAAGCAACGCGTTTTTTGCTCATTTTGAACGATACATTTCTTACCTTTCACTCATAGATTTTGGCTATGGATCCCATGCCATCAATCGGGCGAATATATCAACTGGCCGTACAGGAGGAAAGCCAGCGATTCGCATCACCGGAGAACGCGAAGAGCGGTGAAAGCAAAGCTCTTGCAGTTCGCGGAGAACAAAGGGACGAGCCAACAAAACCCTAGCGCATGAGAGGGAGAGATGAGGCACGCTAGGGTTCCGCGGAGACCCGCGCTCCTTTAAAAGGGAAGGATTGAACGGCCCTAATCGAGCGCGAACATTCGACGGCGTGCAAGAGCCCGATATTTTAAGTGGATCGGACGGTGCAGATGATCCCGTGATCAAAGGAACCGATGGGCAAATTTTTGCCACGTCATCAAGAAATTTCGGGCCAAATTTCAAAGGAAAGGGTAAATTATTTTGTAAATATTGCAAGCGTTCTAATCACATGATTGACAGTTGTTGGAAGTTGCACGGGAAACCAGTAGAGAAAGGAAAAAAAATTTCGGCTGCATATCAAGTGAATGGACCTACCAACCAAAATTATGATCCTCTTATTACCTATGGACAGTACTAGCAATTGATGCACGCCTTGCAAAAATTGGATGTTTCTGACAAAGGAGGCAGTTTTTCAAGTATCACACATAGCTTGATTAATTCTATATCAAGGAAAACATGGATTATTGATTCAGGGGCAAGTGATCATATTATATGTGACAAAGGTCTTTTCTCAAGAATAAATGAGGAGCTGAATTTTCCTATTTCCGTACAATTACCTAATGGGAATATCAGCCATATTAATGTGACAGGAATAGTCAATCTCAGTCCCCAAATTATCCTTAAAAATGTCCTCTATGTCCTAGAATTCCAATTTAATCTCATTTCCGTGTCAAAAGTCTGCAAAGAAAATTTATGTCGAGTAATATTCAATGTTGATACATGTTTCTTTCAGGCCCTTTCGACTGGTAGATTGATGGGCTGGGGTAGTCTTTCATAATGACTATTTTTTTTGTCAAGCTTCCCAAGTAATTTTGATTTATCCAGCTTTCCATTGAATAAATCATCTTTATGTAATTTGAGCATGAATGACAAAAATTCTCTCATGCATTTGAGATTGGGTCATAGTGCCACCTTTCCTTATCTTAAGTGCTCTGTTTGTCCACTTGCAAAACAATCTCGTTCCCCCTTTCCATCTAGTAACTCTCGTGCTAGTAAAATTTTTTCCTTGATACATGTTGATATTTGGGGACCTTACCATACGGTTAATCATGATGGATCTCGTTATTTCCTCACAATAGTAGACGACTATTCTCGTGCGACCTGGATTTTTTTGATGCAGTCTAAGGATCAGGCTTATTCTTATTTAAAAACTTTTATCGCCTTATCCAAGAATCAGTTTGGGAAATCGATTCAGCGGATCCGAGCTGATAATGGAGCAGAATTTTTCAGTCATAATTGCTCCATGCTCTTCTCATCTCATGGCATCCAGCATGAGAGTTCATGCATCTATACACCACAACAAAATGGAGTGGTTGAACGCAAACATCGCCACCTTTTGGAGGTCGCACATGCCTTGAAGTTTCAAGCTTCAGTTCTAGATGATTATTGGGGAGATTGCGTCATCACAGCAGCTTATCTAATCAACCGCATGCCCACCAAGATACTCAATGGGTGAACGCCATTTGAACTGCTCTATGGAAAAAAAACCTGAACTACAACATCTCAAGGTTTTCGGTTGCCTCTGCTATGCTGCAACATTAGGTTCTCGAGACAAGTTGAGTCCATGTGCTCGGCAATGCATTTTTATGGGCTATCCCAATCTATAGAAAGGCTATCGAGTTCTTGATATATCAACAAAGGAATTTCTTGTAAGCCGTGATGTAATTTTCCATTAGGACATCTTTCCCTTCTCCAACAAGACATCTCCAGATGACGATCCAAGCATAAGCTTCAATTCTCATGGTCTCTCATCTGACAACCCATTATCTCCAGATCCTGGTTACATACCACTGGCTCAATCAAGGAATCTGCTTCTACTCCTGCATTTATTCTAGCAGGGACAACAACTCCAGTCGAGAGTTCCAAATCATCAGCAAATCTCTTAGAAGACGAAGCTGAAGATTCCAGTAATGATGAATAAGAAATCAGCAATGATGAGGAAACCCAACATATCTCGCCACTCGTCTCCAATGAGACAATTCCCACTCCTGCCAAAGATGATCATCCAAAACGTTCTGGTCAGGCTACCCGACCTCCAACCTGGACCAAAGATTATATATGTGCCACACACAACTCTCCAGGTATTCAATATCCGATCTCATCCTATGTTTCCTTTCATAGATTATCACAAGAACATAGATGTTGCATCAGTCGCCTATCAGAAGACAAAGAACCATCTAGTTATGATGAGGTGTCTCTTGATCCAAGATGGCAACAAGCCATGATGGCAAAGCTAAAGGCACTGAATGACAATCACACATGGGACCTTGTCTTATTGCCATCTAATCGAAAACCAATTGGGTGCAAATGGGTCTACAAGATTAAATATCGTGCAAATGGATCCATTGAATGTTACAAGGCACACTTGATAGCCAAGGGATTTACTCGGCGAGAATGTTTTGACTACCACGAGACATTCTCACCAGTTGCCAAAGATGTCACAGTCCGCTCATTTCTAACTGTTGCTGCTATTAATGACTGGACTCTACATCAAGTGAACGTGCATAATGCCTTCCTCCACGGTGATTTAGACAAGGAGATATATATGGATGTTCCTCAGGGCTTACGAGACAGGGGGATAATAAAGTGTGTTGTCTCCGCAAATCCCTTTATGAGTTAAAACAAGCATCCAGACAATGGTATGCTAAATTTGCGAATGCGCTTACAACAGCAGGCTTCCAGCAGTCCAAACATGACTATGCCTTGTTCACACGAAACAGAGATATGTCATCTATCTATTTGATGATATATGTCGATGATATTCTTCTTATGGGAAAAATATGGCTGCCATAGAAAGATTTAAGGAATACTTGCATGCCACTTTCCATATTAAGGACTTAGGAGCACCTAAATATTTCCTTGGAATCGAAATTGCTCAATCTGATCTAGGGATTTCCCTCAATCAGCGAAAGTTTATATTGGAGATTATATCAGAAGCAGGTTTATCAGGATGCAAACCAGCTGCAATACCCATCGAGCAAAATACTAAATTGACTACTACAGATTATGATAAAGGCATATCCAAAAATGATGACTCATTACTCAAAGATCCATCAGGGTATCAAAGGCTTGTTGGGAAACTCATATATGACGAGGCCCAATATTTCTTATGCAGTACAGACACTTAGTCAGTTCATGCACAGCCCAAAGCAATCCTATTTCAATGCAGCCTTGAAGATTGTGAAATATTTAAAGAAATGCCCAAGACTTGGGATACTTCTGTCCAAGAAATGTGATATGAAAATGATAGCATATTGTGATGCAGATTATGCAACATGTCTCATAAGTCGAAGATCAGTCACTGGATATTGCATCAAATTGGGAGAATCACTTATTTCATGGAAGACCAAGAAGCAACCCACTGTGTCCTTATCCTCAGCCGAGGCAGAGTATCAGGCTATGGCCAAAACCACCTGTCAAATAGTGTGGATGTGAGGTCTTCTTAAGGATCTCGGAGTAGAAGTGCAGGGACCAACCAAGCTATACTATGATAATGATGCGGCTCTCAAACTTGTAGCAAACCCTATAGTACATGAGAGAACCAAGCATATTGAGGTGGATTGTCACTTCACTCGAGAGAAAATTCAAGAGGGTGTGATTGAGACAAAGGGAATTGGAACAATGGAACAGCCAGCAGATATTTTTACCAAACCCCTATGTCAAAGATAGCACACATATTTGTTGAGCAAGCTGGGCGTCTTAGACATCTATAGACCACCAGCTTGAGGGGGAGTGTTGGAAGATATGCGGAGATTGCCCGGATTTACCCGAGATATTAGACCGAAGATTTGATTTGATTAGAAGATTAGTATTGTGTACATAATCAATTAAGATTAGATCTAGACTTAGATTGATACGTAGAATCATTTATTTCCATTATTTGTGTACTCTTTGTATTATATCTACAAGAGGAACTGTACATTTACATTCATTGAAGTGAATAGAAAGAAAAACATTTCCTTCAATCTTCATTCCTTCGAGATCTTCACCTTCTTTCATCAACCAAACTGCTTTCATCTCAAGTTAACAAATTTCGAAGCATATTCTACTTTGCCAGGAGCTCCTTCACAACTACCATGAGGGCAACAAAGGTAAATGTGTGGCGATAATTGACCTCATGAAAGCTTTTCACATGGTGAAATGGGAGGCAATACTCGGGTTCTAAGAGCTATCAATTCACCATGGCACTTGATTGATTTGATAGCTCCATACGTTACTACATCGAGGTTTTCAATAAGCCTCAATGGTGAACAAGTTGGCTACTTTGCTAGTACCAATGGACTATGGCAAGGCAATCGACTCTCCTTATCTGTTTGTCTTAATTATGGAGATTCTTAATAGAATTATCATTGAGAAAGTGGTCTTCTTTCAAGTATCATTGGCGCTATAAACAAGAAAATCACTCACTTTTGCTTTGTCGATGATTTGTTTCATCTTGCTCATGGGGACGCCGATTCTATTATTTGCCTTGTCAAAACACTTGATGAATTTGCAGATCTCATAAGACTACATTTTTACCCAGATAAATGCCAAATCATTTTCTCTAGTTTGGCCGAGGTAAAATAGGGTATTATATTGGATCACACACCTTTCCTCACAGGTACCCTTTCCATTAGATACCTTGGTGTTCCTCTTGTCACAAGACAACTGACGCACACAAATTGCAAGACTATGATTGATAAAATTTTCAAAAGAATAGAAGGCTGGCGCATGCAACATATTAGCTATCCTGGTCATCTACAATTGGCCATCAGTACTTATTTTCATCAATACTTATTTGATGCAAATGTTTTTACTTCCAAAGCAAACTATGGAAATACGGAATGCCACAGATCACATAAAGTTTCTTGGAAAGTTTTTTGCTTGCCAAAAAGGGAGGGAGGAATAGGGTTACTCAATTTAAATTTATGGAACAAAGTTTTACTAAGCCGAATGCTCTAGCCTTATAAATTTTCCATCCTCTTCCCTATGGAGTAAGCTAGTTCACAATACCAAATGTAGAGGTATTTTGATCACGCAGCTCGAATATCAAGGGTAGTATGGCGTGGAGTTGGCGTGGCATTCTTAAATTGAGACCGACTTTAGCATAAGCTATGTCTAGGCAAAGATATTGTTGCAAAGAGTTATACAATGAACTTAAGAGTGCGGGATCGACAACGGGATGGTATCAACTGATATAGATAGGTGGGGTCAACAAATGCAATTTTATTGGGTGGCTAGTTTGTAGAGATAGACTACCAACAATGGAGATCATATCACGTTAGAATCCATCGTAATTTATGTTTGGCTAGTCTAGAAAATCGAGATCATCTATTATATCAGTGCACATGAACTAAAAGCATATGGCGTATTATCCTCACACAATATAGAATATGTTATTCTTTAGGAGGATGGAATGATTAACTCCAATGGATATTCAAGGCTATCAAAGGCAAGGACTTGGCGACGAAGCTTCTCAGGGTAATTTTCGCAGTAACCATATATTGCATTTGGATAGAATGTAACGGTAAATGTTTCCAAAATAAGTCAAATAATGTCTTTATCATCGTGGCTAAAGTCCGTAAACTTGCCAAAGGTCAAGCTTCATATTACAAAAATTTAGATCTTCCCAAACAAATGAAATATTGGCTACTATATGGAGACTCCCTCACTCCATTTTTTTTCACGTCCTTAATTATCTTTGTAATGTTGGGGAATGCCCCTAAGCTCCCGTACATCATCTTATAAATGATACCGACTTTTCAAAAAAGAAATTATCAAATTATTACAAAATTAAGATTGTAAAAGGGAAGGAACAACAAAATGAAATGGAAACGATAAAATTGGATAGCAATATAGATATAAACTATTAACCATTATCCTTTAAATTGTCTAAATTACGTGTTTATTAGTGCAAGCAATTTTGCAAGATGGATACTAAATGATAACTCATTATAGTTTTCAATGAAAAAGGAAGAACTGCTTGATGAAAATAGTAGCCAATCGCGCTTTTTGAATTTTCAAGAGTTTTCTTAAATTTTATGGCCATTAGTTTGTGATTTTACATTTGTTTGCTCATGTGATATTTTCTTATAAACGGCTTGAGGAAAAATAAAATAGCAGAAACTTCTTCTTTTTTTTATAATAATATAGATGGAGAATATATTTCATTACACTTTGATATTTTGCAGGGTATAGGTAACTGGTCCATTCAAATATACCATCCATATGTTTATAACATTGGTCAACGCATTTCAAAAAATTAGCCTATATTATCTCACTTACAGGAGCAAACTTACTTTCGTAATTGTGAAAATGTTTTTGATCATACATCGAAGCAACTTTTAATATGTTTAGCAACTTTTAATACAGGAAATAATTAATTATATGTGATTAGTAGCTTTTCGTTTACTAAAACATCCACACGTGACGAATAATTTCATTTTCAAATTGAAGTAATTTAAATAATACGAAGTGAAGCTAAGCTTAGAAAGGTAAAACAATATGTAATGAGGTTAGTAATTTTTCAATCACTCGAAGTATTCAAGTTAATTTCCGTAATGTTGAAATGACTTTTGATATTTCTTGGTAACTTTTTGTAAGAAATCATAAATTTTATGTGCTTAGTAATTTTTATTAGGGTAAAAGTCACCAAAAACTCAAAACTATGCCCATTATGATACATTTATTCTGAACCTCTTTTCCGTGACACTAAAAATCCAAAACTTATATCTGTGACATATTTGCTCTAAATTAAAGTTATGTTAATGAGAACCGTTAATAACCTCTTACATAAACCATTAAAAATTTGCCTACGTGGAAATCAAAAAGTAAACATTGTTGATATGGTACGCACATAGCTTAAGTGAAATAAAAATGCCGCTGTTTTAGCCATCTAATGGACTTTGGAAGATAAATGTTTCATATAGGTATAAATTTTGGATTTTGTGTATCGCAAGAAAAAGTTTAGGGTAATTGTAAATAGCATAATTTGAAATTTTTTTGTGACTTTTTTATTTTTTAGTTTTAATTATGCTTAATGCACGTAAAAGGATTCCTCATTCGTGGGCACGTCTCTCAACACAAGCTGTTCACTGGCGCAATCATGGCAGGCCCTGTATCAAACAGTTTCAGTCCAAAAGGCGAAGCATTTCACACGGTCAGACTGCTGTTTGAGAAGGAGGTCGCTCTCCCTTCCGTCTCTCATCGCTCATGTCGAGCTCGAGCCCGGAGGCCTCCGGCGACGCTCCGCCCTCGTCCTTCTGGCCGTCCATGCGGGTACGACGTGTTCCTGAGCTTCCATGGAGCCATAGGGGAGTAAAGGATCTCGATCTTCTTGTTCTCGGAGAACTACGGGTCCTCTCGCTGGTGCTTGGACGAGCTGGTGAGAATCGTCGAGTGCAGGGATACGATGGGGTAGATCGTGTGGCCGGTGTTCTACAAGGTGGATCCGTCGGAGGTGAGGAACCAGACGGGGAGGTACGGACAAGCCCTAATCGATCGCGAGGAGAGGTTGAAGTCGAAGGGCCATTCGGAGAAGGTGAAGAGGTGGAGAGAAGCAATGACTAAAGCTGCTAAAATCTCTGGCCGGCATTTGGTTGACGAGTAAGGCTCTCATTTGCTCCTTTCCATCTGTTGACCGAGGAATTTCACTTACTTCCTTGAAATAAATGCAGGGTAATGTTTATGCATAAAAGTGGAAAAAATCAATTCACTCGAATTGGAGCAGGAAAGCTTATGTATCGTTTCTTCACTCTAAAAGGGGAATTTCAAAAGTCATGCATTGAGTAAATAAAAATGCAGCTGGACCATGTCCCTCTACAAGCCCATTGAGGTTTGCAGGTTTAGCAAAAAGGAGGGTAATGATCTGTTTATTGATTGAACTAAAGGCTGACTGAGTATTTATCTGATTAATTAGGTATCCAAAAGGTTGATTCCCCTACCTTCTCTTTTAGGTGCCGATTGCTAGGAACTGAATCTGGTCTATGGTGCATGAGATATTGACTTGGTACTGCTTGTATCAAATGTCTTTGAATCTCCTTGAGTATTCTTCATTGGCTTTATGCTTGGAATCTACTAGGCGCGAGTCTTATGTCATTCAGAGCACTGTCAAGAGAGTATGGGCCGAGTTGAATAATGAGCAGTTTCATGTTCCCAAAAACGTGGTTGACATAAATTTGCATGCATCCCATATGCATACTTTGCTAGACATGGCATCAAATGAGCTTCACATGGTCGGGATTTCCGGATTTGAAGGAATAGGGAAGACGACTATCGCCAAAGCTACTTGCAATGCTTTTGCTCATAAATTTTACTGTTGCAGCTTTCTTCCAAGCTACTTGCAATGCTTTTGCTCATAAATTTTACTGTTGCAGCTTTCTTCCCAATGTTAGAGAAACTTGCGAGAAATCCGCAGAAGGTGGCCTACTTCAGCTTCAAGGGACACTTTTTCCTCAGGTAAAATGGGACGATAGTCTGAAGCTTGGCAATGTCCACAGAGATATGAACGTGATAAAGAGTAGACTTTGCCCAAAAAATAAAAATAAAATAAAATAAAAAGGTCCTCATTGTCATTGACAATGTGAACCAGTTAATCCAATTGGAAACACTAGTTGGAGGACGTGATTGGTTTGGTTGTGGAAGTAGAATTCTCATAACGACTTGAGATGAACATTTACTGGCTGCCCATCACATAGAAAGTGTATACAAGGTTCAACCGTTACAACATTCCAGTGCTTGTATGCTTTTGAGTTTGATTGTTTTCAGGAATCTTTCTCCTCCTTCAGATTATGAAGAGCTTTCAAATAACATAGTGGATAACACCAAAGGACTTCCATTAGCTATTAAAGTTTTGGGTTCTTTTCTTCGAGGTAGGAGCTTGCTTGAATGGAAAAGTGCATTAAAAAAAATGAAGAAAGTTTTCAGTGGAGAAATCTTCAGTTTGCTGAAAATTGATGGTCTAGATGATTATCAGAAGGATATTTTCCTGACATAGCATGTTTCTTCATGGGAGAGTGTATAAGTTATGTGAGAAAATTTTGGGAGAGCTGTGATCTCTACCCGGATGGTGGAATTGCTGTTCTTATAGATAAGTTGCTCATCACTATTAAGTATGGCAAGCTGGAGATGCATGATATGATTCAAGAAATGGGAAGAGAAATTGTTCGAAGGGAATCTCCCAAAGATCCAGGGGAGCGCGACATGTTGTGGTTCTATGAGTATGTGCTTAATGTGCTAACAGAAGGCATGGTAATAACCTGAATCATGGTCCTTTGTTTTTGACAATATGTATGCCCGTTTGGTAGGGTTAAAGCCTCTTACAAAGTACTTTTGGCCTTATACTAAAAAAGTGTGTGAATATATTCTGCTAAGCAAGATAATGGCCTGATGGTCCATAATAGTCACTTTTTCCATATCCAACCCTGAGATGTAAGGTTTGTACATTGAACTCTCCCCAGAAAGTAAATTATGGAAAAAATCTGCAGGAACTTAAATGCTGTGGTTTTTTATGATTGAGGTTTTAATAAAACTCTTGTTTCAAATGCTAAAGTAAAAGCAGATTCTGAAAGCTAAGAACAAAAGACACCAGAAGCACAGCAAATCTTATTTAATCCTTCCTTGCATAACCTAGACACCTTTGCACTTAAATTGTGTGCTCATATATGTGCTGCCAGGGAACTAATAGAGTGGAAGCAATGATGCTCAAGTTGGCTGCTCCTGAAGAAGTACACTTCAGTGCTCAAGCCTTCACAAACATGAAAAGGCCCAGAATTTTCCATATACCATTCAGGCGATCCCATATACTTTCCTGTTGAATTAAGATGGCTGGAATGGCCCAGTTACTCTCCACCATCAGTGCTGTTATACAGGCCACAAGAAAATTGTACGTCTAATCCCGAGTAAAAGCAGCATCCGCTTATTGGGGAAGGAATTCTAGGTACGTGCTTGCAATATACTCTTCTGTTGCGAATCTAGTCGAACTGAAAGAGTTGCATTTAAGGGACTGTGCAGACCTTAAAAACCTTCCTTGTAGCATCTATACACTGCATCATCTTGAGCATATTTTTGTTGATGGATGCTCACAACTTAGCAAGTTCCTGGAATTTGTGTGGGGATTAAGTGATTATACCAATTTCTCTCTCCTGTTAGCTCTTCCGAGCGCAATTTACTTGAATATGCAAAGATGCAGCTTATCAGAGCTTAGTTTCTTGAAAAATCTTTATTGCAGGTCATCATCGACAATTTTAGATATGTCAGAAAACAAATTTGTTAGCCTTCCCACATGCATCAGTCAATTTACTAAGTTGCAGCAGCTTTTTTTCTGACACATTGCTTGCAGCTTCAAGAGATTCTAGCTCTCCCGCCAAACATAACATCTTTACTTCAAAAGTTGTGAATCATGGGAAACATGTGCGGGTTTATCACACATGTTGGGATATAATCCAAATGAATCACCTTGACTCAGATAAATTGACTTCTCTGGCCGTCACAAGATGATCCAGGATCAATGCTCCTACAATTGCAATATGTTGTCAATTGAGGCCTCTCTCTCCCCACCGCGCCCCCCACCACACCCCCTTCTGCACATGTGTTTGTGTGCTTGTGTCAAGTGTAAAATGGTGTGAAATGTTCCGAATGGTAGGGACTACTTGGTGAGACATGGGTTGACATTTTTTATCCAAGAAGCAAGATCGCAAAGTGGTTTGTCCATCAAAGCATGAGAGCACTCATAAGATTTCCTATATCTTCCGAATTATACCGTGATATAGGCCAAGCCTTATGGTTGTGTAGATTGTTTTTCCTCTTTACAGTCTGATCGCATATGACGTGGGGATTGGACTCGTAATTGTTGAATGATGGCAGTCATTTCACGGTACTGTTTCTAGTATCAGAGAGGACTCTAAGAAGCTGCAGGGTGTATCTAGTGTACGCACAAGGTAAGCAAATAAATGACACAGAGATTGACAAAGCGTCTGTTCTCTGAATTCGAACACGGACGCAAGTTCCCATGTCTGAAGCCGCGAAACAAAGGAAAGATTTTCAGGCCGTACAACATGATTTGAAATTAGCTTTCTAGTAGTTTTAGTTAGGCAGTTATGTTAAAACCCTTTTGAATAGCTTTGATTGCGTCTCCTTATAGCGGAAATAAACTTGCCAATGTGCTTTTCTTTACCCTCAGATTTATGTGGTCTAAGTCAACATTCAAAAATTTTCTTGTCGACCCGTATCACGACCAAGCCCAAGAAAGGAGAAGGGCTTTAGACAAACAATTAGAATTTCCCAATTGGCACAAATCTGTCTTTTGTGAGTCTTCGTCCAATCACGTCACACGCAGATTTGAAGAAACCAGAAATGAAGAAAATGAACTGAGATTGAGAGCAAAGGTAGCAGATTTTAACAAATTTCCCAATTTACGGAAGGGTAGATTTGACACCAGCGGTCTGGTGTATAATTTTTTGTGACGTGAAAATATATTTGCGATAAATGTGGTGGAGGCACACTAATTTGGGATTTTTTTAACATAAAAATTAATTTAAGGCAAATATTGTACATATTTCGAATTTTCTGTGACATAACAATTAATTTGAAGAAAATATGATGCAAATATATCAGTCTGCAGAATTTTTTTATGACATTAACCCATTTCAAATAACCGACCAAAAAGAAAACAAAAACCCATTTCAAATAGGCATGACCATAAGACATCGGGGTACTCCAAATGTACTTAGGCTCTATTTATTTATTTATTTATTTATTTATTTATTTATTTATTTATTTATTTATTTGGTTAGATATTTAGGCCTTACTTGCTTCACGAAAAATGTTATATTTCTGTTTCAGAAAATTATTTTCCAAGAAAATGGCAACTTTTTCTGATGTTTGACAAAAATCTTTAAAATGAATTGGAAAATGTTTTTCATTGTTTGGAAGGGAAAATCTTATATGAGTTTCCTAAATACATATACACTATTGGGGTGCTTGTGACTTGCACATGGATAACCGAGGAACTAGGATCTCGAGTCCAACCTTGATGGACCCCAACCCAAGCACCAAGGACCCATGTAAGGCCACTTGGTCCTGAGCAAGAGTGCAAGTACCAATTTTGCATCCATAGAAGCCGAATCAAGAACCTGATGCCCATGCACGACTTCTTGACGTGCTGGTGCATGTGCTCGAATCCCCAACACCCAAGCACAGTTCCACAAGGGCCAAGTGAGGAAACCGATGACCCGGGTCCTTGGTGCTCGAGCTCAAGTCCTCAACACTCGAGTCCTAATCCATCGAGGCTACCCTCGAGACACCGTTGCCTATTCCTAGGTGCCTGATGACCAAGCGTGGGTCCTCAATGATTGAGCTTAGCTCCATCGAGGCCAAACCCAGGCATGGGTTCCGGGTCCCGAGCTTAGTCTCGATAGACCCAGGTTCCAAGCATGGGCATCGGGGTCCTAGGCCCAGCCTTGATGGACGCAAACACCAGGGTTTGGGGCCTCGATCTCGTTGGACTTAGGCTCAGGCATGGGGGATCCAAGCATAGGCATTAGGGTACTGAGCCCTACTTTATGGACTTACGTTGGGCCACCAAGTCCCAAGCTCCGCCGCAATAGACTAGAGCACAAGCGCTAAGGACTCAGTCATGGGCACCAGGGTCTTGAGGCTAGTCTCCATGGACAAAGGCGTAGGCACTATGTGGCATCCTAGATTTTTGACTCTGCTTTCAATTCAATAAATCGGGCATTTCATCGACGCGCCTATAGTGTTGTTCTCAGAGCTGATCACTCGTGAGATAACTAGACTATCCAAGGAAGCCGTTAAGGAATTTTAATGCATTAAACTTGAGAATTTAACCAGGAATCGGCTACTTGACCGTGCTCATCTGCCGAGATCATTACGACACAGATATAAATTGATTAGAGATCAGAGATAGGTCAGTTCGACTGAGATGCGTGGTTAAACGTGGGTGATCCCACTAAATTGCAAAATTCCCATCGATCGGCACTAGTTTGATTTTTCTATCGTTTTGGTACCCTGTATCCATATTTGAAACCTCGAGATTTTCATGACAACCGAGAGTCACCAATGCGTCGAAGGGGTTCATTGTGGCTCGAAGAAAATCGACCACGGGTCATTTCAACTAAAAAGTTCTGAAAGCTACCCAGTAGCCTAGGTCACGCTAAAAACGCGCCGGATTGAAATTAACCGTGAGTTTGAATCCGATTTCAGAAATTGAAGGTTCTGTCATGTCACAATAAATTCTAGGAATGTCGACTCATTCTTAGAAAATTTTTCTGCAACCCAAGACTTTTTAGGAAAAAAGTCGTCCTATGGCCCTTTTGTCCAGAAAAAGCCAGGGACCGTTTTTATCACAAAATTGGGAAGCAAGTGGGATCAATTGATAAGGAAAAATATCAATTTGATCATTGAGGTGCTAAGTGAAATTATGAGGGCCAAATTGGATTGAATTGAGCAGCAATTAGTATACATTTGATGCCAAAACCCATGAAATTCGTATGTCTCCTACCCCCACAACTTTTGGACCGCTTCAAGTGTCCTAAGAGGAGCCTTGGTGGGTGAATATAAGCCATGGAAGACAATCTTGGCTGTGGGTGAGTCAAGGGGACAAATTGGTGGAAAAACAAGGCTAAGTGGCCCCCTTGCCCCTCTTCTCCCTCATCCCCTCTTGCAGCAGCCTTCTTCTTCCTCAATCCACTTGCTTTCTCCATTGTTGAGTGACTTTTGAAGCTTTAAAGAACCAGAGAAATCAAGCTACACCTTCCCCTCCACCATCGCACGCCCACCGGACCGTTTTCCTCCTCTATTTTCCTTTATTCCAATTTCTGCTCCAGCTGACCTTTTGCTAAAGATCCGAGTGAAAAGTCGACTTCCCGTGTGAATCAGCCCCCGAGCCACCCATCGCCGTGACCAGCACACCCAGTTTGTACGGACGGTGGTCGCCGCTCGCCGAACGAAGCCGCCGGCCATCCGGTACGCCAGCGATAAGGAACTGGTCGCCGGTCCATCGGTCCCCTGCCCACCTACATTGTTTCGTAATTTTCTTTGTTTTTCTCCCATTCCGACCCTTCCTTTGGCCGTTCCATCCACCTACAAGACCCCCTTGACCCCCGGGAGCTATCAGTTGCCGACCATCCACTCTCCGGAGCTCCGATCAACCCGTTTCTTCACCGTTCAGCCTTAGTTCTCCTCTGTTCAGCAAGAGTAGAAGTAGAAACCGAACCAGCAAGGAGTCTAGGACTTCGTGGCCCGTTTTTAGCCCTTCCCGGCCTCTGTTGGTGTCGCCGCTTGAAGGATTGTCGCTTGCCTCCGCGTCGTGGTTGCCGTGGACTCACCGACTAGCAAATCCAGTGAGTTTAACTCACTAATCCTTTCTTAGTAGGTTAATTGTGCTTATGGGTTGATTAGTTTAGGCTAAGATGGATTATGTGGTTATATTAGAGTAGATTAATGATTTTAATTACTTGCCAATACATGTTAGGTGGATAGTTAGTGCAATTAGAGCCTAGAAAAGCTCTAATATTTAACTAGAGTGGTTCGGTAATTTTTCAGGCCAGTCTCGGTTTCCAATTAGGCATTTCTGGGCCTAAGTTAGCATTTATGCTATTTATTATCATTTATTTATTTATTTATTTCCGTAATTATTTAACTAATTATTTATTTTCCGGAAATTCAACCGGGATGGCCGGTGATCGAAATTCGTGCCGAGTGCAGTGGTGCTTTCTGTTTATTTAATTGAGCATTAATTTGTGAAAATTGGGTGAATTGGTGTTTATGGGGAGAAATTATCCCAAAAGTGGAGAATGTCGGTATTTGAGTGGGAAATAACCATGAAAGGTTGTGAGTGGACCTAGAAAGCCGCAGAAGTATGGTCGTGTTAGTTGAGCCGAGATCGCCACCGAATTTGGAATCGGTCGTGCCGAGTGGGGCCGTGATGCCACTAAATCTAAAATTACCGACTGGGGCCATGATGCCACTAAATCTAAAATTGCCGAGTGGGGCCGTGATGCCATTAAATATAGAAAATTGCCGAGTGGAGCCGTGATGCCACTAAATTTATAAAATTGCTCGGTGGGGCCGTGATTACCACCCAATCTAAGAAAATTGCCAAGTGGGGCCGTGATTACTACTAAACCTAGAAAATTGCCAGGTGGGGCCGTGATGACCACCAAATATAGAAAAGTTGCCAGTGGGACCGTGATGACCACTTAATCTAGGTTGTGGCTGTTAGGCCGTGGCTAAGAGTTGAGAATGAGTAATCGAGGTGACCGTGTGATGGTCTTGATGACATATAATCGACGGAGTCGATTGATCGATGAGTCGATCTGATTGATTGGATGATGTGATTGTCAGTATTTATGAATTGAACTAATTTGCAGGAAGGAACTAAGGTCAAGGTAAGTCCTCTGACGCCTGGTTGTGCTTAGGTAGCCCTTAGGGCATAATTTCCTTCCTAATCGGGTCTTAAGGGGTTGAACTTGCTGAGACATTGTCTCACTAGTTATTGTATAACCATTTTCAGGTCCTTAGATGAAATTGGTGGAGGACCAGAAACCCCGGAACCTGAGAAGGTAGAGACCGGAGAATTGTCGAACCTGTATGACTAGTTAGTCATAAGACAGTTCCTTTTGATGAGCTGAGATTTTTGTAACCAGCTTGGTCTTGTGTATAAACCCGTTGTTTATAAAAGACTTTTTGTGGTTTTAAAAATTTGGCCCTACTTTCCTATCCCATTGTTTTATTGTCTGGGGATTATTTATATGCTTCCACTTGCGTATTAAAATGAATGGGTCGGTAATGCGTCCTAGGACATCGCTATTAAATCGACCAGGTGAGGGATGGGTGCATGCCCGAGGATCGGGGCGTGACATCCCCGTTTAGTGGTATCAGAGCGTGGTTGTGAGAAATTGGAGTGATAAGATGCGATGGATATGGGATAGTAAGTAGGAAATGCCTTTAAATACATGACTGGTGCATGTTAGTGATAGTTGTTTGTAGAATTGTTTGTTGTGTGCGAATCGCTCATCTTCTAATCCAGTGTGGATTTGGAAGGCAAGTTTCAATAGAAAAGACTGAACCATGAGCGAGCCGGAGCAGAGAACTCCGAGTAAGAGAACTGTTAGGCCTATAACTCGGGTTAGGTCACCGACCAGGGTTGGTACCCGAGGAGGTAGAGGTAAGACACAAGCACAGGCCAGTGCCAGTGGAGTAGCACCACCTCCTATTGGTGCTGGGATAGGAGCCCTTGGTGATCCTAGGATCGAAGGGATCATACGGGTGCTAGAGGTTATAGGTAACCGAATGGACCAGCGGGCTCAGAATCAAGCCACCGTTGTTGAAGCCACCGCTACTGATGCCGTTGGATTTGACTGATTACCGAGAAGTCTATCGTTGAGCTCAAATGATAGAAAGAGGATTGAACGAGCGAGCTGCCTCGTTTGGGCCGAGGTTTAGCTTCCACAGAGAAGGAATCCGTCAGGGAAAGAAACCCATGACATGAGGTAGATTCCAAATCCCACCTAATAGGAAAGGTGGAGTCGGCAAGTCTAGGTCTAACCAAAATGGTGTATGTCGCTCGTGTGGAAGGCGACATGGATCTGCCCCATGCCAATCTAGGCTGGGCACTTGTTTTGAATGTGGCCAGCTGGGTCACATAGCCAGAAATTGTCCGAGAAGGATAATAGGACAACCGCAGTTGCCACCACCGCCATCGATGGGACAAATCAGAGGGTATGCGCCTCAGAATGCACAGCAAGGAGGACAGCTTAGACCTCCAGTTCAAGGCACGGTATATGCAATTACTCAAAATCAGGCAGAGGTTGCACCTGACGTGATCATAGGTACGGTTTCGCTGAACAACCATCCTGCCTATGCTTTGTTCGATCCAGGAGCAACTCATTCCTTTATTGTTGAGCAATATGTTAGGTTGATAGGAATAAATCCTGAATTGCTAGAATTTGTTGTTAGCATATCTACACCATTAAAGGATAAGGTGTTAGCTGCTTTAGGTTGTTCTGGTTGCAAGTTAGAGATTGGTGAGCGAGAGGGGAAAATAGATCTGTTAGTCCTAGCCATGTATGACCTTGATTTAATAATTGGCATGGACTGGCTCACCAAGCAACGAGCTAAAATGGACTGTTATCGCAAATCGATTCAGTTTTACCCATCTAAGAGTGAGAGCTTCGAGTTTGTAGGGAACCGAGGAGGACCCTCGATTTCCCTAATCTCGTCGCATGAGGTAACCTGTTTGTTAGACGAGAGTTGTCAAGGTTACCTGGCAACTGCCGTGGATACGACAGTTGAGGAACTAAAAATTGAAGATATTTCAGTTGTGCAAGAATTTCCCGATGTGTTTCCAAAGGAATTGCTAGGATTGCCGCCAGAGAAAGAAATTGAGTTTGTGATTGAGTTAGCACCCGGGACAGAGCCAATCTCTAAGGCTCCTTACCGAATGGCACTATCGGAGTTGAAGGAACCGAAGGTGCATATGTAAGAGCTTTTGGATAAGGGATTTATTCATCCCAGTGCATCACCTTGGGGAACGCCAGTTTTGTTTGTAAAGAAGAAAGATGGATCGTTGCGCCTGTGCATCGACTATCGACAACTCAATCAGGTAACGATCAAGAACAAGTATCCACTCCCAGGATAGATGACTTGTTTGATCAGTTACAAGGAGCATCGATATTTTCGAAGATCGACTTGAGGACAGGATAGCATTAGCTGAGGAGCAAGAAAGAAGACATTCCAAAGTCAGCATTTCGTACTCGGTATAGTCATTACAAGTTCACAATGATGCCATTCGGGTTGACGAATGCTCCAGCTGCTTTTATGGATTTGATGAACCGAGTATTTAAGGAATATCTAGATTAGTTCGTGATCGTGTTCATCGATGATATCCTTGTGTATTCAAGGAATGCTGAGGAGCAGGAAGATCATCTGAGATTAGTGCTCCAGACCTTAAGGATTCATTAGCTGTACACTAAGTTTAGCAAATGCGAGTTTTGGCTAACTCATGTTGCGTTCTTAGGTCATGTGATTTTCGAAGAAGGAATCTCCGTGAACCCAAGCAAGATTGAAGCAGTTATTAACTAGCCAAGACCGACAACAGTGACAGAGATCAAAAGTTTTCTGGGTTTGGCAGGCTACTACAGACGGTTTGTGGAAGGATTTTCAGCTTTGGCATCGCCTTTGACAAGACTCTTGAAGAAAGACGAGAAGTTCGTTTGGACAGACAAGTGCAAGTGTAGTTTCCAAGAGCTGAAGCAAAAGCTAACTATCGCACCTGTGTTGATGATTCCATCTGGTCCTAGAGGGTACAAGATCTATAGTGATGCGTCGTTCAAAAGACTGGGTTGCGTGCTGATGCAATATAGAACATACGCCTCCCACCAGTTAAGACCTCATAAACTGAATTACCCGACGCAGGATTTAGAACTCGTAGTTATCATATTTGCGTTGAAAATTTGGAGACACTACTTGTGTGGGGAAAGATTTCAGATCTTCACGGACCATCAGAGTCTTAAGTATTTATTCTCTCATAAAGAGTTAAATATGAGACAGCGTCGATGGATGGATTTGCTAAAGGACTATGATTGTGATATTTTATATCACCTAGGAAAAGCGAACAAGGTTGCCGACGCTTTGAGTCGAAAGTCGTCAATTGCTCATTTATTGGTTAAGGAGTGGAATCTAATCGAGCAAGCTCGAGATTCGGTGTTCAAATTTGAGGTTGGCCACCTTTCAAGTCTTATGACCACCCTCATAATTGAGCCGGATGTGCAGATCAGAATCAAACTACTTCAGCCGACAGACCCAAATGTTTAGAAAGTTTTACAAGAGGATATCGAAGAGAGGAAAGTTGACTTTCAGGATTCTGATGATGGAACATTGAGGTTCCAAGGACATTTGGTTGTACCTAACGATGTGAAGCTTAGAGATGATATTTTATCAAAAGCTCATCGTAGTAGTTACAGCATTCATCTCGAAAATACTAAAATGTATCAGAACCTGCGTCCAGTGGTCTGGTATGAAGACGAATATCACCAGGTGTTTGACGTGTCAATAAGTTAAAGCTCAGCATTGCAAGCCGGGAGAACTTTTACAACCTCTCGAAATCCCGGAATGGAAATGGGAGCATATCACGATGGATTTCGTGATCGGACTACCGAGGAATCAGAGACGAAATGATTCGATTTGGGTAGTAGTTGATAGACTGACAAAGTCGGCTCACTTCATAGTAGTTCGAAAAGACCTCAATCTAGATAGACACGTAGACTTGTACGTGCGACATGTAGTTCGTATGCATGGAGTACCGATTACAATAATGTCAGATAGAGACCCAAGGTTTACCACCGCTTTTTGGAAGAGCTTGCAAAGTGCCTTTAAGTACCAAGCTGCAATACAGTATGGCATATCATCCTCAGACGGATGGCCTGTCACGCCCCAACCCCGAGCGCATACCCATCCCTTTCTGGTCGATAAAATTTTGCGACTTCCCAAGACTAGTCGCCGACCCTTTTTCTTTATTGCACATGCGGAAGCGAAAAAGAATCCCCTGACAGTAACCATCTCGGGATGGAAAAGCAAAACAATAATTTCACAAACAAACATACATGCCTTTATAAACATATGTTGAGTCAAGTACAAGAGTCTATGGTCAAAAGACTACAAAAGACTATTCTCCAAAAAGAAGCGGTCCTATCCGACCTATGCTTCAAATCACCTCCTCTCTGCTCCGGGTCCTCCACTCGATGATCCTGAAAGTGGTTATACAATAACCAGTGAGACAATGTCTCAGCAAGTCTAAGCTCTAAACTACGGCTAGGAGGAAAAGACACTAAGAAGCATTCTAAGCACGCAATCACACAATCAAGGAGACTTACCTCGTCTCAATTCCACCCTGCAGTCAACATAGATCATATCACAAATCAGAGCATCACTCAAGCTCAATTAACTGGAACACAATACTCAAATCATCATGCGTTCCTAGTTTTGATCTCGGCATATAGCACGGCCTACTCTCAGTTCGGCGGTCTTCTGGCATTGCCAGGCTTTGTCTCACCCCATTGAGCACGGCACGTCACTTCGTCGACGGCTTTCCCAAGGAGCATAGGGTCCAGAATCTCATCAAGACCGGCTTCCCTTTATCAAGGGGTATCCTAAATAGGGATAACGTCCAGCTCAACAGCCCGGGACGATTTCTCTTTATCATCACACGATCACTCAAATATGGCCCAGGGCACCGTGCATTACACTCAAATGCTTTAATTAAAATGGCGAACCTGGCCTTTTTTCTTCGTATTAGAAATACACATGAAAATAGTCATGTGTGGGTACACGGTTAACTCGACCCAAAAAAATTGACATTCTTCCTTTTTAAAATCCCACTATTTTATATGGTATATAAACCATTTTCGGTGTTAAAATCCGACACCCGGGATTTTCTGAGTAAATATTGAAAATTCACAATTTTTGGAATTAAATACTAAAAATCCAATAATCACTCAATTTGCATAATTTAACACTCAATTGCAGAAATTAACCACACCATTGCAATCAACATGAAATTCCGGTCACCGGCCATCCCGGCCTAATTTCCGAAAAAATAATTAATTAATTAATTCAATTTAATTTCTAAAATTACTAACCTAGGCCAAATTTATTAAATTAAATACCAATACGGACCCGGAAAATTTCCGAACCCTTCTAGATAAATAACACAATTAAAATAGGCCTTAGCTCAACCATACTAACCACCTAACATGCTCAATTAAATATTTAAATCATTAATCTAATCTAATTAACCACCTAATTCCTAATTAAATAAATCTAAACACCACTTAGCCTCAAAACCTACTAAGAAGAGTTTAGAGTATAAACTCACCGGTGTATCGCGAAAACCGGTTCACCGCGACGACGACGAGACGGTGGCCGAAATCTTAATTTTCGGCGGTGTCGGCGAACTTTCGAACCGAGCCTAAAACGGGCTCAACAAATCTCAGCCCAACTGAGATTTGTTTTTCAACTTGGGCTGGGCTTCGCTTGATTCGTGGGCTGAATTTCTTCGGCTGAAATGGGCTGAACTTCAATTGAACTTGGGCTTCAATATTTGCTAGAGATGGGCTGAAAATCACTAGGCTGAAGATGGGCTTTAATGATCCAACAAAGCCCACTGCTGGGCTTGAAGACACGGCCCAAGATGCTGGAGTTTGTTGGGCTGACTTAATTCACTAGATTGTTGGGCTGATTTCATGCGGGCTCGTGGACGGTGGCTTGACTTCACGTAAGCTGATCCGCTGAGATGGAGACACGAATGAGAGGAAGCGGCATCGAGCTGGGGAAGATGCGGCGTAGGATGAGATCTTCGGTGTTGATTTGTTGACCGGAGGGCTGCTTGCAGGTGTGAAGATCGTGGCTTTGGGCTTCGCTGGCAGCTGAATTCGTGTGGCAGTGAGAGACACGGACAAGGAGGGATTTGGCGAAGATGGAGCACGATCGCTGGCAGCAAGTGGCTAGGTTCCTTCGGTGGTCAACTATGGGGAAAAAAACTTCTTTTGGTTGACCAAATGAAGACGTGGCCTGCAGAGGAGAGTTCAGAAGGGGTGGGGGCTTCGTGGATGTGGAGAATAAAAGATGGTGGGGCGGCAATTGTTTCAGGCGGTTGCAGGGAAAGAGAGATGGTGATGTGCGAAGATGGAGAGAAGACAAGGGAGAGAGAGAGAGCTGGCGTCGATGGCACTAAAGAGAGAGACCAATGGGGATAAGGATAAAAAAAAAAAAAAATCAAGAGAAATGTCCAATTTTCATAAATGCTTGTCCCCCCAATTGTCTTCATACTTATCCATTTGTCCAAGAATACTTTCCAACAAGTATAAGTCCAAATAAATCCATTTTGATGCAAATAATGCACCCCTCATCCTAAGTTCCGAATTTCATTAATTTGGCTCCAATTTCCTCTCCGATTATCCAAATCGAGGTCCGATTTCACAGTAGAAAAATCACAAATAATTTCTATAAGTCCCCAATATCATATAGCTCGGCTTGCAAGTTGAAAATCTCTTCAATTCGGCCAATCCGAATTTTCGTTTATTTTTCGCGACGTCTGAATCAGATTTCCGTAAAAATCTTGGAATCTCTCAAAATTTCTTGGAGGATGAGTCGACGTTCCTAAAATAGCTTGTGACACCATAGAACTTTCAATTTCTGAAATCGGGTTCAAATTCACGGTTAATTTCAATACGGCGCGCTTTTAGTGTGACCTAATCTACCGGGTCACTTTTAGGAATTTTCTATGCAATTGACCCGTGATCGATTTATCTCGAGTCACATAGTACATCTTTGACACATTAGCGACTCTCGATTGTCGTGAAAATCTCGAGGTTTCAAATACAGACACAGGGTACCCAAAACGTCAAAAAATCAATTTAGTGCCGATCGGTAAGAATTTGAAATCAAGTGGAATCACCCACATTCGATCACATATATTGGCCAAATCGACCTATCTCGATTTCGATCGATTCGACAGTGCCATAATGACCCTTGTAGATCAACACAGTCGAGCAATCGATTCCTTGTCGAATTCTCAAGTCCATTGCATTTATATTCCTTAATTGCTTTTCCAGATAGACCAATTATCTCGTGAGTGGCCAACTCAAAGAATAGCACTATAGACATGTCGACGAAAAGCCCGATTTATTTAATCGAAAACTAATTTAAAATTTCAGGCTGTCACATGGCCAGTCTGAGAGGACAATTCAAACCCTCAAGGACATGTTGAGAGCTTGTGTACTAGACTTCAAGGGAAGTTGGGAAGATCAACTTCACCTGGTGGAATTTGCCTACAACAATAGTTATCAGCAGAGCATCTAGATGGCTCCATTCGAAGCGTTGTATGGCAGAGTGTGCAAGACACTAGTGTGTTGGGACGAAGTTGGGGAAAGAAAGATTACAGGCCCAGAGTTGGTCCAGCAATCAGTGGATGCCGTGGCGATGATCAGAAATAGATTAAAGATCGCTCAGAGTAGACAGAAAAGTTGTGTAGATAAGCGTCGAAGGCTTTTGGAATTCTAAGTTGGTGATCACGTTTTTCTGAAGGTGTCACCAATGAGGGGAACTTCGCGCTTTAGCAAGAAAGGAAAACTGAGTCCGAGGTATGTAGGTCCGTTAGAGATTCTTGAGAGAATCGGGACCTTGGCGTATCGTCTTACGTTGCCGCCGAGATTGGCGCAAGTGAACGACATCTTTCACGTGTCGATGTTAAGGAAGTATGAGCCTGACTCGACCCACATGCTCAATTTCGAGGAATTAGACGTGGATGACCGTGTGTCACACGTTGAAAGCTCGGTTCAGATTGTGGACAGAAAAGAGCAAGTTCTGCATACAAAGACCATCCCAATGATCAAAGTGGTCTGGCAACACCACGATATTGAAGGAGCAACTTGGGAGACTGAAGAGTCAATGAGATGTTTGTACCCCCACCTTTTTGCTTAAGTATTGTGAGGTTTAAATTTCGAAGACAAAATTTTTATAAGAGGGGAAGAGTTGTGACATCCTAGATTTTCGACTCTGCTTTCAATTCAATAAATCGAGCATTTCATCGATGCGCCTATTGTGCTGTTCTCAAAGCTGATCACTTATGAGATAACTAGACTATCTAGAGAAGCCGTTAAGGAATTTTAATGCATTAGACTTGAGAATTTGACCAGGAATCGGTTACTCGACCGTGCTCATCTGCCGAGATCATTACGGCACAAATATAAATTGATTAGAGATCAGAGATAGGTCGGTTCGACTGAGATACGTGGCTAAACGTGGGTGATCCCACTAAATTACAAATTCTCATTGATCGGCACTAGTTTGATTTTTCTATCGTTTTGGTACCCTGTGTCCGTATTTGAAACCTCGAGATTTTCACAACAACCGAGAGTGGCCAATGCGTCGAAGGGTTCATTGTGGCTCGAAGAAAATCGACCATGAGTCATTTGCACTAAAAAATTTTGAAAGCTACCCAGTAGCCTAGGTCACGCTAAAAACGCGCCGGATTGAAATTAACAGCGAATTTGAATCCGATTTCAGAAATTGAAGATTCTGTTATGTCACAATAAATTCTAGAAACGTCGACTCAGTCTCAGAAGATTTTTCTGCAACCTGCCGTTTTTGTCTAGAAAAAGCCAGGGACTGTTTTTTATCGCAAAATTGGGAAGTAAGTGGAATCAATTGGTGAGAAAAAAATATCAATTTGATCATTGAGGTGCTAAGTGAAATTATGAGGGCCAAATTGGATTGAATTGAGAAGCAATTAGTGTACATTTGATGCCAAAACCCATGAAATTCGTATGTCCCTTACCCCCCACAACTTTTGGACCGCTTCAAGTGTCCTAAGAAGAGCCTTGGTGGCTGAATATGAGCCATGGAAGACAGCCTTGGCTGTGGGTCCCCAAATTGGTGGAAAAACAAGGCCAAGTGGCCCCCTTGCCCCTCTTCTCCCTCATCCCCTCTTGCAGCAGCCTTCTTCTTCCTCAATTCACTTGCTTTCTTCATTGTTGAATGACTTTTAAAGCTTCAAAGAACCAGAGAAATTGAGCTGCACCTTCCCCTCCACCGTTGCACGCCCACCGGACCATTTTCCTCCTCTATTTTCCTTTATTCCCGTTTCTGCTCCAGCTGACCTTTCGCTAAAGATCCGAGTGAAAAGTCGACTTCCCGTGCGAATCAGCCGCCGAGCCACCCATCATCGTGACCAGCACACCCAGTCCATATGGACGGTGGTCGCCGCTCGCTGAATGGAGCCGCCGGCCGTCCGGTACGCCGACGAGAAGGAACCGATCACCGGTCCGTCGGTCCCCTGCCCGCCTGCACTGTTTCGTGATTTTCTTTGTTTTTCTTCCATTCCGACCCTTCCTTTGGCCGGTCCATCCACCTACAAGACCCCCTAACCCCCAGGAGCCACCGGTTGCCGACCACTCACTCATCGGAGCTCCGATCAACCCGTTTCTTCGCCGTTCAGCCTTGGTTCTCCTCTGTCCAGCAAGAGCAAAGCAGAAACCGAACCAACAAGGAGTCTAGGACTTCGTGGCCCGTTTCCGAGCCCTTCCCGGCCTCCGTTGGTGTCGTCGCTTGGAGGATTGTTGCTCGCCTCCACGTCGTGGTCGCCGTGGACTCACCGGCTCGCAAATCCAGTGAGTTTAACTCACTAATCATCTCTTAGTAGGTTAATTGTGCTTAGTGGTTGATTAGTTTAGGATAAGATGGATTATGTTATTAGATTAGAGTAGATTAGTGATTTTAATTACTTGACAATGCATGTTAGGTGGATAGTTAGTGCAATTAAAGCCTAGACAAGCTCTAGTATTTAACTAGAGTGGTTCGGTAATTTTCCGGGCCCATCTCGATTCCCAATTAGGCATTTCTGGGCCTAAGTTAGCGTTTATGCTATTTATTGGCATTCATTTATTTATTTCCGTAATCATTTATTTATTTATTTTCCGGAAATTCAACAGGGATGGTCGGTGACTAGAATTCCGTGCTGAGTGCAATGGTGCTTTCTATTTATTTAATTGAGCACTGATTTGTGAAAATTGGGTGAATTGGTGCTTATGGGGAAATTATCCCAAAAGTGGAGAATGTAGGTATTTTAGTAGGAAATAACCATGAAAGGTTGTGAGTGGACCTAGAAAGCCGCCGAAGTATAGCCGTGCCAATTGAGCCGAGATTCGCCACCGAATTTGGAATCGGTCGTGCCGAGTGGAGCTGTGATGCCACTAAATCTAAAATTGTCGAGTGGGGCCGTGATGCCACTAAATCTAAAATTGCCAAGTGGGACCGTGATGCCACTAAATCTATAAAATTGCTCGGTAGGGCCATGATTACCACCCAATCTAAGAAAATTGCCAGGTGGGGCCATGATTACCACTAAACCTAGAAAATTGCTAGGTGGGGCCGTGATGACCACCAAAAATAGAAAAGTTGCCAGTGGGGCCGTGATGACCACTTAATCTAAGTTGTGGCCATTAGGCCGTGGCTAAGAGTTGACAATGAATAATCAAGGTGATCACGATGACATGTAATCGACGGAGTCGATTGATCAATGAGTCGATCTAATTGATTGGATGATGTATTTGTCAGTATTTATGAATTGAACTGACTTGTAGGAAGGAACTGAGGCCAAGGTAAGTCCTCTGACGCCTAGTTGTGCTTAGGCAGCCCTTAGGGCATAATTTTCTTCCTAATCGGGTCTTAGGGGGTTGAACTTGCTAAGACATTGTCTCACTAGTTATTGTATAACCATTTTCAGGTCCTTAGATGAAGTTGGTGGAGGACCAGAAACCCCGGAACCTGAGAAGGTGGAGATCGAAGAATCGTCGAACCTGTATGACTAGTTAGTCATAGGACAGTTCCTTTTGATGAGCCGAGATTTTTGTAACCAGCCTGGTCTTGTGTATAAACCCGTTGTTTATAAAAGACTTATTGCGGTTTTAAAAATTTGGCCGTACTTTCCTATCACATTATTTTATTGTTTGGGGATTATTTATATGCTTTCGCTTGCGTATTAAAATGAATGGGTCGGCGATGTGTCCTGGGACATCGCTATTAAATCGACCAGGTGAGGGATGGGTGCGTTCCCGCGGATCGGGGCGTGACACACTAGGGTCCCGGGCCTTGGCCTCGATGGACCTAGCTTTGAGTACAAGGGAATTTGTGCATGGGAACTAGGGACCTAAGCACTCCTTAATGGACCCAACCCAAGGCACTGGGGATCCGAGCATAGGTATTGAGGTCCTACCCTCAGTCTTTATGGATCCAGCAATAGTATTGAGGTAATGAGCACAGCAGTGGGGCCTCAAGCCCGACCTCAATGGACCTAGGCACGAGCTAGGGGACCCAAGCACCAACACCAGGTTCTTGGGCCCAGCCTGGACCCAGGTAAGGGCACAGGTGACCTTGGTCTAGACGTCAGGGACCAAGTCCTAGACGGGTGGACTGGGGTCACAGGCCCAAGCCATGAGCCCAAGCCACGAGCCCAAGCCACGAGTATCTGAGAATAAGTGTTAGGGTTCCGGTGTCTAAGCACATAATTTCTTATTTAAACGTCGATATCTAGTCATTATTTTATAATGATTTTCGTTTTTTTTATAAATCAATTTTCTAAATTTCCTTTTTTTGGTCGTACCATTTTCCTAATTTATGCATAATTTTTTCATTAAATCAAGAAACTATTTTCATTTACTAATTTTTCTATATGGTTCAAATGCTAGAAAATTTTTCCATTAATCGAGAAATTATTTCCATTGGACAAACAGTTAAAAAAAAAACAGAGCCTAAATGTTAATAAATAAATAAAAACGCTTTGGCTGTCATGTCACAAGAATGCAAGCGAAGTCAGATGATTGAGATGGCAAAGAAAATGATACTCTGCGTAAGGCGTACATGTAGATAACAAGGCATTAAATGATAATTAAGGAATTAAATCCTGGTACGGTTGCCCAGTCCATCTTCCTTCTCACAAAAGGTTGGCAACTTCACTGGAAAAAGAAGGATTTTCTATTGTCCCTTTCCCAATATCTTTTGCTATATGTCCTTTGAAGCGCTCCGCGAAATTACTTTCAGGGAACTCCAGAAAAGTGAAAGCAACTGAGATTGCAGCCGCTGAGTTTCACTGTCTAGTCTCGTCGCCTTGAGCATAGTTGCATCTTCAGGGGTGGATTATCTTCTTTGACGGAAGCAGTTTACTTCTCGGGATCAACAGGATGGTCCACCATTGCGTCCCACTGCCGCCATGGGTGGAGGAGGCAGCGACCAGCTCTGAAGAGAGTGCGTTGGACGGGATCCGAAGTTGAGCGCCAACCGAAAGCCGATACCTAAATGGAGCACTGAATATTCTAGTCACGCATGACGGAACATGTACATTAGCAGCAATTAAGGTAACCTACAGATACGAAAGGCGATCAAAATAAAACAAAAGAAAATGCAAGCATATGCGTGCACGTATATGCATAACAGTGAATTGCGGAACGGGAGAATTTTGTAGAGAGCCTCTAGCTTCATAAACACCCAGAGTATCTTCCATCGTAAGCTTACATTATCATGTAAGTCGATAGAGGTGGATAGTTACAAAACGCACATACGGGCCTCACTAGCAATTAACAGAATATCTATTAGGCTTCTGCACCTCTCTTAAGATTGCAACTGATCAGAAGAGCACAAATGTATCGGTAAAATCTTTTGGACAAGTTGATACTTGATACTATCGACAGCAAATTAAGAAAATCAATTCATCATCTCTCACATGTATCCCAAGTTCCACAATGAAGGGAAAGCTTGGATTTGACCAAAAATAATTTCTTATAACCCTTAGCCTTGGAGCAGCCTCCTTTCCGACGCCACCAAAAAAAAAAAAGAAGAAAAAAAAAAGAGCAGCCTGCGAGTAAATGCCTCGGGGAACATATATCAAAATCTTTGGCAAAGTATGGCAGTTAAAAAATTGATGTCCTAGTGATTTGAGATTATTGCACTATCATATCAGAAACAAGACGGAGAGGGAATCTCGGTTAGATGCATGCCGTGGTGGGGGTAAAAATCACCCCATCCTAGTATACGAGAAGTTAGCATCTAGAGAGTCATCCTATTTGCCAAAAGAGAAGCTGCACTGCATCAGCTCAAAACATCCGAAGAAGGATAAAACTATTCAGAGCTTGCACGGGACATAAATGAATTGTTACCTAAATGGTAAAGGAAATTGTTGCTATTCAAGATCTCTTGAGAGAATCAAGCCAGAGTACAGATCACACCGATGCTCAATGCTAGAGAACTGGATGACTGCATCCAATAAAGTAAAAAAGAACAGGCAAAAGGAGCATGAGGCCTTCTGGGTGTCACCGAGAATTCCAGTAACATCACTTCCTCAAAGTGCATACCACATGCATTGGTCAATTTATTAAGTTGCAGGTCCTCATCGAGAATTAGATCTGTTAGAGAACAAATTCGTTAGCCTTGCATTAGTCAATTTATTAAGTTGCGGCAGCTTTTTTTTTCAAACGTTGTATGTAGTTTTAAGAGATTCTAGCTCTCCCGCCAACAATAATTTCTTTACTTACGAAAGGTTGTGAATCACTTGAAACATGTGCGGACTTATAACACATGTTACGATAATCCAGATGAATCACCTCGACTCAGAAGAGTTGACTTCTTTGGCTATCATAAGCTGATACAAGATCAAAGCTCTAGCAATTACAGTATGCTGTCAATTGATCTCTCTCTCTCTCTCTCTCTCTCTCTCTCTCTCTCTCTCTCTCACATGTTTGTGTCTCAAGTGTATATTTTCCGTATGGCAAGGATTGTTTGCAGAGCCTCGAGTTGACATTTATCATCCAAGAGCCAAGTCCCCAAAGTTGTTCGTCCATCAAAGCATGAAAGGACTCACAAGGTTTCCTGTGTCTTCAGAATCATACTATAACATAGCCGACCTAGCCTTTCGTGCTATTGTTGGTTCAACAATAAGAAGGAATTTAGTATTTCGCGTGAGATCCATTTGTTTTTGATCATCAAGAAACTTTTGGTTGTGTAGATTTTTTCTCCTCATGGGATTCTAACCACATATGGGTTCTATACATTCCACGGCAAATGCTATGGGGATTGGACTCAAAATTGCTATATTATTGTAGTCAATTTATGGTACTATTTCAAGCATTAGAGGGGACTCTAAGAAGCTGCGGCATTCATTTAGTGTGCAAACAAGTTAAGCAACCAAATGACATGAAGATTAATGAAAGCATGGATCCTCTGAATTCAAACACGAAAGTTACAAGTTCTCATGCTCGAATCCACAAAAGGAATGAAAGATTTTCAGACTCCAAACACAGTACACTATAATTTGAAATTAGCTTTCTTGTAATTTAGTTCAAGATAGAGAACCCAAGAAAGAATAAGGGCTTTAAATAATGAATTAGAATGTTCAAATTGACCTAAAATTGCACAATTTGGTTTCGGGAGGTTATGATATATCAGCCATAGAAACATTTTAGTCACTTTTTTTTTTTTTCCTTTTGCCTTGTTCTAATCTAGGCCTCAAAATAGATGGGCTCTGCAGTCCGTTCACTTAGGTGCTGTTTGGTAATGCTTCGAGGAACACCTATTTCTATTTTTTTGTTTCCTTGGAATAGAAATAAAACAAAAACGCATTTGATAATTTTTTTGTTCCCGGAAACAATTTGTTCCCGAGAATAGATTTGGAATAGAAATAAGAAACAAAAAAAGGTTGTTTCTTATTTCCGGGAACAACTCAAGAAACAAGAAACAAGCTTTTTCTTTTCTTTTCTTTCTTTCTCTTCCTCTCCTCTTCCCCGCCGAGGCCGGCGACCGGCTAGACGAGGCTCAGCAACCTCGTCGAAGCCACGTCGACCCCTGACGAGGTCACCTTGAGCTCACCGGCCACCGGCAAGGCCTCCTAGATTGCCTCACCTAGCCAAGGTGAGGTCAAGCCTCACCGAGCCATGGTAAGGCTCGGGGGACCTCACCAATGGCCAACGAGGCTCCCCCGAGCCCAGCGACTTCATCGGCCCTCATTTGGCCGGTCGGCCGTGGCCAAGGCTAGCAACCGACTAGAGGAAGGAGAAGAAAAAGAAAAAAGAAAAAAAAAAAGAACAATGTAATAAAATTATTAATAAATTAAAAAGAAATTCTAAGTCATACAAATATGTGGGATTATACCAAACGCATTTCTCTTCCGAGAACTAAAATTTTGTTCAGTTACCTAACGCCTTTAAATACTCAGAAACTATTTTCGAGAACAGAAATAGAAAAAATCGTTTTTGAAAAGAAACTGTTCCCAAGAACAAAAACGTGACCATACGCACCCTTAATGATCAGATATGAAGTACATGTTTGGTTTGGGCTTGTTTCCAATTTGCCTTAATTATGTTTGCTCATGTGTCTTAAACATGCATAAGTAATCACCATAATCCAAAGGTTAAAAGTCACAAAAACCTTAATTTATGTAAGCAATGTCTATCATGACACATTTACCCAAAAAAATTTGTGGCACCAAAAATCGCAAATTTATAGTTGAGTGACATATTTATACTCTATTAGGATTTTGGTAAAAATTGTTGTTAAAAATATGATGTGGCATTATTAATTTTTCTTCAAGAACAAGTGGTGGTAAAGTGGCATCATAAAATAAAAAGATTAAAAAAGAAAAAAATCGAAGTTACTGTTTATGGCGAAGTTACTGTTCATCATCTTCAAAGTTATTGTTCATTGTCTTCAAGCTCGCGATTGCCTAAGCCAAAACGCCTGTGTCCCTTGTCCATCAATGCCCAAAGTTGCCTAGACCTCTGAGGACATTAGTGAGCCCTTGCTTAATCACCCATGATCGTTGCTTGCTCGCAGATCTAAAATTTCATATCTAGGCAAGTGTTTTAGGAGGGACGAGTCCCTTGACAATGATTTAGTTGCGGTGAGCTTCGAAGCCAGATTTAGCCATTGTGGTTGCTTAAGCTTGAAGCTTGACTTAAGGGCTTGTAACCTAGAGGGAGGCTTGAGAATTGAGAGTCTTGAGTGATTCCAGGTCGTTGGGCTGAAAATATGGGTTTCGAAGACAATTGATGAACAATAACTTTGGATTTTATTTTTCTTTTAAATTTTTTAATGTACGCTTGCGTCGCGTCAAATGCTAAAAAAAAATTGAAGTAAGTGTGTCATTAGTGTAACACGAAGTTTGTAATGCCCCTTTTTCTATCATAAACACTATTGACATCTAAATTGTGACTAAATATTTAACATAAAATTGTATAAAAAAAGTCAAGGACCAATTTGGTCCTAACAAAAATATATATTGATATTATTTGCCTTTACTAAGTTTTATTTTGGGTTAATACCCTAAAAGTCCAATCTTCAAATTAACCCAAAACTGGTATAAATGTGATAAATTTGCCATCTATTAATTTTTGTCAAAAGTTGATTGACACGTGACAATTGTCTAGCGTACCAGTTTGGAATTTTATTCTCCGTTTGTTACAGTTATACAATTTTTGTGATTTTTCGTGGTATTAATCTAATTTAACGAATGGTATATTTGTCACAAATGTATCAGTTTTGAGTTTTTGGCAGTCGGATAAATTAGTTTAAGGTAAATTAGTCACAAGTGTACCAGTTTATGATTTTTTATGATCAGTCAGAGTAAATTTGTCACGGGTGTACCAGTTTGGGATTTTTTATGATCAAAAAATTAGTTTTTGATAAATTTTTTCATAGGTGTATCAGTTTAGTGTTTTTTAGGGTATTAACCATTTTATTTTCTATTTTATTCTCCCTTATTTTACCCTACTTTCGAATTATTATATTACAAAAAAAGAAGTTGGCTTTAGGGCTGGGCCTAACCCCAGTCCCTTTTTCCCTTTTTCACACGGGCCCAGGCCCGTCTCGCCCCTAGCTCACTGACTTCGCAGCCCGGCCCTCTCCTTCCTTACACCACGCGCGCAGAAGATTAAACGAGCACAGGCTACCTCCGGCAGAGAGAGGAGGGTCGACAGGTTTGAGTCTCGATCTAGGCGGAAATCTCTAGCATGCTCCAACTGTTCGATGAAATGCCTCAACTAGATCTGCGAACATCTTCTTAAATTTGACATGCTTCTGGATATTTTGTTTGTTTCGTGCATCCTTTGTTCATGCCGTGACAGGGTCGTGCAGGGGTAGCATTTGCAAGGGGGAACTAGGGGTCGGCTTGGCCCAAGACCTTTTCGTGTCGATCGTTCGCGGCCGTGTTGGCCAGCGTCGCCGTGGCCGACTTCGACCAATGGAGGAGTCGGGTCTGTCTCGGTTTGGCCTGACTAGGTTCTGTCGAGCGTAGATCGTTCACAAAAGCGTTCCAGTAGCCGTTGGTGGTCGTTGAGGATCGGGCGATCCTTCATAGTTAGTATTTCTTTTCGTTCTGGGTTCATGGGATGCTGAGGATCGGTCTCGGGGCAGCGTGAAGAAGAAGAGACTGGAGAGAGAAAGGGAAAGAAAAAAAAAATCAAAAGAAAGGATAAAAAAGAAAGGACGCAATAGGCGGACTGGGTGGTTAAGGGATCCCTATCTCTTTTCCTAGTCTGGCGTGTGCAGAGAAGAGAAAAGACGAGACAAGAGAGAGAGAGAAAACGAGAGAGACATAAAAATGAAAAATTGAAGAAAGGTCATAAGGAGTTAAAAACCAAAGTGGAAGAGGACAAAAGGGGTCTCTGCCTTCTCGTCTAGTCTGACAACGTGAGAGAGAGAATATAAAAAATATAAAAAAAAAAATACCAGAGGAAGAGAGAAAAGAATAATAGAAAAATCAAGTGAGGGAACTCTTCCCTAACCATTCAGAGGCGCGACCCGGCGTCGGCCGGGCCGGATCCGAATGGGGTGCTGAACAGATTTAAGATTCAGGTTTATCTTGGTCATGGAATCCGCCCGTTTGAGTCGCGAGTCTGACCAGCCCAGGTCACTAATATTATTATTATCTTTTTCATATTTATGTTTTTCCAGAAAATAAAAAATAAAAAAATAAAAGAACTTTATATTTTCTATAAAAATCAGAAAAAGTCAAAAAAATAATTTTTGTTTTATTGTCTCCACAAATGCATGCAAAAACCTTGAAAATCAAAACAAACAAAAAAAGAAGAAATTAAACATCGGGCTTTAAACAAGGTTAGGGGTCGAAAAGGCATTACAAGTTCACGTTCCTAGTTTCTCTAGTTACACGGGAGTGAAATATTTCTCTCGATATTTCATTTGGATTTGTAATCGACCTATCTCAAATCGATTAGTTGTGACTCCTATTTGTTAGGACTAGAATTAGCACCTAGAGGGGGGTGAATAGGTGATTAAAGCAATTTTAACAATTTAATCCGAATGAAAGATTAATGAATTAAAATCAACAATCGCAGCAAATGAAAGTAATGAAAGATAAAAGAATTAAGGATAAAGAATCAAGACTCATTTATAGTGGTTCGAGCTTAGCCAAGCCTACATCCACTCTCCGCCTGAGACTGGATTTCACTAAGAATCAAAAAGAGTGATTACGCCTCAAGCTCTTGAGTCCACATGTAGAAGCTCTACTACACTTCCTCAAGGTCTCACCACAATATTATCTCTCTTTTGATTACATATAACGTTCGAAGAATAAGATAACAAAATAGAAAAGGAGATTCAGACTTTGGAATTCTTCTATCCGACACCCTTCAACAACTGGAGCATCTCTCTTATATACTTCTTCATGCCTTCATTACCGTTGACATCTTCCAAAGAAGTTTTTCCAATCATCCCGTTGGATAGAATCAATTAGAGAAATATCGACCTCTTTAAGGTAAGTGTTGCTAGCCCATCAATACTGCTCGCCCATACAATCAGGATATTGGTTTTCATAAGTAGATCATTCCAAATATAAGTTGCGAATCTTTAGAGAATCTATATAATAAGATCTTCTAGTGCTGAATCCAGTAGAAAGATATTCCCTAGCCGTTGGAGTAAGAACCATATTTAGATCAGAATAGAAGTTTTTATCTTGTTGGTCTAGAAATTGTCCATGAGGGTAGATTTTGAAACTTGAGTTTTGCTAGCTTCAGACTTTGATCTTCAAATTTTGTCAATAGAGTCTGTAAGTCTTCAAACTAGATTGAGGAAAATGTTTTGTCAACTTCAAAAAACCTGAAGAGAATTTATCCAACACTATTTAAAATTGACTTACAGATTAAAAACTCGAACCATTAAGTCGGAAATTGATGGGCTTGGGAAAGTCCGGATTAAGCCTAATACTTAGTTGAGCTATTAGCTTCCGCACGCGTCCGCATGTAAGAGCGCCCGAAAAGGGAGGTTGCCCGAAAAGGGAGGTCGAGACAAACACACAATTTGGTTGTCATGTCCAGTGAAGCAAGATGATTGAGCTGGCAACGAAAGTAAATGATGATTGGTCCACGCTTCTATAACACATTAAGTGATAATTATGGAATCAAAACGCGTACCATTGCCCCCTGTCCATCTCCCTTCTCCCAAAGCGTTGGGAAAAGGAAAAAATTCTCAACTGCTCCTTTTCCCCCTTCTTGTCTTTACTTTTATACTCTCAGCTTTTCTCGAGACCTTCGGTAGCTACTTCCTCACTGTTTTCGTTTGCTAGTGGGGAAAAGGATTAACACTTTCAACAATTAAGAAAAAAAAACAGAGAAATTGGTCTAATAGGTAGCACGAGGCTACATAAACATAATGTTAAATAAAATTTCATGGACCAATAATGCGAATATTCGCATAAGCGAGGACAAAACTTGACTCCGATACTGTACTAAAAAATTAAATTGAAAAGTTTAAACTTACATATGAATAGACACTAGACAAATGTAAATAGTCTCATTATAATCTAATGAAAGGATATATTGAGAACTAGATATGAATGAGCTCTATCCTATGATGGCACAATTCGTGCATAATTTTCTATACTTACTGCCTAAGCTAACTTGTCCCATTGAGTTGAAAAACAAAATATTGAAACTGACATAAAATGTCACAATTTCTAATTGTTAAGCATATCATGAAATAACTTGAGATAAATTTGAATGCTTTTATGCTATTTATACCATACGTCATTTGATTTGATAAGAGTAGTTATAATACCGGACTGTTAGTTTATAAATGGTCAAAACTTCTAAACATAATCACATGCTTTTTTTTAGGAGACTTTAATGACCTCACTTTTAAAATACTTAAAAGGAAGTCACTTATTCTTGTTGGTTGAACAAATATGGCTGCTGTTATCTTCTTTGTCCGCATAATCTTATACAGCAACTGGATGTGATTAAGTATGCTAACGTGACTTTTTATTTAAAAAACTTATAAAATAGAATTGATTATTATTAAACCATGCTAACATGAATCTTTTAATATTAAAAAACTTAAAGATATAATTACAATAGAGTTAATATCCTGAAAGCCCGTAAATCGATATACATGTGACAAATTTATCCAGGTACACATGTAATAAATGTATCCCAAAAGACCACAAAAACCCAAAAACTGATACACTTGTAATAAATTTCTCCAAAACTAATTTATTCGACTGTAAAAATACCCAAAATGATACATTTGTGGTATTGATTAAATTAGATTAATGCCACAAAAAATCACAAATTTATACAATTGTCGTAAAATCCTAAACTTGTACACTAATCAATTATCATATATCATCAAATTTAGTAATTTGATAGTAGAGGTAAATTTGTCATAAGTATATTAATTAAAGATAAATTTATTAAAAATATATTAATTTTAAAAAAATTAATTTGAGATAAATTTATCATATATATCAATTCGAGAGTTTTCAAGATATTAATCCTTAACCGCGGCAAGGAAAACATTTCTAAGACGCAAAAGACAAAAGCATGGCGGCTCCTCGACGTTTCCCCTATAAGGCCACCTACCATCGCCGTTGTCACTTGCGCACTCCACTTTTCAATTCAAGCTCCCTCTCTCTGTCTCTCTCGAAACCCTACCATGTATATTCACTCGCTTGAAAATTTCTCATGCTATCTCCACCTTTGAACCTGAACTCGAGCTTCTGACGGGAAAAAAAAAAAGCTTGAACTCGAGCTCAAGTTAACGATGGCGTCTCACGAAGGCGCCGGCGATCATTCCGCCGGCCGTACCAATGGATCTTGCGCGTCGTTTTCCAAAACCCTCTTCCAAGAGTCAAGTCTTGAGCTGGAAAAGGCAAAACCTTTCGCAAAATCACGGGAAGAAATCGCGTCCGTTGCTGTTCTTGACGGTGGCGACCATGGCGAGATAGGGTCCCAGTCGCCCTTGTACTCGAACCTAACCCGAACCGATTCTCCTCGATCACAATCAAAGTCCCGTGCAGGCGAGCTAGGATGCTGTGGGTCGCTTTCCCATTCGGGTCCCTTGCCAGAAGTAGCCATTGGCGATGGCAAAATTGGAGCTGGGCCGTGCTTGCATTCGTGCCTGAACCGGCCCGAACCCTGTTCAGCTCTGGCCGTGAAGGCGGCGAAGATCAAAGAGGAAGTGGAAGAGGAGGAGGTCCCGACCATTGCTGATCCCAGGGATGCGACCATTTTATTGCCGTCATGCTCGTGGCAGGCAGTAGCGGACGATGTGGCGAAGCCGATGGAGGGGCTGGGAGAGGCGGGGCCAACGCCGTTCCTGAGGAAGACGTATGAGATGGTGTCGGACCCGGGGACAGACCCGGTGGTGTCGTGGGGTTTGAGGCGGGACAGCTTCGTGGTGTGGGACGAGCAGGAGTTCTCCAAGCAGGTCCTGCCTCGATACTTCAAGCACTCCAACTTCTCCAGCTTCATCAGGCAGCTCAACACTTACGTGGGTACTTCTTCATGTTTGGATAAGAGCAAACCTATATCATTTGTTGCGGTCGTTATCTATTGTATTGATGTGTATAAAGTATGTATGTGTGTGTGTGTGTTTTGGTTTAACTCTTCGGTTCTTTTCTTGGATGTCGTCGAGAGTGTGGTCTTCTTACAGCAGCCAGCGGGTAGTCCCCGGGGCAATAGGCTAGGCTCCGAGGGACTCCACTCAAAACGTTTGCTCAGGTATTGAGACTCAATTTAACCCATTTTGTCGGTTACTATTTGTGCTTTACCCTAGTATAAGGGAAAAGGAACCAAGAAGCCTGAAATGGTAGGCGAGATACACAGATTCTATATGAAATTTCATGAATCACGTGGCACATGTTCACAAAAATTTGCATCAAGTAGCCGGTGGACGATGGCCCCTACTAGGCCCTCGGTCTGTCATCATATTCAAGTGATGATGCTTTAGACGGTAGTTTGCAGAAACTACCAACCGTGATATCAGAACACCCCTTAAAAGATTATCTTCTTACTGGATTCAGAAATGCACTACAGCAGTTCCTTTATAGCGGTTAGTATTTTGCATTTTACTGTTTCAATTGTCCATTTTGCACTTTCTAGCTGAGGATAAGTTTCCTTTGGCCATTGCTTTGTTTCTATCCAGTGTTCTGTAAAGCCTTCGGATACCTTTCTTCTTTTTAGGCAAGGCCAGAAGCATAATTCTGCACTGTTGTGTTCATATTATATGTAGTAGTGTCCGGATTGATTTTGAGTCGTTTGCCTTTACTCTAAAATTTTCCACACACTCTTTGTACTGGTATTTGGATCATTGTAAAGGATCTCTCCTTGACGTGCATTGTAAGCCGTGTTCTTTCTATATTGGCCTATTAATACCCCTTGTGCACATCTTCCATTGAAACTTTCTTGGCCTTCATTCTGCTTATTTCTACTCTTTAGCCTTTGGTTCAATATGAACTCATAGACGTAGATTCTTCCTATCTTCTATTCTTTATGCATCATAGTTCAAAATATGTCGCAGGGTTTTAGGAAGATCGATCCAGATCGATGGGAATTTGCGAACCAAGGTTTTCACAAAGGGAAGAAGCACTTGCTGAAGAATATAAAGAGGAGACGCAAATTCAGCGAGCATAGAAAAACATCGAGTAGTACTGCCACCTCTGATTACCAGAAAGCTGAAAATGAAGTGGAACTCAAAACGCTTAAGAAGGACCAGGAAGCGTTGAAGGCCAAGATCCTTAAACTAAGAGAAGAGCGGGAGAACTTTCGGCATGAGATTGAGCAGGTCACTGAGCGGGTTCGCCATGCCGAGTGCAGGAACCAGCAGATATTCCTCTTCCTCACAAAAGCAGCCAAAAGCCCCAACTTTGTCCAGCATTTAATCCAGAAGAAGAGGCAGAAGAGAGATTTAGAGACTTGTGAATCCAGCAAGAAAAGCAAATTGCTTGGTCCCGATGCTGAAGCAACCAAATGCTTGAATGAAGCAATGGATCACATGATTCAAAGCCCAAACGTTGATTGCCAGAGAATCAGTGATGATTTGGCACAGATGGAGCATTGGCCAAATAGGGTCATGCCGGAGGATTTTGACACCATTCAGATGCACAACCCGTGGCCTTCAATGGATGTTGAAGATTTCAGAGTTTCGCTGGGTCAGACACCCGATCAGATGGCCAGAGCTGGTCCCTCTGATTTGTCTTCAGTATTCCATGAGATGTCCGAGAAACTCCTCAGGGAAGACGTGGTTGTTGGCGATGACGCAGACAACATAGAAGTAGAAGACCACCTGACAGTGAATGACATGGGAATCTATCTTGAACTGGAGGGTCTGATTGATGGATTGGGTACACGAGTGAACTGATGGAGCAAGCTGTGAGACTGATGCCCTAAATTTCCATGTACTCCCGCGCTGCCCTTTCTGTTATTTTCTTGCTCTTTTGGGTTCCTTTTTGTTATTTTAAGCTGGACATCAGAATCATTGTTGCTGCTGTTTTTTGTGACCCAGATCACATAATGCAGCTTTTGCATAGTTGGAGAGAGAGTGGAGTGAAGCCACCATTTGCTTCACGGCATGAAGGTATATGTGCCAGACACAGGAAAGAAGAAGAATCCAACCAATGAACTAGGTTTTGGTGGGTCAATGAAATATGCTTGTGTACATTTGTTGTAGTTTCTTACTTTTCCATCGTTGTATCAAAGACCTCCCAATGTTCTTTTCTCAAGTTTGCACTAACTTTTTCTTTCTTTCTGCGCTTGTGTTGTTACCAGCTATGTGTAAATAAAAGCGTTTATAGTGCGAAAAAGTTCATGTTCACCTTTTATGGGAAGAGCTTTCCGAGATGTTTTACATGACCAAATGCTAACCAGAAGTTACAAGGTATGTCCATGTATTCTCTACTGGGAGACATGTTTCTTTCTTCTTTTCTTTTATGTTTAAACTCAGTGTGCTTCTTGTGAATCTAATATGTGTGCTTATTGCAAGCTTCAATGTGCCAAGAAGGGAGACCTATCCAAGTTGGCGAATGCTTCTGTAACCCTAGACTACTTACGCTGTTCAACTGAACTTGTTGACTCCATGTCCATCGAAAGTCAGTAACCTTCGTTACCGTCAGCATTTGGTTCTCTCGATAGCTTCAATAGTTCACTGAAAGCCTTTGCTTTGGTGTAATGTACCGCACGAAGCCAAGTCTCAGCCACTAACTGACTGATGGATTGACTGACTGGGGCTACCTTTAACTCGGAGATCAACTCTCCTCTAACCTGCCAAAGAGTTCTTTACCAGTCCTATTCTCATCTATCTAACTGACGAGCTGTTCCAATCACTGTTGGAAACTACTCAAAATTAAAGGAGATCAAATGGAAAGCATTGTAAATCACATTCTTCTAATAACTTAAAGCCTTTCGAATAATTGGCGACGGTCTCACAAAATTTCATATGATATTAAAGTTGGAGATTCTGAATTCATATCTTTACAAGCCTTATTTACTTTTCCAATTAAATATGTCCACATTTAATATATTGTAAAAAGACCAATCTAAGCATGAGAGGGAGTATTAGAATAATTTAAGTAATAAACCATGCTTTTATCTAATGGCTTAAACTTTTAGAACAGTTGGCAGTGGTTCCGCAAAAACTCACAAGCATATTCTTTAGCATTAGAGTTTTAATCCTTCAAAATGGTTGGCAAAGCTTTTCGTGAAAATTTCAAATAGCCTTATGAAACGAGCCTTATGAAACGAGGTCATTCTTTTAAAGAGTCCTCAAAGTGAATATTTTCTTTAATTAGTCTCCAAAGTGGGTGACTAAGTATCAAAATTACTCCTAGCTTACTAATAAACTATCGTCGATCGTTGAGCATGTGCATATCATGTGGCACATTTTGTTGACGCCAATAATACAACCAGGGTGAATAAGTTTATTTTCAAAACATAACAAATTTTCGTGGAATTACTCAATCTAGGTTGATAGATGCAGGAATAGTAGATGATATAAGATGCAAGATACTTCCATTAGATAAATGATAAAATAAATAAAGAAATAGAACACGATGCACTCAAATTTTTATGGTGGTTTGGTTTATGCCAAGCCTACATCCATTCTCTCAAACTAATAGCAATCAATAGGCTGGGGTCCACTGACAATTTAGTGAGTAGTTAATACGAAACACGTGTCACTTCTATTCAAAATAGATAGATCCCACTATCAATAAACAATTTCTACCTATATACTTGTACACTCTTCAAATTACAAATTAAAGTGAGTAATGACAACTCTCAGAGTATATCACTATAGATCATGCTCACAACATAGAGAGAATGTGACTATATCGGTATCCATAACTTTCTTAGTTTTATATATTATATTAAACGGGTATTAATCTTCTTATATAGTCTTCGATAGGGGCGAGCATAATTTCAGGATAGAACCTAGAACCTAAGAACCAAACCGATAGGAACTTGTCCAATTCTGGTTTTAAGATATACAGGGCGGGTTCCAAGTTTCAAAAAGTGAGGAATCTGTTTCGAAGAGTAAATTCTAAGTTCTAGATTTGTGAAACATGGAACCTGGAACCTATAACCTAGAGTCTAGAACAAATTTTTATGTTTTTCTCGGTTTATATCTTCGCGTGATTCTACGGTATTTCATGTCATTGGATGATGAGTGTATAATCTGAACCATTAATCTAGTTTCTATTTTATGAAAGAGACTTTTACTTTGTTGATATTTCAATTTTTTCGTGTGTCTAAATATAAGTTATGGTCAGTGAGTGAATTGAAGGTGATAATTCGCTACAATCGTTTAATTAATAATAGATTTGAAACCTAGGTGAATTGGAACCGACCCTAGAGCCTATGACAAAGTAAGTTCTAGATTCTAAATTTTGCATGGTAGGTTCAAAGTTTAAAAAAATAAGGAACATGTCCCAATGGGTAGATTTCAGGTTCCAGGTGAAGCCTTTAGAGAACTTGGAACCGTTCATCCCTAGTCTTCAACCTCCAAGTCAATCGTTAGAGAATCTCTAAGAAAATCAATTAGTAGTTGGAATTTATGAACATAATTACCGTGAAATCCGATCATCCATATAATCAAATTTTCTAGGTAATGATGAGGTTTCCCTAAATAAAGTAATTTATATGCGTCAATAATCTCTTCTTCTAATTGATCAAATAACATAGGTAACAATAAAATTGATTTTTCTCCATATCTTCAATTCGAGATTCTAGGCCCCGAAATTAGCTATTTATTCATTTTAACACACAAATTAAATCAAAGGAATCTCTAGGTCTCCTAATCCAAATTCTGTAAACATGTGAAAAAAAAATATCTTTTTTTCCTTAGTCGATATAACGAGCTACTTTTATAAGCAATTCTCTGAGTCTATCCAAACTTCCTGTTGATAATTGCCTTATGTATTGCTGCCAAATTCTTCTTGAGCACGCTAGTACTCAAGACTTCACTTAGCATTCATTTTGTCATGATACCTCCAAGTCCTAACAAACTTCCCGTTCGTCACTAAGACCGACAAGAGTCTACCCGAGGAAATGAAGCGCAAGAGCTCGATACTGGGGAGGCTGATAAAGGTGTCGAAGTCAACAACGGGGTTGAAGCAGAATGAAGAAGATGTTGTAGTGAGGAAGATGAAGAAAGAAAGAGAGACAATAAAAATAGATAAATAAATAAAAAGCCTCTTGATGAAAATGTCCGCTGATCATGACCTTGGGAAGTGTCACATGTCATGCACATGCTTGCCGGCGTATGCTAAGGGTTATTTATTTATAAAAAAGCCTATTTTCAAGACTCTTTTTGAGAATACGTCCAATTCCAAGGGCTATATACCGAATCTTTTGGAGAATCTGCTACAAAAGTGGGATCAATTTCGAAGTTCCTGCCTCATTATTGAGAAGAGTAAGAAAAATGCGCACATTCGAACTTTGACCACCGAAATCATGCTAGGTGTCGTCGTAAAGCCCGCCCCAATAGATATTATTATCCATATTTGGTGCATCTTTTTAGTACATAACAGATGTGACTCCTACCAAATTCGGACAAAGATGTGAAGAGATAAAGCAGATACCCACGAATGACGGACCAAGACAAATGAAAGCTCCAACCCCATTATGTTCCCAAAAGGTAACCACTCCCTTAACGTCTCTCTTAAGGCCCTCTCATGTTCACGTTAGACATTTCCAAGCTAATTTCTCAACCATCCCTTTCCGTTCTTAATAAATTCTTGAATGAATGCCATAAAAGATCCCAAATCAATATTACTCCAAACTGATTTATAATATAAACTGATACGTTCATGACGTATATATCTTTCATGAACTTATGTCAAATTTTAGTATAAAATTGTTGAGTTAGATAACACGTGACATTAACTCAACTGATATGGTAAGTTCACATGAAAATCCATTTTAATCTAGGATAAATTTATTATAAATGTACCGGTTTGAATTTTTTGAGGCGATTTGAGATTTTTTAATGGTACTAATTGCAGATTCTTCCTATGGGGAGAACAAGAGTGCGCATGGTGTATGTGTGTCCCTACACATATTAGGCAGACATAATCCTCAGTTTCATCCATTGAAGAGGCACGTTATTTGTGCCCTACGAGAAAGACTGCTAATGGCAGTGAGCTACATGCAAGTGAGGAGTCTCTTGGTTCCCAAATATTTACTATATTTTATGTTATCATGAAGTGACAAACGCTCAAAGTTAAAATTTTTGAAGCTAGTCTCACACTTAGCACATAAGAAGATAAAGCAAAAGCTTCAATTAGAGATTAATCAAGTAGTCAACGTAAACAAAATCCCCTTCCTTTTTGCAAGAAAAGTGACAGACTGCTGTCTGGCTCTGGCCCCGATATTTTCAACCGAGAATTACTCTATATATGCTCTATATCCAACATGGGCTCTTATTGCAAGCATCCCCATCTCAAGAAGGGAGAAGTTGATTGATGGTACACCGGAATTGGACATTTTTAGTGAGAACACTACTTTAGTCAGTGGTAGTAATCATTTAGTCGGTTGAAACTACAGGAGATAGCATTGGAGTTCTACTCCCTCGAAATAATGTTAAAACATGATAGGATAAGCTTATATAAAGTTTAATAGTGTTACGATATGATGTGGGATGAATTATGTAAAGTTTTTTCTGCTAATTAAGATTGTAGTTCTTATAAATTTAAATTGTGTGAAATAAAATTGGACGATAAGAAGTATACGTTAGATACTATAAGGGAGGAGAGAAAGATGCAAAGCAAACTTAGTAATTTTCCAATAAAGCTCAAAAGTTGAAATTATCAAGGATTTTCAATGTACGTTGAATCAATTTATGAAAAACCGAAAGAAGGGCATTTGTCATTTAAGATTTCCTATCGGTCGAGAAATTTTCTATCATTAAATACTGATTTGAAATTCCAGGCATATTACGACGAAAATTGTAGCAAAACCAAGTTTCCAATTACCGTACAAGATACGTAGAACTCAATTATCATCCTGTCGGAGATAAGATGCAACAAGGACCTGTGAAGCCAGGCTACGTACCTACAAGATTACAGCTAGGCAATAGGAAAGGAGACTTTTGAAGATATTGCAAAAAAGCTTGGGACGAAGGAAATCAAGACAACAGCTTAAGGGAAAAAATTATGAAGCCCATTTGGATTGTGGGGTCGTACGAGATCGGACGTTTGGCATCCTAACTCCCACTTTTAATTGCTGCACCTTGCGACAGACTGCTGTCTGGCTCTGGCTCTGGCTAGATTTGCTCTACACGCTAGACAAACAGACTGCCATCTGGCTCTATGGGCTCTGGCCGATTCTCTCTCCAGTGAGACAGACCTTTGACGACCCAGGTTAGGCCAGGTGTCCTCCGAAGAGAGAGCTTATCCACCACATTCATTCAATCGTTGACTAACAACAATTACTAGAAGATGTGGCTCGTACCAATGACCACCCAAGCTTAGGCCAGGTGTCCTCCTGTTAAAGCCTGCCTCAAGAGACTTTTCGTCTCCATTCGGGACCCCCTTTGGGCACACAAATCGCTCGCAGATATTGTGGGTTCGTACTAGATTTAGACAAAGATCTCACCAGAGAGAGCGGAAAAAGACACAGATAAATGGGCCCAACAAGACGAATGCACAAGCTTCCATGAACCTTCGGAAAAGAGGGGTCACTCCCTAATCGTGCTGTCTTAGTCTAAGCAAAGAAGTCCTGAGTCAACATCAGACATTTCCAGCTGATTTATCTGCGTTTCTTCACCCTTATTTGATGGATCCTTCTTATGTGATCCCCGTGCTTTCCAAATTCCTATGGAATCCATTAATAATATCATGACGGAATTTTTTTTATGACGTAAAGAAAAATTTGAGGTAAAAATAATTTGAGGTATTTTATGATTTTTTTTTTTTTGCTTTTTTGTCTATTGGCTTTGCACCTGTATAACAGCAAACACCTCCTAGTAATATCAGTTGCAGGAGGAAAGAGGGGCGATGTACAATACCAAAACAGGTAAGTGTGTACAAAACAAGAACAATTTTTTTGTAAAGTATGCGTGAATGTCACAACTAGTAGCCTAAAAACTCTGGGCATCTTGATTGGAAATCACCCAATTTGTCCGTTTCTTTTAACACAAGAATCAGCTTTCCTCTAGCATCAACGTATCAATTGCTTGAGTTGCATCATTTCCTTTGGCAAAGAAGTAAAGTTATTTCCCAAATCCTATTTAACTTGATTAAATCAGAGATGGGATATGGCTTCTTAGTTTTGAGGATAGCAACATCACATAGATCGTTCTTCAAATGAGAAATGAACGACCAGCTCATCTGAAAAATTTATCTTGCAAAAGGTGGAGGCACTGACATAAGTTAGTAGATGCCTCTGCTGCCAACTGATCCATTTGCCACAAAACTCAAGCGGATATATAACAAGGAAAATAACGTAGATTAACCTAGGAACCCAACTAAAAAGGCTAAGTAGGTAACATTGAACTCAGCAAACACCTAAATGAAACCATAAAAAGGGAGATAACTCGCAAGATCTTCATTGTCATCCTAATATGATCAATGTGATCATTGTCATGCTAGACACTGGAAATTTTTCATTGAGAAAGTTTCAAGTTGCAAAGGAAGAAATGGAGCCTCAACCAGACTAGTGGTTATATAACAAGGGACTGTTTGAATAAGATATGCTTCAAGAAAGCTCATCTTAGAAGTCACTCTCTCTCTCTTGTTCGCACACATGCACTCTCCACAAATTTGTAAGACGATGGCCATTGATAGCATGAAGAAAGTGGCAAATGAGTTCCAAAGCACCACAGCTCTGTCGATATGAACATCTGAGATCAATGCCAATGCACCTTCCACCTATGACTCTATAAGGAATGCTAAGAGCGCTAAACAAATAATATGCTGGAGCTTGCAAAGAGCATTTATTTAAACAAAGAACTTTTGTAGGGTATGCAACCCTTTGCTCTGACACTAATTGTAGAGCGCGCAGCTTTAAAATATACGGAAACGTTAAAATACTCAAATCAAACTAATTAATACAAGCACACTCAGCTATTCTATCTTCCTTTCTCGATTATGGAGGGATAACTCGCTCACACAGAACTAATGAGGCTGCAGTGCCTCTCACTTAGAAGTTCATCGTTGCACCTGGTGACTTCCTGTTCCGAAGCTCTCACTGCTGGAGGCTTCCCTAAAGCTCACATACGTGTGGCTTCCTTAAAGCTCACCTTTGCTGTGGCCCTCTCTAGCCTGAGCTCTCTACCTGCATGTGGCTTTGAGGCCCTCTCTGGCCTGAGGCTCCTTGCCTGAGGCACTTCTCCCTATTGACCTGAGGCTGCGGTGCCTCTATGTGAGGCCTTTCGGCCTAAGCTCAAATGCTTCATGTGCTGCCATATTTATAAGAGTTCCACCGCCTGGACTCTACCGCCTTTGACTTCAACATGCAAGAGCTGAAGTTGAACTTTTCTTCTCGGCTAAGAGAACAATTGTCGGCTGCAACTTTTCCTTCACGTCTAAGTACTAGCAAGTTGAACTTTGCTTTCTGCTCCTTGAAGGCTCCGGTAACTATTATAATATTATTATAATGTGTGCCCCTTCTTTCCTTCATGCGTAATGGACTTTCATTTTCTTATTTGGCGGTTTAAGAAGTGGCGCTGCAGGACACTTCTCTTTGGCTTCTTATTATTATATTAGGTGTTGATTCCAACAACTTCTTGGGAGATAGCAATTAATCCAAGGAGGCTATTCACATGCAGGTTCTTCATAGGTACATGCACTTTTATTAATAACCGATGGTATTGCGAGGAAAAGAAATTGGGCTTCTCAATCTGCATATTAAAAAAGGACCACTGAAGTCGAGGAGGAACAAATAGAATCCAAGTATCTTACCTCTGTTTTTCAGGATACAACAATCTCATTCGCAGATCATCGCCTGCCGTAGCAAGAGCAAAGGATGCTTCTCCAAGTTAAGGTTCTCTTCGTTCGGCTTGTTCCAGTATCTTGACTGTAATTTTTATCTTTTGGCGAAGGCTTTCCTTGCTCGACAGACTCCAAGCAGTCTGCAGCTTTTGTGTGCCTCTTACATAGGTGGAGCTTTTCTAACATCCAGAGTGAGATGAGAAGCATCAGGTAGTTTCTTTTGTAGCTACTGCTGCGCTACTGAGCAGTTTGACAATGGACAGGATCCCCCTGCAGGCAAATCATCGTATTGAAGGGGGTGTCGAAACAAACAATTCTCCCTATGAATAATATCAAATAGGACGGGAACTAATCAACCATAAAGTTGACACAACCGCCCCATAGAGTCAATTTATACTGCAGAAGGCTAAAATGAAAGAGCTCCAAATTGTCAGGGTCTTTACTAAAGTAGGTCATATGTCTAATTGAAGTTATCTCACTTTCTAGTAGGCCTTAGCATACTATGTAATCATGACACACATGCTATTATCTAAATATTGAAAAAGCTAGGAAAAGTTGTAATTTTTTTGTAAAGTATGCGTCGGTCCTCTGAATTTGAACGCGGACGCTGCGAAACAAAGGAAATATATTCAGGCCGTACAACATGATTTGAAATTAGCTTTCTTGTAATTTTAGTTAGGGGGTTAAGTTAAAACCCTTTTGAATAGCTTTGATTGCGTGTCTCCTTATAGCGAAGATAAACTGCTGATGTGCTTTTCTTTACCCTCAGATTTATGTGGTCTAAGTCAACATTCAGAAATTTTCTTGTCGACCCGTGTCACGACCAAGCCCAAGAAAGAAGAAGGGCTTTGGACAAACAATTAGAATTTCCCAATTGGCAGAAATCTGTCTTTTGCGAGTCTTATTCCAATCACGTCACACGCGGATTTGAAGAAACCAGAAATGAAGAAAATGAATTGAGATCGAGAGCAAAGTTAGCAGATTTTAACAAATTTCCCAATTTACGGAAGGGTAGATTTGACACCAACGTTCTAGTGTATAATTTTTTGTGACGAGAAAATATATTTGGGATAAATGTGGTAAAGGCACACTAATTTGGGATTTTTTTAACATAAAAATTAATTTGAGGCAAATATTGTACCTATTTCAAATTTTCTGTGACATAACAATTAATTTGAAGTAAATATGATGCAAATATATCAGTTTGCAGAATTTTTATGATATTAATCCATTTCAATTAGGCATGACCATAAGACATCCGGTTACTCCAAATGTACTTAGGCTCTGTTTTTTTTTTTTTTTTTGGTTAGATATTTAGGCCTTATTTGTTTCACAAAAAAATGTTATATTTCTGTTTCAGAAAATTATTTTCCAGGGATTTGGCAACTTTTTCCGATGTTTGACAAAAATCTTTAAAACAAATTGGAAAATATCTTTCGTTCGTTTGGAAAGGAAAATTTGATTTGAGTTTCCTAAATACATGTACACTATTGGGGTGCCTGTGACTTGCGCATGGATAACTGAGGAACCAGGATCCCGAGTCCAACCTTGATGGACCCCAACCCAAGCACTAGGGACCCATGTAAGACCACTTGGTCCCGAGCAAGAGTGCAGGTACCAATTTCACATCCACAGAAGCCAAATCGAGAACCTGATGCCCATGCACAACTTCTTGACGCATTGGTGCTTGTGCTCAAATCCCCAACACTCAAGCCCAGTTCCACAAGGGCCAAGCGAGGAACCCAATGACCTGGGTCCTCGGTGCTCGAGCTCAAGTCCTCAACACTCAAGTCCTGATCCATCGAGGCTGCCCTCGAGATGCCGTTGCCTATTCTTGGGTGCTTGATGACCAGGCATGGGTCCTCAATGACCGAGCTCAGCTCCATCGAGGCTAGACCCAGGCATGGGTACCGGGGTCCCAAGCTTGGTCTCGATAGACTCGGGTTCAAGTGCCGAAGACCCAAGCATAGGCATCGGGGTCCTAGGCCCAACCTTGAAGGACGTGGACACTGGGGTCTGGGGCCTCGATCTCATTGGACTTAGGCTTAGGCATGGGGGATCCAAGCATAGGCATTAGGGTACTGAGCCCTGCCTTTATGGACTTGCGCTGGGCCACCAAGTCCCAAGCTTGGCCTCAATGGATTCGAGCACGGGCACTAGAGACTCAATCATGGGCACCAAGGTCTCGAGGCTAGCCTCGATGGACCGGGGCATCGGCACTAGGGTCCTTGGCATCGGCACTAGGGTCCTGGGCCTCGGCCTTGATGGACCTTGCTTCGTGTGCGAGGGAATTTGTGCACAGGAACTAGGGACCTGAGCAATCCTTGATGGACCCGAGCCAAGGCACAAGGGATCCGAGCACAAGTATTAAGGTCCTACCCTTAGTCCTTATGGATCCGGCTCTAGTATCGAGGCAAAGAGCATAGCAGTGGGGCCTCAAGCCCGACCTCAATGGACCCAAGCACAAGCGCTGGAGACCCAAGCATTGACACCACGTTCTTGGGCCCAACTTGAACCCAGGCAAGGGCGTAGGTGACCTTGGTCTGGATGTCAGGGACCAAGTCCTAGGCGAGTGGACCAGGGTCACAGGCCCAAGCCATGAGCCCAAGCCACGGGTACCTAAGAACGAGTGTTAGGGTTCCGGTGTCCAAGCATATACTTTTTTATTCAAACATCAATATCTAGTTATTATTTTATAATGATTTTCGATTTTTTTAAAAAATCAATTTTCTAAATTTCCTTTTTCTGGTCGTACCATTTTCCTAATTTATGCATAATTTTTTCATTAAATCGGGAAACTATTTCCGTTGACTGTTTTTTCTAAATGATTCAAATGCTGAAAATTTTTTCCGTTAATCAAGAAACTATTTCCATTGAACAAACAGTTAAAAAAAAAAAAACAAAGCCTAAATGTTAATAAATAAATAAAAACGCTTTGGCTGTCATGTCACAAGAATGCAAGCGAAGTCAGATGATTGAGATGGCAAAGAAGAAAATGATACTCTGCGCAAGGCATACCGGTTAGATAACAAGGCATTAAATGATAATTCGGAATTAAATCCTGGTACGGTTGCCCGGTCCATCTTTCCTTCTCACAAAAGGTTGGCAACTTCATTGGAAAAAGAAAGATTTTCAATTGTCCCTTTCCCGATATCTTTTGCTATGTGTTCTCTGAAGCGCTCCGCGAAAATATTTTCGGGGAACTCCAGAAAAGTGAAAGCAACTGAGACTGCAGCCGCTGAGTTTCACTATCTAGTCTCGTCGCCTTGAGCATATTTGCATCTTCAGGGGTGGATCATCTGCTTTGACGGAAGCAGTTTGCTTCTCGGGATCAACAGGATGGTCCACCATTGCGTCCCACTGCCACCATGGGTGGAGGAGGCAGCGACCAGCTCTGAAGAGAATGCGTTTACGGGATCCGAAGGTTGAGCGCCAACCGACAGCCGATACCTAAATGGAGCATGGAATATTCTAGTCACGCATGACGGAACATGTACATTAGTAGCAATCAAGGTAACTTACAGATACAAAAGACGATCAAAATAAAACAAAAGAAAATGCAAGCATAGGTGTGCACGTGTATGCATATAACAGAGAATTGCGGAACGGGAGAATTTTGAAGAGAGCTTTTGACCTCTCTAGCTCCATAAACACCCAGAGTATCTTCCATCGTAAGCTTACATTATCATGTAAGTCGATAGAGGAGGATAATTACAACACGCGCATACGGGCCTCACTAGCAATTAACGCAATATCTATTAGGTTTCTGCACCTCTCTTAAGATTGCAACTGATCAGAAGAGCACAAATGTATCAGTAAAATCTTTTAGACAAGTTGATAGTTGATACTATCGACAGCAAATTTAGAAAATCAATTAATCATCTCTCACATGTATCCCAAGTTCCCAACATAAAACCTGAAAGATGCACAATGAAGGGAAAGCTTGGATTTGACCAAAAAGAATTTCTGATAACCCTTAGCCTTGGAGCAGCCTCCTCTCCGACGCCACCAAAAAAAAAAAAAAGCAGCCTCCGAGTAAATGCCTCAGGGAACATATATCAAAATCTTTGGCAAATTATGGCATTTAAAAAATTGAAGTCGTAGCGATTTGAGATTATTGCACTATCATATCAGAAACAAGACAGGGAGAGGGAATCTCGGTTAGATGCATGCCGTGGCCGGGTAAGAATCGCCCCATCTAAGTATACGAGAAGTTAGCATCTAGAGAGTCATCCTATTTGCCAAAAGAGAAGCTGCACTGCATCAGCTCAAAACATCCGAAGAAGGATAAAACCATTCAGAGCTTGCACGGGACATAAATGAATTGTTACCTAAATGGTAAAGGAAATTGTTACTATTCAAGATCTCTTGAGAGAATCAAGCCAGAGTATAGATCACACCGATGCTCAATGCTAGAGAACTGGATGACTGCATCCGATAAAGTAAAAAAGAACAGGCAAAAGGAGCATGAGACCTTCTGGGTGTCACCGAGAATTCCAGTAACATCACTACCTCAAAGTGCATACCACATGCATTGGTCAATTTATTAAGTTGCAGGTCTCATTGAGAATTAGATTTGTCAGAGAACAAATTTGTTAGCCTTGCATTAGTCAATTTATTAAGTTGCAGCAGCTTTTTTTTTTAACGTTGTATGTTGTTTCAAGAGATTCTAGCTCTCGCGCCAACAATAATTTCTTTACTTACGAAAGGTTGTGAATCGCTTGAAACATGTGCGGACTTATAACACATGTTACGATAATCCAGATGAATCACCTCAACTCAGAAGAGTTGACTTCTTTGGCTATCATAAGCTGATACAAGATCAAAGCTCTAGCAATTACAGTATGTTGTCAATCTCTCTCTCTCTCTCTCCTTGTGCACATGTTTGTGTCTCAAGTGTATATTTTCCGCATGGCAAGGATTGTTTGGAGAGGCTCGAGTTGACATTTATCATCCAGGAACCAAGTCCCCAAAGTTGTTCGTCCATCAAAGCATGAAAGGACTCACAAGGTTTCCTGTGACTTCAGAATCATACTATAACATAGCCGACCTCGCCTTTCGTGCTATTGTTGGTTCAACAATAAGAAGGAATTTAGTATTTCGTGCGAGATCCATTTGTTTTTTGACCATCAAGAAACTTTTGGTTGTGTAGATTGTTTCTCCTCATGGGATTTTGACCACATATGGGTTCTCTACACTCCACGGCAAATGATGTGGGGATTGGACTCGAAATTGCTATATTATTGCAGTCAATTTATGGTACTGTTTCAAGCATTAGAGGGGACTCTAAGAAGCTGCGGCATTCATTTAGTGTGTAAACAAGTTAAGCAACCAAATGACATGAAGATTGATGAAAGCAAGGATCCTCTGAATTCAAACACGAAAGTTACAAGTTCTCATGCTCGAAGCCACAAAAGGAATGAAAGATTTTCAGACTCCAAACTTTGTACACTATAATTTGAAATTAGCTTTCTTGTAATTTAGTTCAAGATAGAGAACCCAAGAAAGAATAAGGGCTTTAAATAATGAATTAGAATGTTCAAATTGACCTAAAATTGCACAATTTGGTTTCGGGAGGTTATGATATATCAGCCATAGAAACATTTTAGTCACTTTTTTTTTTTTTTTTTTTTTCCTTTTGCCTTGTTCTAATCTAGGCCTCAAAATAGATGGGCTCAGCAGTCTGTAGTCCGTTCACTTAGGTGCTGTTTGGGAATGCTTCGAGGAACACCTATTTCTATTTTTTTGTTCCTTGGAATAGAAATAAAACAAAAATGCATTTGATACTTATTTTGTTCCCGGAAACAATTTGTTCCCGATAATAGATTTGGAATAGAAACAAGAAAAAAAAAAAAAAAAAAAAGAAGCTGTTTCTTATTTCTAGGAACAACTCAAAAAATAAGAAACAAGCTTTTTCTTTTCTTTTCTTTTCTTTTCTTTTCTTCCTTTTCTTTTCTTTCTTTCTCTTCCTCTCCCCTTTCCCGTCGGGGCTGGCGACCGGCTAGACGAGGCTTGGCGACCTCGCTGAAGCCTCGTCGACCCTTGACGAGGTCGCCTTGAGCTCGCCGGCCACCGGCGAGGCCTCCTAGATCGCCTCACCTAGCCAGGGCGAGGTCGAGCCTCACCGAGCCATGGCAAGGCTCGGGGGGACCTCACCAGTGGCCGTGAGGCTCCCCCGAGCCCGACGAATTCATTGGCCCTCGTCTGGCCAGCCGGCCATGACCAAGGCTGGCAACCAACTAGAGGAAGGAGAGGAAAAAGAAAAAAAAAAGAAAAGAAAGAAAAGAACAATGTAATAAAATTATTAATAAATTAAAAGAAATTCTAAAGTCATAAAAATATTTGGGATTATACCAAACGCATTTCTCTTCTAGGAACTGAAATTTTGTTCAGTTACCTAACGCCTTTAAATGCTCAGAAACTGTTTCCGAGAACAAAAATAGAAAAAAAGTGTTTTTGAAAAGAAACTGTTCCCAAGAACAAAAACGTGACCATACGCACCCTTAATGATCAGATATGAAGTACATGTTTACTTTGGGCTTGTTTCCAATTTGCCTTAATTATGTTTGCTCATGCGTCTTAAACATGCATAAGTAATCACCATAATCCAAAGGTTAAAAGTCACAAAAACCATAATTTATGTAAGCAATGTCTATCATGAGACATTTATCCTAAAAAATTTGTGGCACCAAAAACCACAAATTTATAGTTGAGTGACATATTTATACTCTATTCGTAAAAATTGTTGTTAAAAATCTGATGTGGCATTATTAATTTTTCTTCAAGGACAAGGTGCGACCCGGGGTTGGCCAGGCCGGATCCGAATCGGGTGCTGAATAGATTTAGGTTTATCTTGGACATGGAATCCGCCCGTTTGAGTCGCGGGTCTGACCAGCCCGGGGTCACTAAGGCTGCGTTTGTTTTCATTCTTTTTTTCTGTTTTTGAACAACTTTTTTGTTTTTTTGTTCCTAGGAACAAAAAGGAACATAAACACGTTTGGGTGCGTTTTTGTTCAAAAATTATTTTTTTGTTCCCGAAACACATCGGAACTAAACAAAAAACAAAAAAAAATTGTTTCTTGTTTCTGGAACAAAATTCAGAAACACTTCTCTCTTTTTTCTTCTTCTTTTCTTCTTCTTTTTTCTTTCTTTTTTCTTTGGCCGGTCGCCGGCCTCGGCCATGGCCGGCGACCGGCCGTCGAGGGTCGGCGATGCCGTCGAGGGCCGGTGACCTCGCCGGAGCGTCGCCGGCCCCAGCAAGGCCGAGCGTCGCCGGCCCCAGGCGAGGCTCGGCCTCGCCTTGGGGCAAGCTCGGGCTCGCCCAAATCCGGCAAGCCCGAGCTCGCCCGACCACCGGCGAGGCTCGGCCTCGCCGAGGCCACCTCCCGGGCCGGCGTCGCTTGGTGGTGGCCCGCGAGGCCGAGCCTCGCCGGTGGGCTGGGCGAGCTCGGGCTCGCCGGATCTAGGCGAGCTCGAGCTCACCCGGCCAAGGCGGGCCGAGCCTCGCCCAACCACGAGAGGCTCGGCCTCGCGGGGCCGGCGAGCCTCGCCATGGGCGGGCGAGGCCGCCGGCAAAAGAAGAAAAAAAGGAAAAAGAAAAAAATAAAGAAAATAAAAATAAAAATATTAAAAAAAAAAAATACAAATTTACCAAACTTGTTTCGTTCATTTTTTATTCCGGAACAAGTTTACCAAACCCGTTTTTGTTCAAAAATTGTTCCTGAACAGAAACACTTTTTTCTATTTCTGTTCCTTGGAACAATTTTTAAACAGAAATGTTACCAAACGCACTCTAATATTATTATTATCTTTTTCATATTTATGTTTTTTCAAAAAATAAAAAACTTTATATTTTCTATAAAAATCAGAAAAAGTCAAAAAAATAATCTTTGATTAGTTGTCTCTACAAATGCATGGAAAAACCTTGAAAATCAAAACAAACAAAAAAAAAAGAAATTAAACCTCAGGCTTTAAACAAGGTTAGGTGTCGAAAAGGCATTACAAGTCCATGTTCCTAGTTTCTCTAGTTGCACATGAGTGAAATATTTCTCTCAATATTTCATTTGGGTTTGTAATCGACCCACCTCAAATCGATTAGTTGTGACCCCTATTTAAAATTAACTTGCAGGTTAAAAACTCGAACTATTAAGTCATAAATTGATAGGCTTGGGAAAGTCTGGATTAAGCCTAATACTTAGTCGAGCCATTAGCCTCCGCACGCGTCCGCACGTAAGAGTGCCCGAAAAGGGAGGTTGCCCGAAAAGGAAGGTTGCGACAGACACACATTTTGGTTGTCATGTCCAGTGAAGCAAGATGATTGAGCTGGCAACGAAAGTAAATGATGATTGGTCCACGCTTCTATAACACATTAAGTGATAATTAAGGAATCAAAACGCGTACCATTGCCCCCTGTCCATCTCCCTTCTCCCAAAGCGTTGGGAAAAGGAAAAAATTCTCAACTGCTCCTTTTCCCCCTTCTTGTCTTTACTTTTATACTCTCAGCTTTTCTCGAGACCTTCGGTAGCTACTTCCTCGCTGTTTCCGTTTGCTAGTGGGGAAAAGGATTAACACTTTCAACAATTAAGAAAAAAAAAAGAGAAATTGGTCTAATAGGTAGCACGAGGCTACATAAACATAATGTTAAATAAAATTTCATGGACCAGTAATGCGAATATTCGCATAAGCGAGGACAAAACTTGACTTCGATACTGTACTAAAAAATTAAATTGAAAAGTTTAAACTTACATATGAATAGACACTAGACAAATGTAAATAGTCTCATTATAATCTAATGAAAGGATATATTGAGGACTAGATATGAATGAGCTTTATCCTATGATGGCATGATTCGTGCATAATTTTCTATACTCACAGCCTAAGCTAACTTGTCCCATTGAGTTGAAAAACAAAATATTGAAACTGACATAAAATGTCACAATTTCTAATTGTTAAGCATAAATAACATCATGAAATAACTTGAGATGAATTTTGAATGCTTTTATGCTATTTATGCCATACGTCATTTGATTTGATAAGAGTAGTTACAATACCGGACTATTAGTTTATAAATGGTCAAAATCTCTAAACATAATCACATGCTTTTTTTTAGAGGACTTTAATGACCTCACTTTTAAAATACTTAAAAGGAAGTCACTTATTCTTGTTGGTTGAACAAATATGGCTGCTGTTATCTTCTTTGTCCGCATAATCTTATACAGCAACTGGACGTGATTAAGTATGCTAACGTGACCTTTTTTATTTAAAAAACTTATAAAATAGAATTGATTATTATTAAACCACGCCGACATGAATCTTTTAATATTAAAAAATTTAAAGATAGAATTTCAATAGAGTTAATATCCTGAAAGTCTGTAAATCGATATAAATGTGACAAATTTATCTGAGTACATATGTAATAAATGTATCCCAAATGACCACAAAAAACCAAAAAACTGATACACTCGTAATAAATTTATCAAAAACTAATTTATTCAACTACAAAAAAACTCAAAATGATACACTTGTGACTAATATACCTTTGATTAAATTAGATTAATGCCACAAAAATCACAAATTTGTACAACCGTGACATACGAAGAGTAAAATCCTAAACTTGTACACTAATCAATTGTCACGTATCATCAAATTTAGTAATTTGATAATAGAAGGTAAATTTGTCATAAGTGTATTAGCTAAAGATAAATTTATTAAAAATATATTAATTTTTAAAAAATTAATTTGAGTTAAATTTATCATATATATATATATATATATATATATATATATATATATATATATATCAATCTGAGAGTTTTCAAGATAAGCGGGAGTTAAACATTTCTGAGACGCAAAAGACAAAAGCATGGCGGCTCCTTGACGTTTCCCTATAAGGCCACCTACCATCGCCGTCGTCACTTGCGCACTCCACTTTTCAATTCAAGCTCCCTCTCTCTCTCTCTCGAAACCCTACCATGTATATTCACTCGCCTGAAAATTTCTCATGCTATCTCCACCTTTGAACCTGAACTCGAGCTTCTGACGGGAAAAAAAAGAGAGAAAAAAGCTTGAACTCGAGCTCAAGTTAACGACGGCGTCTCACGGCGGCGCCGGCGATCATTCCGCCGGCCGTACCAATGGATCTTGCTTGTCGTTTTCCAAAACCCTCTTCCAAGAATCAAGTCTTGAGCTGGAAAAGGCAAAACCTTTCGCAAAATCATGGGAAGAAATCGCGTCCGTTGCTGTTCTTGACGGTGGCGACCATGGCGAGATAGGGTCCCAGTCGCCCTTGTACTTGAACCTTGAGAAGAAACGAATGATAGAAGATAACCTGAACAATCAATGGAGAAATCTTTAGCTCTTGTACTCTTCTTCAGAACTTCTGGTTCCTTTTCTATCTCTCTCAACTATCATTGAATACAGAGATTGAAGAGAGAAATCTCGAGATGTATTGAGAGAATCAGAAGTAGAGAAAACAACAAAGAACTGACTTGACTCCTTTCTCCCTCGTTTATCCTTTATATACAACACTTGTTTTTAACAATTTCCTGTTGTAACAGAATAGCTAATATGAGAACATGTGCGTTTCTTCTGGTTGTGCAGTTCCTTCAGTTAGGTTGATCAGCTTCTGTTTTCAGGTTTGATGTCATGGATCGCCAGCTCATCAGTTCAGCTCAGGATCGCCAGCTCATCTTCTTTTCTGCTTTAAGCTTCGTTTAGAGGTTTGCGACCTTCCTCTGCTTCAGCTTCCTCTGCCTCATCCTCTGCTTCAGCTTTTCTACTATCACCAGCATCTGTCTGTTTTATTTCTTTAACATCCCCCCTCAAATTGGGAATAGATAGAGCACAGATTCCCAATTTGAATCCCATAAAAGAATGTGCTCTCCTTGATAGTGGCTTTGTAAAGATATCAGCTAATTGGCAAGAGCTAGGAACGTATCTGACATGTAATGATCCAGAGGATACCTTTTCTCGAACGAAGTGAAAATCCACTTCAATATGCTTGGTTCGAGCGTGTAAGATAGGATTCAGAGTAAGAGAGATTGCTGATTTATTGTCACAGTATAGATGAATAGGAGGAGTAAGTGAACAACCTATATCACGTAATACAAAACTAATCCAAGTGAGATCAGCAGTGGTTGAGGCAAGAGCACGGTATTCGGCTTCAGTTGAGGATCTACTCACTGTGGGCTGTTTCTTTGCTGCCCTGGATATAAGATTAGATCCAAGATATGTGCAAAAACCAGTTGTTGATCTTCTGGTTTCTGCACACCTTGCCCAATCTGCATCTGAGTAACCATAGAGATGCATGGTACTTTGAGAATGAATGAATAAGCCAAGCTTTATAGTACCTTTTATATATCGCAAGACCCTTTTTAATCTGTTGAAGTCTGCAATTGTGGGTTGCTGCATTTTCTGGCAGAGTAAATTTGTGGCATAAGCAATGTCTGGTCTGGTTAATGTGAGGTATTGCAGACCTCCAACTAGGCTTCTGTACTCAGTAGGATTTTTCAAGGAGATAGAATCATTAATCAGAATAGGTGGTTTTAATGAAAGAGGAGTTGAAATTGGTTTGGATTCTAGCATATGAGCTCGGTTGAGGAGGTCTAAGGCATATTTAGTTTGGCAAAGAAATAGAGAAGTAGATGTTCGTTTAGCTTCAATGCCAAGGAAATAGTGTAAGAAGCCTAGATCCTTCATATGAAAATGGGTACTTAGAGAAGTAATAAGACTAGAAAGCATTTGAGAAGAGCTTCCAGTGAGAATAATATCATCTACATACAGTAATAAGAGAATAGTTTCTGTTTCAGTATGTAGAATGAATAGAGAGGGATCAGTGGAGCTGCAGAAGAATCCATATTCGAGCAGAAAGCTGCTAAACCTATCAATTCAGGCTCGAGGAGCTTGTCGAAGTCCATAAAGTGACTTTCGAAGGAGACAAATATGGTGAGGCTTTTGTGAGTCTTTGAATCCGGGAGGCTGCTCCATATACACTGTTTCACTTAAAGTTCCATGTAAGAAGGCATTTTTGACATCTAACGATGAATTTTCCACCTGTTTCATCATAGCTACCGAGAGGATTATTCGAATTGTTGCATGCTTCACTACGGGGCTGAAGGTTTCGTGAAATCAAGACCTTCTTCTTGATGGAAGCCTTTTGCTACAAGTCTAGCTTTGAGTCTATCTAGGCTCCCATCGGGTGCAAGTTTTGTCTTAAACACCCATTTGCAACCAATTACATTCATATGATCATTTCTAGGAACCAATTCCCAGGTTTTGTTTTGATATAAGGCATCCATTTCTTCTTTCATCGCTTGGTGCCATCCTCTGTCTGCTAAAGCAAACTTTACTGATTTTGGTTCAACAGGAATATGATACTCAACAAGGCATGCATATTTAGGATTTGCTTTAACAATTCCAGACCTAAGTCTAGTCTGCATAGGATGAGTTGGAAAAGTACCTTGTATATGTCCTGTTGCAGAACCAATTTGTGTTTGTCCTGTGTTCGCATTTGATGTTGAAACAGGCTCTTGATTTGTACGTATTTGTTCCTCAATGCTTGGAGATCTCTGATAAGATTCAATATCACTGGGAGCATTATGAACATCACTCTGTATCTCAGCATCAGGTACTATATGCATTTGTGATATATCTGTAGAGTGAATTGTACTGATCTCATTGTCCTGTATTTCTGGAGTTATTGGAGTTAATCTGGTATGCTGAAAATGTTCCCTTGATATACTGTCTTGTGATTGAGCCTGCTTAATAGAATTAGAGTTGGAAGTGGAAGATAGTACTCCTTGTATCCACTGTTTGTATAGTTCAGATCCCTGTTGATACTCAGTATTTATTATATGAGCAAAAGGGAAGACTTTCTCATCAAATATTACATGTCGACTGATGTAGACTCTCCCATTAGTAGGCAAGAGACACCTGTATCCTTTATGTTTCTCACTATATCCAAGAAAGATACATGTAAGAGATCTTGGATCAAATTTGTGCTGTGTGTAATGCCTGAGGCATGGATAACATGCAGATCCAAAAACTCGAAGATGAGAATAATCAGGTGTCTTATTGTAGAGCTTATAGTAGGGTGAGTGCATATGCAGTTTTGTTATAGGAAGGAGATTGATAACATAAACTGCTGTTTTGAAGGCATCTACCCAGTATCTCAGTGGTACTTTAGCATGATACATCATTGCTAGTCCCAATTCAATCACATGTCGATGTTTCCTCTCGGATACACCATTTTGCTCGGTGTATGAGGACAAGAGATATTCTCGTTAATTCCACACTTTTTGTAGATGGTTCTGAAATTTCTTACTAGTGAACTCTCCTCCTCCATCACTGAAGACTTTGATCTTGTGATCAAGCTGATTTTCTATAAATCTTTGAAACATAATGAACACATCATAAACTTCTGACTTTTGTCTCATTGGATATATCCAGCTATATCGAGAAAAGTCATCCACAAAAATGACATAATAGGAGAATTTCTGAACAGATTGTATTGGTGATGGTCCCCATACATCGCAATGTATTCTTTCTAATGGAACATTAGAAATATGATCTGAGAGAGGAAAAACTAGAGCTGAGCTCTTAGCAATTTGACAGCTACTACATGTATTCTGAGCTTTAGAGCTAGACTGAATGAGATGTTGTTTCTGTAAAATCTTCACTGTTTTTAGATTGGTATGAGCAAGTCTTTGATGCCAGACATCTTCTCCTACTTTCTGTTGAGTCCGGTGAAGAAGGCTTCTCCTACTTTAGGTTCCACCTGATATAGCCCTACGATCTTCCTTCCTAGCTTCACCGTTGTATGATTGTAATTGTCCTTCATATATACCCCATGTTTATCAAAGATAAAAGAGCGGGGATAATCATCTTAGTTTTGATACGAGATAGAAGATTCTTTTTGATTGCAGGAACTATTAATACATCATTCAGAGGTAATTTGCTATTTCCTGTATTCAATATTCCATTACCAATGCATGAGATTGACAAATGAGATCCATCTCCTATCATGACAGTATCATTACCATTATATGCATTGTAGTTTCGAATCATACCAGGTTCTGAGGTAACATGTGAGGTAGCCCACGTGTCCGGATACCACTCGAACCATAGGATTCTTCAATGTGCACACACTGCCAATGCATTGGTATTTCGTCTGCACTGGTACGAATTATCAAATCTATACCAACATCCGAGTCTTTGTATGACCTGATTTCTTACAGATCTGGCATTGCAGAGGGCCATTACTTATAGGCTTTGTAATCTGTGTTTGTCTACCACCATCTGAATTTTGTGGTGGATAAGACCTTACACTTTGATATCTCTGTGAAGGGTTTGAATATGGTCTAAATCCTTGTCCATAGTTAGACCAATTATCCTTATTAACCTCGACCTTCTTGAGTTGAATTCAGGTTACTCATTTTATTTTGTTGATTCCTTCCTGCTTCTGTAAAATTATTTCCATATTCCCTTCTATTCAGAGACTGACTTCTGCCATAGCTAAATCCCCCTTGAACATTTTCTCTTTGATTTCTGGGATTGAATTTCTGCAGACTTGTTCCAGTTCTTCTTTGCCCATAATAGGCCAAGTTAGCATTGTACTCGTTCACAGAATATGTTTGCAATCTGGTTTCAAATCTCTCAAGTTGTGAAATAACCTCATCATATTCTGGCTGGGGTTTAAGGCAATACATGGTTGCCCTGAAAGTTTCATATTCAGAACCTAACCCTTCAAGTACGCCAAACATTCTAGTTATATCATCAACAGGCTTTCCAATTGCATTTAATTGATCACAGATGGTTTTGAATTCTCGAAGGTATTCACTTAATGATCTGTTTCTTTTTTCTGCAAGCCTGTAATTTTCCTCTTAACTCAAATTCCTTTGCAACAGACTTACGTGTAAATCGTTTATGAGTGCTTGCCATACTTCGAATGAAGTTTCTAAGCCAATTATCAGACTTAGAATATTTTACGTCTTTTGCACCACTTATCCAAGATGATATAAGCTGATCAGTTTTTATCCAATCCAGGTGATCAGAATTCATCACTTCTCCTGTCTCAGTCTGTATCATTTGAGTAGGAGGTAATGTTTCACCATTAATGAAACCAATCAGATCCTGACTTTTCAGAAATCTGTTAAATTGGGCTTGCCATAACAGGAAGTTTTCTTCATTCAACTTGATGGTAACGAAGTTAGCTATATTCACATGGATAGGAAAAGGGTACTTCTGCACTCTAGTTGCCATTCTTATATGTTCAGAAACTTTGAAGAATCGAAGAAACAATTCAGTAAACTTTGACAGTAGGCTAGCAAGATCTTTATACTATCTTGCAGTAAGAACACATCAGATCTATCATTCCCAGGATTTAGGCTCTGATACCATGAGAAGAAACGAATGATAGAACATAACCTGAACAATCAATGGAGAAATCTTTAGCTCTTGTACTCTTCTTCAGAACTTCTGGTTCCTTTTCTATCTCTCTCAACTATCATTGAATACGGAGATTGAAGAGAGAAATCTCGAGATGTATTGAGAGAATCGAAGTAGAGAAAACAACAAAGAACGGACTTGACTCCTTTCTCCCTCGTTTATCCTTTATATACAACACTTGTTTTTAACAATTTCTGTTGTAACGAGAATAGCTAATATGAGAACATGTGCGTTTCTTCTGGTTGTGCGGTTCCTTGATTAGGTTGATCAGCTTCTGTTTTCAGGTTTGATGTCATGGATCGCCGACTCATCGGTTCAGCTCGGGATCGCCGGCTCATCTTCTTTTACGCTTTAAGCTTCGTTTAGAGGTTTGCGACCTTCCTCGCTTCAGCTTCCTCCGCCTCATCCTCTGCTTCAGCTTTTCTACTATCACCAGCATCTGTCTGTTTTATTTCTTTAACAAACCTAACCCGAACCGATTCTCCTCGATCGCAATCAAAGCCCCGTGCAGGCGAGCTAAGATGCTGTGGGTCGCTTTCCCATTCGGATCCCTTGCCAGAAGTAGCCATTGGCGATGGCAAAATTGGAGCTGGGTCGTGCTTGCATTCGTGCCTGACCCGGTCCGAACCCTGTTCAGCTCTGGCCGTGAAGGCGGCGAAGATCAAAGAGGAAGTAGAAGAGGAGGAGGTCCCGACCACTGCTGATCCCAGGGATGCGACCATTTTATTGCCGTCATGCTCGTGGCAGGCAGTAGCGGACGATGTGGCGAAGCCGATGGAGGGGCTGGGAGAGGGGGCCAACGCCGTTCCTGAGGAAGACGTATGAGATGGTGTCGGACCCGGGGACAGACCCGGTGGTGTCGTGGGGTTTGAGGCTGGACAGCTTCGTGGTGTGGGACGAGCAGGAGTTCTCCAAGCAGATCCTGCCTCGATACTTCAAGCACTCCAACTTCTCCAGCTTCATCAGGCAGCTCAGCACTTACGTGGGTACTTCTTCATGTTTGGATAAGAGCAAACCTATATCATTTGTTGCGGGCGTTATTGATGTGTATAAAGTATGTATGTGTGTGTGTGTGTTTTGGTTTAACTCTTCGGTTCCTTTTTTGGATGTCGTCGAGAGTGTGGTCTTCTTACAGCAGCCAGCGGGAAGTCCCCGCGGCAATAGGCTAGGCTCCGAGGGACTCCACTCAAAAGGTTTGCTCAGGTGTTGAGACTCAATTTAACCCATTTTGTCGGTTACTATTTGTGCTTTACCCTAGTATAAGGGAAAAGGAACCAAGAAGCCTGAAATGGTAGGCGAGATACACAGATTCCGTATGAAATTTCATGAATCACGTGGCACATGTTCACAAAAATTTGCATCAAGTGGCTGGTGGACGATGGCCCCTACTAGCCCTCGGTCTGTCATCATATTCAAGTGATGATGCTTTAGATGGTAGTTTGCAGAAACCACCAACCATGATATCAGAACACCCGTTAAAGATTATCTTCTTACCGGATTCAGAAATGCACTACAGCAGTTCCTTTATAGCGGTTAGTATTTTGCATTTTATTGTTTCAATTGTCCATTTTGCACTTTCTAGCTGAGGATAAGTTTCCTTTGGCCATTGCTTTGTTTCTATCCAGTGTTCTGTAAAGCCTTCGGATACCTTTCTTCTTTTTAGGCAAGACCAGAAGCATAATTCTGCACTGTTGTGTTCATATTATATGTAGTAGTGTCCGGATTGATTTTGAGTTGTTTGCCTTTACTCTCAAAATTTTCCACACACTCTTTGTACTGGTATTTGGATCATTGTAAAGGATCTCTCCTTGACGTGCATTATAAGCCGTGTTCTTTCTATATTGGCCTATTAATACCCCTTGTGCACATCTTCCATTGAAACTTTCTTGGCCTTCATTCTGCTTATTTTACTCTTTAGCCTTTGGTTCAATATGAACTCATAGACGTAGATTCTTCCTATCTTCTATTCTTTATGCATCATAATTCAAAATATGTCGCAGGGTTTTAGGAAGATCGATACAGATCGATGGGAGTTTGCGAACCAAGGGTTTCACAAAGGGAAGAAGCACTTGCTGAAGAATATAAAGAGGAGACGCAAATCCAGCGAGCATAGAGGAACATCGGGTAGTACTGTCACCTCTGATTACCAGAAAGCTGAAAATGAAGTGGAACTCAAAACGCTTAAGAAGGACCAGGAGGCGTTGAAGACCAAGATCCTTAAACTAAGAGAAGAGCGGGAGAACTTTCAGCATGAGATTGAGTAGGTCACTGAGCGGGTTCGCCATGCCGAGTGCAGGAACCAGCAGATATTCCTCTTCCTCACAAAAGCAGCCAAAAGCCCCAACTTTGTCCAGCATTTAATCCGGAAGAAGAGGCAGAAGAGAGATTTAGAGACTTGTGAATCCAGCAAGAAAAGCAAATTGCTTGGTCCCGATGCTGAAGCCACCAAATGCTTGAACGAAGCAATGGATCACATGATTCAAAGCCCAAACGTTGATTGCCTGAGAATCAGTGATGATTTGGCACAGATGGAGCATTGGCCAAATAGGGTCATGCCGGAGGATTTTGACACCATTCAGATGCACAACCCGTGGCCTTCAATGGATGTTGAAGATTTCAGAGTTTCGCTGGGTCAGACGCCCGATCAGATGGCCAGAGCTAGTCCTTCTGATTTGTCTTCGGTATTCCATGAGATTTCCGAGAAACTCCTCGGGGAAGACGTGGTTATTGGCGATGACGCAGACAACATAGAAGTAGAAGACCACCTGACAGTGAATGACATGGGAATTAATCTTGAACTCGAGGGTCTGATTGATGGATTGGGTACACAAGGGAACTGATGGAGCAAGCAGTGAGGCTGATGCCCTAAATTTCCATGTACTCCCGCGCTGCCCTTTCTGTTATTTTCGTGCCCTTTTGGGTTCCTTTTTGTTATTTTAAGCTGGACATCAGAATCATTGTTGCTGCTGTTTTTTGTGACCCAGATCACATAATGCAGCTTTTGCATAGTTGGAGAGAGTTTCTGGAGGGAAGCAACCATTCGCTTCACGGCATGAAGGTATATGTGCCGGAAACAGGAAAGAAGAAGAATCCAACCAATGAACTAGGTTTTGGTGGGTCAATGGAATATGCTTGTGTACATTTGTTGTAGTTTCTTACTTTATCATCGTTGTATCAAAGTCCTCCCAATGTTCTTTTCTCAATTTTGCACTAACTTTTTCTTTCTTCTTTCTGCGCTTGTGTTGTTACCAGTTATGTATAAATAAAAGCGTTTATAGTGCGAAAAAGTTCATGTTCACTTTTTATGGGAAGAGCTTTCCGAGATGTTTTACATGACCAAATGCTAACCAGAAGTTACAAGACATGTCCATGTATTCGCTACTGGGAGACATGTTTCTTTCTTTTTTTTCTTTTCTGTTTAAACTCAGTGTGCTTCTTGTGAATCTAATATGTGTGCTTATTGCAAGCTTCAATGTGCCAAGAAGGGAGACCTATCCAAGTTGGCGAACGCTTCTGTAACCTTGGACTACTTACGCTATTCGACTAAACTTGTTGACTCCGTGTCGATCGAAAGTCAGTAACCTTCGTTACCGTCAGCATTTGGTACTCTCGATAGCTTCAATAGTTCACTGAAAACCTTTGCTTTGGTGTAATGAACCGCACGAAGCCAAGCCTCAACCACTGATTGACTTGGGCTACCTTTAACTCGGAGATCTACTCTCCTCTGACCTGCCAAGGAGTTCTTTACCAGTCCTAGTCTCATCTATCTAATCGACGAGCTGTTCCAATCACTGCTGGATGTGATTGATATCATAATTGGACCTTGTTCATGAGGACACTACTTAGTCAAGAGGACCTAATTCAAATTGCTCAAAATTAAAGGAGATCAAATGCAAAGCATTGGAAATCACACATTCTTCTAATAACTTAAGCTTTTGAAATAATTGGCGACGGTCTCACAAAATCTCATGTGGTATCAAAACTGGAGATTCTGAATTCATATCTTTACAAGCCTTATTTGCTTTCCCAATTAAATATGTCCACTTTTAATATAATGTAAAATGACCAATCTAAGCATGAGAGAGAGTGTTAGAATAATTTAAGTAATAGCCATACTCTTATCTAATGGCTTAAGCTTTTAGAATAGTTAGCAGTGATCCCACAAAATCTCATAAGCATATTCTTTAGCATTAGAGTTTTAATCCTTCAAAATGGTTGGCAAAGCTTTTCGTGAAAATTTCAAATAGCTTTATGAAAGGAGGTCGTTCTTTTAAAAGAGTCCTCAAAGTGAATATTTTCTTTAATTAGTCTCTAAAGTGGGTGACTAAGTACCAAAATTACTCCTAGCTTACTAGCCGACTATCGTTGATCATTGAGCATGTGCATATCATGTGGCACTTTCTATTAACGCTAATAATACAACTAGATCGAGTGAATAAGTTTATTTTCAAAACATAACAAATTTTCATGGAATTACTCAATCTAGGTTGATAGATGCAGGAATAGTAGATGATATAAGATGCAAGATACTTCCATTAGATAAATGATAAAATAAGTAAAGAAATAGAACACGATGCACTCAGATTTTTATGATGGTTTGGTTTATGCCAAGCCTACATCCATTCTCCCAAACTAATAGCAATCAATAGGCCGGAGTCCACTCATAATTTAGTGAGTAGTTAATACGTAACACAATTGCTTATGTTCAAAATAGATAGATCCCACTATCAATAAACAATTTCTACCTACATGCTTGTACACTCTTCAAATTACAAATTAAAGTGAGTAATGACAACTCTCAAAAGAGTATATCACTATAGATCATGCTCACAACATAAAGAGAATGTGACTATATCTGTATCCATAACTTTCTTAGTTTTATGTATTATATTCAACGGGTATTAATCTTCTTATATAGTCTTCGATAGGGGTGAGCATAATTTCATGATAGAACCTAGAACCTAAGAAGCAAACCGATAGGAACTTGTCCAGTTCCAGGTTTAAGATATACAAGGTGAGTTCCAAGTTTAAAAAATTGATGAATCTGTTTCGACGGGCAAGTTCTAACTTCTAAGTTGGTGAAACATGGAACCTGGAACCTATAACCTAGAGTCTAGAACAAATTTTTATGTTTTTCTTGGTTTATGTCTTCCCGTGATTCTGCGGTATTTCATGCCATTGGATGATGAGTGCATAATCTGGAACCACTAATCTGAGCTTCCATTTTATGACAGAGACTTTTACTTTGTTGATATTTCATTTTTTTTCGTGTGTCTAAATATAAATTATGATCAATGAATCATAGTAACAAACGATGATTATTAAATGTGATAATTCGCTGTAATCATTTAATTAATAATAAATGTGAAACCTTGGTGAACTGAAACCAACCTTGGAACCTATTACAAGGTAAGTTCCAGATTCTAAATTATGTATGGTAGGTTCCAGGTTCTAAAAAAATGCGAAACATTTCCCAATTGGTAGGTTTCAAGTTTCAGATTTCAGGTTCCAGGCGGAACCTTCACAGAATTTGGAACCGTTCATCCCTAGTCTTCAACCTCCAAGTCAATCGTTAGAGAATCTCTAAGAAAATCAATTAGTAGTTGGAATTTATGAACATAATTACCGTGAAATCCGGTCGTCCATATAATCAAATTTTCGAGGTAATGATGAGGTTTCCCTAAATAAAGTAAGTTATATGCGTTAATAATCTCTTCTTCTAATTGATCAAATAACATAGGTAACAATAAAATTGATTTTTCTCCATATTTTCAATTCGATTTTCTAGGCCCCAAAATTAGCTATTTATTCATTTTTACACAAATTAAATCAAATGAATCTTCGGGTCTCCTAATCCAAATTGTGTAAACATGTGAAAAAAAAATATATTTTTTTTCTCCTCAGTTTATATAACGAGCTACTTTTATAAGCAATTTTATGAGTCTATCCAAACTTCCTGTTGATAATTGCCTTACTTATTGCTGCCCATTTCTTCTTGAGTACGCTACTACTCAAGACTTCACTCAACATTCATCTTGTCATGGTACCTCCAAGTCCTAACAAACTTCCCATTCGTCACTAAGATCGACAAGAGTCTACCCGAGGGCATGAAGCGCAAGTTCTCGATACTGGGGAGGCTGATAAAGGTGTCGAAGTCAACAACGGGGTGAAGCAGAATGAAGAAGATGTTGTAGTGAGGAAGATGAAGAAAGAAAGAGAAAGACAATAAAAATAGATAAATAAATAAGAAGCCTCTTTGATGAAAATGTCCGCTGATCATGACCTTGGGAAGTGTCACATGTCATGCACATGTTTGCCGGCGTATGCTGAGGGTTATTTATTTATAATGAAGCCTATTTTCAAGACTTTTTGAGAATACGTCCAATTCCAAGGGCTATATACCGAATCTTTTGGAGAATCTGCGACAAAAGTGGGATCAATTTCAAAGTTCCTGCCTCATTATTGAGAAGAGGAAGAAAAATGCGCACATTCGAACTTTGACCACCGAAATCAGGCCACCTAAAGCCCGCCCCAATAGATATTATTATCTATATTTGGTGCATCTTTTCAGTACATAACAGATGTGACTCCTACCAAATTCGGACAAAGATGTGATGAGATAAAGCGGATGCCCACGAATGACGGACCAAGACAAATGAAAGCTCCAACCCCATTATGTTCCCAAAAGGTAATCACTCCCTTAACGTCTCTCTTAAGGCTAACGTCTCTCTTAAGGCCATCTCATGTTCACGTTAAGACATTTGAAAGCTAATTTCTCAACCATCCCTTTCCGTTCTAAATAAATTCTTGAATGAATGCCATAAAAGATCCCAAGTCCATATTACTCCAAATTGATTTATAATTCTCCATAAACTGATACATTGGTGATGTATATACCTTTCATGAACTTATGTCAAATTTTAGTATAAAATTACTGAGTTAGATGATACGTGACATTAACTCAATTGATATGAGAAGTCCACATGGAAATCCATATTAATCTATGATGAATTTATTATAGATGTATCGGTTTGAATTTTTTGAGGCGATTTGGGATTTTTTATGATACTAATCCCAGATTCTTCCTATGTAGAGACCAAGAGTGCGCATGATGTATGTGTATCCCTACACATATTGGGCAAACATAATCCTCAGTTTCATGCATTGAAGTGGCACGTTATTTGTGCCCTACGAGAAAGACTCTGCTAATGGCAGTGAACTACATGCAAGTGAGGAGTGTCTTGGTTCCCAAATATTTACTATATTTCATGTTACCATGAAGTGACAAACGCTCAAAGTTAAAATGTTTGGAGCTGGTCTCACATTTAGCACATAAGAAGATAAAGCAAAAGCTTCAATTAGAGATTAATCAAGTAGTCAACGTAAACAAAATCCCCTTCCTTTTTGCAAGAAAAGTGTGTTAACACATCGCAACAGACTGCTATCTGGCTCTGGCCCCGATGTTTTCAACCAAGAATTACTCTATATGCTCTATATCCAACATGGGCTCTTATTTCAAGCATCCCCATGTCAAGAAGGGAGAAGTTGATTGATGGTACACCGGAATTGGACCTTTTTAATGAGAACCTTACTTTAGTCAATGGTAGTAATCATTTAGTTGGTCAAAACTACAGCAGATTAGATGAAGGGCATACGTTTAAGCATTGGAGTTGTAATTCCTCAAAACAATGTTAAAACATGATAGGATAAGCTCATACAAAATTTAATAGTGTTACGATATGATGCGGGATGAATTATGTACAGTTTTTTTTTGCTAATTAAGATAATGATTCTTAGAAATTTATGTTGAGAGAAATAAAATTGGAACTTTCTTTTAATCAAATAGGAAGTATATGTTAGATACTATAAAGGAGGAGAGAATGACACAAAGCAAACTTAATAATTTCCCAATAAAACTCAAAAGTTGAAATTATCAAGGATTTTTTAATGCACGCGCCGAGTCAATTTATGAAAAACCGAAAGAAGGGCATTTGACATTTAAAATTTCTTATGGGTTGAGAAATTTTCTATCGCCAAATAATGATTTGAAAGTCCAGGCATATTACGACAAAAATTGTAGCAAAACTAAGTTTCCAATTACCGTACAAGATAAATAGAACTCTATTATCATCCTGTCGGAGATAAGATGCAACAAGGACCTGTGAAGCCAGGCCACGGGCCTACGAGATTACAGCTAGGCAATAGGAAAGGAGACTTTTGAAGATATTGCAAAAAAGCTTGGGATGAAGGAATTCAAGGCAACAGCTTGAGGGGAACAATTATGAAGGCCATTTGGATTGTGGGGTCGTACGAGATCGGACGTTTGGCATCCTAACTCCTGCTTTGAATTGTTGCACCTTGCGACAGACTGCTGTCTGGCTCTGACCGATGTTTTTTCGACCCAGATTCGCTCTATCCGCTAGACAAACAGACTACCGTCTGGCTCTATAGGCTCTGGCCGATTCTCCCTCCAATGAGACAGACCTTTGACGACCCAGGTTAGGCCAGGTGTCCTCCGAAGAGAGAGCTTATCCACCACATTCATTGCATCTTTGACAAACATCAATTACTAGAAGATGTGGCTTGTACCAATGACCACCCAAGCTAGGCCAGGTGTCCTCCTGTTAAAGCCTGCCTCAAGAGACTTTCGTCTCCATTCGGGACACCCTTTGAGCACACAAATCGGACAAAAGACGCGGATTGGGCCCGATCTTCCATGAACCTTCGGAAAAGAGGGGTCTAACTTGTCTTAATCTAAGCAAGAAGTCCTGAGTCAACATTTTTCCAGATTTATCTGGATCCTTCTTATGTGATCCCCATGCTTTCCAAATTCCTATGGAATCCATTAATAATATCATGTTGGATTTGTTTATGATGTAAAGAAAAATTTGAGGTAAAAATAATTTAGGATATTTTGTGATTTTTTGTTTGCTTTTTTTGCCTATTGGCTTTGCATCTGTGTAACAGCAAACGCCTCCTAGCGATATCAGTTGCAGGAGGAAAGAGGGGCGATGATCGATACCGAAACAGATAAGTGTGTACAAAACAAGAACAATTTTTTTTGTAAAGTATGCGTGAATATCACAACTAGGTGCATAAAAACTTTGGGCATCTTGATTGGAAATCACCCAATTTGTCCGTTTATTTCAACACAAGAATAAGCTTTCCTCTAGCATCAACATATCAATTGCTTGAGTTGCATCATTTCCTTTGGCAAAGAAGGAAAGTTATTTCCCAAATCCTATTTAACTTGGTTAAATCAGAGATGGGATATGGCTTCTTAGTTTTGAGACTAGCAGCATCACATAGATTGTTCTTCAAATGAGAAATGAACGACCAGTTCATTTGAAAAATTTATCTTGCAAAAGGTGGAGGCACTGACATAAGTTAGTGATTCCTCTGCTGCCAACAAATCCATTTGCCACAAAACTCAAGCGGATATATAACAAGGAAAATAACGTAGATTAACCTAGGAACCCAACTAAAAAGGCTAAGCCGATAACATTGAACTCAGCAAACACCTAAATGAAACCATAAAAAGGGGGATAACTCGCAAGATCTTCGTTGTCATCCTAATATGATCAATGTGATCATTGTCATGCTAGACACTGGAAATTTTTCATTGAGAAAGTTTCAAGTTGCAAAGGAAGAAATGGAGCCTCAACCAGACTAGTGGTTATATAACAAGGGACTGTTTGAATAAGATATGCTTCAAGAAAGCTCATCTTAGAAGTCACTCTCTCTCTTGTTCGCACACATGCACTCCCCACAAATTTGTAAGATGATGGCCATTGATAGCATGAAGAAAGTGGCAAATGAGTTCTAAAGCACCACAACTCTATCAATATGAACATCTGAGATCAATGCCAATGCACCTTCCACCTATGACTCCATAAGGAACGCTAAGAGTGCTAAACAAATAATATGCTGGAGCTTGCAAAGAGCATTTATGTAAACAAAGAACTTCTGTAGGGTATGCAACCTTTGCTCTGACACTAATTGTAGAGTGCGTAGCTTTAAAATATACGAAAGCGTTAAAATACTCAAATGAAATTAATCAATACAAGCACACTAAGCTATTATATCTTCCCTTCTCGATTACGGAGGGATAACTCGCTCATACAGAGCTAATGAGGCTGCAGTCTCTCACTTAGAAGTTCACCGTTGCACCTGGTGACTTCTTGTTTCAAAGCTCTCACTGCTGGAGGCTTCCCTGAAGCTCACATGCGTGTGGCTTCCTTAAAGCTCACCTTTGCTGTGGCCCTCTCTAGCCTGAGCTCTCTGCCTGCATGTGGCTTGAGGCCCTCTCTGGCCTGAGGCTCCTTGCCTGAGGCACTTCTCCCTGTTGACCTGAGGCTGCGGTGCCTCTATGTGAGGCCTTTCGGCCTAAGCTCAAATGCTTCACGTACTGCCATATTTATAAGAGTTCCACCGCCTGGACTCCATTGCCTGGACTCTACCGCCTTTGACTTCAACATGCAAGCGCTGAAGTTGAACTTTTCTTCTTGGCTAAGAGTCAACAATTGTGGACTGCAACTTTTCCTTCACGTCCAAGTACTAGCAAGTTGAACTTTGCTTCCTGCTCCTTGAAGGCTCCAGTAACTACTATAATATTATTATAATTTGTGCCCCTTCATTCCTTCATGCGTAATGGACTTTCATTTTCTTCTTTGGCGGTTTAAGAGGTGGCGCTGCAGGACACTTCTCTTTGGCTTCTTATTATTATATTAGGTGTTGACTCCAACAACTTCTTGGGAGATAGCAATTAATCCAAGAGCAAAGGATGCTTCTCCAAGTTAAGGTTCTCTTCTTTTGGCTTGTTCCAGTATCTTGACTGTAATTTTTATCTTTTGGCGAAGGCTTTCCTTGCTCGACAGACTCCAGGCAGTCTGCAGCTTTTGTGTGCCTCTTACATAGGTGGAGCTTTTCTAACATCCAGAGTGAGATGAGAAGGCTGTGCGTCCTTCGTGAGGAGAGCCAATATAATCTTTGGCTCTTTCCTCATCGCAGCGACGTGCAAAACTGTGAAGCCTCTTGCATTTCTATTATTCACATCGGCAATTCCGAGATCAAGAAGTTCCGGTCATGGTCTCCGGATCACAGTATGCTCAGGCATAGTGAAGTGCATATGCATCATCCAGAGTGGTATAGCACTCCCTCGTCAAAGATAGCATGAGGCAAGCCTTTCTCTAAAGTTACAGTTTCGAGATCAGATCTCACAAAAATTTCTATACAAAGTGCCAGCAATCCGTGACTTTCATCACTGCATACCCGTGCAGCGGATAGCACAAGCAAAATGTCGTCTGGGGCAACCTTGTGAGAATGTCAAGTAGGCGCCTCTGCAAACGATCGAGTCTGATTCAGTTATGCTGCATGTGACCAAAACAAAAAAATCCAGCATCTCTAGCTGTAATCACTGATGTGGATTTCTTTATCGTAGTCTCCTCAGCTAGTTTCTTTTGCAGCTACTGCTGCGCTACTGAGCAGTTTGACAATGGACAGGATCCCCCTCCAGGCAAATCATCGTATTGAAGGGGATGTCGAAATAAACAATTCTCCCTATGAATAATATCAAATAGGACGGGAACTAATCAACCATAAAGTTGACACAACCGACCCATAGTCAATTTATACTGCAGAAGGCTAAAATGAAAGAGCTCCAAATTGTCAGGTGCTCTTTACTAAAGTAGGTCATAGGTCTAATCAAAATGATCTCCCTTTCTAATAGGCCTTAGCATTACCATATAAGAATAATTATGGCACACATGATATTATCTAAATACTGAAAAGTTACAATTATTATGAGAAGTTGCAACTTTTATGAAGATAGAATATTTTATGACGTGACATCCTGAATTTTGTACGCGCTACAATAATATAATATGATTTTCGTGACTGCAATCACCCAGAATACTTTGCTTTGAGATTAAGTGGATAGATATCATCACTATGTTGGTGAGTAGAATGAAGGTAATTAAATCCAGCCATAGTAGTTGTAGAGAATGGCTGGTGTACTTTGAGTTTCATATTTTATGATATTCAAGTTTCAATTTCATTGAATTGATATTTTCCTAATTTTTGATATCTTTCATTGATTATTTTAGTGAATTCAAAATATTTTGAAATTCACCAATGTTTAAAATCAAATGTTTAGAACAAAAATATTACTAGATGCACAAATTTTTAGAATTAGAATTTCAAAACTACAATATTTTCAAATGCACGGATATTTAGAATTAGATGTTCATAATGAATATTGGTTAACTAAATCTCTATTTGTCTTCGTTTGGCACACTTCTCTTTTCTCTAACAAAATTTTTAAACCTATACTTTGGTTTGAGACATTGAAATTGGTAGTTTTGACATCATGCATGAAATCATCAATTTCAACTATTGTTCATTAATGTTTTGGGTGATTCATCCCTATAGTTCATCAATGGTTTGGGTGATTCATGCCTATAGTTCATGATTGTTTTGGTGATTCATGCATACAATTGGCCATAGAAGAAGAGCTCATCTTCATTTCCATCAAAATATCTTCTTGTGGCAAAATTTCATTGGGCCATTTGCGCCCTAGCTATCTACTTAGGGCCACTTGAAGCATTTCTATTGGAACACATACTGTAATATATGGGCTTTAAAAAAAATAATAAAAGGAAAAGAAAGGGTTGAAAAGTCAAAAAGGAAGTTGAAGGAGAACTGTGGAACCTTCGGTTGTGTTTTAAAAAGATAGAGAGAGGGAGAGAAAGAGAAGAGCACGGGCATAAGTAGGGGAAAGCAAGAAACAGGGGAGAGGAGAGAAAGAAGAGAAAGAGAAAATGGAAAAAAGGGAAAAATTTTAGTGCGCTTGTGATCCGGACACCTCATCAAGCTGACTCAAGTGTGTTTTGCAACGCCAGTAAGAAATTGAAGCTTTTAATCACCTACTTGAAGCAATCGCCGCAATTAGGGCTCGAAAGTCGGATTTCTTGGATATTTGTGTGGCGAAGCCCGATTTTTGAGTCGTTGACTGTATATTTTTATAGAAATGGTACTTTGGGATGTTGTGAAGCTATAGCATCTTACGGATCGTGATTTGAGCTTGCGGTTTGTCCGGAATGAAATTTTAAAGTTGGGGACACAATCTGGAACTATAGCAAACAATAGCTTCGAGCCTTTTTTTTTTGTTGTTTTCGGTACTGTTTGGGGCGGTTGAGTTGGGGTTGTTGTTGTACGTTAAGAGAGCTTTCTAAAGACTATAAGATGGCTTGAAACCGAATTTTGTGGAGGAAGTTATGGCATGACGAAGTTGGCGCATGGGCTGCGCCTAGCGGAAAATGATGGGTTTCCGCTAAATGTGAGCTTTTGTGGCACATAGGTGTTGTTTTATCGACTAATAGGCCTAGTATAGGCGAGTCGTTATAAGAATATCCTTTTTACTCGGCCTTTTGATATTGTTTTTCCGTTAATTGTTAGGGATCCGAGTGTGTGGTTCGAGTATGCGTTGTAGTTGATTTTTGGCTTTTCCCAGGTGAGAGACTATTTCTTCTTTGTATTTTAAACTCATGTTTTGAGAAACGTGGTGGATTATATATTCTAGGAGCTGATAAAAAGCATATTTTGTTGCATAAAACATGATCGAGCTATTACTGCATTTTTTGTTGTTCGAAGGGAGTTATATTTCGACTTCGATTTGAATGGTTGTTTGAAAAAGGATTTGTGAAATTCTTTATGAAAGAATCTTGAAATGTTTTGGAGAATGCTTTGATATTTATATATCAAATTTTGAGTTGTGATATGACTTTCTTTCTGATGTTGGATTACTGGATATTGTGATTGGTGGTTGGTGCTCAATGTCTCTATGGACCCTGAGGGGTGTGTGGTTATGCGCATACTAGTCTAGGATATCCTTGTGGGCCAAGCCACCAGCTAATAATAGATGGAGACCTTGCCAGGGGGGAATCTTGGTCGTCTTGTCACGGGCGTTATGCGTGACCATGGTTAGACATTTGAGCATGAAATGGGTCAATAGAGTGGACCATTGACATATGACTTGAGTTTAGTCGATGGAATGGACCATCGATATATGATTTGATGAGATTGATCAATAGAATAGACCATTGATACATGTTTTATGAGATTGACTAATGGATTGGACCATTGGTATCTTTGGTATTTGAGTTACGATTGTGTTTTAAATGTGCATAGTGATTTCTCGATCCGCTTAGAAGAAATGTGTTACTCACTGAGCCGTGGTAGCTCACTCCTCTCATCTACTTGTTTTTCGGGTTCTTCAGCGAGTCGCGAGTAGGCGTGAGCATTTGTTCGGGGAGAACTTTTGTGGTGGAAATTTTTTGGTATGACTTGTGAATAATTGATAAGCTTATAAGTTAGTCTTTGCAAAAGGTATATGTTTTGGTTCGGTGGATTGTAGAAATACTCTGATATTGTAACCAAATGCCCTTTTTGTCATATATATATGGATGTATATATGTTGATATCGGGTTGAATCTTGGTTATGTTGAGGCTGCGTCCTTTGGTGAAAGGACGGCCGTGTCATGCCCTTGTTCTTATGGATTGGGGTGTGACATTTGTTGGTATCAGAGCTTAGGTTTTGATTTGTTTGGGTAGATGTGGGACGATGTGAGATTGTGTGATAGATTTTTAACGCGTTAGCCTTTTAGATACTAAGTTGTAGCTCCATTCTCACATTCACGTGATCATGCGTGACTCGGAGACACTTGCTTCGCTTCGTAGAAATAGTAAAGGCAGGCAAGTTGTCGCCCCTGATGCTAGAGACACGCCTCAAGCTTCTTGAGGTGCGTCTTTAAGGAGGAGACGGGAGGATCGGCATGATGGAAGTCCTGACTCACATGAAGTCAGGGAAGTTAACCAACGGTTGTTTCCCCCGACTGACTTCGAGCAAGCCATGATTCATTGGTATCGTCAAGCAAAGGAATTAAGTGGAGATGGAGCAACTGGCTCATACACCTTTGCCCAATTCAAAGAGGCGAAACCACCCACTTATGATGGGAAAGCTGATCCTCTTGCTGCTGAGCAATGGACTAGAAAGATTGAGGGGATCTTTGAAGCTAAAGGTGTTCTTGAAGACAAGAAGGTTAGCTTTGCTTCTCGATACTTAGAAGGCGAGGTAGAGCATTGGTGGGAGGGAATGAGGCCAGCCCTTGGAGATAGGGGTGGTGCTATAGCTTGAGAGGACTTTAAGTAGGCTTTCAATGCCCAATTCTTCCCAGTGTCATTTCAGGCAAAAATGAAGAGTGATTTTATACACATATCTCAAGGCGACTCCACGGTTTTGGAGTATTCAGCCCGTTTTAATCAGATGAGTAGATTTGTTGAGCAATATGTGTCTAATGAGCAAGATAAGGCTGATCACTTTCAAAGGGGGCTCCGATATGAAATTGGTTCTACACTCACACATCTAGCATTGACATCTTATAAAGACATGCTGGAACGAGCCATAAGAGTGGAACAAAAGATTTTGGAGTGTGAGGTACAAAGTGTACCTCAGCATAAGAAGTTGAGATCCACTGACTATCAGGATAGCGGTGTCGGTGGCAGCGGAAAGAGGAAAGCTTTAGAATTCAGAATAATCCAGGCCATTGTACTACCTGTGGGAGACGACATAGCGGTCCTTGTTACCGCAAGAGAGGAGCATGTTTCACTTGTGGAAAAATGGGACATATGGCACGTGATTGTCCAACACAGAAGAATGCCCTTGGAGATAGTAGAGTATGTTTTGTATGTGGGCAACCTGGACATTAAGCCTATACTTGTTCTATGAGGAAGACTGGCCCTCCAGTTGATAAGCCACAAGAAGGCCAGCAAAGGCAAAGGATGACTGGGAAAGTTTTTACGATGACAAGGAGAGGATGCGGCGGCTTCTAATACAGTTGTTGCAGGTAATATTTCTATTGCCTCGCAACCTGCTTATGCATTGTTTGATCCCGGTGCCACGCATTCCTTTACTTCCATTGACTTTGCAAAGAAACTTGATGTATTGCCTAAGCTTCTAAAATATGAATTGTAATACTCCCACTGTGTGATTTCTTGATTGCTGATCGTGTTTTCAAGAATTGTTTGTTGCGAATTGATGATGTACCATTGCCTGTGGATTTGGTGGAGTTAGATATACGGGATTTTGATGTTATTCTAGGGATGGATTGGTTATCAAAATATCATGCCACTGTTGATTGTTATTCAAAGAAAGTTATTTTTCAACCTCCAAATCAACCCGAATTCTCTTTTTCGGGAAGTTATAAAGGTACTTTTCCAAGGTTGATTTTAGCTATGCAAGCAAGGAAGCTTTTGAGAAAGGGTTGTTGCGGTTATTTGGCTTGTGTAAAAGACACAAGTAAGGAGATGGTAAAGCTAGAAAATGTTCATGTTGTCAGAGAATTTCTTGATGTATTTCCTGAAGATTTACCTGGCTTGCCTCCTGATAGAGAGATAGAGTTTTGTATTGATTTAATGCCTGGTACAACACCTATCTCTAAGACTCCATATCGGATGGTGCCTTCTAAATTGAGTGAATTGAAAACACAACTGCAAGAGCTTTTCGATAAGGGTTTTATCAGGCCTAGTGTATCGCCTTGGGGAGCTCCTGTCCTATTTGTGAAGAAGAAAGACGGTAGTATGTGACTTTGCATAGATTACCAAGAACTTAACAAGGTGACGATAAAAAATAAATATCCTTTGCCCCGGATTGATGATTTTTTGATCAACTTCAAGGGGCTCAGGTATTTTCTAAGATTGACCTTCGTTCTAGGTATCATCAGTTGAAGATAAAAGTTGACGATATGCCAAAGACCGCTTTTAGAACAAGGTATGGGCATTATGAATTTCTTGTCATGCCTTCCGGGTTAACAAATGCACTTGCGGCTTTCATGGATTTGATGAACAGGGTATTCAAGCAATTTCTTGACAGATTTATTGTGGTATTCATTGATGATATTGTGGTGTATTCGAGGAGTCTGGGAAAACATGAACAACACTTGAGAGTTGTTGTACAAATTTTGCGTGAAAAGAAGTTGTATGCTAAATTTAGTAAGTGTGCCTTCTGGCTTGATCATATAGAATTCTTGGGTCATGTAATATCAAAGGATGGTATCTCAGTTGATCCAAAGAAAGTTGAAGCAGTTGTTCAATGGAATCGCCCGACCAATGTCACGGAGGTAAGAAGTTTTCTTGGGTTAGCAGTTATTACAGGCGATTTATAGAAGGGTTTTCTAAAATTGCTAGTCCACTTACTCGCTTAACTCAGAAGGGAGTTAAATTTGTGTGGTCAGATCAATGTAAGCGCAGTTTCCAAGAGTTGAAGAGGCGATTAGTGTCAGCTCCTATATTAACTTTGCCTTCAAGAACTGGTGGCTTTATAATTTATTGCAATGCATCTAAGGAAGGTTTAGGTTGTGTTCTTATGCCGGATGGTAAAGTTGTGGCATATGCCTCTAGACAATTGAAGGCTCATGAGAAGAACTATCCTACTCATGATCTGGAGTTGGTGGCGGTTGTGTTTTCCTTAAAAATATGGCAGCACTACTTGTATGGTGAAAAATGTGAAGTCTTTACCCATCACAAGAGTTTGAAATATATTTTTACTTAGAAAGAACTTAACATGAGATAGAGGAGATGGCTAAAACTTTTGAAGGATTATGACTTATCCATCAATTACCATCTAGGTAAATCTAACGTGGTAGCTGATGCCTTGAGTCGCAAATCCTCTGGAAATATGGCAGCATTGCTCACTTCTCAAAAGCCTATTCTTGAGGATATGAGAAAGCTGGACTTGGAGGTTTTGGTCCATTGGCTTGGTGCTCGATTAGCTAATCTTCGAGTACAACCGACGTTGATTGACGACATCAAGGCTAAACAAAATGAAGATCCTCAATTGGAAAAGATCAGAGAAGGTGTGGAAGCTGGAAAACAAGATGACTTTAGTATCCACGTAGATGGGTCATTGAGGTTTCGTGGTCGGTTATGTGTTCCCGATGATTCATAATTGAAAAAGGAGATATTACAAGAAGCTCATAGCACTAGATTCTCGATCCATCCAGGGAGCATGAACATGTACAAGGATTTGAGGGGAAATTTTTGGTGGATCAATATGAAGAAAGGTATTGTGAAGTTTGTCGACCAATGTCTAATTTGCCAACAAGTGAAAATTGAGCATTAGAAATCAGGTGGCCAGCTGCACCCACTTGAAGTACCTAAATGGAAGTGGGAGTATATTACCATGGATTTCATTGTCGGCTTACCGAGGACGCCTAGTGGTAAGAATGCCATATGGGTGATTGTTGATCGATTGACTAAATCTGCACACTTTTTGTCTTATCGATTTGGTCTTTCACTTGAAGACATGGTGAAGCGATACGTTAATGAGTTAGTGAGACTTCATAGAGTTCCAATGAGTATTGTTTCCGATAAAGATCCCAGGTTTGTGTCCAACTTTTGGAAGAGTTTACAAGGGGCGTTAGGTACTCAACTCATCTTTAGCACATCTTTTCACCCACAGACGGATGGTCAGTCGGAGAGAACTATTCAGACATTAGAGGATATGCTACGATCTTGCGTTATTGACTTTGGTGGTTCGTGGGACTAACATTTACACTTGGCAGAGTTTTCTTATAATAACAGCTATCATTCTAGCATTAAGATGGCTCCTTTTGAAGCTTTGTATGGGCATAAATGTAGGACTCCTGTTTGCTAGGATGATGTTGGTGAGAAAAGATTAACCGGCCCTGAATACATACAACAATTAGAAGAGAAAATCAGACTCATTCGAGAGCATTTGAAAACAGCACAAAGCCGTTAGAAAAGTTATGCGGACCTTAAAAGGCACAATGTAGAATTTAATGTAGGAGACCATGTATTCTTGAAGGTTTCTCCTATGAAGGGCGTCATGAGATTTGGCACACATGGTAAATTAAGCCCAAGGTATGTGGGACCATTTTTGATATTAGAAAAAATTGGTGAAGTTGCTTATAAACTGGCTCTACCACCAGCATTATCTGGAGTCTATAATGTGTTCCACGTGTCCTTATTACGGAAATATGTGCCAAGTCCTGATCACATTTTGGATTTTACACCGTTGAAGTTGAGAGAAAACTTATTATACGAAGAGCAGCCCATTCGTATTATTGACAAAAATGATCAAGGTGTTACAACGACGCACTATTCCTTATGTGAAGATCCAGTGGCAAAATCACACGGAGAGAGAGACCACTTGGGAACTCGAGGAAGAGGCAAGACGCAAATACTCTCACTTGTTTCATGATTGAGGTACTTGTAAATTTCGAAGACGAAATTTTTTAAGGAGGGGAGAATGTAATAAATGGGCTTTAAAAAAAATAATAAAAGGAAAAGAAAGGGTTGAAAAGTAAAAAAGGAAGCTGAAGGAGAACTGTGGAACCTTCGGCTGTGTTTTAAAAAGATAGAGAGAGGGAGAGAAAGAGAAGAGCACGGGCAGAAGTAGGGGAAAGCAAGAAACGGGGGAGAGGAGAGAGAAGAGAAAGGAAAAAAGGTAAAAAAAAGGGAAAAATTTTGGTGGCTCATGATTCGGATGCCTCATCAAGCTGACTCAAGTGTGTTTTGCAATGCTGGTAAGAAATCGAAGCTTTTAATCACCTACTTGAAGCAATCGCCGCAATTAGGGCTCGAAAGTCGGATTTCTTGGATATTTGTGTGGCGAAACCCGATTTTTGAGTTTTGAGCTGTATATTTTTATAGAAATGGTACTTTGGGATGTTGTGAAGCTATAGCATCTTACGGATCATGATTTGAGCTTGCGGTTTGTCCGGAATGAAATTTTAAAGTTAGGGACGCAATCTGGAACTGTAGCGAACAGTAGCTTCGAGCCTTCTTTTTTTTTTTTTTTTTGCAGTACTATTTTGGGGCCGCTGAGTTGGGGTTGTTGTACATTAAGAGAGCTTTCTAAAGACTATAAGATGGCTTGAAACCGAATTTTGTGGAGGAAGTTATGGCGTGACGAAGTTGGCGCATGGGCCGCGCCTAGTGGAAAATGATGGGTTTCCGCTAAATGTGAGCTTTTGTGGCGCATAGGGGTCATTTTATCGACTAATAGGCCTAGTATAGGCGAGTCGTTATAAGAATATCCTTTTTACTCGGTCTTTTGATATTGTTTTTTCGTTAATTGTTAGGGATCTAAGTGCGTGGTTTGAGTATGCGTCGTAGTTGATTTTTGGCTTTTCCCAAGTGAGTGAGACTATTTCTTCTTTGTATTTTAAACTCATGTTTTGAGAAATGTGGTGGATTATATATTCTATGAGTTGATAAAAAGCATATTTTGTTGCATAAAACATGATCGAGCTATTACTGTCTTTTTTGTTGTTCGAAAGGAGTTATATTTCGACTTCGATTTGAATGGTTGTTTGAAAAAGGATTTGTGAAATTCTTTTTGAAAGAATCTTGAAATGTTTTGGAGAATGCTTTGATATTTATATATCAAATTTTGAGTTGTGATATGACTTTTTTTCTGATGTTGGATTACTGGATATTGTGATTGGTGGTTGGTGCTCAATGTCTCTATGGAGCCTAAGGGGTGTGTGGGTATGCCCATACTAGTCTAAGATATCCTTGTGGGTCGAGCCACCTGCTAATAATAGGTGGAGACCTTGCCAGGGGAATCTTGGTCGTCTTGTCACGGGCATTATGCGTGACCATGGTTAGACATTTGAGCATGAAATGGGTCAATAGAGTGGACCATTGACATATGACTTGAGTTTAGTCGATGGAATGGACCATCGATATATGATTTGATGAGATTGATCAATGGAATAGACCATTGATACATGTTTTATGAGATTGACTAATGGATTGGACCATTGGTATCTTCGGTATTTGAGTTATGATTGTATTTTAAATGTGCATATTGATTTCTCGATCCGCTTAAAAGAAATGTGTTACTCACTAAGTCGTGGTAGCTCACTCCTCTTATCTACTTGTTTTTCAGGTTCTTCAACGAGTTGCAAGTAGGCGTGAGCGTTCGTTCGGGGTGAACTTTTGTGGTGGAAACTTTTTGATATGACTTGTGAATAATTGATAAGCTTATAAGTTAGTCTTTGCAGAAGGTATATGTTTTGGTTCGGTGGATTGTAGAAATACTCTGATATTGTAACTAAATGCCCTTTTTGTCATACATATATATGGATGTATTTATGTTGATATTCGGTTGAATCTTGGTTATGTTGAGGCTGCGTCCTTTGGTGAAAGGACGGCCGTGTCATGCCCTTGTTCTTATGGATTGGGGTGTGACACATACTACTCTAAAATATAATGATTTTTTTCCCAAAGTTATCATTACTTTTAACTTTGGTTTGTTAGATTCAATTCCTTTGCCCTGTAAAAAGACGTTCTTATGTCTTTAAGCTTGCAAAATGAGAATTCCAAAGAAAAAGAAAGAAAGAAAGAAAGAAAGAGTGATCTTCCGTTGCTTTCCTCTTTTATTTTCATATTCCAATCTTTCGTACGAAAGGAAATATTCTATTCTTGTGTTAAAGCTTCCAAATTCCATTTTTCAAGAGCTTACAAGGTAAACTTATGGATTATTCTCTTTTATAAAACTAGTTTTGATAAAAGATTAAGAAATGTTAACCTTTGTTCTTGATTATATTGTTTTGAAGGTGATTAAAGTTTTGATTTTACTCAAGCCTTCTATTTGAGGTAAGTGAAATCCCTAGATGCTAAGTTGGATTGATCTACTACGTGCTTTTGACTTGGATTGATATGTGTGAACTTAGTGTAGTATGTGAAATACGGATGCAAATGTGTTGTGGTGGTTTGATTTATTTTGTGGATTTCATACATGACTAGAACGTGCTTGATTGTTTCTTTTAGGAGTGGTGACATGTGGTATGTGAAAATATGAATATGAATTTGGAAGTGTTATCTTTGCAGTTTCAAATTTAACTATCGTTGGTAATATTCACTTATTAAGTCTTATTCGCTTTTGAGTATGATATGCTCTCCAAGTCTAATTCATTTTTGAGTTCAATTTCCTCTCTAAACCGATTCGCTTTTTAGTCCGTTATCCTCTTTGAGTTTGACCTGCCTTCTGAGTATATTCACTTATCGAGTCTGAATAAAATTTCCTTATGTTCAAACTTTTTCGATCAAAACCATCTTCATATGTTCATACTTTCCCGATCAGAATCATTTCCTTACGTTCAAACTGTCTCAGTCAAAACCATTTCAAGCCGTCCGAATCATAACCATTTCCTTATGATCAGACTTTCCCTATCAGAACCATTTCCTTATGTTCATACTTTCCCATTCAAAATCATTTTATTATGTTCAGATCCATTGTCGAGGATGTTGATTGTTTAGTATTGATTGTGTTTGCGTAAGTAACGGAAAAAAGGTAAGCATATGAGTATCACTATATAATCACATGTTGTCACCTTATTTTATTATTTGACTAATGTATTTTTTGTTGAGATAAAATAAGAAAGATTGTGTTGAAGTGCATGAAAATGGCAAAATATCGTAATGATCATGACAGCTATTATGTTATATGAATTGCTTGTGAATGATACTATATGATTCGAACCTTTGCCACGGCCTATTCGCCTTCGAGCGAATTCCCTTGTATGAGTATGTGGATAAGACTCCAGAATTAGCCAAATGTTCTATCATATATAATGGTCCTCTACAATGTTGATATTATATGAAATTATACAATGACATGGCATTGTGGTCATGGTATGACATGGCCTTGTGGTCATGGCATACCATGGACTTGGCTTATATTGTTAAAGTATAACACGGCTCTTATAGTCATGATATGACATGGCCTTATAGTCATGATATGACATGGCTTGTATAGTCATGGTATGACATGTCTCTTCAAGTCATCGTATGACATGGCTTTTATGGTCATGGTATGACATGACTCTTGTAGTCATGTATGTGGATGTACAATGGTATATTTATCATCGCTGATGTGGAGGACACTCGTAATGAATGAGCTGAGGTATGACAACGGGTATGTATGATTCCATCCCTCATGAGATGGTGGTGACCATGCCTCGTCAGTCCAGGTCCTGGCTAGTGACATGTATGAATTCACTTGTGTGTATAATGGTAAAATGCATGATATGTATGAATTCACTTATGTTTATAATGGTGAAATGCATGACAAGTATGATTTTTGTGTGTGTGTGTGATGGTGAAATTCATGATAAGTATGAACTTGCCTATGTATATTTTTGTGTATGGTGCTAAACCATTAGGTGATACTAGTGCATTGTGAAATATTATGTCTATGATTACTTATGAGCATATGAACTTGCATTATAGTTAATGATTTGTTATTGGCATATTGTGAACTTGTTTATGCATTATTATTTTGAACACATGTTGTTTGATTTGGTGCTAGGTTGAGTATTAAGAACATCTCCTACCTTAGACCTAGATTTCATTAATTGAGCTTTGGCTCACTCTTTATTTTTCAGTGTGTAGGATGGTCCCTTCCGGATATGTTGATGGAGGGGACGAGGCAGTGCTTGAAATCATCAGCCTCTAAGTTAGAGGGTAGTTCACTTGTTAAATAGTACGGGAGTAGTGGTGCTAGTTGACCCGACCCAACCTAGGACTATATATTTTGATAATAAGTACTGGTGTTTTTTTTTTGGTAAAGGTAACGTGTATAATAACTTTCACCCAAAACGGGAATATACAAAAGAAATGAGACCTGACACCAACAGAAGGCCTTGTACCCAAAATGACAAAAGGAATGTCAACAGGGGTGTAAGGGTGTCATGGTAACCCAAGCAAGAACAAAGGAAGGGAAACACCCTTCACAAAACAAAGACAATGCAGAAAGGAGGAAAAAGATCAGTCCAAGAAGATAGATGGGTTGAGGCTCCAGCTCTACTGTAATCTTCTATTGGCAGGAGTATCTGACACCTGATGGAAGGTCAAAGCCTTATCCCTAACAACCTTGTCAAGCTGTTTCTTCATAGCCGGCACAAAGAGAGTCCGTTCACAGAAAATGATATTATTCCTTTCCTTCAAATAATATCACATAAAGCTACAAAAGTGAACCGAGAGATGGTGATGTGAAAGGAATCACCAGATAAATACTTGATGGCCCACTAAAGGTTATCCCTCCACGAGTTGTTTCGCCAAGGAAAATTACACTTAGCAGCCCAAAAAAGAGCAAGAGCCCCAGTAATAGGATACCCAAAGAAAAGGTGATCTACAAAGTCAGGACGACAAGAGCAAAAAGCACAATTAGCATTGGAGATTCTGCCATGAGCAAGAAGCATAACCTGGGTGGGCAGTCTATTTTTGGAGATCAGCCACAAAAGAAATTGGTGCCAGGGAACTAGTGAGCTATTCCATATAAGAGGGGCCCAAACGATAGATTGACCCCTTGGCCGAATGACATCCCAAGCCGAAGCAGCAGTGAAAACTCTCGACTGATGGGGCAACCAACAGAAACGATCAGGGACCTGGTTAAGAACAAGTAAGGGCTCGTTCCATGAAGCGATCACATGCATAAGTTCGGACGCCGCACCAGAAAAGAAGTCAGCTATTCCAAATAAGTACTGGTGTTTGTATAAAGAAGAAGCATATATATTAAACTCATGTGACTTTCTTGTATGGTATGTTGTGATGTATTTTATAGTGCTTTTGCATGCATAATTACAATTACAAGTATAAACGGGAAGAACACATGCCATGCATTGGAGTGTGCCAAAGAACCAGGAACCGCCTGGAACCGGACCAGATAGGACCGGAATCAGTGATTTCCATTGGGGCCAGTCCGGTTCTCGGTTCTAGGCATGGAACCGCTCAACCATCCACTCAGACCGGATCGATATATATATTTAAAAAAAGAAATTCCATCTCAATTACTTATATATTTTGTAATTTTTCAACCAAATATATATATATGTAGATTGGTAGTTATTTGACCTTATTGACTAATTTTGTCTCTTGGGTGTGTAATAAGATTAACCCTCCTATTTTTCTTTCCCATTCTAATAATCCATTTACTTGTTTCTCAACCTAAATAAAATAAACAAACGTAAAGGAATGAGAGAATCGATTGGATATGTCCATAAAATCCAACGGCTCGTTTTAAGATTATACTTAGGTTTCTCCTTAACCATTCCCATGATTAAATTAGGTTGATGTTGAAAAAAGGGGATCAAGCAATTAATAGTTTAACTTTTATGGAGGTTAGGACTTTTAACATGGAGTCTAATTCTCCACATGTTTCTTGTGTCAAAAAACCTTAAAAGGATCACACCACAACCTTCAAAGAAATTAAGTTTTTAGCTAACAAGTGTTGTATATTTGTTCTGCCTTATAGTTTTCAATCCTTAATCAAAATCAATGGTTTGCAATTAAATCCGAGTATAAGACCGAACAAGCTTTGTAAGAATTGGGGCTTGATTCCATAGATCCACCCAAGAACTAGACCAGACCGGCGGTCTGGTTCCCAGGTGGATCTATGGAACTAACGGGCGGGTCTTGATTCCAATTTTTTGGAACTAGTCCTTAGTGGGCGGTTCCCAGTTCCAAGGTGGGAATTGCCTACCCAGACCATGCTCACTCTTAGCCATGCGTGATGTTCTAGGGTGTCACATATGAGCTTTGATGGAAAGCACTTATTAAATGCATTTATTGAATGCGTATATAAGGAGTCTAGTTGTCTCTCTGCCCACATAGACAATTAAAGTTGTATTTTATCCTTCATCAGATGAAATACGTTAAGAAAAGTGGGTTAAAGAAGAGAAACCGGATTCCTTTTATCTCTCTTATTTTTGCAACAATCATTTTCTCAAAATTATTACTATGGATAAATATATGTGTATTTATCTCTCTATCGTGAATAAATCATGAGGATCTAAAATTCTTTAATGTTAAATTTCCGCATAATTGAATTAAATCATCGCTAACAATTGGTACTAGAGTATGGTTTATGATCTTATGATTTTTTCAACTATTAAAATGTGTTATGACTTCGTTAATTTGTTCCCATTAATGCTTGTTAAAGATATGTACATTGAATTGATTGATACAAGTACTTGCTAAACGAAATCACATGTAAATTATTATTTGAGTTTAGTGCTCTTAATCTATATATATTTTCACATTTCTAGCACGCTAATTATTTTGCTATGTGTATTCATATATAATTATATATAATCTTCTAAAACTTCTCAAATCCACAAGAACGAACACAATTTTATTCAGTGTCACTTTTGTAATAAAATTGGGTAATCTTATTTAGTGTCACTTTTCACTACATCATGGGTACATTATTTCACGACCTTCAATTTTTTGCTCATTCTATTTTTGGTTTGATAGCTTATTATGATATTGACTCAAGTAGTGACCATCAATATTGTCGCTCCACTATGAACTGCCATTTCTTTTTGGGCAATTCACTTATCTCATGATCTAGCAAGAAACTGACCATTGTTGTTCACTCTAGTACAAACATCGAACTATTACTAATACCACATCAGAGTTACTATGGTTGCGTCAACTACTAAAAGATATTGGAGTGCATCGTAATTCATTAGTTGCAACAATTGTAGCTCTAAATAAATATCACGTAATGACATAGCATAAATGGCTTTGCTTTTGTGCTATTGTTGGTTTAGCTAATCCGAAGGAAGCCAGTATTTCATGCAAGATCCAATTGTTTGTCAACAATCAAGAAACTTACGGTTGTGTAAATTGTTTTTCCTTACATATGGATTTTATATGTTTCACAGCAAATGATGTGGGGATTGGACACAAAATTGTTGAATCATTGCAGTCAATTTACAATACCATTTCAAGCATTGGAGGGGAATCATAGAATACACGGGCGTGTATGGTGTGCAAACAAGGTAAGCAACCAAATGACACAGAATAACAACAGTGTTGATCCTCTGAATTATAACACGAACCTTACAAAATCCCATGTTTGAGGCCGCAAAAGGAATGAAAGATTTTCAGACTCATAATCAGGACACTACAGTTCAATTAATTAACTTTCTTGTAATTTAGGTTGGGGGTTATATTACTACCCTTTCCAGCGACTTTGACTGAGTGTATTCTCATTGCGAAAATGAGCTTGCTTCCATCCGTTCCTCGCTAAAAAAGTGCGAGGACATTCCTGTCTAGTCAATGTTCCTAAATTTTCTTGCTGACCTGTGTCACGTCACGGCCAAACTCAAGAAAGAGAACCCAAAGAACAAGAGAACTAGAATTTCCAAATTGGTCCAATCTTTCAGCTGGAAATTGCGCGATTTTGGTCCTGTGAGGTTATGATTTTTTCGTCTGTTTTGAGAAAGCGTGACCATGTGCAAGTAATCATTGTTTTCCAAGGCCTTGGGCTGTCGCGTCCTGGCAAGGACGCAAGTGAAGTAGAGACAGATGGAGATGGCAGGAAGAATAAATGATGATTGGCCCACGTGTGGATAACGCGCATTAAAGTGATAATTAAGCTATCAGAACGCGTACCAGCAGTCCATCTCCCTTCCCCCAAAGCCTTGGTAAACATCGTAGGGAAAATAAGACTTTTTCACTGTTCCTTGCCCGACCTTTGATATTTTCTGTCTTTTAGTGCTCCTGCGAATGCACCGCCTTTGAGCTCACTCATTGGGCGGCCCGCAATCCCGTCTCCTTGCGTCTCTCCCCCTCACTCTCTTTCATCGGACCACATCAACGTTAGCAACCCGGCAATTCTTCATTCAACCCAGCCTTGGAGTATGTCGCAGACAGTTCTAGAAGGAAAAGAGCCCCGCCCGAAATTTTAAACCGATGAAAAGCGGGCCACAATGAGAATATGATGTGCATTAAAACTCATCAGACAAAATGAGATACTTGTACAAGCGAAATAAACTGAGGTGAAACCCGAATATAACACCACACTTGAAGTTCAACTCAAAAACTTAAATAGATATGTGAACAGACACGATTATGAAGTATGAAGTCTATTGAAACTCTATTGACAAGCGATATAAGATTCTTTTATAGATAGGAAAACCAATAGGTAATAAAAAAAAATATTTATGCACTTAATGAGAAAGAAATAAGATGAGAATTGGCTAGGTAATAATATCTTTCTCTCATCATATGATGTCTAATAGTAATTGCAAGAAGCAAATATTGCAATGGAAAATGAGTTATTCTAAGAAGGAATTCATTCTTTTTTGAATATTTTTGCATGGAATCTTAGAATATTGTGTGGTATTATCTTTAGGTGCGCAAGACAATCATTTTTTCTCTATTTTTCTATTTGCCTATTTACGGGAATATGTTTGGAACAAAAATCCATTTAGTAATGCAATTTCATTTTTTTATCTCGAAACAAAATTTTATTTCGGAATAAATTTGGAACGGAAATTAGAAGTCAAAATTTTTTACTTTTTTTATTTCTGGAACAAAAGTGAAAAATAAAAACTTTTCTCATTGGTCGCTCTTGTCACCGCCCCCCGCCAACCGTTCACCTCCCGTCGCCGCCCCGCCCACCACCAGTCTCCCGCCGCCACTCGGGAGGGAAAAATTTTATGTAGTTGTCAAATGAATTCTATTTCGAAAATAGAAATTTTGTATTGTTAGCAAACGTCTATTTTGCCTCAGAAACTCGTTTAGAGAATAAATTAAAAGATTCAATTTATGTCTGGAAATTGATTTCCGGAATATAATGGATATTATTGGCGCCTTTAAATACTGAGGCTTGCAACTTCCTCATTGTTATACTTTTAATAAATTCTCTTTCCCATTTTTTTTTTTGACACGGAATCCTTATAATTCAATGTTTAGGTTTTTAAACAACTTCGTCACATTTGGCTCCCTGAAATGTTTTCATGGAAACTCTTATGACAATGATAAAAGAATGTACTTCATGAATGCTTTTAAGCCATCTCAGAAAAGGTTTGAAATTCTTTCCACTATGGAGGACCAATGAAAATTACGCAAAGAATCGCTATCTCGACAATTCCAATTCGCTGGTCGATGCATTGTATGCCATGTACAATGAAAACTGCGGACAGACAAGCCAAGTGGAATTTGGTGAGATGGACAAGCAGCAGATAGAAACGTGGCACTCGCACGTGGGACCCACCTACGAGCCGAAAAAGTCGCCCCCTCCTCGTACCTAGGTTCATCCTGAATCAGATCCGACGGTCCGTAATCGTCGCCGCCCTCTCAATCACGCCGTCCATGACAGTGAGGAACTCAAAACGTTCCGAGGAGCCAAAAGGAGGGCAGTGGCGACACTTGTCAACCTTTTCCCACGTATCGAAGGCCGGACAGCATCCCCACCCGTGTCACTCAAACACTCGACAGTCTCGAGGCCTTCTCCTTCGCTCTTCCTCAATAGATTCGCCGCCATCTGTATTCATTCGCTCGAAAATTTCTCATACCATCTCCGCCTTTGACCTCGAACTCGACGTCAAAATGACGACGGCGCTCCCCAGAGGCGGCCATACCGATGGACCGTGCGCGTCCTTTTTCGACACCCTCTTTCGAGAGTCGAGTGTTGAGCTAGAAAAGGCTGGAACTTTCGCAAAATCGCGAGAAGAATTCGCGTCCATTGCTGTTCTTGACGGTGGTGAGCCCGGTGAGATAGGGTCGCTTTCCCATTCGGTTCTGTCCCCAGAATTAGCCATCGGTGACGGCGAAATTGATGCTGGGCCGCTCTTGCATTCGTGCCTGAGGCGGCCCGAACCCCATTCGGCTCTGGCCGCGCAGGTGGTGAAGATCGAAGAGGAAGAGAAAGATGAGGAGGTGGCGATCATTGCTGATCCCAGGGATGCTGCCGCCGGATGGCCGTCATTCTCGTTGCAGCCTGCAGCCGAGGAAGTGGCGAGACCGATGCAGGGGCTGGGGGAGGCTTGGCCGGCGCCGTTCCTGAGGAAGACGTACGAGATGGTGTCGGACCCTCGTGCGGACCCGGTGGTGTCGCGGAGTTCGAGCGGGGACAGCTTCGTGGTGTGGGACCCGCACGAGTTCTCAAACCAGGTCCTGCCTCGATACTTCAAGCACTCCAACTTCTCCAGCTTTATCAGGCAGCTCAACACTTACGTGGGTACTCCTTCGAATGGGATTGTGTTTTTTGTCCTTGTTTTTGCTTGAAACTTTCCCCCTTGTAAGAGCAAACTATTCGTATCAATGTGTATAATATCTCTGTATGTTTATTTTGGTTTCACTCTGTTTCAGCTCTGTTATTTTGATTTGACTCTGTTTTGGCTCTGTTTCTTTTTATGTTGTCCGGAGTGTGATCCTCTTGTGGCATCCAGCTACTCTTCATTGTCCCAACGGATAGTCCCCGGGGCAAAGAGGCTAGGATCCAAGGGACTCCACTCACGGTGGTTTGCTCGTGGCACATGTCCACCAGTATTTGCATCCAGCTGTCAGGGGACAGTGGCTCATCATCATATTCAAGTGATGATGCTTTTGATGGTAGTTTGCAGAAACTACCACGTCAACCATGACGTCAGAATACCCATTAAAGATTTATCCTTTTACCGGATTTGTATCTGAGTTCTTTTCTCAAATGGTAAATTTTAATTTGGATTAGAAATGCACTACAGTAGTTCCTTTATAGCTGTTAATATTTTGCCTTTTACTGTTTTGATGCTCAATTTTGCACTTCCTAGCTGAAGATGAGATTACCTGAGCCGTCGCTTTGCTTCTATCAGATGTTTTGGTAAAGCCTTCCGACACTTCTCTTCTTTTTGGGAAAGATCAAAAGCTTAATTCTGCACTTTTGTCTTCTCATATATGAAGTTGACGGATTGATATTGAGTCATTAAATTGACCATACCCTCTGTGGGACTTCTGTTTCAATATTAACTCCTCAACCCAGCTTCCTCCTATTCTTCATGCATCGTGATCCAAGATATGTCACAGGGTTTTAGGAAGATTGATACCAATCGATGGGAGTTTGCGAACCAAGGTTTTCAGGAAGGGAAGAAGCACTTGCTGAAGAACACAAGGAGGAGACGCAAACTCAGCGATCATACGAAAACATCGAGTAGTATTGTTGCTTCGGATTACCCGGAGGCTGGAAAGGAAGCTGAACTTGAAATGCTTAGAAAGGACCAGGAAGCGTTGAAGGCCGAGATCCTAAAACTAAGAGAAGAGCAGGAGAACTCGCAGCATGAGATCGACCACGTCGCCGAGCAGATTCGCTATGCCGAGTGCAGGTGTCGGTGGATGTTCCTCTTCCTCTCCAAAGCAGCCGAAACCCCAAACTTTGTCCAGCATGTAATCCAAGAGAAGAGGCAGAAGAGAGAATTAGAAGCTTGTGAACTGAGCAAGAAAAGCAAATTGCTTGGTCCCGATAACGAAGCCACCAAATGCTTGCTCGACGTAACGGCTCACAAGATTCAAAGCCCGAATGTTGATTGCCTGAGAATCGGTGATGATTTGGCACAGATGGAGTCTTGGCCAAACAATGTTTTACCGGTGGATCTTGAGACCATTCAGATGCACAACCCGTGGCCTCCTCCGGTGGGTGGTGCGGATTTCAGGGTTATGCAGGGTCAGACACCCGATCAGATGGCCGGACCTAGTCCGTCAGATTTGCCTTCGGTTTTCCATGAGATGTCTGAGAAGCTCCTCGGAGACAACATGGTCGTGGGCGACGATGCGATGGATGACCCAGGAATCTATCTTGAGCTGGAGGGTCTGATTGAGAAGTCCTGTGGTTGGACTGAGTACACAAGTGGGCTGGGAAAGCAAGCAGCAGGACTGACGCCCTAAAATTTCTATGCTGCTCCTGCTCTGTTCTTTCTGTCATGTGCTGCCGCTATCTTTTGTGACCCAGGTCACGGAATGCAGCCTTTGCATAGTCAGAGGGAGTATCTGAAGTGACTGAATCCAACCAATCAACTCATGTGTCAATGGTAAATGCTCGTACTTAGTATATATGTTGTAGTTTCTTCCTTTGTCTCCATCGTAACAAAGTGCTCTCTGGGTTCTTTTCTCTTAGTTTGCACTAAGTTTTTTTTTTTTTTTTTTTCTCCTTTTGTAACCAGTTATATATAAGAGAAGCTGTTTATAGTGCCAAAGTGCAATTTCAGTTTAAGGGTTAATATCGCCATATTGTACACTATGCTACATCCTTTTCCAATTATTTTTTTCTTAAAAAATTTCAAACCAGTACACTCATGTCACATACACTCCAAATTAATTTTCATGTCATAAAAAAATCTCAAATAAGCCGGATGATTGACGAGGATCCCAATGTGGAAATACAACATAAATGGGTCTCATAAATGACGTTATTCTGATTGGAAAAAAAACAACAACAACAACGTTGTCATGGAAAGCCAGGTATGAAGAAAATGAATCAAGATTGCATATGATAAAATATGCTAATTTTATTCTTAGAGCACTCTTACGTTTCAAAAGTCTGCTAAAATCCCTAAGCTTGTCCCCATTTCACTTTAAGATTATGGTAATATCATGGGTATGCCGATTTGGATTTTTTTTTCTCACGCAAAGATTAATTTGGGATGAATGTGATATGAATACATCATAACAATAATATGAGATTAATGTGTCACGATTATACAAATTCAAAATGTTAAGGGATATTAACCCTTGATTTAATGAAAGGAATTTTTCAAAATGTTTGACATGACCAAATTCTAACCACAAGTTGTCCGTTTATTGTCTACGGAGAAGCATCTCTCTCTTTATATTACATGTGTTTTATTGCAAGCTTATGTTGAGAAAACTAGCCACGGATACTATTCTCAATCAACAAGGTTCTAATAGATTTTGTTGACAAAATTGTTCATAAAATTTTAAGTCTGATAATTTTCTTAAAGTATCTTGATCTAGAAAATCCCTCTAGTATGAATTACAAAGTTTACTTCAGATGGAACAAGCTCAAACTTAAAGTCTAGATCTTTTATTGAAGATAAAGACCGAGAGAATTACTTTCATTCCCATCTTGATGCAAGTTCAAAACACAGCAAGTTCAAAATGTGACAAGTTCTGAACAAAGCAAACCCATAATGTGACAGGTCCAGAACGTGACCAATCCATGATAAATAACAGCTAATGATCTGGTTTAGATTTCACACCTAGAAAGATTTGATTGACTTAATCTTATTCGATTAGAAATCAATCTTGAGATAAGTTCGGTCTAAACGGAGAACCTCTACTTATGGAAATCAAGACTCTGGCTATACGGACTGTCACGCCCCGACCCTCGGGCACGCGCCCATCCTTTACCTTGGTCGATTATAAATGCGATATCCCAGGACTACATATCGCCGACCCTTTTTTTTTTTAATGCACAAGCGGAAGCAGTTATAAAAATCCCCAGACAATAAAGCAATGGGATATACAAGTAGAACTAGAAATATGAACCAGAAAACCGACACCCTTATGAACATATACAAGCCCGATAAAAACAAGGTCTACAAACAATTAGGGAGTTCGGATCCACGTCCTTCTCTTCATCATTCTCCATACACCCACTTTGGAACCTTGACAGCAGACCCCCGAACTTCCGAGATCTTCAAAATCCAAGTCTACGAATCTAGGGACTGAAATGGTTATTCAATAACCAATGAGACTACGTCTCGGCAAGTTCTACCCCTAAGACCCGATTAATAAACCAATACACCCTAGGGCTGCCTATGCACAACACGAGTTAGAGGGCTTACCTTGGCCTCAGTTCCCACCTGCATATTAGCACGAGATCAAGTATACACCTAAACAATCACAAAGACGATCGAACATCGATCAAATCGACCTAGTCGATTTCACACCAACAAGACCACTCACGGTCATTTCAATTCAATCCATGAATTCACAACATCGACTCAAGCAATGATCAATCACATTAAATCACACTCGATTGGATCATCGATCAATCGACTTAGTCGATTACATGTCATAGAGCACACGTGCATTCTCTAAGGCACTAGTTCACCAAAGTGATGCATCAAATCACCGAGCCCACGTGTCTCTTCCAAGATGCCTCGCTTAATTCCTTGGGCCCACGTGCATTCTCTCAGGCACTCGTTCACCAAAGTGATGCATCAAATCACCGAGCCCACGTGCCCTTTTTACGATGCTTGGGCCACGTGCATTCTCTCGTTCGTTCACCAAAGTGATGCGTCAGTCACCGAGCCCCACGCGCCTTTTAGATGCCACTCTCAAGATTTAGTGGGCTTTGCGGTCCCACCCGACCCTCTCAAGATTTAGTGGCTTTACGGTCCCACCCGACCCTCTCAAGATTTAGTGGGCTGCGGTCCCACCCGACCCTCTCAAGATTTAGTGGCTTTGCGGTCCCACCCGACCCTCTCAAGATTTAGTGGCTTTACGGTCCCACCCGACCCTCACCATTCTACTCACTTTACGACTCAACAAAGCATAAGAATGCTGAATAAACACACTTGGCCATTAACCAATCAATAACCCAATCTCAATCAATTCCAATCAATTTAGGGCAAACCCTAAAATATCACAATTTAATTAATTTCAAGCAACGTAGAGCTCAAATAAATAAACGGACTGTGCCACGACAATCAGCACGAAATTCTGGTCACCGGGCATCCCGGTTGAATTTCCGGAAAAATAAATAAATAATTAATTTAAATAAATAAATAAATAAATACAATAAATTCAATTCAGCACAATATAAAGCTCAATTAAATAAACGGGCTGCACCACAATCATCAGCATAATATCCCTTCGCTAGCCATCTTTTGCCTTAATTTCCGAAAATAATTAATTAAATAATTAATTTCGAAAATTAAATAATAAATATTAGAAATTCAATTTAGCTCAAAATACAGTCCGATTAAATAAACGGACCTCACCACTGTCATCATCGCGTAATATTAGGTCATTGGCCATCCAAGTTGAATTTTCGGAAAATAAATAATTATTTAATTTAATTTCGAAAAATAATATTTAAATGCCAAAAATTCCACTTAGGCCCGAATTGCTAAATTAACACCCGATAAGGGCCGGGAAAAATCCCAAGAAGCATGCAATAAATACTATAGGCAATTCTTTAGTTAATCTCATAAGTCATCTAACTAATAAGCCATGAAATCAACTAATAAACACTAATCCACTCTAATCCAACAACCTAATTACACTTAATTAACACTAATCAACCTTTAAGCGTAATTAGAAAACTAAGAAGGCGTTAGAGAATAAAACCCACTCAAAACGACGGCAACGATGCGAGGATCGATTTTCCCCAAAGCGGGCCGAGCATCCGGCTCGGAAGGCGGCCAAAACGGGCCACGAAGTTGCCGCCATACCCATTTTTCTGCTCTCTGTGCGCTGCTGGTTGAGGCCGAAATAGGGGCTGAGATGGTGAGGCAAGGCCGGCGGAGGGCGAGGGGTTCCGGTGGGTCGAGGTGGCGGCGCACGGTGGCCGGAGGTGGCCGAACCGTGGCCTATGCTTGGCCAAACAGTTGGACAGCAGCTCTGGAATGCAAGCTGGGCGAGAAGGAGGCCGAGGTGCGCGGAGGGCAACCAGCGAGCGGCGGAGCACGCGGGCAACGCGCGGGCGGCGTGAGGCGAACGGCGGCGAGGCGGCGTGAGGCGGCGATGGTGAGCTGCTGTCTTCGTTGGTCTTCGGTTAATGCAGAAAAAGAAAGCCCAAGAAGGTGGAAGAAGATGGAGATGCACGATGGAGGAGAGAGGAGAGAAAGAGAAAATCAATTTTCCTTTTTCCTCTCACCTTTTCTCTCTCTTAGGTCATCACACTTGGCCCACCATGACCCCATATGATGTCACATTCCACTCACCATTTCTTGACAAATATACCCATTCTAGAAGCATTTAGGTAGGCCAAAGTGTGGGGGTATGAGTGGCATACGAATTTTGCTAGGTTTTTCCCCCAATTGAACCTTAATCCCACTTGAATTAAATCAAAATGACCCACATTAATTCATTCAACACCTCATCAACCAAATTGATATTTTTCCTTACCCATATAGCCCAATTGCATCCCAAATACACAATAAAAACGGTCCTCTGCAAAACCCGATTAAAAACGGCCCTAACTCAACTTTTTCCCAAAAAGTCTCGGTTGTTAGAAAAATTCTTCTGAGACTGAGTCGACGTTCCTTAAATGACCTGTGACATGATAGAACTTTCAATTTTGAAATCGGACTTAGATTGGCGGTTAATTTCACTCGAGACGCGTTTTGAGCGTGACCTAGGCTACCGGGTAGTTTTCAGAACTTTTTGGGACAAATGACCCGTGGTCGATTTTCTTCGAGCCACGATGAACCCACTCGACCCATTGGCGACTCTCGGTTGTCGTGAAAATCTCGAGGATTCAAATACGGACACAGGGTACCAAAAACAATAAGAAGATCAGTCTAGTGCCGATCGACGAGAATTTTCCAATTTAGTGGTGTCACCCACGATTGGCCAAACATCTCTGTCGAACCAGCCTATCTCTGATTTCAAATCGATTTTATACTGTGTCGCAATGACCTCTAAAGATGAGCACGGTCGAGAAGTCGATTCCGGTCGAATTCTCAAGTCTATTTGTCTTGGAGTCCTTAATAGGTTACCCAACTAGTCTAGTTATCTCGTGAGTGGCCAACTCAGAGAAAAACACTGTAGCCACGTCGATGAAATGCCCAATTTATCTAATCGAAATCAGAACCCAAAAATCGGGATGTCACACGGACGGCCAGAATCAAGTGGGAATCTAGCTTCTGCTACTCAACGGCCATCCAATCTTCTTGATTCAGATTTGTCAAACGAGTACATTTGGAAGACAATCCTCTAGAGACAATCCAACGGCTAGTTTGGAGGTGGATGACTTGGAGGTGGATGACTATATAAGGAGACCAAGGTGCCGAGAATCATGTAAGAGACGAGGCCTAGGATTTAGAATTCCAAAGTCTCACACACTTATCTTTCGTGAATTTCAATTTTGTGATTGTGAGAGAAATACAAAAAGAGTGACTGAGTGAGATAGTGTGATCTATCACTAAATGCTTGCACTCAATACTGTAATTTCTTATTGATCATCTAGTGGAACTCAGCCAGTAAGCTGTCAGCGTGGAAAAGCGGACGTAACCTTGATTTAAATCAAACCGCTATAAACTTTGTGTGCAATTTCTCTTTTCTTTAAATTCTTATTGTTTATTGCTATAATAAATTGCACACTTGTTGGGTGCTTCTAAAGTCTATTATACTGCATAACAAATTCTTAACCTTGTTCCAAAATCTAACCATTGTTCACACTTTAATTTTGACTTGTTCTAATCTGCTTTAAATTGTCAAGATTTCATAGATTCATCTATTCACCTCCCCTCTATGTGATACTTGCTAACTTTATTAGCTTCCACATGTCAAGAAGGGAGAAGTTGAATTTTTTTTTTTTTTTTTGTTCAAATGAGAAGTTGATCGATGTACACCGTGATTGAAACTTTTTCATGACAACATTGCTTAGTCAATGGTGATAATCATTCAACTGGTTGAAGCTAAAGGAGTTTATTAGACTAAGGGCATATGCTTCAGCATCAAAGTTTGAATCCCTCAAAATGGTGTTAAAATATGACATGACATTGGCTTATACAAAGTTTTTTCTACCGATTTATATTGTGATTCTTAGGATTCATTTATCTAAAAAAATGAACTATTTGAAAGTATTTTTCTAAAAGTGATCGTTCGTATCGATTGAAATAATTAGTCAATAAAATATATTTTCATTATCGATTATAATTTATAGTGAGATATTTTCGTGAATGAAGAGAATATATATCGTTTATTTACTTTTTTAAGCAACAAAAGTGATTATCTTAAAAAAATATTTCTAAATAAATTATTTTTTATGAAATAAGTACATTCTTAGCTTTCCAAGTGAATTTTTTAAGAGAACTAATCTTCTCCCTAGTCTCTAGTGAAGTGGGTAATTCCAAAGTGCCATCACATCAATTGACAAGATGTGTAGTAGATTTGAAGTGAAAAGTCTAAGAAAACAAATTGCTTACAGAAGAAAAATACAAATTGCTTACAAAAGGGAGCTTACTTTAATAATTATGAAAATAAATTCCACTATAATTAGCAGTATGCAACCAAACCGGTTCTACTAGAGCCAAGCCGAACCACCCAAAAAACAAGTCCCAGAATTGGAACCCGTTGGAACTGATTCGGATGTAGGTTCTGAGTAAATACCCATCACCAAACCACCTTGTTTTGGAAGTTGTTTCGAAATCGGTTTTATAAGCTAAAAAGTTCAAACCATAACTTTTATTTCCCATAAATTCTAACCCCAGCACTCATTTGTCATTTGTCCTTCTTCGGAACTCCTTGCTAGTCTTTTCCCTTCCCTTAAATTTTTATAGATGAATGGAAAATAAAGTTTCATAATTTATGTTTTATGTTATGTGTTTGAACTTTTTATTGTTTATAATTATGAGTGACTACGTGTTCATCTTATAGATTTTTTTTTTTTTGGCGGATAGGGATTTTTGTTGTTTATCTTTTAATTTGAACCATTTTGTTGCTCATAACCTCATATGATTTTATTGTAAAAGATGAACCCAAAAAAGGAACAAAAAAAAAAAAAAAGGGTTCTTGGGTAGACTATAGAACCGGACCTAAAAAACACAGTAGGTTCCGAGCAAACAAGGTAGGTTCCAAGGTCTGAAAATTGGGAATCGATTATAACAAGGGAGGTTGGAGGTTCCAGTTCTAGAACCTACCCATCCTAAAACTGATCACCCCTAGGTGACTTAGCTACTTTTTAGGCATGAGATTAATCTGGATTCCTCTAGTTATTATTTGTCACAAGAAAAATATGCTACTGATGTTTTTTTTTTTTGAGCCAGTTAAAGTCGCTACAACTCTTATTGAGACCAAAGCCAAGTTTGATGGCAAAGATGAGACCCCTCTTTTGAATTCTACACTCTATCAACAGCTGGTTGGCAGTCTTATATATCTCACTTTTACTCAACCTAACATCACCTGTGTTGTTCACATTGTTAGTCGGTACATGACCACGCCCCATGCAACCCATTTTGCTATAGTCTTTCGAATTCTTTGCCATGTCATGGATAAAATATTTCACGGCCTTCAATTTTCTACTCATTCTATCTTAGATTCGATAGCTTATTCTGATAATGACCCTCAATATTTTTGCTTCACTATGAACTGCTATTTCTTTCTTGGAAAATCACTTATCTCAGGGTCTAGCAGAAAACATACCATTGTCGGTCACTCTAGTACAAAAACAGAATATCAAGCTATTGCTAATACCACATCGAAGTTACTATGGCTGCAATAGCTACTAGAAGATATTGGAGAGCGTCGTAATAGCGGAAAAGTCATTAGTGCAACAACTGAAGTGCTATCTAAATATCACATAATGACACATTCCATCAAAGCACCAAACATATTGAAATAAATTGTCATAAAGTAACCAGCTTCGCCTTTTGTGCTATTGTCGGTTCAGCTAATTGAAAGGAAGCCGGTATTTCATGTAAGATCCAGTAGTTTGTCAACAATCAAGAAGCTTATGCTTGCATAAATTATTTTTCCTTTATGGAGTCTAACCACATGTATTTTATAATTTTCCCAGCGAATGATGTGGTGGTTGGTTGCAAAATTCCTGAATCATTGCAGTCAATCTACAATAACGTTTCAAGCATCAGAGAGGAATGTTGAAATCTGTGGGGTGCATTCGTGTGCAAACATGGTAAGCAACCAAGTGACACAAAGAACTACGACAGCGTTGATCCTTTGAATTCGAACACGAACCTTACAAATACCCATGTTTGAAGCCACAAAAGGAAGGAAAGATTTTCAGACTCCTAATTGGTACGCTATGCTTTGAAAATTAGCTTTCTTGTAATTTAGGTTGTGGGTTATATTAAAACCCTCTCGAGTGGCTTTGACTGAGTGTTTCCTTGTAGGCAAAATAAGCTTGCTTCCATCATTCCACACGCAGAGAGTGCAAGGATGTTCCTGTCTAGTCAATATTCCTAAATTTTCTTGCTGACCCGTATCACGTCACAGCGAAACTCAAGAAAGAGAACCCAAAGAACAAAGGAGAGCTTTGAACAGAGAACTGGAACTTCCAAATTGGTTCAATCTTTCTACAGGAAATTGCACGATTTTGGTTCCGTGAGGTTATGATATATTAAGGTTTGCTTTGACCTTTGTGTCCCATTCACCTTAAGCACGATTGCTCGTGTGTTTTAAGAAAGCTTGACCAAATGCAAGTAATCATATAATTTCCAGAGCTTTCGGCTGTCAACATCCAGGCAATAACGCAAAGGAAGTAAAATACAGATCGAGATGGTAAGGAAAAGTAAATGATGATTGCCCCACGTGTTGATAACGCGTATTAAAGTGGATGATTAAGCTATCAAAACCTGTACCAGCAGTCCATCTCCCTTCCCCCAGAACCTTGACGAACATCATAGAGAAAAGGGAACTGCTTTTCGACTGTTCCTTGCCCGACCTTCGGATCTTTTCTGTCTTTTAGTGCTCCTGCGAATGCACCGCCTTTGAGCTCGTTCACTGGGCGGCTCGTAATCCCGTCTTCATGCGTCTCCCCCCTCTGTCGCTCTCTTTCTTCGGACCACATCAACGTTACCAACCCGACATTCGTCATTCAACCCAACCTCGGACGATGCCGAAGACAGTCTTAGAAGGAAAAAAGCCCCGCCCGAAAATTTAAACCAATAAAAAGTGGACCATAATTTGAATATGATGTGCATTAAAGCTCCACGAACAAGTACTGAGATACTTGTATAAGTGAAATAAACCTAGGCGGAGACTAATCATGACAAAGCATTAGAAAGTTCAACCAAAAAACTTAAACAAATAGGTGAATAGACACGAAGTCCGTTGAAACTCCATTGACAAATGATATGAGATTCTTTTATAGATAGAAAAGCCAAAATAGTGATCTAAAAATAGATAATTAATAAAAAAATATTTTATGTACTTTATGAGAAAGAAATAAGATAAGAATTATTTAGGTAATAATATTTTTCTTTTATCATATGACGTGTAACAGTAATGGCATGAAGTGAATTTTGTGATGGAAAATGAGTTATATTAAAAGGAATTCATTATTCTTCTAAATATTTTGCATGGAATCATTGTGTGTTATTATCTTTAAATGCCAAGGTTTGCAACTTCCTCATTGTTATACTTTTCATAAATTCTCTTTCCCATTTTTTTGACACGGAATTCTTCTAATTCAATGTTTAGTTTTAACACAACTTCGTCACATTTGGCTTCCCGACATGTTTTTCCTACACTAATCCCTGCCAAACGACAACAAATGTTTCTATCAAAAACTCTTACAACAATGACAAAATAATGTATTTCATGAATTCTTTAAAGACACTCGTCTTTCTTTTTGGCTCAATAATTTTAAGCCTCTAATCACTTGATAAAAAAAGGTTTGAAATTCTTTCCACGATGTACAAGATATATTTCTTTTGGAAATGAATATAATTTAAAAACTGCGTTAGCATGAACAAACACGAACCATATATTTTGACTATTATATAAATGTTACATCTAGCTCAACAATTTTCCGATGGAGGGCCAAGGAAAATTATGCAAAGCATCGCTATCCCAGCAGTTCCAATTCGCTGGTCGATGCATTGTATGCCGTGTACAATGAAAACGGCGTACACACAAGCCAATTGGAATTGCTGAGATGGAGAAGCAGCAGATGGAACTCGCGCTCGGGGGTGGGACGCACTGACCAGGCGAAAGGGCGCCCCTTCCTCGTGCCAGGTTCATTCTGAATCAACCTCTCGGTCCCGCTATTCACACACGGTGAGGATCCCAAACCTCGCGGAGAAGCCAAAGGGGGGAGAGACGCGGCGACACTCATGACTTTTTCCCACGCATATAAAGTCGGACAACATCCCCTCCCCTGTCGCTCAAACACTCGACAGTCTCGACGGGCCCGGTCTCCCTCGCTCGAAAATTTCTCATACCATCTCCGCCTTTGACCTCGAACTCGAGGTCAAAATGACGACCGCGCCACCCGGAGGCGGCGTTACTGATGAACCGTGCGCGTTGTTTTTCGAGACCCTCTTTCGAGAGTCGAGTGTTGAGCTAGAAAAGGCGGAACCTTTCGAGAGATCACGAGAAGAGATCGCGTCCGTTGCTGTTGTTGGCGGTGGTCACCCCGGAGATGGCGAAACTGATGCAGGGCCGCTCTTGCGTTCGTGCCTGACCCGGCCTGAATCCCATTCGGCTCTGGCCGCGCAGGTGGTGACGATAGAAGAGGAAGAGGAAGATGAGGAGGTGGCGATCATTGCTGATCCCAGGGATGCTTTCGCCGGATCGCCGTCGTGCTTGTCGCGGGCAGCGGCGGACGAAGTGGCGAGACCGATGCAGGGGCTGGCGGAGGTGGGGCCGGCGCCCTTCCTGAGGAAGACGTACGAGATGGTATCGGACACAAGTACGGACCGGTTGGTGTCGTGGAGTTCGAGCCGGGACAGCTTCGTGGTGTGGGACCCACACGAGTTCTCGAAGCAGATCCTGCCTCGATACTGCAAGCACTCCAACTTCTCCAGCTTCATCAGGCAGCTCAACACTTATGTGGGTACTCCCTTCGAACGGGATTGTGTTTTTTGTCCTTTTTTCGCTTGAAACTTTCCCCATTGGTAACAGCAAACTATTCGTATAAATGCGTACAATGTCTGTGTATGTTTATTTTGGTTTTTATTTAGGTTTGACTCTGTTTCAGCTCTGTTTTTTGGTTTGGCTCTGTTTCGGCTCTGTTTCTTTTTACGTCGTCCAGAGTGTGATCCTCTTGGACCAACGGAGAGTCCCCGGGGCAAAGAGGCTAGGATCCAAGGGACTCCACTCGCGACGTTTTGACCGGTTATTAATTGTGCTTTACCCTAGATTAGGGGACGAGAAACGGAGAAGTCTGGAATGGTGGGCGAGATGTATGGATTCCATGTGAATCATCACGAATCATATTCAAGTGATGATGCTTTTGATAGTAATTTGCAGAAACTACCACGTCAACCATGACGTCAGAATACCCATTAAAGATTCATCTTTTCACCGGATTTGTACTTGAGTGCTTTTCTCAAATGGTAAATTTTAATTTGGATTAGAATAGCACTACAGCAGTTCCTTTATAGCTGTTAATATTTTACTGTTTTGATGCTCAATTTTGCACTTTCTAGCTGAAGATGAGATTCCTCGAGCCATCGCTTTGTTTCTATTGGATGTTTTGGTGAAGCCTTCTGACACTTACTCTTCTTTTTGGGCAAGACCAAAAGCATAATTCTGCACTTTAGTCTTCGTATATGAAGTTGACGGATTGATATTGAGTCATTAAATTGTCCATACACTCTTTGGGACTTCTGTTTCAATATAAACTCCTCAACCCAGCTTCCTCCTATTCTTCATGCGTCATGATCCAAGATATGTCGCAGGGCTTTAGGAAGATTGATACAGATCGATGGGAGTTTGCGAACCGAGGTTTTCAGGAAGGGAAGAAGCACTTGCTGAAGAACATAAGTAGGAGACGCAAACTCAGCGATCAAACGAAAACATCGAGTAGTACTGTTGCTTCGGATTACCCAGAGGCTGGAAAGAAGGCTGAACTTGAAATGCTTAAGAAGAACCAGGAAGCGTTGAAGGCCGAGATCCTGAAACTAAGAGAAGAGTGGGAGCATTCGCGGCATGAGCTCAACCAGGTCACCGAGCGGATTCGCTATGCCGAGAGCGGGTATCAGCGGATGCTCCTCTTCCTCTCCAAAGCGGCCAAAAGCCCAAACTTTGTCCGGCATGTAATCCAAGAGAGGAGGCAGAAGAGAGAATCAGAGGCTTGTGAATCGACCAAGAAGAGCAAATTTCTTGGTCCCGATAACAAAGCCACCAAATGCTTGCTCGAAGTAAGGGATCACAAGATTCAGAACCCGAATTTTGAGTGCCTGAGAATCGGCGATGATTCGGCACAGATGGAGTCTCGGTCAGACAGTGTTTTACCGGTGGATCTTGAGACCGTTCAGATGCACAACCCGTGGCCTCCTCCGATGGGTGGTGCGGATTTCAGGGTGATGCAGGGTCAGACACCCGCTCAGATGGCCGGACCTAGTCGGTCAGATTTGCCTTCAGTTTTCCATGAGATGTCGGAGAAGATCGTCAGAGACAACATGGTCGTAAACGACCATGCGATGGATGACCCAGGAATCTATCTTGAGCTGGAGGGTCTGATTGAGAAGTCCTGTGGTTGGGGTGAGTACACAAGTGGGCTGGGGGAGCAAGCAGCGGGACTGACGCCCTAAAATTTCCATGCCGCTCCTACTCTGTTCTTTCTGTTATATGCGGCTACTATCTTTTGTGACCCAGGTCACGGAATGCAGCCTTTGCATAGTCGGAGGGAGTATCTGAAGTGCAGTGACTAGATCCAACCAATGAACTTATGTGTCCATGGTAAATGCCCATACTTAGCTCATATGTTGTAGTTTCTTCCTTTGTCTCCATTGTAACAAAGTGCTCTCTGGATTCTTTCTCTTAGTTTGCACTAAGCCTTTTTTCTTCTGTTTCTTTTTTTTTTTTTTTAACCACTTATGTACAAGAGTAGCTGTTTATAGTGCCGAGTTCAATTTCAGTTTAAGGGTTAATATCGCCATACTATATGTACATCGTGCCACATCCTTCTCAAATTATTTTTTTTCTCTTAAAAAATTTCAAACACGTACACTCATGTCGCATGCACTCCAAATTAATTTTTATGTCATGACATATCTCAAACAAGTCGGATGATGGGTGTGACGAGGATCCGATGGAGAAATACAACGTAAATGGGTTTCCTAGATGATGTCATTTTGACCCAAAAAAAAAAAAAAAAAAACGACATCATGGGAAAGCTGAGTATGAAGAAAATGAATCGGCATTGCGGAATTTGATAAAATATGCTAATTTTATTCTTAGAGATCTCTCACGTTTCCAAAGTCTGCTAAAATCCCTAAGCTTGTTCCATTTTCACTTTAAGATTTTGGTAACATCATGGGTATGCCGGTTTGAAATTTTTTTCTCACGCAAAAAGTTAATTTGGGATAAATGTGTCATGGATACATCATAAAAATTAATTTGAGATAAATGTGTCATATTGTATTAATTCAAAATGTTAAGAGATATTGACCCTCGATTTAATGAAAGGAGCTTTAAAGTTTGACATAACCAAATTCTAACCGCAAGTTATAAGCTGTCCATTTATTCTCTATAGAGAAACATCTCTCTCTTTTATATTAAATGTGTTTTTATTGCAAGCTTCTGTTGAGAAAACTCCTAGTATATTTTGTTGACGAAACTGTCCATAAAATTTTAAGTTTGATAATTGTCTTGAAGTATGTTGATCTAGGAAATTGATCTTGTACGAATTACAAAGTCTACTTTAGATGAAACAAGCTTAGACTTAAATCTAGATCTTTTATTGAAGATAAAGACTAAGAGAATTACACCCACTTGTGGGCAGCGCAGTTGGTTGAGATCTCTCCTCCAGCGACGGAGGTCAAGGGTTCGAAACCCTGCATTGTTAGTGATTAAAGTGGGGGCCCCCGGCGGTGAGTTGCTGGGCCAGTTTCCCCCGAGGTATAGTCGTTGTTGGGCCTCCACCGCGGAGGCTCGTGAGACCCCAAATCGGCGTAAGCCGACAAGGGCAGGCTCTGGGGATCCTCGATCACCAAAAAAAAAAAAAAAAAAAAAGACTGAGAGAATTACTCTCATCCCCATCCTGATGCAAATTTAGAACATAGTAAGTTTAGAATGTGACAAGTTCAGAACGAAGCAAGTCTAGAATGTGATAGGTCTAGAACATGATGAATCCATGCCAAATAACAACTAGTAATCTGGTTTGAATTTCACACCTAGAAAGATTTGATTGATTCAATCTTATTCAATTGAAAAATCAATCCCAAGACAAGTTTTTTCCAAACCGAGAAGCTCTACTTATGAAAATCAAGACTTTGATTATAAGGGTGGCCCAAATCAAGTGGGGATTTAACTTTTGTCACTCAACGGCCACCTAATCTTCTTGACATAGATTTGTCCAACGAATAGATTGGAAGATGATCTTCTGGAGACTGTCTAAAGACTAGCTTGAAAGTGGAGGAATATATGAGGAGACCAAAGTGCCAAGAAGCATGTAAGAGACGAGACCTATAATCTAGAATTCTAAAGTTTGAGTGAACTTTTGAACTTTGATCATGCACTTATCTTTCATGAGCTTCAATTTTGTGATCGTGAGAGAAATACAAAAAGAGTAATCGAGTGAGATTATATGATCTATCACTAAGTGCTTACACTCAATATTGTGGAATCCAGCAAGTAGCCTATCAGCGTAAAAGAGTTGACATAGGCTTGATCTGAGCTTAATACTATAAATCTTGTATGCAATTTCTCTCTTCCCTGAACTCTTCTTGTTTATTGCTCTAATCTATTGCACACTTACTTGGCATTTCTAAAGTCTATTCTACTACATAATAGATTTTGAACCTTATTCCAAAATCTAACCTTTGTTCGGACTTTAATCTTGACTCATTCTATCCCACTTTAAATTGTCAAGATTTCATAGATTCACCTATTCACCCCCTTTAGATGATATTTGCTAGCTTCATTAGCTTCCACATGTCAAAAAGGAGAAGTAGAATTTTTGTTTTGTTCAAATGAGAAGTTGATTGATGGTACACTACGATTGAAACTTTTTCATGACAACACTGCTTAGTAAATGGTGGTAATCATTCAACTGGTCGAAACTACAAGAGTATTAGACGAAGGGAATATGCTTTAGCATTGGAGTTTTAATCCCTCGAAACGGTGTTAAAATATGACACAAGATTGGCTTATATAAATTTTTTCAACAAATTTACATTGTGATTCTTAGGATTCATTTATCCAAAAAAAAAAAAAAAGAACTATTTCAAAGGTATTTTTCTTAAAGTGATCTTCGTATTAATTGAAATAATTAGTTAATAAAATATATTTTCATTAAATTAAGATATCTTTGTGAATAAATAGAATATTTAATGTTCATTCATTTTTTCAAGCAACAAAAGTGATTATCTTTAAAAAATATTTTTTAAAATAACTTATTTTTCATGAAATAAGTGCATTCTTAGCTTTCCAAGTGAATCTTTTAAGAGAACTAATCTTCTCCCTAGTCTCTAGCGAAATGGATAATTCCAAACTCTCGTCATATCATTTGACAAAACGTGCAACAAATTCGAAGTGAAAAAACTAAAAAAATACAAATTGCTTACAGGAGTAAGCTTATTTTCATAATTGTAAAAATATTTTTTATTATAATTAAGAGTGTGCAACCGGACCGGTTCTACTTGAAAACCGGACCAAACTACCCAAAAAACAAGTCCATGAACCGATTTCCGTTGGAATTGATCCAATAATAGGTTTTGAGTAAATACCCTTCCCCAAACCACCTTGTTTTAGAACCAGTTTCGAAATCAGTTTTATAAGTTAAAAATTTAAAACCCTATTTTTTCCCTTAAATTCTAACCTCAACACTCGTCTTTTGTCCTTCTTCAGAACTTCTTGCTAGTCTATCCCTTCCCCTAAACTTTTATGGACGAATGGAAAACAAGTTTCATAATTTATGCTTTATGTTATGTGTTTGAACGTTTTATTGTTTATACTTGTGCATGACTATGTGTTCATCTTATAAGTTGTTGTTGTTATTGTTTTTTTTTTTTTTTTTTTTTTTTTTTTTTTTTTTTTTTGTGAATTAGGGATTTTTGTTGTTCATTTTTTACTTTGAACCATTTTATTGCTCATAACGTTAGATGATTTTGCAGTAAAAAAAGAACGAAAAAAGGAATGAAAAAAATAAGTTCTTGGGTAGACTTTGAAACCGGACTTGAAAAATAGGATAGGTTTGAGAACTGATTTCAAGAAAATGGGGTAAGTTCCAAGATCCAAAAATTGAGAACTAGTTATAATAGGATCTATGTTCCAGCTTTAGTGTGACGCTCAGAACGTCACCCAACACGTATTTATTTTATTATGACTCTCTTTTGGCATGCGGAAGCGTAATCAAACATTTACAAATATTCCTTTAACAATTAAAGCCTTACAAGAATAATCAACATACTTATGCTTCTTTTATTTATACCACATCATAACTTCATTATATTGTGAGCAAAAGACAAAAGTCTGGGTAGGGGTAGGGAGACCTATATCCGTACTATATTATACTTCCAAAAGTCTGCTTATATAAACGTGCGTACTGAAGTCACGAGTCAACAATTTCTCCATTTGCCGTGTTTCCATCATCAAGATCAAAGCCCCTCAACGGACCAACTAACTCTCGATCAAGGTTCTGGTATTAAGCAACAAACTGAAAAAGAACCCACTTTGTGAAACCTTCTACATCAAGCACACAATGGAACTATGTTTGGTAAATATTATTGCTGACTCTGATTCAAGCACACTTTCATAAAGACCTTCATAATGCATAGGGACTCCATAGCACAAAGGTTGAGGGGTGTCCATCCTACACCTCTGAAAAATAAAAGGAATGAGCCGAAACTAAGTAAATGAAATATCTCATTTTAAGTTAGAAAAATCCTCTCACTACTTCACCTAATATACACAAAGTGAATTCATAATCATTCGGTAAGTGTGATAAAAATATAAATAGACTTTATCTTTCCCATTTTCATTTACCACATAAATCGTCAACCAATAATACGTCCATCAAGACTCATGCATATGCACACCATGTTTCACACAAATAAATAAATAGTTTAAGTAATGTTTGGTTTTACACATAACAATGCATTTTATTCATTAATGTTTCCTCCTTCCGAACTCTCCTAAGGCATTTCGACTCATGGGGCATCTCAACTTCGAGGCATCCTACAAATTGTCACTACAGGGCATCCCCACCGTAGAGGCATCCCAACTCTGGAGGCATCCTTAAACACTTCTCGAGGCATCCCAACCACTGGGGCGTCTCGTAAACTTCTACCACGAGACATCGTCACGCGCCACTATATGGATGATAGAATCACATTAATATCATTTAAAGACATAATATATGCATACTTACAAGCATAGCACACAAATCTCAACTCAATTTGATGTATTAGTCAAATAATCGTATATGAAATAACAAATAGTCATATTTTGGTTGTTAAAGTCTGTGCATTTAAATGAGTATATTCTGATTCTGGACATTGAGCGGATTTTGAATGAATAAATATATTCTTGACGTAAAGTTTGAACAATTAAAAGGGTAAATTCTGGCTTAATAAAAACTTATAAAACAAAAAAACAGATCCAACAATGAATAGATTTACAAATGCACAGATTCAACAATGGACAAAATCAACAAATAAACATATTCAACAAGGAATAGATTCATACTTAGTAAAGTCTATCTGAACAAATGGACAGATTTATCAACAAACAAATTCACAAGTTGGCAGATTCAACAAGGAATAGACTCATACTTAGTAAAATCTGTCTAAACCAATGAACAGATTTATCAACGAACAGATTCACAAGTTGGCAGATTCAACAAGTGAACGGATTCACAAATGAATAGATTCGACCAAACGAGTAGATTCCCAAAAAAAAACAAATTCATATATGGACAGATTCTGTCATAAGAAATTCTAGCAGAAATAAGTAAAACGAATAGATTCTGACTAGAAAAATTCTAGGAGAACGAAGCAAAGCGAACATGTAAGATGTCATCAAGACAAATATGACAAAAGGAACAGATTTTGACTATGCAGAATGAAACAAAACAAAGCATAATGAACATGCAATGGGTTATTAAGATAAATATGGTAGAACAACTAGGTTCTGACTACCCAAAACAAAGCAGAAAGAAGCATAATGAAAATGTAATGAATCATTAAGATAAATGTGGCAAAATAACTAGATTCTAACTATCTAGAACGAACATGCAATGGGTCATCAAGATAAATATGGCAGAATGACTAGATTTTGACTATCTAGAACAAGTACAAATAAGAAGAACAAATATGAAATGGATCATCAAGATAAATATAGCAGAACGACTAGATTATAACTACCCAGAATGAAGTAAAAAAAAAACAGAACAAGCATGTAATAGATTATCAAGATAAATATGGCAGAATGATTAGATTCTAACTACCCAGAATGAAGAAGAAAGAGGCAGAACGAACATGCAAGATGTCATAAAAGTTATTCAACAACCACCATATCCATACATACACATCAAAGTTTCACCATTTTAACCAACCAACCAAGTTAAATTTTTAAGAAGATTGAACCAACTTAATGTCTAGAAATTTCACTTACCTAGAACGAATGCAAACCGCAAGCCACCAATTGCCTTCATCACCTTAATAGCTATTGAATATGAAGTTTTGTTCTCTAAATTCTTGGATTGAAAAGTGAAAAATAGAACATGCAAGTTTCTGCTTAGACTTTAGAGACTTGAAAGGGGGCTCTATGAAAATGAATTAAGATAATTTGATGTCTTTCATTGCTAGGTGTACCTATGCATGCTAATCACCAACTTAATATGGCACAAATGCAATGCAAAGTTCTTGCACGTGGCCAAGGGAAATGCAAAGAGTGCCTTAATTTGAAGTAATTATCACTTTAGGTGTCAAAATTAGTGTTAAAAAAAATATTGTTTGAAGAAACACATGGCCATGCAAGAGTTCTTATAAAGACATGTGGCACTTATAATTTTAATTACTAAATTTTCTAATATAAATATAGCAAGAGGAACGTAATCCTATTCTTACAACATTCATTAGCATAAGTTAACCACTATTATTAATAATTAACTAAAATTTAGACAATTTATAATACTCGTCAACTATTAAGACGACAATAATTTAATTAATATTGTTTTACTATTAGCGCACACATAATTCAATTCACATGTCGGACTCAAGACGACTTACGTTTATAGAAATTATCCACCGCATCCCACAAAATTTACGATTTGACTAAGGTTTCCACGTGTTCATCCGAATACTAAGGCAAATAATACTTAGCTTCATAATCTAAGTATCATTATCATAACGCTAATTTCTAAATATTATAGTATTACAGTTACAAAAATTCCGGATGTAGAACCTACCCACCGTAAACTGATCACCCCTGGGAGACTCTGCTACTTTTTAAGCATGAAGCTAATTCATATTCCTCTCGTTATCATTTGTCAAAAGCAAAATATGCTACTGATTTTTTTTTCGAGGCAAACCTAATGACAACAAAGTTGCTACAACTCTTTTTGAGACCAAAGCCAAGTTTGATGCCAAAGATGAGACCCCTCTTTTGTATCCTACACTCTATCAATAGTTGATTGGCAGTCTTATACATCTCAGTTTTACTCAACCTAACATCACCTATGTTGTTTACATCTTTAGTTAGTACATGACTGCGCCCCATGTGACCCATTTTGCTTTAGTCTTTCAAAATCTTCACCATGTCATGGATAAATTATTTCACACCCTTCAATTTTCTACTCATTCTATCTTAGATTTGATAGCTTATTCTGATATTGACAGGGCCAATGACCCTTGATGTTTTTGCTCCACTATGAACTGCTATTTCTTTTTGAAAAACTCACTTATCTAATGTTCTAGCAGAAAACACACCATTGTCGGTCACTCTAGTAAAAAAACACATAACATTAAGCTATTGCTAACACCACATCAGACTTACTATGATTGCAATAGCTACTAGGAGATATTGAAGTGCGTTGTAATAGTTGGAAAGTCATTATTGTAACAACCGAAGTGCTATCTAAATATCACGTAGTGACACATTCCATCAAAGCACAAAACGCATTGAAATATATTGTCATAACGTAACCGGCTTAGCCTTTTGTGCTATTGTTGGTTTAGCTAATCGGAAGGAAGCCAATATTTCATGTAAGATCCAGTGGTTTGTCAACAATCAAGAAACTTATGGCTGCGTAAATTGTTTTTCGTTATTAGAGTCTGACCACATATGGATTTTATAAGTTTCCCGATGAATGATGTGGGGATTGGTCGCAAAATTGTTGAATCATTGCAGTCAATCTACAATATCGTTTCAAGCATAAGGGGGGAATGTTGGAATCTGCGGGGTGCATTGGTGTGCAAACACGGTAAGCAACCAAATGACACAAAGAACAACGACAGCATCGATCCTCTGAATTCGAACATGAACCTTATAGCCATGTTTGAAGCCGCAAAAGGAAGGAAAGATTTTCAGACTCCTAATAAGTACACTTTGCTTCAAAATTAGCCTTTTTGTAATTTTAATACCCTTTCGAGGGGCTTTGACCGAGTGTTTCCTGGTAGCGAAAATAAGCTTGCTTCCATTATTTCCATGCTAAGAAAGTGCAACGATGTTCCTCTCTAGTCAATATTCCTAAATTTTCTTGCTGACCCGTGTCACGTAACGGAAACAAAGTAAGGCTTTGAACAGAGAACTGGAATTTCCAAATTGATCCAATTTTTCTGCAAGAAATTGCACGATTTGGGTTCCGTGAGGTTATGATACATTAGGGTTTGCTTTGACCTTTGTACCCAATTCACCTTAAGTAGGATTGATCGTGTGTTTTAAGAAAGCTTGACCATATGCAAGTAATCATAGTTATCCGAGAGTTTCGGTTGTCACGTCAAGGCAAGAACGCAAGCGAAGTAAAAGACAGATCGAGGTGACAACAAAAGCAAATGATGTTGGCCCACGTGTGGATAACGCGCGTTAAAGTGACAAATTGATTAATTACGCTATCAAAACCTGTCCCAGCGGTCCATCTCCCCTCCCCCAAAACCTTGGCGAACATCGTAGGAATAAGGGAACTGCTTTTCGACTGTTCCTTGCCCGACCTTTGAATCTTTGCCCGGCCTTTGGATCTTTTTCTGTCTTTTAGTGCTCGCTCCTGCGAATGCACCTCCTTTGAGCTCGTCCATTAGGCGGCTCGTAATCCCGTCTTCATGCGTCTCCCCCTCTCTCCCTCTCTTTCATCGGACCACATCAACGTTACCAACCGACATTCGTCATTCAACCCAACCTCGGACAATGCCATAGACAGTTTTAGAAGGAAAAGAGCCCCGCCCAAAATTTAAACTGATAAAAAGCGGGTCACAACGTGAATATGATGTGCATTAAAGCTCCACGAACAAGCCCTGAGATACTCATACAAGCAAAATAAATCGAGGTGGAGCCTAATCCTAAAACCCTATTATAAAGTTCAACCCTAAAACCTTAAACAGATATGTGAACAAACACGACTCCAACAACAAGCGATATGAGATTCTTTTATAGATAGAAAAGCCAAATATATATAATTAATAAAAAAAGTATTTATATACTTAATGAGAAAGAAATAAGATAAGAATTGATTAGGTAATAATATCTTTCTCTTGTCATGCAACGTCTGACAGTAACAACGAGGAGCAAACATTGCAATGGAAAATGAGTTATTTTAAAAAGGAATTCATTATTCTTCTAAATATTTTTTCATGGAATCCCAAAATATTGTGTGGTATTATCCCATTGTTATACTTTTAATAAATTCTCTTTCCCCTTTTTTTGACAGGGAATCCTTGTAATTCAATGTTTAGGTTTGCAACTTCATCATGCTACATCTAGCTCAATATTTTTCAAAGTGTCGCTATCCCCGCAGTTCCAATTCGCTGGTCGATGCATTGTATTTCATGTACAATGAAAACGCCGTTTGCACAAGCCAAGTGGAATTGCTGAGATGGACAAGCAGCAGATCGAAACGTAGCACTCGCGCATGAAACCCACCGACCAGGCGAAAGGGCGCCCCCTCCTCGTACCCGGTTCATTCTCAATCCCGCTATTCACACACGGTGAGGAGCTCGAAACCTTGCGGAGAAGCCAAAAGGAGGAGAGACGTGGCGACACTTATGGACTTTTTCCCACGCATATAAAGCCCGAAACCCATCCCCTCCCGTCACTCAAACACTCGACAGTCTCGACGCCTGTCTCCCTCGCGCTCTCTCATTAGAATCGCTCGAAAATTTCTCATACCATCTCCGCCTTTGACCTTGAACTCGAGGTCAAAATGACGACGGCACCCCCCGGAGGAGGATCATTTTTCAACACCCTCTTTCGAGAGTCGAGTGTTGAAATAGAAAAGGTGAAACCTTCCGTGAGATCGCGAGAAGAGATCGCGTCCGTTGCTGTTCTTGACGGTGGTGACCCCGGCGAGATAGGGTCGCTTTCTCATTCGGTTCCGTCCCCAAATATAGCCATTGGCGATGGCGAAATTGATGCTGGGCTGCTCTTGCGTTCGTCCCAGACCCGGCCCGAACCCCATTCGGCTCTGGCCGCGCAGGTGGTGAAGATCGAAGAGGAAGAGGAAGATGAGGAGGTGGCGGTCATTGCTGATCCCAGGGAGGCTGCCGCCGTATCGCCATCGTGCTCGTTGCAGGCAGCGGCGGATGAAGTGGCGAGACCAATGCAGGGGCTGGGGGAGGCAGGGCCAGCACCTTTCCTGAGGAAGACGTACGAGATGGTATCGGACCCAAGTACGGACCCGGTGGTGTCGTGGAGTTTGAGCCGGGGCAGCTTCGTGGTGTGGGACCCACACGAGTTCTCGAAGCAGGTCCTGCCTCGATACTTCAAGCACTCCAACTTCTCCAGCTTCATCAGGCAGCTCAACACTTACGTGGGTACTCCTTCGATCGGGATTGTGTTTTTTTGTCTTTGTTTTTGCTTGAAACTTTCCCCATTGGTAAGAGCAAACTATTCATATAAATGCGTATAACGTCTGTGCATGTTTGTTTTGGCTTGACTCTGTTTCGGCTCTGTTTTTTTTTGGTTTGGCTCTGTTTCTTTTTATGTCGTTCAGAGTGTAATCCTCTTGGACCAACGGATGGTCCCCGGGGCAAAGAGGGATCCAAGGGATCCCACTCGCGACGTTTTGCTTGCTTACTAATTGTGCTTTACCCTAGATTAGGTGATGGGGAACGAAGAAATCTGGAATGGTGGGCGAGATACATGGATTCTATGTGAATCATCACGAATCATATTCAAGTGATGATGCTTTTGATGGTAATTTGCAGAAACTACCATAACGACCATGACGTCAGAATACCCTTTAAAGATTTATATTTTCACCGGATATGTATTTGACTGCTTTTCTCAAATGGTAAATTTTAATTTGGATTAGCAATGCACTACAGCAGTTTTTTGTTAATATATTGCTTTTTACTGTTTTGATGCTCAATTTTGCGCTTTCTAGCTGAAGATGAGATTCCTTGGCCATCGCTTTGTTTCTATCCGATGTTTTGGTAAAGCCTTCCCGACACTTCTCTTCTTTTTGGGCAAGGCCAAAAGCATAATTCTGCACTTTTGTCTTCTTATTTATGAAGTTGACGGATTGATATTGAGTCATTAAATTGTCCATACACTCTTTGTACTGGCGTTTGAATCATTGCAAACGATCTCTCCTTGAGATGCTTTGTAACCCGGGTTCTTTCTATATGGGACTAAATAGACTCCTCGACCTGGCTTCCTCCTATCTTCCATTCTTCATGCATCGTGATCCAAGATATGTCGCAGGGTTTTAGGAAGATCGATACGGATCGATGGGAGTTTGCAAACCAAGGTTTTCAGGAAGGAAAAAAGCACTTACTGAAGAACATAAGGAGGAGACGCAAACTCAGTGATCATACGAAAACATCGAGTAGTACTGTTGCTTCTGATTACCCGGAGGCTGGAAAGGAAGCTGAACTTGAAATGCACAAGAAGGACCAGGAAGGGTTGAAGGCCGAGATCCTGAAACTAAGAGAAGAGTGGGAGCACTCGCAGCATGAGATCAACCAGGTCGCCGAGCGGATTCGCTATGCCGAGAGCAGGTATCGGCGGATGCTTCTCTTCCTCTCCAAAGCAGCCAAAAGCCCGAACTTCGTCCAGCATGTAATCCAAGAGAGGAAGCAGAAGAGAGAATCAGAGGCTTGTGAATCGAGCAAGAAGAGCAAATTGCTTGGTCCCAATAACAAAGCCACCAAAAGCTTGCTCGAATTAACGGATCACAAGATTCAAAGCCCGAATTTTGAGTGCCTAAGAATCGGTGATGATTCGGCACAGATGGAGTCTGGGCCAAGCAATGTCGTGCCAGTGGATTTTCAGACCGTTCAGATGCACAACCCGTGGCCTCCTCCGATGGGTGGCCAATATTTCAGGGCTGTGCAAGGTCAGACACTCGATCAGATGGCCGGAGCTAGTTCGTCAGATTTGCCTTCAGTTTTCCATGGGATGTCAGAGAAGCTCCTCGGAGACAACATGGTGTTGGGCGACTATGCGATGGATGTAGAAGCAGAAGAAGAACTGGCAATGGATGACGCAGGAATCCATCTTGAGCTGGAGGGTCTGATCGAGAAGTCATGTGGTTGGAGTGATTACACATGTGAGCTGTAGGAGCAAGCAGCGGGACTGACGCCCTAAATTTCCATGCTGCTGCTCCTGCTCTGTTCTCTCTGTTATATGGTGCTGCTAATTTCTGGGGCCCAGATCACATAATGCGACCTTCGCTTAGTCATAGGGAGTATCTGAAGTGAAGTGACTGAATCCAACCAATGAACTTATGCGTCAATGGTAAATGCTCATACTTATTATATATGTTGTAGTTCCTTCCTTTGTCTCCATCGTAACAAAGTGCTCTCTGGGTTGTTTTCTCTTAGTTTGCACACTGAGCTTTTTTTTTTTCTGTCTCTCTTTCTGTAACCACTTATGTACAAGAGTAGCTGTTTATAGTGCCGAGTTCAATTTCAGTTTAAGGGTTAATATCGCCATACTATATGTACATCGTGCCACATCCTTCTCCAATTATTTTTTTTTTCTTTTAAAAAATTTCAAACCGATACACTAATATCACATGCCCTCCAAATTAATTTTTATATAGTAAAATATCTCAAACAAGTAGGATGATCGCCGTGATGAGGATCCGATGTGTAAATACAACATAAATGGGTCCTGTGAACAACATTATTCTGATCTGGAAAAAAAAAAAAAAAAGTCGTCATGGGAAAGCTGTATATGAAGAAAATGAATCGAGATTGCGGAATTTGGTAAGATATGCTAATTTTATTCTCAGAGCTCTCTCACGTTAATGCCTTTGCTTGTCCCAATTTCACTTTAAGATTTTGGTAGTATAATGGGTATGCCGGCTTGGAATTTTTTTTCTCACACAAAAATTAAATTTGAATAAATGTGGCATGAATACATCATAAAAATTAATTTGAGATAATGTGTCACAATTGTACCCATTCAAAATGTTAAAGAGAGATTAACCCTCTATTTAATGAAAGGAGCTTTCCGAAATGTTTGACTTGACCAAATTCTAACCACAAGTCACAAGTTGTCCATTTATTCCTTTTTCTTCTCGCTTGCTCACCGCCCAGCCCCCCCCCACCCAAAAAATAAATGCGTTTTTATAGCAAGTTTTTGTTGAGAAAACTCCTAGTAGATTTTGTTGACAAAATTGTCCATCAAATTTTAAGTTTGATAATTGTCTTGAAGTATGTTGATCTAGGAAATCAATCTAGTACAAATTACAAAATCTACTTGAGATGGAATAAACTCAGACTTAAATCTAGATCTTCTATTAAAGATAAAGACTAAGAGAATTACTTTCATTCCCATCTTGACGCAAGTTCATAACACAACAAGTTTAGAATGTGACAAGTTCAGAATGAAGTAAGCCCAAAATGTGACAAGTCCAAAACATGACCAATTCAGGATAAATAATGGCTAGTGATCTTGTTTGGATTTTTCACCTAAAAAGATTTGATTGACTCAATCTTATTTGATTGGAAAATCAATCCCAAGACATGTTATGTCTAAACGGAGAACCTCTACTTATGAAAACAAAAACTCTGGTTGTATGAGTGACCAGAATCAAGTGGGGATTTAGTTTCTGCCACTCAACGCCTATCCAATCTCCTTGATATAGATCTGCCCAACGGGGAGATAGAAAGACAATCCTTTGGAGACAGTCCAACGGCCAGTTTGGAAGTGGATGAGTATATAAGGAGACCAAGGTGCCAAGGAGCATGTAAGAGATGAGGCCTAGAATCTAGAATTCCAAAGTCTTAGTGAACTTCGATTATGCATTTATCTTTCAAGAGCTTCAATTTGGTGATTGTGAGAGAAATGTAAAAAGAGTGACCAAGTGAGATAGTATGATCTATCACTGAGTACTTACACTCAATATTGTAATCTCTTGTTGGTCATCTAGGGAATCGAACTAGTAAGCTATCAGCATGAAAAAATGGACGTATGCTTGATTTAGGCCAAACTATTATAAATCTTTTGTGCAATTTCTCTCTTCCCCAAACTCTTATTGTTCATTGTTATAATCTATTGCACACTCGCTAGATGTTTCTAAAGTCTATTTTACTGCATAACGGATTCTGAACCTTGTCTCAAAATCTAACATTTCTTCAAACTTTAATCTTAACTCGTTCTATGCCACTTTAAATTGTCAAGATTTCATATATTCACCTATTTACTCTCGCCCGCCCCCCCTCTCTAGATGATATTTGCTAGCTTCATCAGCTTCCACATGTCCAGAAGGGAGAAGTTGATTTTTTTTTTTTTTTTTTAATAATTGATTGATGGTACACCATGATTGAAACTTTTTCATGACAAAACTACTTATTCAATGGTGGTAATCATTCAATTGGTCGAAGCTAAATAGTTTATTAGACGAAGGGCATATGCTTTAGCATTGAAGTTTTAATCCCTCAAAACAATGCTAAAATATGACACGACATTGGCTTATATAAAGCTACTGATTTACATTGTGATTCTTAGGATTCATTTATCTAAAAAAAATGAATTATTTGAAAGTAATTTTCTAAAAATGGTCGTTCGTATTGATTGAAATAATTATTCAATAAAAATATTTTCATTATTGATTATAATTTATATTAAGATGTTTTCATGAATAAAGAGAATATTTAGCATTCATTCATTTTTTTCAAGCAACAAAAGTGATTATCTTTAAAAAAGAATTTTTTAAATAATTCATTTTCATGAAATAAGTGTGTTCTTAGCTTTCCAAGTGAATCTTTTAAGAGAACTAATATTCTCCCTAGTCTCTGGCCATATGAATAATTCCAAAGTCCCGTCATTTCATTTGACAAGATGTGCGACAAATTTGAAGCGAAAAGTTTAGGAAAATACAAATTGCTTACAAAAGCAAGCTTACTTTCATAATTGTGAAAATATTTTTTATTATAATTAGGAGTGTGCAACCGAATCAGACTGGACCGCACAAAAAACAAGTTCAGGATCTGAATCCTGTTGGAACCGGTCTAGGAATAGGTTCCAAATTTTTGGAACCAGTTGCAACTTGTCTAAGAGTAGGTTCTAAGTAAATATCCACCCGGGAGTTGAACCAAACCACCCTGCTTTGGAACCAATTTATGAATTAGTTTTATAAGTTAAAAAGCTAAAACCCTAATTTTTTCCCCTAAATTCTAACTTCACCACTCATTCGTTATTTGTCATTCTTAGGAACTCCCTGTTGGTCTGTCCCCTTCCCCTAAACTTTGTGGATGAATGTGTAACAGAGTTTCATAGTTTGTGTTTTATGTTACATGTTTGATAATTATTGTTTATAATTGTACGTGACTACATATTCATCTTATAGATTATTGTTTTTTGCGGATAAGGATTTTTGTTGTTCATCCATCACTTTGAATCATTTTGTTACTCATTACCTCATATGATTTTGTTGTAAAAAATAAACCAAAAAAAAGGAATGAAAAAAAAAAAAAAAGGCTCTTGGGTGGACTTTGGAATGAGACCCGAAAAACAAGGTAGGTTCCAAATATAGCTCCAAGCAAAAGGGGTAGGTTCCAAGATCCAAAAATTAAGAACCAATTATAACAGAGTATGTTCTAGGTTCTAGCTTTGGAACCATCCCACCTTGGAACCGATCACCTCTAGGTGACCCGACTACTTTTTAGGCATGAGGTTAATTTGGATTCCTCTAGTTATTATTTGTCACAAGCAAAATATGCAATTGATTTTTTTTCTCGAGCCACACTTAATGACAACAAAGTCTCTACAACTCTTATTGAGACAAAAGCCAAGTTTGATGCCAACATGGAGACTCCTCTTTAGAATCTTACACTCTATCAACAGTCGGTTGGTGGTCTTTTATATCTCAACTTCACTCAACCTAACATCGCCCGTGTTGTTTATATTGTTAGTCAGTACATGACCGCACCCCATGCAACCCATTTTGCTGTAGTCCTTCGAATTCTTCGCTATGTCATGGATACATTATTTCACGGCCTTCAATTTTCTACTCCTTCTATCTTGGATTTGATAGCTTATCATGATATTGACTGGGGTAGTGACCCTCAATATTGTTGCTCCACTATGAACTGCTATTTCTTTTTCGGAAACTCACTTATCTCATGGTCTAGCATAAAACAAACCATTGTTGGTCACTCTAGTACAAAAACAGAATATCAAGCTACTGCTAATATCACATCATAGTTACTATGGTTGTAATAGCTACGAGAAGATATTGTAGTGTGTCGTAATAGCGAAAAAGTCATTATTGCGACAACTGAAGTGCTATCTAAATATCACATAATGACACATTCCATCAAAGCACTAAAAACATTGAAATATATTGTCATAACATAACCAGCTTCGCCTTTTGTGCTATCGTCAGTTTAGCTAACTGAAAAGAAGCCAGTATTTCATTCAAGTCTAGCTGTTTGTCAATAATCAAGAAATTTATGGTTGCGTAAATTATTTTTCCTCATTGGAGTCTAATCACATATGGATTTTATAAGTTTCACAATGAATCATGTGGGGACTGGACGCAAAATTGATGAATCATTACAATCAATCTACAATACCGGTTGAAGCATCAGAGGGAAATGTTGAAATATGCGAGGTGCATTGGTGTGCAAACCCGGTAAGCAACCAAATGGCACAAAGAAGATCCTCTGAATTCGATTGCAAACCTTACAAATACCCATGTTTGAAGTCGCAAAAGGAATGAAAGATTTTCAGACTCCTAATCGGCTACACTATGCTTCGAAATTAGCTTTCTTATAATTTAGATTGTGGGTTATATTAAACCCTTTCGAATGGCTTTGACCGGTGTTACCTTGTAGCGAAAATAAGCTTTGCTTCCATCATTTCCACACGAAGAAAGTGCAAGGATGTTCCTGTCTAGTCAATATTCTTAAATTTTCTTGCTAAGCATTATCACGTCACGGCCAAACTCATGAAAGAGAAACCAAAGAACAAAGAAGAGCTTTGAACAGACAATTGGAATTTCCAAATTGGTCCGATCTTTCTGCAAGATATTGCACGATTTTGGTTTTATGAGGTTATGATATATTAGGGTTTGCTTTGACCTTTGTTTTCAATTCACCTTATGTGGGATTGATCGTCTGTTTTAAGAAAGCTTGACCACATGAAAGTAATCGTAGTATTTTCCAAGGATTTCCGGTTGTCACGTCAATGCAAGAACGCAAGTGAAGTAAAATACAAATCGAAGTGGCAACAAAAGCAAGTGATGATTGGCCCACGTGTGGATAACGCGCATTAAAGTGATAACTAGGCTGTCCAAACCTATACCACCAGTCCATCTCCCTTCCTCCAAAACCTTGGCGAACATCTTAGGTAAAAGGGAACTGCTTTTCGACTGTTCCTTGCCTGACCTTTGGATCTTTTGTCTTTTAGTGCTCCTGGGAATGCACCGCCTTTGAGCTCGTTCATTGGGCGGCTTGATCCCATCTTCCATCTCCCTTCCCCCAAAACCTTGGCGAACGTCTTGGAGAAAGGGAACTGCTTTTCGACTGTTCCTTGCCCGACCTTTGGATCTTTTGTCTTTTAGTGCTCCTGGGAATGCACCACCTTTGAGCTCGTTCAAGGGGCAGCTTGATCCCATCTTCATGCGTCTCCCTCTCTCTCTCTCTCCTTCATCGGACCACATCAACATTAGCAACCCGACATTCATTGTTCAACCCAACCTCAGACGATGCCATCGATAGTTTTAGAAGGAAAAAAAGTCGCACAAAAATTTAAAGCGATGAAAAGCGGGCCACAACGGGGATATGGTGTGCACTAAAACTCATTGGACATGTGCTGGGATATTTGTACAAGCGAAATAAAATTAGGGAAAACCTGATACTATAACACCGCATTAAAAAGTTCAAGTCAAAAGCTTAAATCGATATATGGAGAGACACGACTATGAAGTATGAAGTCCATTGAAACTCCATTGATAGGCGACGTGAGATTCTTTTGTAAATAGGAAAGCCAAATTAGGGATCTAAAAATAGATAATTAATAAAAAATTATTTATTTATTTCATGAGAAAGAAATAAGTTAAGAATTGATAAAGTAATAATATACTTCTCGTCATGTGACGCCCGACAGAACCATAAGAAACGAATATTGTCATGGAAAATGAGTTATTTTAAAAAAGAATTCATTATTTTTCTAAATATTTTTGCATGAAATCCTAAAATATTGTATGGTATTATCCTTAAATTATGAGATTGGCAACTTTCTCATTGTTTTACTTTTAATAAATTATCTTTCCCATTTTTTTTGACCAGGAACCCTTGTAAGTCAATGTTTAGGTTTGCAACTTCATCATGGTACATCTAGCTCCATATTTTTCAAAGTATCGCTGTCCCTGCAGTTCCAATTCACTGGTCGATGCATTGTATGTCATGTGCAATGAAAACGCCATTCACACAAGCCAAGTGGAATTGCTGAGACGGACAAGCAGCAGATCGAAACGTGGCACTCGCGCATGGGACCCACTAGGCGAAAGGGCGTCCCCCTCCTCGTAGCAGGTTCATTCTGAATCAGATCCAACGGTCCGTAATCGTTACCGACCCCTCAATCCCGCGATTCACGTACAGTGAGGAGCCCAAACCTTGCGGAGAAGCCAAAAAGAGGAGAGACGTGGCGCCACTTAATGGACTTTTTCCCACGTATATAATGCCGGATACCCATCCGCTCCCCTGTCACTCAAACACTCGACAGTCTCGACGCCTGCCTCCCTCTCTCTCCCTTAGTAGAATCGCTCGAAAATTTCTTGTACCATCTCCGCCTTTGTCCTCGAACTCGAGGTCAAGATGACGACGGCGCCACCCGGAGGCAGCCTTAACGATGAACCGTGCGCGTCGTTTTTCGACACCCTCTTTCGAGAGTCAAGTGTTGAGCTAGAAAAGGAAGAACCTTTCGCGAGATCGCGAGAAGAGATCGCGTCCGTTGCTGTTGTTGGCGGTGGTGACCCCAGCGACCTAGGGTCGCTTCCCCATTCGGTTCCGTCCCCAAAATTAGCCAACGGCCATGGTGAAATTGATGCCGGGCCACCCTTGCGTTCATGCCTGACCCGGCCCGAACCCCGTTCGGCTCTGGCCGCGCAGGTGGTGAAGATCGAAGAGGAAGAGGAAGATGAGGAGGTGGCGATCATTGCTGATCCGGGGGATGCTGCTGCCGGATCGCCATCGTGCTTGTCGCGGGCAGCGGCGGACGAAGTGGCGAGACCGATGCAGGGGCTGGGGGAGGTGGGGCCGGCGCCCTTCCTGAGGAAGACGTACGAGATTGTGTCAGACCCGATTACGGACCCGGTGGTGTCGTGGAGTTCCAGCCGGGACAGCTTCGTGGTTTGGGACCCGCACGGGTTCTCGAAGCAGCTCCTGCCTCGATACTTCAAGCACTCCAATTTCTGCAGCTTCGTCAGGCAGCTCAACACTTACGTGGGTATTCCCTTCGAACGGGATTGTGTTTTTTTGTCTATGTTTTTGCTTGAAACTTTCCCCATAGGTAAGAGCAAACTATTCGTATAAGTGCGTATAATGTCTGTGTAGGTTTATTTTGGTTTGACTCTGTTTCAGCTCTGTCTTTGTTTTTTTTTTTTTTTTTTACTCTGTTTTGGCTCTCTTTCTTTTTTTTGTCGTTCAGAGTGTGATCCTCTTGGGGACATCCAGCTACTCTTCATTGTCCCAACGGATAGTCCCCGGGGCAAAGAAGCTAGGATCTAAGGGACCACACTCGCCACGTTTTGCTCGCGTGTTGAGATTCAATTTAACCCACTTGCTCGGTTATTGGTTGTGCTTTACCTAGATTAGGGGACGAGGAACGAAGAAATCTGGAATGGCTGGCGGGAAACATGGATTCTACGCGAAATATCACGAATCATGTGGCACATGTTCACCAAAATTTGCATCCAGCGGCCAGGGGACAATGGCCCGTCATCATATTCAAGTGATGGTAGTTTGCAGAAGCTACCATGTCAACCAAGACGTCAGAGTACACATTAAAGATTTATCTTCTCACTGGATTTGTATTTGAGTGCTTTTCTCAAATGGTAAATTTTCATTTGGATTAGAAATGCACTTCCGTTTTGATGCTTGCACTTTCTAGCTGAAGATGAGACTCCTTGAGCCATCGCTTTGTTTCTATCCGATGTTTTGGTAAAGCCTTCTGACACTTCTCTTCTTTATGGTCGAGACCAAAACCATAATTCTGCACTTTTGTCTTCGTATTTATGAAGTTGACGGATTGATATTGAGTCATTAAATTGTCCATACCCTCTTTGGGACTTCTGTTTCAATTTAAGATCCTCAACCCAGCTTCCTCCTATTCTTCATGCATCATGATCCAAGATATGTCGCAGGGTTTTAGGAAGATGGATACGGATCGATGGGAGTTTGCAAACCGAGGTTTTCAGGAAGGGAAGAAGCATTTGCTGAAGAACATAAGGAGGAGACGCAAACTCAGCGATCATACGAAAACATCGAATAGTACTGTTGCTTCGGATTACCCGGAGGCTGGAAAGGAAGCTGAACTTGAAATGCTTAAGAAGGACCAGGAAGCATTGAAGTCCGAGATCCTGAAACTAAGAGAAGAGTGGGAGCACTCGCAGCATGAGATCAATCAGGTTGCCGAGCGGATGCGCTATGCCGAGTGCAGGTGTAGGCGGATGTTCCTCCTCGTCTCTAAAGCAACCGAAAGCTCGAACTTTGTCCATTTAATCCAAGAGAGGAGGCAGAAGAGAGAATTAGAGGCTTGTGAATCGAGGAAGAAGAGCAAATTGCTTAGTCCTGATAGTGAAGTCTCCAAATGCTTGCTCAAAGTGATGGATCACAAGATTCAAAGCCCGAATGTTGATTGCACAAGAGTCGGTGATGATCCGGCACAGATGGAGTCTCGGCCAAATAATGTAGCGCCAGTGGATTTTCAGACCGTTCAGATGCACGACCTGTGGCCTCCTCCGATGGGTGGTGGAGATTTCAGGGCTGTGCAGGGTCAGACACCCGATCGGATGGCCGGAGCTAGTTCGTCAGATTTGCCTTCGGTTTTCCATGAGATGTCGGAGAAGCTCCTCGGGGACAACGTGGCCGTGGGCGACAATGTGATGGATGTGGAAGCAGGAGAAGAACCGGCAATGGATGACACAGGAATCTATCTTGAGCTGGAGGGTCTGATTGACAAGTCATGTGGTTGGAGTGATTACACAAGTGAGCTGCGGGAGCTAGCAGTGGGACTGATGCCCTAAAATTTCCATGCTGCTGCTCCTGCTCCGTTTTCTCTGTTATATGGTGCTGCTATTTTCTGTGACCCAGATCACTGAATGCAGCCTTTGCATAATTGGAGGGAGTATCTGAAGTGAAGTGGCTGGATCCAACCAATAAACTTGGTTTTTTTTTTTTTTATATGTGTCAAAGGTAAATGCGCGTACCTAGTATATCTTTTGGAATTTATTTCCTTTGTCTCCACTGTAAGAAAGTGCTCTCGGTGTTCTTTTCCCTTAGTTTGCACTAAGCTTTTTTTTTCTGTTTTTCTTTCTGTAACCAGTTATGTAAAGCTTCTTTCTGTTTTTCTTTCTGTAACCAGTTATGTATAAGAGAAGCCGTTTATGGTAAGTTTAATATCGTCAAAAATCTCAAATTAGTATATCATGTCATATTTTTTTCAAATTATTTATTTTTTCTTTCTAAAAAAACTTTAAATCGGCACTCCCGTATTATATTAATTTCAAATTAATTTTCGCGTCATAAAAAAATCCCAGGTGATCCAACGTGGGATTACAAAATAAATAGGTCAGAAGACGTCACGAGCAAGTTAGATCCGAAGAAAATGAATCGAGACTGTGGGATCTGATCTGTTCAAATATGGTAATTTTAATATGCTCCCCAAGTCTAGGCGAAAGTGGATAAGTCCGAGTCTCCGTCTCGATCATAATGAGATGTACAGCAGGCTCGAAGTGATTGTGGGGGCCCGATTCTCCCTCAGAAGAGGCCTTTGACGACCGAGGTTAAGCCAGGTGTCCTGCTAAAAAGTCTGCCTCTAGAGACTTTCATCCAACATTCGATGCGCCCTTTGAGCGCGCGAATCGATCGATGATGCTGTTGGTTCGTACTAGATTTGGCCGAGACCTTACTAGATAAGATAGAACCGGCTCGGCACAGAAATGGATGCAAAACGACGAATGCACCGGCTCCCACGATCCTTCCCAAAATGAGGGGTCGCTCCCTGACGTCTTGTCTTATTCCAAGCACGAAGTCCCGGGTCAACATCGGAAATTTGCAGCTAACTTCTCTACGCTTCTTTGCCCTTCTTGCGTGATCCACGCGCTTTTCGTGTTGGTATGGATAGGGTTCATACGTAAGACCATGTATGGGGGCTGACGCCTGCCCAGTGCTGGAAGATCAAGGAAGTTGGTGACCTGATGACAAGGGAGCTGGCGAACGAAGCCCTGGTCTGCCAAAAAAAAAAATCCCTAAATTAATATACCCACATCAAATTAATTTTCTATTGACAAAGATATATTTAGAAAATGTGTACAAGATCTCCTATGTCACAGGATGAATCAATTATGTTCAAAACATCACAAGAATGGAGATAAAGTTTTATAAGACTATTGTCCGAAAAAGAGGAGTAGCTGCGGCAAGCTTAAAATTCAAGTCTGCACGCTTAAAATGTTCCACCAAGAAGACAAAATTTAAGGGAAGAAGACGCAAGGATGAGAATTTTTTTCTTGGAAACTTCTATTTTCTTGCCTGCTGCATTGGTTTTATATAATGCTAACTTGCAAAAAAATCGCTTCTAATGAAGTAACTCAACTTCACTAATTTTTGTGCCAAAAACTCCACTTCGGAAGAGAGAAAATTAATATATTTCACCTAAAAAGAAACCTTCACCCCAAAAGCCAACTGTTACTTCATTAGAAACAATTCTCTGCAAGTTAGCATTTTATAAAATCAATGGGGAAAAGTGTCAAAAACGTCCTAAATATATTGCATTTGTGCTAATTTGGTCTTAAACATTTTTATTAGTACCTATTTAGTCCTAAATCTTTTGACCTAATGCCAATTGAGTCCTTTCCAGCTAATTTTGGCCGGATATTGCTGATGTGGACTTTGGCCAACCTATCTAGCACAAGCGGAGCTAGCCTTAACGTAGATGACTTTTAATATTTTAATAAATTTGCAAATTCTTTGATTTAAATTTCAAAAGGTCTAGTATTTAGAATTTTTCTGACACTCCTCCTTATCGGTTTTATAAAATGCTAACTTTCAGATAATCGTTTCTAAAAATCTATTAATTTTCTTTGGAAGTGGAGTTTTTGACACAAAAATTACTAAAAAGTCTAGGAAAATACAAATTGCTAATAAGAGCATGCTTGCTTTCATGATTGTGAAAATAATTTTTATTATAACACCCAAGTAACTTTTAATACGTTTAGTAAATTTCGATGTAGGAAAGAAACAAATTGCAGCTTTTCGTTTAGCATAACATCCATATGTGACCACTAATTTTATTTCAAATCGAAGTAATTTTATTATAAAAAGTAAATCTCGGCATAGAAAGTAATAATATGTAACTTGTTGAGTAACTTTCTAATCACCCCTAACATTACTTTCTATAAGAAGTAATAACTTTTACGTGCTTAGTAATTTTTATAATGCTTGCTAATTTTTAATATTGGAAAGCATGAAAAATGAATATGGATAGTAAATGTCCATTTATTCAGAAAAAAATAAATTTTTTTTTTTTTTATTTTAGAAACGTATAAAGATTGATTAGTAATTATTGTGTACAATAAAGTAATTTTATGCATATCAAAGTGAACAGAATCCAGAGCCGGTGTTCTACAAGGTGGATCCGCCGGATGTGAGGAAGCAGAGGGGCAGGTACGGACCAGCCCTAACCAATCACGAGGAAAGGTTGAAGTCGAAGGGCGGCGATTCGGGAGAAGGTGAAGAGGCGGAGATAAGCACTGACTAAAGCTGCTAAAAATCTCTGGCTGGCATTTGGTTGCCGAGCAAGGCTATCATTTACTCCTTTCTAAGTATGCCTACTGCTTGGTTTTTTTCACAAAATGTTGTGTTCCAACTGTTGATTACGGAATTTAGTGGCAAAAAAAACAAATGTGGATTAATGAATTTGTTGCCAAATTCATGGTAATGCTTATGCATAAAAGGGGAAAAAAAATCAATTCCCACTAATTGAAGCAGGATGTATTAGTTTTCTTCACAAGCAGGTCATGCATTGAGTTAATAGTCATGCAGGTGGACCATGTCCCTCTAAAAGCCCATTTCTTTTATAGGTGCCAAATGCTAGAAACTGAAATTAATCCGGTCTATTGTGCATGAGATATTGAACGCGGCTTGATCTTTATTGATCAACTCAATACTCCTTGTATCCAAGTGTTTTTGAATCTCCTTGGGTAATCTCAATTGGCTTTATGCTTTGAATCTACCAGGCGCGAGTCCATTGTCATTCAGAGCATTGTCAGGAGAGTATTGGCCAAGCTGAATTACAAGCAATTATACGTTCCTGAAAATGTGGTTGCCATGAATTGGCATGTGTCCCATGTGCTTGCTTTGCTAGACATGGAATCAAAGGAAGTTCGAATGGTTGGAATTTACGGACTTGAAGGAGTAGACAAGACGACTATTGCCAAAGCTACTTACAATACTTTTTTTTGTAAATTTGAGTGTTGCAGCTTTCTTTCCAATGTTAGATAAACTTGCGAGAAATCCACAGATGGTGGCCTACTTCAGCTTCAAGAGATGCTTCTTTATGAGGAAATGTGGGATTATGATCTGAAGCTTGGCAATGTTCACAGAGGTATGAGCATGATAAAGAGTAGACTTTAAAAAAAAAAAAAAAAAAAAAAGGTCCTTGTTGTCATTGAGGATGTGAACCAGTTGATCCAATTGGAAACACTAGTTGGAGGACGTGATTGGTTTGGTCGTGAGAGTAGAATCATCATAATGACAAAAGATGAACATTTACTAGATGCCCATCAAGTAGAAAATATATACAAGGTTCAACCTTTAGGTCGTTCTACGGCTCATATGCTCTGGAGTTTAATTGTTTTCGAGAATATTTCTCCTCCTCCTGATTATGAAGAGCTTTTTATATAATGTAGTGGATTACACCCAAGGACTTCCATTAGCTGTAAAAGTTTTGGGTTCTTCTCTACGAGGTAGAAGCTTACTTGAATGGAAAAGCGCATTAGATAAATTGAAGAGAGTTTCAATGGATAAATCTTCGGTGTGCTAAGAATAAGCTTTGATGGCCTAGATGATTATGAGAAGGATATTTTTCTTGACATCGCATGTTCTTCAAGGGAAAGAGTATAAAGTTATGTGACAGAGAGTTTGGAGAGCTGTGATCTCTACCCAAATAGTGGAATTGCTGTTCTAATAAATAAGTCCTTCATCACTATTGAGCGTGGCAAGCTGGAGACGCATGATATGATTCAAGAAATGGGAAGAGAAATTGTTTGGAGAGAATCTCCCAAAGAGCCAGGGGAGTGCAGCAGACTGTGGTTCTATGAGGATGTGCTTCATGTGCCGACAGAAGGCATGGTATAAACTGAATCGTGGTCTTTTGTTTTTGACAATATACATGCCCGTTTGGTAGGGTTAGAGCCTCCTAAAAAGTCCTTTTGGCCTTCTGCTAAAATAAAACGTGCATAAGTATTTTTCTGTTAAGTAAGATAATGGCCTGACGGTCCCTTAAGAATCACTTCTTCCATATCCCTCCGTTAGATTTAAGGTTTATACTTCTGAACTCTCCCTAAAAAGGAAATTACCAAAAAAAAAAAAATCTCCAGGAACTTCCATACTATGCTTGCTTACGATTTGAGGTGTTCATAGAACTCTTGTCGAATGCTAAAGTAAAAGCAAATTCTGAAAGCTAAGAACAAAAGGCACCCGAAGCGCAACAAATCTTGTTTATTACTAGTTAAGTCCTTGCATAATCCATACACCTCTGCACTTAAATTGTGTACTCATACATCTGCTGCCAGGGAACTAATAAAGTAGAAGCAATAATGCTCAAGTTGGGTGCTCCTAAAGAAGTACGCTTCGGTGCTCAGGCCTTCATAAACATGAAGAGGCTGAGATTTTTCTTAGCTCGCAATGAATACCATTCAGGGTATCCCATATACTTTCCTGCTGAATTAAGATGGCTGGATTGGCCTGATTTCTCTGTGCCATATACGCCATTCAATACGGGCCACAAGAAACTTGTATATCTAGACCTGAGTAAAAGCAGCATCAGAATATTAGGGAAGGAATTCAAGGTATGTACTTTCATTATTCTCTTCTGTCAAGATAAAAGACAAAATTGTGAAAGTGCTGAAAAAACTACTCATATGTATCATCCATTCACTGCGCAGCTTTTTGGAAATTTGAGGATTGTTAATTTTAGCCACCGTACATTGCTAACTGAAATTCCCGATGTATTGTCACTGCCAAATCTTGAGAGTTTGGATTCCCAAGGGTGCACCAATCTTGTTGAGGTGCATCAATCTCTCGGGTGTCTGGACAAGCTTGTATATCTGAACTTTTTGTACTACTACAATATTAGCCGATTCCTAGGCAATCTTAAGTCAATGACTCTTCAAAATTTGATTCATAGAGGTTGCTCAAAGTGTTGACACCTAAATTTTGGCGACCTGTTTAGCCATTTATCGTATTAAAAAATTAGGGATTAATTTTTAACCCTTAAAAAAATTATTAATTAATTAATTGCATAACATATAATTTTAAGTGCATTTATTTTTAATTTGCATTTGCATTGGACTGATGACAGATGTGTTTGAATTGGTGGCTATGAGCTTTAAATTGACAGGCCGGACTAAGCTCACGAAAAGAGCAAATTGGCCCAAGCCCCTTTTTTTTAATGATAAAAAATTACCTCGTGAAAAATAGAGATTTGAAATTTTTTCGGGATATGTTGGGGATTTTTTTCAATATCTTCGGATAGGGCAAGTGTGACGAAAAATATTGCAAACTCATCTTTGCAGGATTTGAAATTTGAGAAAATTGCAATCCTGAATCGTATAAAAAACAAATATTATGTTCGGAAAGAAATCTTTGTGGATGTTGATTTAAAATCCTAGTCCACTCGCCCATAAATAGGATGCTACACCACAGAAGAGAGGGGAGGCCACACATTGAATATACGGCCGCACAAAAGGGGGGTTTTAATCACGTCGAAAGGGGGGCCGCATATACTGAATACACGGCCAAAGATTAGAGATAGGAGAAATCGTGGGCGGGCTTCACATATCACTTCAGAGAATACACGAAGGAAAGAGAAATCGTGAGAGAGTTCGGCCACAATATTGAGGGAATCGGCTGAGCAATTGAGGAGAGTAAAGATTGTAGGGGCACACATTAAGGCATGACCATTATACAGAAGAGAGAGAAAAAATCGTGAGTGGAAGGGGGCTTGACTCACAGCCAATGGAGAGGCAGCAATAAGAAAGAAGGAGAAGGGCCACTTGCAACACCAAATATTACGAGTCTTTTAGGTTGTGTTTGCAGGTTTTTTCAGCAACGTCTAGCCGTGGCAGCCCCTCACCACGCTTCCTAGTGTCTTCGTAGCAAGCCAAGTGACGGCTATAGCTTAATATCCCATCACATCTGAACGAGATTCCTATTGAAGCCGTCATACCTGTGCAGATTGCACTAATCTAGTCCATTGTTGCCGTTGGTCTTCTTTCTTCACAGGGCACCTGACTTTAACTAGTCAAATAATTGTCCCCTGCAGCACCATGACCCATGAACAGCACCAAGAAACCCAGCCAAGCATCGCTGTGTTCTGTTTCACAGGTCCTCAGAAGCTTGTCTTCGATCACTAATCCAAGCTAAAGCCAACGTGGATCTGCGAGTCTCGCCGAGAAGCACCCCCGTCAAGCCAAACTCTTCCATGGCCCCATGTTTGGTTGTAACAATTGCGAGGGTCACGAGTTCGAGCCACTGCTGAACCTATTTCGACGCTCTAAGTCCCAACAATTCCAAGTAAGGCTTCTGTCTAGCAAGCAATCATCAGCGAAGTCCAATCACTACTCGACGAGGCCAAGATTTTGTGCCACCAACTGCTGTCCTGAGCCGCGAGTCCCTACGTGATCTCATTGATCATTCGTGAACCATCACCGTCGATGCCACCGAGAAGCTGATCGCCATTGCCGGTCATCCATTGAGCGGATTCCATTTGATTCAAATTTCGCAATATTGTTTGCGGAATTAGGTAATTATATTATCTAAATTTGATTTGGATATTTTATTGCCTAATATATGCTTTTCAATAGCTTATGTGCATATTTGAATGATAGGCGTATTTCCAATTAGATTTATTGCCTAAGGTGCAACCGCACGTCAATTTTTTATTCCATCTATAAGGCTTTAGATGGATTAATTAATCACGCGGGAATAAAATTGATATCTTGATCTTAAGGTCTAAAATCAATTTATAATCAAGTTTGATTAGATATCGTTTCCAAATTCGAACGATGGATAATATCTTTGATGATCGTGAATGATTTGGTGCTTATCTTTTAATCGCTTTATTTATCCTAAAAAATACAAAAAAAATTGCATTTGCACTTCATGTAGGTTAGAATTGATTTTCCTATATAAAATTGCATGATAGAATAGTTGGATTTTTTTATGCATGTTTAAATGGTATCTAGGTTAGATAATATCTTTTGAATTAAATTGCATGACGAGATAAATTTCTAAGTTAAGATAGGATTCAGATTAGTCTATTTCTAACTTAAAAAATATAATATCTCACTTTAGTTAGACTTTTATTTTTTAGCAATTTTAATTACGAATTTTCGTAAAAAAATACAAAAAAATCATGCGCATGTCATGTAGGATTAGGTTCATGAAATGCATGTCATTTAGTGATTATTGCTAGGTTCATTTAATTAGAAATTGCTCGTCATTAGAACTAGATCATTTGGTTAATTTAGATTGCACATTTAATTATTGAACAATTTTAATTTCGAATTTCATGGAAAATACCAAAAAGAATTGTCTTAGAATTAATTTCATTCTTTAGGATAGGCTGCATTCTTATATTTTATTTATGTCATATAGTTTAGGTCATATTGCCATGTCATATCATTTCATGTTAGATTAGTAGCATGCATTGCATAAAGCATGATTTCCATTAAATAAGTTAAAACCAAAAAAAGTAATTGCGTGTTAATTAGAAAATCATATCTAGGACCGTCGATGTGAATTCTCATCTAACACTGCAGATGCTTTCGTTGCCATAAGGTAAGGCTGTGTTTGGGAACCCCTTTACAAAGCTCTTTGGGGCTCCAAAGCCCATTTGCCCAAATATTGGGTGTTTGGAAACACCCAACAAAACTCACCTTGAAGGAATGCTGGCATTCCAAAGGTTGAAAGCCCAAGGCAGCCTAGGGGCTACCTTAGGCTTTCAGCATTTCGGGAATGGCCCAAGCACTGTTCATCTTCTTCTTCGTCAGAGAGGCCAACGAGGTGTTGTGATGGGTCGACAGGCAAGAGAGGCCGACGTGGTAGCGGCACCCCAGCGACCGTCGTTGACCAGTCGCGCGACCCAGATCTGGGTTCTAGGTCGCGGCGATCACACTCGCCGCGACCTCCGGCGACCCAAGACGTCATTGCAACCCAGATCTGGTTTGCGGAGGTCGCCTGGGTCACAGCGACGACCTCCTCCACCTCGCCGCGACTCAGGCAGTCGCGGCGGTCACAAAGGTCCCCTGGGTCGCGGCGAGCTATCGCGGCGACCTTTGGCGACCCACGACCTTACCTTGACCCAGATATGGGTCGCGGAGGTCACCTGGGTCGCGACGCGCGACCTCCTCCACCTTGCTGCGAGCTTTGGCGACCCACGACCTCATCGCAGAGGTGGCCAGAGGTCATTTGTAACCAGATGGGTTGCGACCTCAGATCCGATCACCGCGACCCTCGCTGGAGGATCGCCTGACGCGCCGCGACCTTCGCAGAGGCCGCGCGATCTAGGTCTTGCGACCCTCGCCGAACCACCTACCTCTGCTGGACGGCCTGCATCAAACTGCCCGCCCTTCGCCGGACCACCTGCTCCTCGCCGGCGACTACTTGTTCTGGCCGGCCAACTCTTTTTTTTTTTTTTTTTTTTTTTTTTTTTTTAATGAATAACAAAAGGCTTTGCAAATATAATTTTCTCAAACACTATTTTACTCAAAATACTTCACAATGGACTTTTACAATAAAATTTACCAAATATAATTTGCATTTTGGAAAACACCTTTAACTCAAAAGTCTTTGCATTTTTCCAAAGACTTTCCTCAAAAGTTTTCAAACGCACTCTAAGTCCTGCAATTTAGGTTGTGTTTGTTTATGTTCTTTTTTTTTTGTTCAAAAACAGTTTTTCTGTTTTTTTGTTCTCGGGAACAAAAAAAGAACAGAAACGCGTTTGTTTGCGTTTTTGTTCCAAATCTGTTATTTTGTTCTCGGGAACAAAAAGAACAGAAACAAGAAACAAAAAAAAAGTTGTTTCTTTAAACAAAAACGAGAAACAATTTTTCTCTCTCTTCTCTTCTCTTTTCTTTTTTTCTTCTTTTCTTCTTTTCTTCTTCTTCTTCTTCTTCTTCTTCTTCTTGCTTTGGTTGGTCGCCGGCCTCGGCCATGGCCGGCGACCGGCCGACGAGGGCCCCCCGGCCACGGCGCGGGCCGGCGCCACGCGCTAAGCAACGGGCGAGCTGGCCTAGCGGTGGTGGGTGAGCTCGGCCTCACCGGATCTTGGGCGAGCCCGAGCTCACCCGCCAAGGCGAGGCCGAGCCTTGCCCAACCACGGCGAGCCTCGCCGGGCGGGCGAGCCACCGTCGGCCATGGCCAAAGCAAGAAAAAAAGAAAAAAGAAAATGAAAAAGAAAGAAAAAAATGAAAAATAAAAAATAAACATTAAAAAATTAAAAGAAACAAAAAAAGAACATAAATTTACCAAACATGTTTTTGTTCTTTTTTTATTTCAGGAACAAGTTTACCAAACGCGCATTTTTGTTCAAAAACTGTTCCCCGGAACAGAAATAGTTTTTTCTATTTCTGTTTCCTAGAACAAAAAAAGAATAGAAACACAAACAAACGCACCCTTATTCACCGCTTTATCTAGGTGTTAAATTGATGGTTTGTGCACCCGCATGATAACCTTACATGTGAAGGAAATAAGCAATTCAAGCTGCCTGCAAAACATTTTTCCGAAATAGAAGAGAAAGGTACTAAAAGGGTGTTAGAGAAATTTAGCATAATCAAGTCCCCGAACTCACAAATCTCTGGTTCGTAGAAGTAAAGTAAATCTCCCGTTACTTTACTTGGGTTTCTAATCAACCCACCGAAAATAGATTAGTGGCGACTCCTAACTAAAAAATCATTTGCATGTTAAGAATTTCAACCTAAGTCGCGAATTGGTATGGGCTTGGGAGAGCCCAAGCTAAGTTTAGGCTTAGCAATCCATTAGCCAAACCCTAGGTGGTGCACCGAAAATTTGGTCGCTACACAAAGCTTTCAAGGTTTCCCGATATTCTTGTGACGGTGAAATGTCTGAAAGAACTAGTGCTTCATGAGACTGCCATTAAAGATCTACCCTCCACGATCACTAATCTTATCGGATTGAAAGAGTTGTATCTAAGGGATTGCTTGGACCTTAAGAACCTTCCTAGTAGTATCTATACACTGCAGCTATGACGCCTAGAACGTCACTTGACAAGTGATTCTTGTATTATTGCTCTCTTTTAATATGCGGAAACGTAATCAAATATTTACGAATATTTTTTTTAACAATTAAAGCCTTACAAATATAATCAACATACTTATACTTCTTTTATTTATACCACGTATGAGTTCACAGGTTCATCGCATCACGAGTAGAAAAATAGAAATTTGGGTAGGGGTAGGGAGACCTATCTCCATACTATACTATACTTCCAAAAGTCTGACTATACAAACGTCCAGACTAAAGTCAGGGGTCTATAACTTCTCCATCTACTGCACCTCCATCATTTAGATCGAAGCCCCTTAACGGACCGACAAACTCACTGTCAAGGTTCTGATACCAGCCAACGAATTGAAAAGGAACCCACTCCGCAAAACCTCCTATATCAACCCATATCTTAAAACTACATTTGGTATAAATTATTCCAGACTCTGGTTCAAGAACACCTTCATAAAAAACTTCTTTATACATAGGGAATCCATAGTGCAAATTTGAAAGGTGTCCATCATACACATATAAAAAATGAAAGGAATGAGCCGAAGCCCGGCAAATGAAACCTCTAGTTTTAAGTTAGAAAATTTCTCTAACCATTTTACCTAGTATACACAAAATGAATGCATAATCATTCGATATGTGTGATAAAACTACCTTTCCCCTTTTCATTTATCATAAAAATAGACAATCAACAAAACGTCCATCTAGACTCATGCATATGCGCACCATATTTCACACAAACAAACAATTTAAGCAATATTTAGTTCTACACATGACAATGACAATGCATTTTATTCATTAATGTTTCCTCCTCCTAAATACTTCCAGGGCATCCTGACTCGCGGGACATTCCAACCACCGGGGCATCTCAACTTTAAGGCATCCTGCAAATTTCCACTACAAAGCATCCCCACTACAGGGACATCTCGACTCTCGAGGCATCCCGAAATACTCTCTAGGGCATCCCAACCATTAGGGCATCCCGCAAACTTCTACCACATGACATCATCATTCACCACTATATGGGTGACAGAGTCTCATTAATCTCATTCAAGTCATAATATATGCATACTTATAAACATAGTACACATATATCAGCTCAATTTAATGCATTAGCCAAATAACCACATACGAAATGACATTTAGTCATATTATGGTCATTAAAGTTTGGACATTCAAATGAGTACATTCTAAGTCTGGACATTGAGTAGATTCTGGACATTAAAATCTGGTAAATCAAATGAGTATATTCTAAGTCTGGACATTGAGCAACTTTTGGACACTAAAATCTAGTAAATCAAATGGGTATATTCTAAGTCTGGCCATTGAACAAATTATGAACATCAAAATATGGTAAATTAAATGGGCATATTCTAAGTCTGAATGAATAAGTATACTCTGGACGTAAAGTGTGAACATATAAATGAATATATTTTGGGTTAGAACAACGAAACTGGTTGTAAAGTCCAAACAATCAAAGGGTAAAATTATGGCTTGATAAATGCTTATAAAACAAAAGAATAGGTCCAACAATTAATAGGTTTACAAATGGGCAAATTCAGCAATGAACAAAATCAACAAATGAACGGATTCAATAAGGAATAGGTTCATATTCAGTCAAGTTTGTATGAACCATTAAATACACTTATCAATGAATAGATTCACAAGTTAGCAAATTCAGCAAGCGAACAGATTCGCAAGTGAACATATTCTATCAAATGAGTAGATTCACAAATGGATAGATTTACAAATGGACAGATTCTGTTATAAGAAATTCTAGTAAAATCAAGTGAAACAAACAAATTCTGACTAGTAAAATTCTAGCAGAAAGAAGCAGAACGAATATGTAATAGATCATTGAGGTAAGTATGGCAGAATGACCAGATTCTAACTACCAAGAATGAAGTAGAAAGAAGCAGAACGAACATACAATGGGTCATCAAGATAAATATGGCATAATAACCAAATTCTAACTATCCAGAATAAAGTAGAAAGAAGCAAAATGAACATGCAATAGGTTATCAAGATAAACATAGCCAAATGAACAGATTCTAACTATCCAGAATGAAGCAAAAAGAAACAGAAGAAGTAGATTCTAACTGTGAAGCCGAATAAATTTGCAAGAGATTATCAAGGCCACTTAATAATCACCATACCCATACATACACATTGAGGTTTCACCATTTAACCAACCAAACCAGGCTAAAGTTTAACGAGATTGAACCAACTAGAAATTTTGCTTACCTCGACATAATCACAAATCACTAACTACCGATTGCCTTCACCACCTTAATAGCTCTTGAATATAAAATTTTGATCTCTATTTCTTAGAGTAAAAGTGAAAATAACACATGCAAGTTTCTGTTTGAATTTTAGGAGGGACGAAAATGGGTTCTTTGACAATATAGAAGGAGTTTTGTCAAAATTAATTAAGATAATTTGATTTCTTTCATTGCTAGGTGTAAATGTACATGCTAATCTTCAGCTTGATGTGGCACAAATGCGAGGCAAGGCTCTCGCATGTGGCCAAGGGAAATACAAGAAGAAAATAAGTCATTTTGAAATAATCATCACTTACTATAGGTGCAAGAGAAATTAGCCTAATAAGATAAGAACATATGGCCATGCAAAACTTCGTACAGGGACATGTGGCACTTCTAATTTTAATTAATAAATTTTGCAAGGGGAAATGTAGTAAGCAGAAGGTAATCTTCTTCTTCTAGCATTATTAATATAAATTATTCACTAATATTATCAATTAACTAAAACTTACACAATTACTATTAACAATCAACTATTAAGACGATAATAATTTAATTAATACCATTATACTATTAGCACACATATAATTCAATTCACACGTTAGACTCAAGACGATTTATGTTTATGGAAATTACCCGTCACGTCTAGGGGTGAGCGGTTCCCGGTTCCTTACAGGTTCCGCTTGGAACTTGGAACCTACCCTCGGGTACAGGTTCCTCATTTTTTGGAACCTGGAACTTACCCTGTCATAGGTTCCGAGGTCGGTTCCAGGTTCCAACAGGTTCTTTGTTTTGTTTTTTTTTTTTTCATTTTTAGTTAAAAAAAAATGGAAATGAATGCAGCAATAATAAACAAACTTGTTGTCATTCATTAAAGAGAATATAACACAAACAACAAACAGCATTTTAGAAGCAATAACAAACAAACTGTTTTTAGTTTTTACACTCATGAAAATCTAGTTCTTAGAACTTCTTACAACATCAGCATCATCAACTGGTGGAAGCTCTCTCAGTAAAATTGAGTCTACTGTTGCCAGATCCTAAAATTAAGAGAGAAAGGCACTGAATTTAAGATCAAAATCCATATACCATTATATACTTCTTTTAGCAAAAGAGTAAATGATTGGATAAATCTGAGAAAGGGATAGACCTTAAATGGCATTCTAAGAACAAGCTTTGTAGCAAGAGAACGGTAGAATTTTTCTGGGGCCTGAACTAACAAATTCTTTATGACGACCACTTCACCAAAACTTACAACATACTTGCATCCTCCCCCCACCCAAAGAGAGAGAGAGAGAGAAGAAAAGTACACCCAAGTGAAAAGGTTCTCAAATATTTTATGTTTTGTGAAAGTTGAAACGATACCTTCAACTGATTCAAGGAGACAGACATGAGAACGGAACCATCATGGTGGAGGACACCTCTATAATGCACCTCCTCGCCCTACTCCCATGTTAAGTATGGTTGTTAGAAAATGGAACTATCAAAAATTTTATGGCCAATGTCATTTTCAAGTTGATGACCAACCTCCTTTTGCATTGGCAATTGACCCGATCATCGCTAGAAGTCAAAATAATGTATGTGCTTTTCCTCAAATGGTGCTTGATGATGGTAATTAGATGGGGCGAATAAGAATCCCAAAATGGTTGACTAATGCAGAATGATACAATAAACTAAATTAAAAACCTACCACCCCCTTCTGAAGCTCTGTTGCTCTCATACCGAGATTTGCCAGCCTTCTACAGGGATCTATCTCTTCTTCGGGTGGTTCGAAGAGAGACTCGATTGTATCACCTAAATCATCCTGCATTAAAATGTTCCATGAACTTCAAGGTCTAATTAGGGTATAAGGAGCATTTCAAATATCACCAGCAATGGCCCGTTAAGCGCAGTCCACCAAAAACAAAATGACTCCAATCATTCAAAAATATAAATGAAAACAGAATTTTGCAAAGCATTTTAAACCACCCAATCACTGAATTGCAGTGTGATACATCTAGATCAACAGGGGTTCTAATCATGTTCAGGACAATTGCACCGAGCCAGTAGGCATAAAGGAGACCTGAAGAAGGGTTCGAATGCCAATTGCAGACTTCATGCGTCCATCTTCACCTTCTCCAGCTTCAGTCACTCCCAAGTGTAATGGGTAATCCCATCCCTGAACATTCATTTCAGCTACAAGAAGATGGTATGCCTGAACCATGACAACAGGATTGCTTGCTTTCATTGAGAAGATAAAATTGTGGAAATCTAACTTCCGGCATATTCTTGCAAACTCAAATGTAGATTCGACCTATTTGAATGAATACCTTTCAATTTCAGAGTTCAGATCATAAAAAAACTGAAAAGCCAAAAACGAAAAAAAAAGAAAAAAAAACAAAAGGTAAAAGAACTTTTAATAGATTTAGAGAGAATAATTGTTCACCATTCCGTAGGAGAATCCCCGTGGTAGCTCATGATACGATTTGAAAGGCTACCATGATTTGTGCCAATACGCATCGCCCTTCCATACTTTTTGCACTTCTCAACCAACGGAGTGAATACCAAGTATAGCAGAACAACCGAATCAAAAATAAGAAACTAGGTACTTGCGAATTCAGATTGCTTCTACTTGAGACAACTCCACAATTTAGTCCAAAGCCCTCTTTTCACCAAATTCAAGCCCACACACATAAAAAGAGCTAGTCATTGTCGAATGACCCTTCTTTCATTTTACTAACAGAAAAAAGAAAGACTGCCGCCACATTGACACTTCTTTCTGGTGGTGCGGGCTGGGAATCTAAAATCATACAATTCATGCCTATAGATAGAATATATGCAAGTCATGCACCCACTTCTACAACTACAAGGAAGGGGTTCAAGTCAAACGTGCCGCAAGAGGTTGAGCGACTGATGGATCAGTTAAGCCATTCTCAACTCATCGGATTTTATTAAATGTCCTACCCATGAACCAAACAAATTTCAATGTCAAAGTTGGTCTCAGTGACCAAGGAGAAAGAAACAGTCTTAGTTTGTCGCCTGATTCAGGTAAAACTTGCTTAACACCAATAATGAACAGGCTTCAATCAAATATATACAAACAATACAAACTGAGCAGCAACATCGGACTCACAATAACTGCCAAGAGAACCCTTTTTCCCCATAGATCTGGCAGCTTAGATTTCAATTATTTTCTGTTATGTATGGGGAATAGGAATTACGTTTGAGCGGTGAGGTGAGCGAGGGGTGACGGTGTCCAGCAGCGGTGTCGAGGGAGGTCCGGCGACGGCAAGCACGCGGCGACGATGGCGCGAAGGCGACGAAGGCACAAGTCTCACGGCACCAACGGCGGCATGAACGGTGCAGCGAAGACGGTGGCGGTCGCGGCTCAACCCACGGCCAAGGGGGGAAGAGCTCGGTTCGGGCGGAGGTGGTGACGGTTTGGAGCAACGATGGCCCAGACGGCCGAGCAAGCGGCGGCAAGAGGTGGTGACGGTGGCTTGGGGACGGCAGCGGTGCCTCACGGAGGTGCGGACGGTGGGACAACTCATCGGGCTCAACGGCGAGACGGCTCGTCGGACGAGCAATGGGTGGTGGGGGTTCGGTGGCCAAGAGGTGGTGGTGAGTAGGGCGTGGGGCAGCGGTGTGGTGGTGGGTGAAGTAGCTGAAAGTGCTAGTATGAACACCTAGAGGGGGTTGAATAGGTGTAAAAATAGATTCTGCAAAATACAGTGAAAACCTTTATTTTTAAACTGAGTCTGAATAACAACGAGACTTTCGAAACGAGAGTCGAAGAGAAGCGGACTTTAAGTGAGATCGACTTTAGCATTAAATAGAACTACGAACAAAATAAAGAGATTCAGGGAAGAGAATAAGAACACAATGTTTATAGTGGTTCGGCTTAATCCAAGCCTATGTCCACTCTCCCACACTAATAGCCTTCTTGGCTGGATTCCACTATGTAATCAACAAGAGATTACAACTTTGAGTGCAAACACTTAGTAATAGATCACACTATCTCACTAAGTCACTATTTTGGTATTTCTCTTAAGATCACAAACGTTTAAGCTCACCAAAGACAAGTGTATGATAGAAGATCGCTTAGACTTTGGAATCATAAATTCTACGCTCCGTCTCTTACTTGCTCATCGGTCCTTCATCTCTTTAAATACTCCTCCACTTCCAAACTAGCCGTTGGACAGCATCTTGAGGATCGTCTTCCAATCTACCCATTGGACAGATCCGTATCTAGAAGATTTGATAGCCGTTGAGTGACAAAGGTAGAATCCCAAATTGATTCCGATCGCCCATACAAACAGAATCTTGGTTTCCATAAGTAAAGCTTCTTCGTATAGAAAGTTCTTGTCTTCAAGATCCAATTGTCAATCAATTAAGTCAATCAAATCAATCTTGATGTAAAATCCAAATCAGATCACTAGCCGTTATATCTTCGGGCTTGAGTTACGTTCTGTCGAGTTTTGGATGTAAAGTCTGAGAGCAATAGACTTTACAATCTGAGTTTGAATGCGATAGACTTTACAATCTGAGTCTGAACATATTCTGCTTCTGAACAGATTTAGCTTTAAGGTCTGGACATAGTCTGTTATGTTCTGCCTCAGCATAGAGTCTATCTTCTGGTTCTTCATTCACGTTCAGTTTGGAATTTGTCAGAGTGTGCAAACTTCTGATGTAGAACAGACTTTGACACTAAAGTCTGGCAGTCTTCAGACTTTGGCACAGAAGTCTAGAAATCTTCAAAATATACTTTGGACATGTGTTACGTTCAGTCTTCTGGCCGTCCTCAGACTTTGACAATATCCTTTACATGTTCAATCATCTGCATAGTCTATTACTCAACCATCAAACATGTTAGTAGCCTTTGATTTATTTTGTCATCTTCAAAACATCATAAGGGATTTTCCCTAACAATAGCAGCCACCGAGAGGAAGGAAGAGGAAGAAGAAGAAGGGGGGGTTTCGGCCGAGAGAGGGGAAGAGAAGAGAGAGAGAGAGAGAGAAAAGAAAAAAAGTTGGGGGGCAGAAAGTGACGTGAGGAGGAAAAAGGGGAGAAAAGAGAGAGAAAAAAAAAGAAAGGGAAAGGGGGAAGATTGAACATAAAGGGGGGGAAATCACGTGGAGGGGGTTAGGGTTTTTTTTTTTTTTTTTTTAACTTGGCTGGTTTCGGTTCTTATAGGAACCGGAACCGGAACCGGAACCGAGAATCGCCGGTTCCTAGAAAAAGAGAACCGGGAACCAGAACCGGTCCCCTTAGAACTAGGAATCGAACCGGAACCTCCGGTTCGGTTCTCCGGTTCCCGGTTCTACCCGGGAACCACGCTCACCCCTAGTCACGTCCCGTGAAATTTACGATTCGATTAAAGTTTCCACGTGTTCGTTTGAATACTAAGGCAATTAATACTTAGCTCAAATCTAAGTATTATTATCATAACACGAATTTTCGAATATTACATAATTACAAATACGGAAATTCTGGATGCTACAACAGCATCTTGAGTATATCTTCATTGATGGTTACCCACAACTTAGCAAGTTCCCGAAATGTTCGTGGGTATCAAGTAATTATATTAATTTCTCTATCCAATTAGCCCTTCCAAGCATAATTTACTTGAATGTCCAAAGATGTAGCTTATCAGAGGTTAATTTCTTGAAAAATTTTCATTACATGTCCTCAATGACAATTTAAGATTTGTTAGATAACAAATTTGTCAGCTTTCCTACAAACATTTGATAAATATACTAAGTTGCAGCAGCTTTGTTTGGCTCATTGCAAGTAGCTTCAAGAAATTCTAGCTCTCCCGCTAAACTTAACATCTTTATTTGCAAAAGATTGTGAATTGTTGGAAACATGTGTAGACTTATCATACATGTTATGATATAATCTAGATGAATCACCTTAGCTCAATCGAATTAACTTCTCAAGCTGTCAAAGTTCATTCAAGATCAATGCTCCAGCAATTGTGATATGCTCTCAATTGAACTCTCTCTCTCTCTCTCTCTCTCTCTCTCTCTCTCATCCTTGATTCAAACACCTATCTTGGACGCTAGGGGTGGTCCAAAGGTTGGTACGCCAATAACGAGATTAGTCCATGAGTCGATTCAAGGATCACTCATGAGTCAACTAGCCTATTAGGAAAGGCAATTAATGATCAGGGATACGCTCAACTTGAGTACTAGATCATGGAAAGATAGCTCGACCATAAGGATTGATGTGGGACGACCGCACGTTGTCACAGATCGACTAGCGGACGATTATAGATTGATTCGACTCCGGTATATGTGATCAGTTGCATGTGGTTCCGCACGATCACTATGCCGATCACCAATGACCTTAAACCGATTCCATACGGCAGTGTACCAAGATAAGTCGATTGATCCCACATGATTACATGATAAATGAAGGTCATCCATGAATTGACTAGGCTCAAACATGAAATGGTTTTGAATCAACCATGGGTTATGTGTAGGACCCCAGAGGGGTGCTAAATCCGGTCCAAGTTCGGCTGCACGAGCAATGCCCTAAGGCCGCCCAATCCGTATAGGCCACGTTAGGGCCACTTCCGATTGAAATTTAGCCACAAGCCTCGATCCAATTACAAGTGTCGATCATGGGTAATTGCAAGATATTCATATCCGATTAAGATGACATTTAACTAGTCCTCATAATTATCTTTTGTCCTCTTGAATTCGGTTAAGATCACCCATCCAATAATTGAGCTTCTCCTAGGATAACTATTCTCTCTTTCTTCTTCCCTAAGATCACCCATCTCTCTCTCTCTCTCTCTCTCTCTCTCTCTCTCTCTCTCCTCTCTCTCTACCCTCTCGATCTCCTCTCCGCCCGCCACCGCTCGCTGCCATCGCCACTGCTCACTGTTGCCACCACTCGCCGTCAACATCATGAGCCGCCATGAGCCATGGGCGGTTTACTGCTTTCGCCACCACCATTGTTTCTTGTTCCGGTTTGGTAAGTAGATCCCCTAATCGTTGGATAGGGCGTTGTGTTGCATGGTTCGGATATGAGTTCTACTATTACTTGTACTTGTTCGAGTAGGATGTTTCTTATTCTCATAGAGTTGGCTCGTGTGCAATTTTGTACAGTTCACTCGTGTGTTCGGAAGCATGCCCCGGGTTATGGATAGGTCTTGCTCGGTTTGGATCAGTGTCGAGGCGTATCAGAACAAACCTCACTTGGCTGGTTGATAGTGAGGCATATTGATCCAAGGCCTTGCTTGGTGTAGGTTGAGGCCTTGACTAGTCGATTCGAGCTATGAACCTTGTGCTGTGCCCGGTGCAATGTACGGTTTTGTAAGTAGATCCCCTAATCGTTGAATAAGGTGTTGTGTTGCATAGTTCGGACATGAATTATATTCTTGTCGTGCCTATAGGAGTTCGCTAGTGCTTGCTTGTTATTGCTTAAACTCATGTTGGTTGCTCATGTACTAATTTTGTATGGTTTGTTCATGTTATTATTTCCGTACGAGGTTCGGAAATGAATTGGGTTCGTGTCACGTGTTTGTTGTGCTTGCAAGGAGATGTTACTATTTATTGACACGGTTTGCTCATATATTATTATCTACGCTTGAAAGCACGCTTCGAGTTTTGGAAAGAGGTCTCGTTGGTCTGGAACGGGCGTGACATGCACAATGGACTGGGTCTCTCTAGGTTTGATGTTATTCAGGCATAACATTTTCAAATCAAATTTGGCCTAGGACGGTGCTCAAACGTATTGGATCAAACCATGGTTTTGTTGGGGTTTCATGAATTATGTATAGGTAAAATTATAAAAAGAACACGGCGGAAACAAAGATGATATATTTTATACATGATTCTCCGAAGGCATTGTTCGTGCGTTTTAATCAAAAATCTAAATATAAAAAGGGGGTTAAACGAATTACCTCTCAAAGCGCGCTTTATACGAATTGGTTCGGATGTTCTACAGTTCGAGCCCCACAAACGTTGGACCTCTACTTTAGACACACCAACTGTTGTTGCGCACGTGCGGAATATGGACAAGCAAATCGGATAAAATAGCTCGAATGAAGGAAAGGAAATTGGACAACGGATTTACGTGGTTCAGCCCGAATATCGGAACCTACGTCCACGGGGAGAGCAGCACGGAATTCCACTATAGAAACAAGCAATACACCGGAGATTACAATCACTCGAGTACTCAAACACACTCAGTGTTTTCCAGCCCCAAATTACACCTAGATAACTCACACAGTGTTTAGGCCCTCACAATTCCTAGTGAAACCTCACTCAATGAATTAAACAAATTCTACTCACATGAATTTAACTGTCTAAAACACTCGGGTATAATTTCAACGAGAAAATCTCTCTCTGCCGAGAGCTTCTGGCTTTTCTCCAGGAAGTCTCACGACTTCTCTCACCAGCTCTTGAGCTCTCTCTCGGCCACCAAAATAACTCGGCGCCATCTTTTCCTTTGCTCCTCTGCCTTTTAAGGGCGAAACAAGACAGAAAATGTGAAACTCATTCGGCGCTCGCAATCAGCACTGACGCCCACCAAAATTCACGAGCACACATGCATGCATGGGACGCATTTAATAAGGCAGAAAACATGCGCCCATAATCTAAGCATAAAATAAGGATGGCCGCCGTCTTCCAAGACCATCTCCACGACGTTCAACTTCTTCAATTAATAGTTTATTCTTTCTTTCCTTTCGTTGGCTTCAGTGGCTTCAGTTGAATGAAAGAGCAAAACGAAAAAAAAAAAAAAAAAAAGAAAGAGATAAGGAGTTAATGAAAGAAGACAAACCAAGCCTACAACTTTTTACTTTGGCTTTGGTCTTCTACGTCCATTTCTTGCCATGCATGATGTCCATGTGCATGCAATTAAATAATGGACTTGGGAGACGTGCACATCTTTGACAAATATATGTGCAGAAGGCCTTCATGCTTTGCTTCTTCATTGTCCATTTGCGCGTGTCAATTTGCGCCGAACTTTCATCAACAAATGCTCCGCGTATGCATCAAATCTCGTATTTGGCTTAAACTCGAGACATAATTTTAACAATCTCCACCTTGGCTTGACGTTTGAGCCAAATCATAATCGCTTCAGTGGACACCTTGCTACTACTCTCCCACAGCCCCAATGGGCTCAACCGCCACAGAGTGCTTCCAAGTTCAAGCCGCGCTTGAACTTTCCCATAACCATGGACCTCATCAAGACACCAGCTCCACCTGCATAATTAGCTACTCCACAAGGATTTTCCGACATAACCTCCTGTATCACAGATAAAGCAAAACCATCATTGCTTCCATATCTGACAGAAGGTCGAACACGCACCTTGTCAAATTCAGCAGCTACAGCAACCATTGGCTCTATCGGCTCCACCTCGCTACAAGCATCATCCGTGTCGATTATTCTGCTAGTACCTGCTACCTCAGGAGTTTCTGGTTGTAACTCCACCTTGAGCTGAACATCGTCCAGATCCGTATTAACACTACCACAAACACTCCTATCCAGAAGTACTGGAGACTTGTCAAGGGTAACTTCTCTGCTGTCAACAGGTGAATTTATATCCAGGCACCACAACTGATCACCCCACTCACCTTGTGCATAGCCATGGAATATGCACCTTGCCCTCCCATCGAGCTTACCATCACTCACTCGAAAATAACACGGGCAACCAAACATTCTAAAAATAAAATAACCAGCAACGTTATCTGACCACACTTCTTCAGGAGTCCGCCATTCAATAGCAGTTGATGGGGATCTATTCACCAGGCAGCTTACCATACTAAGCACATCAGCTAGGACTCTCCTAGCAACACCAACACTAGAGATCATTTTACGGACCGTCTCTAATAATGTTCTGCTCATCAATTATGCAAATTGTTGTGATTTACTGGCACTAGTGCGGTGTTTCACTATGCCTTCTTTCATGCAAAATTTATTTACCAGCTCCGAGCAGAACTCCATGCTATTGTCAGTCCGCACATGCTTGATTGACTTACCAGTTTCCGTCTCGATCAAAGCTCTTGACCGCGTGATCCTGACACCAGCATCAAACTTGTGCATCGGCACAAACACCCAGGTCTTCCTCGAGCAGTCAAAAGACTCTCGAACAGATGCATCCAACGTCTCCAGGGCGGAACCCGTCACTGTCTCACCTTGAAGTTTATACAGGCCTCCGTGCTTGATTCCTTTCATTATCACCAGGGCACCTCGAACAACCTTCAAAACTCCACCTTCTAAAGAATACCTGCAACCAGCTGAATCTAGGGCACCCAAGGAAATTAAGTTCTTTTTCAATTCTGGAATGTGCCTTAATCCAATCAATGTCCTCACAATACCATCATGCATTCTGATTTTAATATCACCAACACCCACAACATCGCACTTAGCGTTGTTCCCTAACTGGACTTTACCACTACCCGTGCACTGATAAGTGATAAAATAGTTCCTATTTGGTGTAACGTGAAATGAACAACCAGAATCCATTATCCATCCGTCAAATGACGAATCCTCAGTGACAGACAAGACACAATCGATATCATCAGAATCATTCTCAGCTATAGCTGCAACATTATCTGTAGACTCAACTCTAATTCCCTTACCCCTTTCATTTTTAAGCTTAAAACAGTCTCTTCTACGATGCCCACTATTGCCACAATTCCAACAGACAACTCTACCAGTCCTAGACTGACTACGTCCGTTCATGTTCCTACTACCACGCGTGCTAGTTCTTCCTCTACTTTCACCTACTAAAGTAGTAGACACGAGTTCACCAGATTCTTTCCTACGAATGTCTTCACTTAGAATCAAATCACGAACCTCATCAAACGTCAAACTTCTTGACCCAGAGGAATTACTAACAGAAGTAACAACAGTATTCCAACTATCAGGCAATGAGGATAATAAAATCAACGCACGTATCTCATCTTCAAAGTTAATCTCAACCGAACTCAATAGGTTAACAACCTCATTGAATTCGTTGATATGTTCAGCTATTGACGTACCTTCGCCCATTTTTAAGTGAAATAGACGTCGCATCAAATAGACCTTATTGACTGCAGAGGGTTTCTCGTACATATTCGACAGTGCTTTCATCAGTCCCGCAGTGGTTTTCTCCTTCACGATGTTAAATGCGACGTTACGGGCCAACGTTAGCCGAATAACACCCATTGCTTGTCTATCCAGCAATTCCCACTCGGCATCCTTCATCGAGTCTGGTTTCTCCCCAGATAAGGGCAAGTGCAAATTTCTCTGGTATAGACAATCTTCAATCTGCATCTTCTAGAAAGCAAAATCCTTCCCATCAAATCGGTCGATTCTCACCTTTCCATCTTCCATTGTTACCAATTCGCTTCACGTCAGCCAAATCAAGCTCTGATACCACTAGTTGTTGCGCGCGTGCGGAATATGGACAAGCAAATCGGATAAAATAGTCGGAATGAAGGAAAGCAAATCGGACACCAGATTTACGTGGTTCGACCTGAATATCGGAACCTACGTCCACGGGGAGAGCAGCACGGAATTCCACTATAGAAACAAGCGATACACCGGAGATTACAATCACTCGAGTACTCAAACACACTCAGTGTTTTCTAGCCCCAAATTACACCCAGATAACTCACACAGTGTTTAGCCCCTCACAATTCCTAGTGAAACCTCACTCAAGGAATTAAACAAATTCTACTCACAAGAATTTAACTGTCTAAAACACTCGGGTATAATTTCAACAAGAAAATTTCTCTCTGCCGAGAGCTTCTGGCTTTTCTCCAGGAAGTCTCACGACTTCTCTCACCAGCTCTTGAGCTCTCTCTCGGCCACCGAAATAACTCAGCGCCATCTTCTCCTTTGCTCCTCTTCCTTTTAAGGGTGAAACAAGACAGAAAATGTGAAACTCATTCGGCGCTCGCAATCAGCACTGACGCCCACCAAAATTCACGGGCACGCATGCATGCATGGGACGCATTTAATAAGGTAGAAAACATGCGCCCATAATCTAAGCATAAAATAAGGATGGCCGCCGTCTTCCAAGACCATCTCCACAACGTTCAACTTCTTCAATTAATATTTTATTCTTTCTTTCCTTTCGTTAGCTTTAGTGGCTTCAGCTGAATGAAAGAGCAAAAAGAAAAAAAAAAAAGAGATAAGGAGTTAATGAAAGAAGACAAACCAAGCCTACAACTTTTTACTTTGGCTTTGGTCTTCTACATCCATTTCTTGCCATGCATAATGTCCATGTGCATGCAATTAAATAATGGACTTGGGAGATGTGCACATCTTTGACAAATATATGTGCAGAAGGCCTTCATGCTTTGCTTCTTCATTGTCCATTTGCGCGTGTCAATTTGCGCCGAACTTTCATCAACAAATGCTCCGCATATGCATCAAATCTCGTATTTGGCTTAAACTCGAGACATAATTTTAACACCAACAATGGACGTCGAACGGAAGAGAGAACTTTTGGATAATCACCACTATGATCGTGCTAGCAATCTCGTGGAGACAATTCGTCGTATCCTTGATGTTTTTAGCCACGGCCCGAACGAGAGAAAATCCTTTTCTTTCTTGCGTCTCGAAGACACAAGAACACGCATACACTTTACTCTCTATTTTCAACAACACTTTTTTCTGTTCTCAATTCAGCATTTTAAAATGAAAATATGCTTGAATCAGCAACGGTTGCTGATCGTCCGCTCATGCACGAACGATCGTGCATGATGGTCAGCAACCGCTAACCATCCAAGTTTCATGCATGTGCTTCATGCACATGCACATGCATGAAGCTTTAAATATTTTTTTAGTTATTAAAAGGCATTAATTAATTAATTAATTAATTAATTAAATGAATAAATAAATAATTAATCAATCCCCTTTAAAAATAAAAAGAACATAATCTTTATATGTACATTTGGGAATACATTAACATATATTTACATTGGGCATGTATGTGCATCATATACAAATAGGCTCGTGACTATAATACAAATTAAATTAAATCTCATTTAATTTAATTTCAAGTCGACACAATTCGATTGCAGTAATTGCAAACACATTTGCAACATTATTTCTCTCTTGTTCCACGTTATCCTAATTGTTTATGGTGTATGACATCCCTAGGTTCATCACTAAGCTGGTAGTAAAACTTGTACTAACACATTAGTACTCCCAAAAGAATTAATTGTCCCGATTAATCTTTAGGTCCTACAAGCCATGATTGACATCTAGCAATATGTCATGGCTACCCAGATAATGTGAATGTTTTAAGAACATAATGCGCCTGTCAGCTTTGACTACAATGTAATTTAGTCCCTCTGTCTTACTATGTCCCTATCAAACAAAGACCATGGAATATTTGTCAAGTCACCAATTCGATCATATGCACAAATCTAATTGACATGCATTTTATTTGAGACATAAACAATTTATTCTTGGTTACAACCCCAGCTGAGAATTTCAATGCAGTGTCATAATTAGATTGCATAGGACATCATTATTATACCTTGGATGTAACAAGGAGACACATGTGCAACTTCGTATATGAACAAACTATGACCATCAGGTATAAAGATGGATCAACGACCCGGCATTACGTGCACCTGTGAACCATAGTTGTTCGACTCACAATTTAACACTATGCCTCAGGTCTAAGGATTATTTACACAAGACCAAAGCATGAACAATTAGACATTGACCACGCTAAAAGCTTCCATGTCGCTAATCGTTCCATATGCATCACGTTCAGTGAACTTGTCTAATACAAACACCTATGTTCTAACTCAGGCATCATAATACTCAATGACATGTGACTCATCATTCCCTTAAGTATCCAATACTTAATGGTGAAGTTAAGAACACATTGGTCTCAACAGGATTATAAATATCCACTCAATAATCCATTGATTAGGAACAGTTTAAAGATTCAGCCTAACTATAAACCCGTCACATATATTCTTAACGTCTCAAGAATAGGTCTAGTTGTAACTGATCTTATGGAATCATTCATAAATATAAAATAATTGGACAAATGAATGAATATGTCATTGCCATTAATTAAATAATAATGATAGTACAACTGAAATCCCTAATATGTAAGTATTACATAGTAGCTTTAGGGCATACATCCAATAGGTTCTTGACCCGTGGTTGGCATATTTTAATGATACAGTCTCGGTAAGTCATAACACCCACTTTGCATGGCACGCTTGTAAAGCCTCTTGCATTTACTTATACTAAAGATAAGAATCGATTTGTGTGCTTACTTGTACGTATGATCACACAAGGGACCAAGCCGTCACCGATGGATTTTAGACGATGTCCGATGGATTTTAGATGCCTTCCATGTGACATCCTGAAAATTCATTTACGATTTCGATCGGATAAGTCGAGCCTTTCATCGACGCGGCCATAGTGCTTTTCTCTGAGATGGCCACTCACGAGATAACTAAACTATCTGGGGAAGCCATTAAGGGATTTTAATGCAATAGACTTGAGAATTCGACCAGAAATCGGCTACTCGACCGTGCTCATCTGCCGAGATCATTACGGCATAGTAAAGATCGATTAGAAATCAGAGATAGGTCGGTTTGACTGAGATATGTGGTTAAACATGGGTGATTCCATTAAATTACAAAATTCCCGTTGATCGACACTAGATTGATTTTTCTATCGTTTTGGTACCATGTGTCCGTATTTGAATCATCGAGATTTTCACGACAACCGAGAGTCGCCAATGTGTCGAATGGGCTCATTGTGGCTCAAAGAAAATCGACAATGAGTCATTTGCACCAAAAATTTCTGAAAGTTATCCGGTAGCCTAGGTCACGCTAAAATCGCGCTGAATTGAAATTAACCGCGAATTTGAATCCGATTTCAGAAATTGAAAGTCCTATCATGTCACAGGTCATTTTAGGAATGTCGACTCATCTTTCGAGGAATTTTCAGAGAGTTCGGGATTTTTACGGAAAATCGATTCGGACGATTCGGAAAACGAATGGAAATTCGGATTGGCCAATTTGAAGGAATTGTTGGCATCTGGTGTAAGTAAACTAGTGACAGGAAATTTCGTGGGCTTTTTCCTCAACAAATCGGACCTCAATCGGAGAAGTTTGTTTAGAAAATCGGATTCCGAGAAAAATGAAATAGAATTTGGAATTGAAGGAAATGGCCGTTGTTGTTGCCCAAGACTTGTTGTTTAGGGGAAATTTAGTGCAAGAAAGCAAGTGAGGATCAAGTACTTTAGTATGAGAATTTTTGGGAACCAAATTGGAATAAACAAAAGTAAGTGGGACAAGAATTTTTGATTTTCGGATAATTTCTTTTAAATTATCCTTCTTTTATTTTTACTTGGCCGAAACCCCCTCTACGTCCCTCTTTCTACTTTTCCCTCTCTCTCTTTCACATGTTTTTCTCTCTCTCATATTTATCTCTCTCGCATGTCCCCATCCAACCATTCTTTTTCCCCCTGCCGAAGCCTATTTCTTTTTGGACTTGGTCTTCTCTTCTTTTTTAATCTTTGACTTTTTTCATCCTTATCTCTCTTCTCTCTCTCGTATACACTCCCTTGGCCAACAACCCCCTAGTTTATCCCTTCTCTTTCCCCTTTTCTGCTTTTCCCTTTTTGTTTGGCTTGTTTTGTCGAAGACCCAACACCCCCCGCCCCCCAATGGTCTCTTCTCCTCCGTCATGCTTGAACCCATGCACGCCCTCATCCCCACCGATTTCCCTCCGTCCACGTGCCCTCCTCTCCGGTCAACCCAGCTGAAGCCGAAGACCCCAGCTACCACGCTCCGTCAATTTCCTCGCGTCACAGCCCGCGCGCCCCCAGCAGCAGCTACGCCAAAGCCGCTTCTCCCTTTTATAGCTCCATTTCAGCCGAAACCAGCTCAGCTCCCTCAAGCAAACTCAAAACCAAGTAGAGCAATTTCTAGCGAGGGTTGTTGGCCTTGCGTGGCCAATTTCGGGCCATTTTGGGCCCTCGTTGGCGGTCCCACTTTGGGGTTTATCGGCCGCTGTCGCGTCCCCGTCGTTTTGATCCGAGCGGATCGTTAATCCGGTGAGTTTAACTCACTAAACCTCACTTAGTAGGTTAATGATGCTTAGGGTTGATTAGATTAAAATAAGCATGGTTTAGGTGGATAGATTAGATAGATTAGTTAATTTGATGATTTACCGATGCATGTTAGGTGGATAGTTAGTGTAATTAAGGCCTAGACAAGCTCTAGAATTTATTTAGAGTAGTTCGGAAATTTTCCGGACTCGTCTCGGCTTCCAATTAGGCTTTTCGGGCCTAAGTCGCATTTTCGGTATTTATTAATTAATTTACATAATTATTTATTTATTTATTTATTTATTTATTTTCTGGAAATTAGATTGAGATAACCGGTGACCGGAATTTTATGCTGATTGCAGTGGTGTGATCTGTTTATTTAATTGAGCTCTAATTTGTGTTGATTTGGTGTGATTTGTGTTTTAGAGATTTATTCCTAAATTAATTTAATTTCAGTAATTGATTGAAAAATAACCGAGCGTCGGTTTACAACGCCAAAAATATTTTGGTGGACCATTTAAATTGGTGGGATTTATGGAAATGAAATTATGGCATTTTGGTTAAGGTCGACCATGTACCCACACACGAGTATTTTTATCGAGTATGATAAAAATGGAGAAATGGTCAGATGATTAGACCAAAAATTGCTGCAGCTTCTGGTGAGCTATAATATACTATATTGAATATTGCGGCGGCTTCTGGTGAGCTATAGTATACTATATTGAATATTGTGGCAGCTTTTGGTGAGCATAAATAGTATACTATATGAGTCTAATTGCGGCAGCTTCTGGTGAGCATATATATATAGTATATTATCTCAGTATTTAAGGCAGCTTCTGGCACGCTATACTATCTATTATTGGCTTCGAGTGAGCAGTCCTGGATTATGGTTGGACTCATAGATAGTATTGATTGAGATGATAGGGGAATGATCATGTTGACATGTAATCGACTGGGTCAATTGATCGATGATTCGATCTAAATTCTTGATTGATGTGATGATGTGATTCAATGATTGTTTATTGAACTGACTTGCAGGAAGGAACTGAGGCCAAGGTAAGCCCTCTGAATCGTGTTGTGCTTAGGCAGCCCTTATGGCGTATTGGCTTCCTAATCGAGTCTTAGGGGGTTGAATTTGCTGAGACATTGTCTCACTGGTTATTGTATAACCATTTTCAGGTCCTTAGATGATGTTGGTGGAGGACCGGAAGCCTCGAAGTTTGGAAAGGTGGATAGACCAGAATCGGCGAATGGGTCTGACTAGTAGGTCATAGGACAGTTCTGTTTGGAATGAGTCGACCTTTTTGTAAATCGTCTGGTCTTGTAAATAAACCTAGTTGTTTATAAAAGGTTTGTTTTGGTTTGAAAATTTGGTTCTACTTTTCTATCCCATCTGATTGTTGTCTGGGGATTTATATTGTCATTTCCACGTGCACTTCAAAAATGAATGGGTCGGCAACGCGTCCTGGGACGTCGCTATTAATCGACCAGTGAGGGATGGGCATCTGCTCGGAGGATCGGGCGTGACATTCCACAAATGGAATTTGGGACGAAACTCAATGGATTTTGGATACCGTCACCAATGGATCTCGGGACGATGCCGTGCCCGACAGGGCAGGACCATATTTAGTAGATTCCGGAAAAATCAATACATTTTAGTTATGTGATGTAATAATTGAAAGTTCATGTGATTTATTATGGTTTAAGAAATGTCATTTGGTTGTTGATCATGTTGCATTTTTAGGCACTTGAGAGTCACTTGCATAATTTAGATGCTATTTTTTGGCACGTGCATATTTTACATGTTATTTTTTGGGTCTTGAGAGTCATGTACATATTTTATATGTTATTATTTGGCCCTTGAGAGTCATGCATATTTTATGTGCTATTATTTCGGTCTTGATTCACGTGCATGTTTTACATGCCATTATTTGATTTTGATCATATTTGTTTTATAAGTAGTCAATGATTCTCGCATGTCTTAACCAAGGTAAAGAAAATGTTTTGCTATTGATTTACCATCAACGTTTTTAGCATCAACAATTGCATGTTTCTAATATGAGGCATCAATCTATATGAGGATTAGATGATTTACTTATTGAGTTTTCAACTCATTTGTTATTGTTTCCCTCTTTTTCAGGCTCGTAAGTATGGCTACCTTACCCATTCGCTTTTGTGTGCCCATGGAAATGAAAGTGAACTTGTTGGACATAGTAGATGGTAGCAACGATGCCGTGTATAGGAGACGTACCACCACGGTGTGGGTGGATGAGGGTGTAGAACATTTGGTTCCTCATCGGTTCGAGACTTAGTATATCTAGTTCGATGGGGACTATTTTGGATTGATGACTGACTCCAATCCCGAGTCATAAGGACGTCGGCCTAACTGTGAGGATACCATCTTTTGACGCCATCCTCGTAAAGGAGTTAGGATTAACCCTATTCCTTTTGATGTAATCGAAAACGGCGCCAACAAAATGGGCTTATAAATATAACTTCTGATTCTAGTGATGCATAATATAAGAAGTATGTTTATATATGTTGGGTGATATAGTTGAACGCTTTTGCATGTGCTTAATCGAAAGATAAAAGTGACAAGACGGCGACGCCCCTTGGGCCAAACTTACTTCTTATATTATGCATCACTAGTCTCAAAAGTTATATTTACAAGCCCCTTTAGTTGGGGTCATTTTCGATTACATAAAAAGGGATAGGGGTTAGTCTTAACTCCTCTACAAAGTGGTATCCCCACAGTTAGGCCAACGTCCTTACGGCTCAATGTCAAAGTTGGTCACTGTGTCATCCAACGAATTCGACATCATGTGATCCAATGAGGATCCGTCGAGACTGTAAGGTAGTCCGTCATACCCTCAGTGGAGTCCAAAGTTATCCACATCGAACCAGACATACCAAGCCTTGAACCGATGAGGAACCAACTGCCCTACACCCTCGTCCACCGATATTATGGTGGTACGTCTCCTATACATGGCATCGTTATTACCATCTATTATGTCCAACAAGTTCACTTTCACTTCTACAGGCATATTATAGCCAATAGGTAGGGTAGCCATACCGATGGACCTGAAAAAAGAGAGAAGCAATAATACATGAGTTGAAAACTCAATAAGTAAATCGCCTAATCCTCGCATAGGCGGATGCCTTGTATCAAAAACATGTGATTCTTAATGCTAAAAATGGCAATGTTAAATCAATAGCAAAACACTTATTTTACCTTGATTAAGACATGTGAGAATCCTCGATTACTTATAAAACAAGCATGACCAAGATCAAATAATGACATATAAAATATGCACGTGAGTCTCAAGACCAAAAAAATAGCATATAAAATATGCACATGAATCTGGCCTAAATAATAGCATATGCCAAATAATAGCATTTAAAATATGCAGGTGACTCTCAAGTGCCTAAAAATACAACATGATCGAGAAGCAAATGATATTCCATAAACCATGCACACGGCATCCATAATAAATCACACGAACTTCCAATTATTACATCACATAACGGAAATGCATCGGTTCTTTTAAAATTCATCAGGCATCGTCCCGCCCCGTAGGGCACGGCCCATAGATGACGACATTCGAAATCCATCAGGCTTCGTCCTGAATTCCATTCGCGGACGGCATTCAAAATCCATCGAGTATCATCCTAAAATCCATCAATGACAACTTAATCTCTCGTGTGGTCATACAAGCAAGCACATAAACCGATTCTTATTTTTAGTATAAACAAATGTAAGAGGCCTCAAAGACATGCCATGCAAAGTGTGTGTTATGACTTATGGGGACCGTATCGTTAAAATATGCAGAGCACGAGTCAAGAACCGTGCTTTGGTCTGATATGTTTAAGCATCGATCTAGGCCAAACTTGATTCAAAAATGTTACGCCTCAATAACATCGAACTAAGAGAAACCCAGTCCGTCGTGCATTCCACACATGTTCAAGACTAACGAGACCTATTTTCGATACTCGGGGCATGCTTTCAAGACTAATTTATGAGTAAACCGTGTTAATAAACAATATCATCTCATCGCAAGCACAACAAGCACGTGACATGAACCTGACTCATTTCCAAACCTCGTACGCAAGCAATAACATAGCAAACCATACAAAATTAGTACACAAACAACCCACATGAGTCGAAGCAACAACAAGTAAGCAATAGTGAACTCCTACAAGCACTACAAGAATAGAACTCATGTCCGGACTACACAACGCAACACCCTATCCAATGATTAGGGGATCTACTTACGAAACTATACATTGTGTATGGCACCACACAAGGTTCATAGCCCGAATCGACCGATCAAGACCCCAACCTATACCAAGTAAGGGCCTGGATCGGTACGCCTCAATACTGACCTGCTAAGCAAGGTTCGTTCCAATATGCCTCGACACTGATTCGAACCAGGTGAAACCCATTCACAGCCCGAGGCGTGCTTCCAAACACACAAGCAAACCATACAAAATTGTACGAGTCAATTCTATGAGAATAAGAAACATCTTACTCGAACAAGTATAAGTAAGAGTAAAACCCATGTTAAAACCGCACAACACAATGCCTATCTAACGATTAGGGGATCTACTTATGAAATTGGAACGAGAAACAATGGCAGTGGTGAAGGCAGTGGACGGCAAATAGCAGACGGCTCATGGTGGCTCATAGCATCGACGGCGAGCGGAGAGGAGACTAAGAGAGAGAGGGCGAGTGAGGAAAAAAGGGAGAGATGGAGAGAGATGGGTGAGATTGGGGAAGAAGAAAGAGAGAGAATAGTTATCCTAAACTCTTATAAGAGAAGCTCAATTATTGAATTTGTAATTATGACTAATGATGACTCTTCTGGGTTGATTTGCAAGATTGCCTCTTATCCATCCAAGTGTCATCTTGAGGATTAATCTTGGCTAACTTTCCCTCCAAGTCTCAAGATAGGTTAATTATTGCCTCCATCTAAGACACATAAGCTTAGTTGGACTAACTAGATAGCTAACTATGTTTGCTCTCCCCTTCCCCTCTAAAGTGGCGCCTCCCTCCTCTTCAAGAACCCTCAAAATTGGTCCATCACTTATCTTGCATTTAAAAACTTATCTAATGGCTAACTTGATGAGCAAGTCTCATACTAGGGCAATCATGGCCTTAAAGTCCCAATCGGCACACATAAGTAATGACTCATTCAATAACATTAATGGACAAGCTTTCAAGATTAATGATGAAGTTTTCTCTAAGCAAGACAACTTGTTTTCCAAGTTCTTCTCCCTTTGGGCATGTGGCTCTCCTCCTTTCCTCTAATAAGTGCTAACTTTTAATTGACCCAAATTCAAGAGGACAAAAGACAATTATGAGGACTAGCTAAATGTCGTCTTAACCGGACAGGAATATCTCAAAAATTCCCTATGATCGATACCTATAATCGGACCGAGGCTTGTGGCAAAATTTCGATTGCAAGTGGCCTTAACGTGACCTAAACGGATTGGGTAGCCTTCGGGCGTTACTCGCGCGGCCAGACTTGGACCGGATTTGGCACCCCTCTAGGTCTTATACGTGACCCATGATTAATTCGAAATCAATCCATATTTAAGCCTAGTCGATTTATGGGTGACCATCGGTTGTCATGTAATCGTGTGGGATCAAATCAACTTACCTTGGTATACAGTCATACCGGTGTGGAATCAAATCAACTTACCTTGGTATACAGTCATACTGAATCGGTTTAGGGTTGTTCGTGATCGGCATAGTGATCATGCGGAACCACTTGCAACCGATCACATACACTCGAACCGAATTAATTTATAACTTTATGCTAGTCAATCTGTGACAACGTGCGGTCGTCCCGCATTGATCCCTATGATCAAGCTATCTTTCCATGATCAAATACTGTGGTCGAGTGTATTTGCGATCCTTAATCACCTTTCCTAATCGGCTATTGATTCATGAGCAATCCTTGAATCGACTTATGGACTAATCTCGTTGTTGGCGTATCGACTTTTAGACCACCTCTCGCATCCAAGATAGAGATCTGTATCGAGGATGTCACTCTCTCTCTCTCTCTCTCTCTCTCTCTCTCTCTCTCTCTCTCTCTGTTGCACGTGTTTATGTCTCAAGTGGAAATTTTCTCCATGGTAGGGATTGCATGGAGAGACTCAAGTTGACATTTTTCATCCCGAATGCAAAATCCCAAAATGGATCGTCCATCAAAGCATGAGAGGACTCATAAGGTTTCTTGTATCTTCCAAATTATACCGTGACATAGCCAGCTTGGCCTTTGGTGCTATTGTTGGTTCAGCTAATCGGAAGAAAGCCAGTATTTCATGCGAGATCCAATTGTTTGTGATCAGTCAAGAAACTTGTCATTGTGTAGATAGTTTTTGCTTGTTGGAGTCTGACCACATATGGCTTTTATACGTTCCACGGCAAATGATGTGGGGATTGGACATGAAATTGCTAAATCATTGTAGTCAATTTACTATATTGTTCCCGGCATCGAAGGGGACTGTAAGGGCATGTATGATAGCCATTATATTTCTATTCCATAACTATTTTTCTATTCCAGAAATAAATTTAAAACAGAAATCCATTTAATAAGACAATGTCATTTTTCTATTTCTGGAACAAATTTTTTGTGTAGAAATAGGTTCAAAATAGAAATGAGATGTAAAAATTTTCTACTTCTCTATTTTTGGAACAAAAATGAGAAATAAAAACTCTTCTCATCGCTTACCCTCACTATTAGCCGCCCGCCCACCATTCGCCACCTACCATCCACTGCCGCCCACCCTTTCACTAGTCACCGGCGCTTGCTACTACCGTCCGCCAACACCCGTGAGGGAGAAATTTTGTGTCGTTATCATTTGAGCCCTAAGAAGCCATTAGGTGCATTAGATGACACAAATAACAAAAGCGTTGATTTTCTAAATTTGAATATGAAGCTTAAAAGTTCTCAGGTTTGAAGCCTCAAAAGGAAGGAAAGATTTTCGGACTCCTAATCTTAAAAACTATGATTTGAAATTAGCTTTCTTGTGACTTGGATTGGGTGTTATATTAATACCTTTTTGAGTGGGTTTAACCATGTCTTTCCTCATAGCGAAAATAAACTTGCTGTTGTACCTTCCTTTGCATTCAGATTTTGTGATCATCTTGTTGTGTTTTCCTTTACCCTTAGATTATGTGATCATCTTCCATCTTTTCCTCACAAAGATAGTTCGGGGATGTTCGGGGATGATCATCTGCTGGAAATTGCACAAATTTGGTACTATGAGGTTATTATATATTAGTTATAAAAACACTTAGGGCCTATTTGATAACCATTTTATTCACATGAACAATTTGTGCTAAGAAATGATTTTTTCCGATTCTGTTTCTTAGACGAGTTTATGAATATTTGAAGGCATTTGGTAACTGTCCAAAGTTTCCATTCTCTAAAAAGAAATGCATATAATAAGACTCTCAAATTATTTTGTGACTTAGAATTTGTTTTAGTTTTTTAATAATTTTATTACATTTTTCTTTTTCTTTTCTTTCCTTCTTCTTCTTCCTTTAGCTGGTTGCGGACCTTGGCCATGGCCGACGACAAGCCATACCAAGGTCGGTGACCTCGGGCAAGGCCAAGCCTCGTCGGCCCAAGCCTCGCCTTGGCTGGCGAAGCTCAACTCCCTTAGATCTAGCGAGGCCAAGCTCGCCCAATCACCAACAAGGACCCTCGCTAGGCTACTGCGAGGTTGATCTCGACATGGCCAAGTGACACCAAACTTGCAGTGGCCTGATGATGCCAAGCCTGGCCCAGCTGCCGATGAGGCTAAGTGACTGGCAAAATGAGGAGGAAGAAGGTGGCCCAGACGCCAAGCCGATGAGGATAAGTGACTGGCAAAATGAGGAGGAAGAAGAAGAAGAAGAAGAAGAAGAGGAAACAAAGAAAATAAAAATGAAAAGAAGAAAATAGTCTTGATTCTGAAGTTGTTCTAGGGAATAAAGAAGCAACTTTTTTTTATTTCTTGATTCTGTTCCAAATCTATTTCCGAGAACAAAAAAGTTACCAAACGAATTTTTATTCTTTTATTTTATTTTATTTCGGGGAACAAAAGAATAGAATTAGACACTGTTTAGCTTATTACCAAACAGGCTCTTAATCACTCTTTCTCTATTTTTTGCACCTTTCTAATCTTGGCCTCAAGATAGATCAACAAATACTAAACACTCATAAGAATGAAGGATGGGCTCTATAGTCGGTTTAGCTGCATATAGTAGTGTTTGCTTTGGCCTTGTTTCCAATTCACCTTTAGTACAATTGTCCATGTGTTTTAAGCAAGCCCAATGACCATATAGTACTCCAAGGCTTTTGGTTGTCATGTCCAGGCAAGAATGCAAGTAAAGATAGATTAAGATGGCAACAAAAGTAAACAATGATTTGTCCACGTGTCAATAACACGCATTTAAAGTGATAATCAAGATATCAAAACCTGTACCGCTGCGCAACAGTCCATCTCCCTTCTCCCAAAATCTTGGCAAATTTCATAAGAAAGAGGAACAACTTTTGTTGAACAGACACCATCTTTCTCTCTCTTTATACTCTTCTAGATTTTTCTCCAAATTTCACAGCCGCAACACTTAACTCTTTAGTCAATTTCCTTGTCCAACAGGTAATTGCAATTGTTGACAAATGGGTTGGCAAGTTGCAATAAAATAATAATAGGAGGAGATGTTGACACCTAAATTTTTACCCAAAAATCATTTCTGAAAAATGGAAACTTGTTTTTCCATAAAAATATTTTTTGTCAAATTCTTGTATATAGTTTACCTAGGCTATATACTTTACCTAGGCATTTAGTATAGTTTTTAAATGCATTTATTTTCTTGAAATAAAAAATTAAAAATAAATAAATAAATAAATAAAGAAAAATAAATAAATAAATAAATAAAGTTGGAGCTAATGATCTGAATGTGGCTAGCTAAGCCTGGGGGTCAAATTGGAATTAAAACAATAAGTTGGGGCCAAAATGCAATTTCCAAAGTCAAGGGACCAATTTGTAAATTTTACAAAATTTCACCCAAGCCCCTAAATCATCATATTGGCCTCCAATTAAGTTGAAATTAAACTTGGGACAAGTCGAATTAACTAAATCGAGCCAAAATGACCAAATTGCATTGAATTGGGTATTCTCGGACAAGAAAATGGCTATCTTTGAAGGACTTTCTTGCAAAATTGGACATGGACAATTGTGAAGACTAGTGAAGATCTTAAATTGTTATACATAAGCTTGCTAATTGAGCAAAAATTGCAGCTAATTTGATGGATTAAAGTACGCAAACAAGCTACCAAAACCTAACCCACGATTTGGTCTCAATTTGGAGCTGTTGAGTAAGCAAATTTGTGGCCCCACCATATCCTCCTCAACTGCCTGATTAGCTTGATCTCTGTACATGATGGAAAACTCTAATTAGGAGTGCAAGTGGACGAAAATTGGACAGGCATAAGTTGATGAAGGCACGTGAAAATCGCAGCAAAATCTGCACATCAATAGTTGCAAAAGTCGAAAAATTTGACTAAGTCAGAAAGTAAGTGAACTAGCTCAATTGGCAGGCTCAGTAGGTAGGGCAAAGACAGACCAAAAGATGGCTTAATTCAGTAGATAAGATCTATAAAGTAGGTTCTTTTAGGGGATGAAAGGTAGGAGAGAAGAAGCATGAGAAGAGGCTCACAATCGTTCTCCAAAGACACCATCACGAGTAATTCAAGAAAAGCAAAACCCATAAAATTTTAGACTAACCGTTGGAGAGAAAAATGAAAATTTCATATACTTCCATTCAAAATTAGTCAAAACCTCCAACTAGAGATTGAAACTTCACTCAAAGTTCTTTCCAACTATAGGTCACACGTCCCAAATGGATATCGGGAAGGTCTCATAAAGCCCACCGAAAAATACCCTCCTGACAGGCCAAGAAAGTTTGAAAATTTTTCTAGGTGTTGTTGAGCCCAGTTAGTCACGGATGAGGGAAAGCGAGTGTTTTTATTTTTTTTTTTTTTGAGAAAATTGAAAGACAAAGTTGGGCAACAAAAGAAGTCCTGGAGTCTGGTTTTGGGACCATAAAAAAACCTTCCTTGTAAGTTCTTTCTTTGTAGTTCTTATTTTCCAATTTGAAGGAACCAACTTTCCTGTGTTTCCAGAGGATAATTTCTTGGTTTCCTCGGCTGAGAGCCACTTGCAAAAGAAACTACAAAGTAAGGTAAGAATTCTAGATGTATTTTTGGTCAATTTTGATCATGTTTCAACTATGACAAATCAAGAGGAAAACCAGTCCAAAAATTGATTTATGAGGCTGAATCTTTCTAAGTGTTGGAAGTCTCTTTAAGAGTCTTACTTGTTTGATTTGTTATGCCCCTTTTTATGGATTACTTGTCTTCGTGAGTTTGATGAATGTTATATGAGAGTATAAATGATGTTTAGGTTAGTGTGGTTTAGTCTTTAAACCCCCGTGTGAATCATGAGATCGTCTATAACTTAAGCCAAAAACCAAACAAATCCCAATTGAGACATGGTTGGTCAGTGTAGGTCATGCATGTATGCTTCTTGGAGAGTTCATTTCGATTGCTCGGTTGATCGTTCTCTGTGATGTTTGTTACATTTAAAAGTCCATGTTATCTATTTTTATGCAGATAAAGTGATGTTTCCTATGGATCCGCATGTAATGAGTGTCGGGGCTTGAATTTGGGCATGCAACATGTTTATTTGACCTGAGTTCAAACTCAAGATTTGCAAAAACAGCTCAAACCTGCAAATTGGAAGCTGATTTCAATCTAGTTTTTATGTGTTTTAGGCTATGATTTCTAGCTAAACTTGTTCTTTGCATGTAGTAGTATAATCTTGATATTTTAGTTTCACATAAGATTGCTCATGTGTCGTGATCGAAGGCCATGAACAAGGCTCAAGGAATCTGCTTGAGATGGTTTAATGCACACTAATTACTTGACGAAATGCTCAAACCAAGCTTCGATCTTGAAAAGGTCGATTTCAGCTCGGTTCTTGTGATATTCATGTTTTGAGTAGTTAATATTCATGTAAATCAAGCATAGACCGGTTTAGGGAATTTTTTAAAAAATAAAAAAATAAATAAAGAAAAATCTAAAATTTTCAAAAAAATATAAAAAAGAAAATGTTGGATAGCATCAAATTAGGGCAGAAATGATATTCATGCAATTTTCTTAATTTATCGTTTTCCTAACTTAATGCTATTTTGGTATTCTATAACCATTTTTGTAAAAAAAATCCATTTTGTATATATTAAAATTATCTAGAGTAGTTTCATGCATCTAGAGTAATTTCATGCATATTTAAATTCCCATTTCGCTCATTGCACTCTTGTCCCGAGGCATGATAATAAGGCCGTGTAATATTATTTATCCGACTTGTATCGGATTTTCCTTTTCCACATTTTCTTTCAAGTTATTTCAATTTCTTGGATGTTTACTTACCTCACCACTTTTCGATAATTTGATTATAAATTTCTTTTTTTCTAGATTAGATTAAGATTAGTCTAGACATTAGGAAAATGCCCCCACAAAAATGTTTGCATGGACACTTAGTGGCTTTGATAAGGATTATAATGTGTAATCAAGATTGTGTGGCGATTTAAACAAACAACTTCCCAAGTTAATGGTACTGTAAGGGCGTTAATAGAAACATTGGTGTAAACAAGTCCCGTCATTGGAAATCTCTGATTATGTAAGAGTCGAGACAACACTCCTACGTCTCGGTTGGTTTCTAGGCGACCCCAATAGGTTAGTGGCGACTCCTAGAAATACTTAGATTGTTAAGAACTAAAATACAAAATCTAATGTCACGCAAGATATGAGCTTGGGAGAGCCCACGTCTAATCTAAGGCCGTTGGTCCGCCTCTTTAGGCAAATACCCCTAAACCTCTTCCCTTCCCCTAATGGAAAAAGAGAGGTCGCGACAGGAGATACTTTGGTGTGGAAGTAGGTTCACTGACCGACTATACACCCTATAAATAAGGGCTCTTATCCCTTGTGTGTGGAGTGTAAAGTGTTGTATAAAATGTGTGTGAGTGTAAAATGATAGGGGTCATGTGTAGTAGTGAGTGGTGTAACAGAGTGTGATGTTGTGGTGTTGTGGTGTTGTGAGTGACATGTGGAGAAGTGATGGTGTGTGTAGCGTGTAGTGTGTGGCATGAGAAGAGTGTGGAGAGGAAAGTAAAGAGCTCATTGAGTCTTAGATAGAGTTATGTCTACAGTATGAGTGTGCACTTGAGTGCACTTTTAATAATATTAAGAAAGCGTTTATCATAATCACACTTCCGCGAAGTTCAACAAATGGTATCAAGAGTCATGCCGCACTTTTCAACAACTTTTGCAACTATTCCTTTCCCCCAACCATTGTGGTCTTTTTTGTCTTTTAGTTCTCCTACAAATGCACCCTCTTGTGCTCGCTCACTGGGCAAACTTACACTCCCGTCTTCATGTGTCTCCCCCTCCCTCACTCTCTTTCATCGAACCACATAAAAGTTCAGCAACCCGACATTCGTCATTCATTATGACCTTGGACGATGCGTGATATAGAATAGCATGCAAATGCCTTTATGGAAACATTGGAGCGTCATAAGAGTGGGCGATTCCACAAATCAAAGAGGATTGCGTGATATTCGAGATTACAAATGGGTTACAATATTTGATTCACATGTTTCCCTTAATTTGTTATTAGATTTCAGATTTTCTAGTTGTGTTTTGATAACTTTCCCTTTTATCAATATCTTTTCCTTTATTTTGTCATTGGATTTAAGTTATTTGGTTATTTTCTAGATGGCGACCTCCTTATAAAAAGGCGCCTAAGATATTGTAATATGCACTTCTTTATTGAAAATAAACACTATCTTTTGGAATTCTTTCCAAGCGTTACTTCCTCTGCATCAATGCTGTAGACAACTTCAAAAAAAAAAAAAAAAAAAAAAGCCTCGGCCGAAAGTTTAAACCGATAAAAGGCAGCCCGCAATGTGAATACAACATGCATTAAACTCCATGGGCAAGCGCGGGATACTTGTATAAGTGAAATAAATTGAGGCAGAACCCGCCTCTAACACCGTATTAAAAAATTCAACCTAAAAAGTTAAAATTGATAGGTGAACAATCACATGTATGACGTCTATTGAAACTCTATGAACAAGCGATGTGAAATACTTTTATAGATAGGAAACCCAAATTAGGGATCTAAAAATAGATAAGTAACCAAAGAAAATTATTCATGTACTTAATGAGAAAGCAATAAGATAATAATTGATTAGATAATATTATCTTTCTCTTGTCATGCGACGTATGACGGTAACTATTGCCTTGGCATGTGTAACACAATTGTTATTGATGAAGTGACTTTTGTGATGGAAAATGAGCTGTTCTTCTAAATATTTTGCATGAAATCCTAAAATATTGCGTGGTATTATCCTTAAATGCCAAAGTTCGCAAATTCCTTATTGTTATACTTGTAATAAATTCTCTTTCACATTTTTTGACACGGAATCCTTGTAATTCAACATTTAGTTTTTCACACAACTTTGTTACATTTGGCTCCCTAACATGTTTTCCCTACATTAATCCTTGCCAAATGATAACAAATGTTTCTATCGAAAACTCTTATGACAATGATAAAAGAATATACTTCGTGAATACTTTTAAGGCACTCGTCCTTTTTATTTCCTATATTATAAAAAGCTCTAATCGCTAGATAAGAAAAGGTTTGAAATTCTTTTCATAATGTATATGATTATTTTTTTGACAATTATATAAATGGTACATCTCTCTCAATATTTTTCCGATGGAGGCCATGGAAAATTATGCAAAGCATCGCTATCCCGGCTGTTCCAATTCGCTGGTCGATGCATCGTATGCCATGGACTATGAAAACGGCGTTCACACAAGCCAACTAAAATTTGCTTAGATAGACCAGCAGCACACGAAACGTAACTAAAATTTGCTTGATGGACAAGTAGCACATCGAAACGTGGCATCCCGCACGGGACCCACCGACGAGACGAAAAGGTTCATCCTGTGTCAGATCCAACGGTCCGTAATCGTTACCCCCTGTCACTCAGACACTCGACAGTCTCGAGGCCTGTCTCCCTCGCTCTCTCAAAATAGGAGATTCGCCCGCCATGTGCAATCATTCGCTCGAAATTCTCTCATGCCATCTCCGCCTTGGGACCTCGAACTCGAGGTCAAGATGACGACAGCGCCCCCGGAGGCGGCCGTACTGATGAACCGTGCGCGTCGTTTTTCGACACCCTCTTTCGAGAGTGGATTGTTGAGCTAGAAAAGGCGGAACCTTTCGCGAGGTCGCGAGAAGAGGTCGCGTCCGTTGCTGCTGTTGGCGGTGGTGTCCCCGGCGACCTAGGGTCGCTTCCCCATTCGGTTCCGTCCCCAAAATTAGCCATCAACGACGGCGAAATTGATGCTGGGCCTCTCTTGCGTTCGTGCCTGACGCGGCCCGAACCCCATCCGGCTCTGGCCGCGCAGGTGGTGAAGATCGAAGAGGAAGAGGAAGATGAGGAGGTGGCGATCATTGCTGATCCAAGGAACGCTGCCGCCGGATCGCCGTCGTGCTCCTTGCAGGCAGCGGCGGACGAAGTGGTGAGACCGATGCAGAGGCTAGGGGAGGCGGGGCCGGCGCCCTTCCTGAGGAAGACGTACGAGATGGTGTCGGACCCGAGTACGGACCCGGTGGTGTCGTGGAGTTCCAGCCGGGAAAGCATCGTGGTTTGGAACCCGCACGAGTTCTCGAAGCAGCTCCTGCCCCGATACTTCAAGCACTCCAATTTCTCCAGCTTCATCAGGCAGCTTAACACTTACGTGGGTATTCCCTTCGAACGGGATTATGTTTTTTGTCCATGTTTTTGCTTGAAACTTACCCCATTGGCAGCTCAACACTTATTGAGACAAATACGTATAATGTCTGTATGTTTTTTTGGTTTGACTGTGTTTCAGCTCTGTTTTTTAGGTTTGACTCTGTTTCGGGTCTGTTCCTTTCTTTTGCCGTTCAGAGTGTGATCCTCTTGGGGGCATCCAGCTACTCCTCATTGTCCCAACGGATAGTCCCCGGCGCAAAGTAGCTAGGTTCTAAGGGAACCCACTCGCCACGTTTTGCTCCTGTGTTGAGATTCAATTTTACCCACTTGCTCGGTTATTAGTTGTGCTTTACCTAGATTAGCGGACGAGGAACGAAGAAATTTGGAATGGCAGGTGAGATACATCGATTCTATGCGAAATATCACGAATCATGAGGCACATGTTCACTAAAATTTGCATCCAGCGGCCAGGGGCCAATGGCCTGTCATCATATTCAAGTGATGATGCTTTTTATGGTAGTTTGCAGAAACTACCATGTCAACCAACACGTCAGGATACCCATGAAGATTTATCTTCTCACCGGATTTGTGTTTGAGTGCTTTTCTCAAATGTTAAATTTTCATTTGGATTAGAAATGCACTACTGTGTTGATGCTCCATTATGCACTTTCTAGCTGAAGATGAGAGCCATCGCTTTGTTTCTATCCGACGTTTTGGTAAAGCCTTCTGACACTTTTCTTTTTGGGCAAGACCAAAAGCATAGTTCTGCACTTTTGTCTTCGTATTTATGAAGTTGACGGATTGATATCGAGTCATTAAATTGTCCACACCCTCTTTGGGACTTCTGTTTCAATTTAAACTCCTCAACCCAGCTTCCTTCTATTCTTCACGCATCATGATCCAAGATATGTCGCAGGGTTTTAGGAAGATGGACACAGATCAATGGGAGTTTGCGAACCGAAGTTTTCAGGAAGGAAAGAAGCACTTGCTGAAGAACATAAGGAGGAGACGCAAACTCAGCCCGAAAACATTGAGTCGCACTGTTGCTTCGGATTACCCGGAGGCTGGAAAGGAAGCTGAACTTGAAATGCTTAAGAAGGACCAGGAAGCATTGAAGACCGAGATCCTGAAACTAAGAGAAGAGAGGGAGCACTCGCAGCATGAGATCAATCAGGTCGCCGAGCGGATTCGCTATGCTGAGTGCAGGTGTCGGCAAATATTCCTCCTCCTCTCCAAAGCAACTGAAAGCCCGAACTTTGTCCATTTAATCCAAGAGAGGAGGCAGAAGAGAGAATTAGAGGCTTGTGAATCGAGCGAGAAGAGCAAATTGCTTAGTCTCGATAGCAAAGCCACCAAATGCTTGCTCGAAGTAATGGATCACAAGATTCAAAGCCCGAACGTTGATTGCCCAAGAGTTGGCGATGATCCGGGACAGATGGAGTCTTGGCCGAACAATGTCCCGCCAGTGGATTTTCAGACCGTTCAGATGCACAACCCATGGCCTCCTCCTATAGGTGGCGGAGATTTCAGTGCTGTGCAGGGTCAGACACCTGATCAGAAGGCCGGAGCTAGTCCGTCAGATTTGCCTTCGGTTTTCCATGAGATGTCGGAGAAGCTCCTCGGAGACAACGTGGTCATGGGCGATGATGCGATGGATGTAGAAGCAGAAGAACTGGCAATGGATGACACAGGAATCTATCTTGAGCTGGAGGATCTGATCGGGAAGTCCTGTGGTTGGAGTGATTACACAAGTGAGTTGTGGGAGCAAGCAGTGGGACTGACGCCCTAAAATTTCCATGCTGCTGCTTCTGCTCTGTTCTCTCTTATGTGGTGCTGCTATGACCCAGATCGCATAATGCAGCCTCTGCATAATTAGAGGGAGTATCCGAACTGAAGGGACTGAATCCAACCAATAAACTTGTTTTTTTTTTTTTTTTTTTTATGTGTCAAAGGTGCTCATACTTGGTCTATATGTTGTAGTTTCTTTCCTTTGTCTCCACTGTAAGAAAGTGCTCTTGGTGTTCTTTTTTCTCTCAGTCTGCACTATTTTTTTTTTTTTTCTGTAACCAGTTTTATATAAGATAAGCGTTTGTGGTGAGTTAGTATTGCCAAAAATCCCAAACTAGTAATTGGATCATTTTTTTTTTCAAATTATTTGTTTTTCCTATCTCGAAAAACTTTAAATTGATATTTTCGTACCACATTAATTTCAAATTAATTTTCACATCATAAAAATTAATGCGGAAACACATCATAGGTCATGACGTCGTCACAAGGATTTAAGATCCGAAGAAAATGAACGAGACTGTGGGGGCCGAGGTTCCGTCTCTATCATTTGACGAAATACGTGGCAGGTTCGAACTGAATGAGTGGGCCGATTCGCCCTTAAAAGAGACCTTTGACGACCGAGGTTAAGACAGGTGTTCTGCTAAAAAGTCTGCCTCGAGAGACTTTCATCTGACATTCGATGCGCCCTTTGAACACATGAATTGCTCGATGATGCTGTTGGTTCGTACTAGATTAGGACGAGATCTTACTGGAAAGATAGAGCCGGAGAGGCAGACAACTGGACGCAAAACGACGAATGCACCGACTCCAGCCATCCTTCGGAAAAAGGGGGGTCGCTCCCTGATGTCGTCTTATTCCAAGGGCGAAGTCCTGGGTCAACATTGGCAATTTGCAACCAACTTCTCTGCGCCTCTTTGCCCTTCTTCAATGGATCCTTCCTAGGTGATCCACGTGCTTTTCGAGTCAGTATGGACTCCATCTAATGATAATGAATTGGGTTCACACTGAAAAAAAAAAATCCTAAATTAATTAACTCATATCAAATTTATCTCAAATTAATTTTCTCGATTCATGAAGATGCATTTAGAAAATGTGTACAAATCCCCTGTCAAGGGAATGAACCAGTTCTATTCAAAACACCACAAGAATGGAGATCAAGTTCTCTAAAACTATAATATGGGAAAGAGGAGTAGCTGCGGCAAGCTTAAAATTCAAGTCCGCGCACTTAAAATATTCTGTCAAGAAGACAAAATTTAAGGGAAGAGGACATAAAGATGAAAATATTTTCCTTGGAAACTTCTAGTTATCTCGTCTATTGCACCAATTTTATATAATGATAACTTGCGGAGAATCGTTTCTAATGAAGTAACTTAACTTTACTTCTGTTAAAATCTATTAATTTTCTCTCTTTCAAACTGGAGTTTTAGACATGAGAACTAGTGAAGTTAAGTTACTTCATTAGAAACAATTCTCTACAAGTTAGCATTATACAAAATCGATGAGGAAAATTGTTGGAAAAGTCATAAACCTATTACTTGTGCTAATTTAGTCCTAAACCTATTTATTAGTGCCTATTTAGTCACTAATCTTTTGACCTAATGCCAATTGAGTCTTTTCTGACTAATTTTGGCTAGATATTGCTGATGTGGATGCTAGCCAACTTACATAACACAAGAGACCAGCTCTAATGTAGATAACTTTTAATAATATTTTAATAAATTTTCAAATATTTTTATTTAATTTTCAAAAGGTCCAGTGTTTAGAACTTTTCTGACACTTTTCCCTATCGATTTTATAAAATGCTAACTTGTAGAGAATTGTTTCTAAAAATCTATTAATTTTCTCTCTACCAAAGTGGGGTCTTTGACACAAAATTACTAAAAAGTCTAGGAAAATACAAATTGCTTATAAGAGCAAGTTTGCTTTCATGATTGTGAAAATAATTTTTATTATAACACCCAGGTAACTTTTAAGTAGCTTTCGATGTAGGAACGACACAAATTGTAGCTTTTCGTTTACCATAACATCCATATGTCACCACTAATTTTATTTCAAATCGAAGTATCTCGGCATAGAAAGTAATTATATGTAACATGGTGAGAAACTTTCAAGTCACTCGTAACATTACTTTCTATAAGAAGTAATAACTTTTATGTGCTTAGTAATTTTTATAATGCTTGCTAATTTTTAATATTGAAAAGCATGAAAAACTAATATGGATAGTAAATGTCCATTTATTCAGAAAAATAAAAATATTTTTTATTTTAGAAACATATAAAGTTTTAGGGAAAATTCCAAATAAGTACCCAAAATAAGTACCCAAAATAAGTACCCAAAGTGTCCTTATTTTTTCAAATAAGAGCTTGAAGTGGACCTTATTTCAAATAAGGGCCTAAAATGCTCATATCAATATCAAAGAATGACCTGAAGTTGTTATAGTCATTTCAAATAAGGGCCTAGCCCTGCCGACTTGCCATCCAACAAAAACTTCCGACCAATTAGGGGTATTTTCATCCAAATACAAATTAAATTAAATTAGATTAGATTATAAATTAAAAAATTAAAAAAGTAAAAGAAGAAAGGAAAAAAAAAAGAGAAAACACCGGCAGGAGGGCGTTCCCTCTCGCCTGTGGCCGCCGCCCCATCATCGGCGGGACGACGGTGAAGGCCGATAAGGTCGTTGGCTCTTGGGTGAGGGCCGGTCGGCCAAGCCGGCGACCCTGGCCAACCAACCCTCACTAGAGGTGGGAGGGTGTGGCAACCCTCTTCCAAATCTAGGCAAGGGTCACCCACCCTTGCCCAATTTGGGTGAGGGTTGCTAGCCATCATGCAGGCCTGTCAGGCCTCACCTCTAGTTGGCTAAGGTCACTAGCCCTCCTTGAGACGCCAATGACCTTGCTAGCCTTCGCCGTCACCCCACTGATGATAGGGTAGCGACCACAAGCCGGAGGGAGCACCCTCGCGCCTTTGTTTATATATATATATATAGTTTTTTTATTTTTTTTTGAAAATAAAAAAAAAAAAAATAAAATAAAAAAAAAAAAAACGAAATTGCCCTTTACATTTAGTGAATTCATGCCCTTCTTTAAAATTGATATTTATACTTGAGGACCTTATCGAAAATAAGGTTTACTTCAGGCTCTTATTTGAGAAAATAAGGGCAAGGCTATTATTTTAAATAATGTCCATTTCATGCTCTTGTTTGAGAAAATGAGTGTATTTCAGGACTTTATTTGGAATTTTCCCGATTATTGATTAGTAATTATTATGTACCACGTCTCTCATCTTGAGCTATTCGCCAGCGCAGCCATGGCGGGCGTTGAATCAACCCGTTTTAGTCCAATCGGCGAGGCCATTCCTAGGTCCAATCGCTGTCTGGATGGAAGGAGGTCACTCCTTCGTTCTCCCATCGCTCATGTCGAGGCCAAGCCTAGCCTGAGCCTAAGCCTAAGCCGAAAGGACTCCGATGACGTTCCGCCTTTATCCTTCTCCCCCGGCCGCCCGTATGGATGCGACGCATTCCTGAGCTTCCATAGCAAGGACATGAGCAAGACCATCGGGGGATCGTCACTTTCATGGACGACAAGGAGCTCGGGAAGGGCAAAGAGATCACGCCAGCACTCTTGGAGCCATCAAGGAGTCGAGGATCTTGATCGTCATGTTCTCGGAGGTCTACGTGTCCTCCGGCTGGTGCTTGGACGAGCTGGTGAGAATCCTCGAGGGTAGGCATATAATGAGGCAAATCGTGTCGCCGGTGTTCTACAAGATGGATCCGTCGGACATGAGGATGCAGAAGGGGAGGTACGGACAAGCCCTAATCGATCACGAGGAGAGGTTGAAGTCAAACGGCGGCGATTTGGAGAAGGTGAAGCTATGGAGAGAAGAACTGACCAAAGCAGCTTGTTGCGAAATATGGACAAGCGAATCGGATAAAATTAGTTAGAAGGAAGGAAAGGGAATCGGACACCGGATTTACATGATGTGGTCCGAATATCGGAACTTACGTCCACGGGGAGCGCAGTATGGAATTCCAACTATAGAAACAAGTGATACGCTGGAGATTACAATCACTTAAGTGCTCAAATACACTCTCAATGTTTTCTAGTCCCAAATTACATCCAATAACTCACACAGTATTTAGTCCTCACAATTTCTAGTGAAAGCTCACTCAAGGAATTAAATAAATTCTACTCACAAGAATTTAACTGGCTAAAAATACTCGATGTAATTATTACGAGAAAAATTTCTCTTTGCTGAGAGGTTCTGCCTTTTCTCTAGGAAGGCTCCCACGACTTCTCTCGTCCTACTTTTATAGGAGAAACAAGACAAAATTCGTTGGCATGCATGCATGCATTTAATGACGTAGAAAATTTCTCTTATTTGTCTTTTGCGGTCCTCCTTTTATAGGAGAAACAAGATAAAAAAATGTGAACTTATTCAGGCGCCCACAATCGGCACCGACGCCCACCAAAATTCGTTGGCATGCATGCATGCATTTAATGAGGTAGAAAACATGTGCCCATAATCTTTGAAGATAATAAAAAAAAAGGTTGGGTCGCCGTCTTCCAAGATCATGTCCATGACGTTCAACTCCTTTAATTAATGATTTACCCTTTCTTTCCTTTTGCCGGCTTCAGCTAGATGAAATAGCAAAGGAAAGCAACAAGGAGTCAACGAAAGAAGACAAAACAAGCCCACAACTTTTTTATCTTGGCCTTAGTCTTCAATGTCCATTTATGGCCATGCACGCACATCCATGTGCATGCAATTAAAGAGGAAGAGAAAATGGACTTGGGAGGCCTGCACATCTTTGAAAAATATACACATGTCAGCGTGGCAAATGAGAAGGGCCTATAGAACGCGACACATGTTGCGGTGGGCCCAAATTGTCAGGTGAACTCTTCTCTCTCTTCTTTCCACTCTCTCTCTCCTCTATGCACGCGCTTTCTACCTCATGCACGTTCTCTCTCCTCTCTCTTCTGTATCCCCATTTCTCTCTCTCTCTCTCTCTGGTGTCCTTGCACGCTCTCTCCTTCTCTCTCTCTCTCTCTCTTCTCTCTTCTCTCTTCCCAGCACACTCTCTCTTCGCCAGCGCGGACGACCAACCGACCACCTCAACCTCCACAGCGAGCACCTCCTCTAGCATGTCCGGGAAGGTGCATGAGTGCTCGATCTGCCACAAGAGCTTCCCCACCGGCCAAGCTCTCGGCGGGCACAAGCGGTGCCACAACAAGGCCCTCACACCTGCCTCCTCGGCCACCGCCATCACCGCCGCCTTGATTGCCAACGGGGTGAGCATCTCGGAGGGCGTGGGGTCCACCCACACGCAGAGCCAGGGTCAAGTTCGATTTGAACATCTCGGCACTCCGAAGTTCTCCACTTGGTTCGTGGTCTCCGGTAGCTACACCCCTTCAAGAAGCCTCGATTCCTAGCATCGATGAAGACAAAAGCAGCCTAAAATGGGTCAGATAAAAAATGCACAGAAACCCACACAAAAAAATAAAAAACCAGCGATTGGAATCGAAACGGGAAATTGATCGAGTTTTAGATAGGAATAGAGACGATTGTTTTTGTTCGTCTCTTTGTTTGTTGGGTGATGCTAGGGTTCTTTTTGATGGAGAGAGGGAGGTGTACAGGGGAGAGAGGAGAGAGAAATGGCACAGAAGAAGAGAGAGAAAAGTGGGGCTAGAGAAGAGAGGAGAGAGCGAGAGCGCATGCAGTGAGGAGAGAGAGAGGACAGAAGAGAGAGAAGAGTTCGCCTGACAATTTGAGCCCACCGCGACACGTGTTGCATTCCTAAAGCTCCTTTTATTTGCCACGTTGGTAAATGAGACGTACCTAATATTTTCTCAATATGCAGAAGGCTTTCATGCTTTGCTTCTTCATTGTCAATTTACGACAAACTTTGATTAATGATTTACCCTTTCTTTCCTTTTGCTGGCTTCAGCTGGATGAAATAACAAAGAAAAGAAACAAGGAGTTAATGAAAGAAGACAAAACAAGCGCACAACTTTTTACTTTGGCCTTAGTCTTCAACGTCCATTTATGGCCATGCACGCACATCCATGTGCATGCAATTAAAGAGGAAGAGAAAATGGACTTGGGAGGCGTGCACATCTTTGACAAATATACACTTGTGCAGGAGAAAATATTAGGTACGTTATTAACACCTAAATTTTTGCCCAAAAATCATTTTTGAAAAATGTAAACTTTTTTTTTAGACAAAAATATTTCATGTCAAATTCTTACATATAAATTATCTAGGTGTTTAGTATGGTTTTTTTTTTTTTTAATGGAAGATATTCTTCCTAAAAAATATATAAAAAATAATAAAAAAAAAAAAGAAAAAAAAAAGAAGCAAGTTGGGGCCAATGATCTAAATGTGACTAGCCAAGCATAGGAGGTCAGATTAGAATTAAAATGGCAAATTGGGGCCAAAATGCAATTTCCAAAAGTTGAGGGACCAATTCGCAAATTTTGCAAAATTTCACCCGAGCCCTTAAATCATCATCTTGGCCCCAAATTGAGTTGAAATTGAACTTGGGTCAGGTCTAATTAATCGAATCGGGCAAAAATGACCAAATTGCATTGAATAGGGCATTCTCGGGCAAAAAAATAGCCAACTTTGAGGGACTCTCTTGCAAAATTGGTTTGAGACAATTGCGAAAAATGGTTAAGATCTTAAACTACTATACATGAGCTTGCTAATTGATCAAAAATCGCAGCCAAATTGATGGATTAAAGCACTCAAACCAGCTACAAAAACCCAACCCACGGTTAAGTCTTAATTCGGAGCTGCTAAGTAAGCATATTGGTGGCCCCACCATATCCTACTCAGCTGCCCAATCATCTTGATCTTTGCATGTGATGGAAGACCATAATTGGTAGTGCAAGTGGACAAAAATTAGCCAGGGATAAGCCGCTGAAAGCACGGGAAAATCGTAGCAAAATCCGCACACTCAACAGCTGCAGAAGTTGAAAAAATTGGCTTAGTCAGAAAGTTGGTGAATTAGCTCAGTTGGCAGGCTTGGTAGGTGGACAAAAGACCGACAAAAAATTCCTTAATTCATGGGATAAGATGACTAAAGCAAGCTCTTCAGGGCATGAAAGGTAGGAGACAAGAGAGAGAAGAGAGAGCTCACGATTGTCTCCCAAAGAGGCCCTCGGAAGGAACTCTAGAGAAAGCAAAACCCAGAAATTCCAAGCCGACATTGTGAAGAGAAAAGTGAAATTTCACAAACTTACGGGCAAAATTAGCCAAAACCTTCAACTAGAGAGTGAAACTTCACTTAAATATCTTTCCAACCATAGGTCTCACGTCCCAAATGGAGATTGGGAAGGCCTCCTAAAGGCCCCCGAAACAGTACCCTCTTGTCGGGCCAAGAAAGTCTGAAATTTTTTTTTAAGTGTTGAGCCTGATTGGTCACTAGTGAGGGAAAGCGAGTGTTTTTGAGAAAATTAAGAGACAAATGAGGAAAGTCATGACTTGTACCCCAAACTATAATACATGCAGTTTAGTTTTGTGTTAAGTTTTCCAACAAAAGAGGTCATACTTTTAGAGGTCAACGAAAACCTTCGTTGTCAGTTTTTTTCTCTGCAGATCTCATTTTCCAGTTTGAAGGAACCAACTTCCACGTGCTTCCGGAGGACAATTTCTTGATTTCCTTGGCCAAGAGTTACTTGCAAAAGAAACTATGAAGCAAGGTAAGCATCCTAGATGTATTTTTGTTCGAGTTTGAACATATTTTGATCATGAAAATTAAGAAGAAAATCAATCCGGAAAACTGATTTCTAAGGTTGAAATTTTTCTAAGTGTTTAAAACCTCTTCAATAATCCTACATGCTTGACTTGCTACTCCCCTTTGCATACGTTTTTTTGTCTTCATGAGCTTAATGAATGTTCTATGAGAGTACAAATGATGCAGAGATCTACTTGGTTTGGTCTTTAAATCCCTGTGTCAACTATGAGATCATCTAAAACTTTGGCCAAAAATCAAGCCTATCCACATTAATTCATGGCTGGACAGTGTGGACTTTGCATATGTGTTTCTTGGAGAGGTCGTTTTGATGTGTTCGGTTGGTCATTCTCTATGATGTTTATTGCATTTGAAAGCTCATGTTACCTACTTTCACTCGAGTCAAGTAATGTTTTCCTTAGATCTCATATGTGATGAGTGTCGGGGCTTGAATATGGGCATGCAACCTATTTGCTTGACTTGGGTTCAAACCCAGATTTGCAAAATCAGCTCAAACCCGCATATTTGAGGACGATTTCAGCTTGGTTTTTGTGTGTTTTAAGCTATGATTTTTATTTAATATCGCTCTTTGCATGTTATAGTATAACATTGATACTTTAGTTCCACATGAGATTGTTTATGGGTTGAGATTGAAGGCTGCAAACATGGCCCGGAGAAGCTGTTTTGGGGTGATTTGTGCACGCCAAGTGTTCGACGAAATGCGCAAACCAAGTTTCAATCTTGAAACGGTCGATTTGAGCTCAATTCTTGTTATATTCATGTACTAGGCAGTTCCATATAGTGTAAATCAGCATATATCGGTATAGGGAATTATTTTTAAATAAAAATTAAAAAAAATTCAAAAAATGAAAATTTCAAAAAAATATATAAAAATAATGAATGGAATCAAATTATGATAGAAATGACATCTATGAAATTTTCCTAATTTTAAAAGATCATGTTCCTAATTTAACGCTATTTTGGTATTTTATAACCATTTTTGTAAATAATCCACTTTGCGTAGATTAAAATTATTTAAAGTAATTTCATGCATATAGAGTAATTTCATGCATATTTAAATTTTCATTTCGCTCATGGGGGTCCTCTCTCGGGGCGTGATAATAAGGTCATCTAATATTATTTGCCCGACTTGTATCGGGTTTTCCTTTGCCACATTTATTTTCAAGTCATTTCAATTTCTTGGATGTTTACTTACGCACCACTTTTCATTAATTTGAGTGTAAATTTATCTTCTAAATTATGTTAGGATTAGTCTAGACATTAAGGAAAACAAACCTACAAAAACATTTGCATGGATGCTTAGCGGTTTTATAATGATTATAATTAGTAATCAAGATTGTGTGGCCATTTAGATAAACAACCTTCCAAGTTAATGGTACCGCAAAAGCGCTAATAGAAACATTGGCGTAAACAAGTCCCCGTTCCTAGAAATCTCTGGTTGCATAGGAATCGAGACAACACTCCCGTGTCTTGATTGGTTTCTAGCCAACCCCAATAGGCTAGTGGTGACTCCTAGAAATACATAGGTTGTTAAGAACTGAAATACGATATCCAACGTCGCGCGAGGTATGGGCTTGGGAGAGCTCGCGTCTAATCCAGGGCCGTTGGTCCGCCTCTTTAGGCAAATACCCCTAAACTTTTTTCTTTTCCCTTGGACGGAAAAAGAGAGGTCGTGACATACATCTCATTTACCAACGTGGCAAATAAGAAGAGCTTTGGGAATGCGACACGTGTCGCGGTGAGCCCAAATTGTCAGGCGAACCCTTCTCTCTCTTCTATCCTCTCTCTCTCTCTCTCTCCCTCACTGCACACGCTCTCTCTCTCTCTTGTCTCCTGCGCTCTCTCTCCTCTCTCTTCTTCTGTCCCATTTCTCTCTCCTGCCTCATGCACGTTCTCTCTCCTTTCTCTCCTCTCTCCCCTGTACACCTCCCTCTCTCCATCAAAAAGAACCCCAACATCACCCAACAAACAAAGAGACGAACAAAAACAATTGTCTCTATTCCTATCTAAAACTTGATCGATTTCCCGTTTCGATTCCAATCGCTAGTTTTTTTTTTTTTTGGGTTTCTGTGCATTTTCGATCTGACCCATTTTAGGCCGCTTTTGTCTTCATCAACGCTAGGAATCGAGGCTTCTTGGACGGGTGTAGCTGCCGGAGACCGCGAACTAGATGGAGAACTCTGGGAGTGCCAGGATGTTTGGATCAAACTTGCCCCTGGCTCTGCGTGTGAGTGGACCCCACGCCCTTCGAGATGCTCACCCCGTTGATAGTCAAGGCGGCGGTGACAGCGGCGGCCGAGGAGGCAAGAGTGAGGGCCTTGTTGTGGCACCACTTGTGCCCACCGAGAGCTTGGCCGGTGGGGAAGCTCTTGTGGTAGATCGAGCACTCATGCAACTTCCCGGACATGCTAGAGGAGGTGCTCGCCATGGAGGTTGAGGTGGTCGGTTGGTCGTCCGCGCCGGCAAAGAGAGAGTGTGCTGTGAAGAGAGAAGAGAGAGAGAGAGAGAGAGAGAGAGAGAGAGATGGGGACAGAGAAGAGAGAGGAGAGAGAATGTGCAGGAGGTAGAAAGCGCGTGCAGAGAGGAGAGAGAAGAGTTAACTTGACAATTTGGGCCCACCGCGACATGTGTCGCATTCTAAAGGCCCTTCTCATTTGTCATGTTGACAAATGTGACGTACCTAATATTTTCTTAATGTGTAGAGGGCCTTCATGCTTTGCTTCTTCATTGTCAATTTGCGCCAAACTTTGATTAATGATTTACCCTTTCTTTCCTTTTGCCGGCTTCAGCTGGATGAAATAGCAAAGGAAAGAAACAAGGAGTTAATAAAAGAAGACAAAACAAGCCCACAACTTTTTACTTTGGCCTTAGTCTTCAACGTCCATTTATGGTCATGCACGCACATCCATGTGCATGCAATTAAAGAGGAAGAGAAAATGGACTTGGGAGGTGTGCACATCTTTGACAAATATAAACATGTGTAGGAGAAAATATTAAGTACGTCTCATTTATCAGCGTGGCAAATAAGAAGAGCTTTGAAAATGCGACACGTGTCGCGGTGAGCCTAAATTGTCAGGCAAACTCTTCTCTCTCTTCTATCCTCTCTCTCTATCCTCACTGCACGCGCTCTCTCTCTCCTGCCTCATGCGCTCTCTCTCTCCTCTCTCTACTCTAGCCCCACTTTTCTCTCTCTTCTTCTGTCCTATTTCTCTCCTTTGCCTCATGCATGTTCTCTCTCCTTTCTCTCCTCTCTCCCTCGTACACCTCCCTCCATCAAAAAGAACCCCAACATCACCCAACAAACAAATAGACGAACAAAAACAATCGTCTCTATTCCTATCTAAAACTCGATCGATTTCCCGTTTCGATTCCAATCATTGGTTTTTTTTTTTTTTTTTTTGTGGGTTTCTATGCATTTTCAATCTGACCCATTTTAGGCCGCTTTTGTCTTCATCGACACTAGGAATCGAGGCTTCTTGGAGGGGTGTAGCTGCCGGAGACCGCAAACCAGGTGGAGAACTCCGGGAGTGCCTAGATGTTCAGATCGAATTTGCCCCTGGCTCTGCGTGTGAGTGGACCCCACGCCCTCCGAGATGCTCACCCCGTTGGCAATCAAGGCGGCGGTGACGGCGGCGGCCGAGGTGGCAAGAGTGAGGGCCTTGTTGTCGTCGTCATGCTCGTGGCGAGCAGCAGCAGAGGAAGTGATGAGGCCAATGGAGGGGCTGGGGGAGGTGGGTCCGACGCCGTTCCTAAGGAAGACGTATGAGATGGTGTCGAACCCCGGATCGGACCCGGTGGTGTCGTGGGGTTCGAGCCGAGACAGCTTCGTGGTGTGGGACCAACACGAGTTCTCAAAGCAGGTCTTACCTCGATACTTCAAGCACTCCAACTTCTCTAGCTTCATCAGGCAGCTCAACATTTACGTGGTTACTCCCCTTAAATAGGATTGTGTTTTCTTGTCCATGTCTTTTGCTTGAAACTTTCTCCATAGGTAAGAGCAAACTACTTGTGTAGATGTGTCCTTTGGTTTAACTCCGTTTCGGTTTTTTTTTTTTGATGTCGTCTAGAGTGTGATCCTCTTGGAGCATCCAGCTACTCTTCATTGTCCCAGCGGATAGTCCCCGGGGCGTAGAGACTAGGATCCAAGGGCTTCCACTCTCAACGATTTGCTCAGGTTGTTGAGATTCAACTTGACCCACTTGGTCGGTTGTTAGTTGTGCTTTACCCTAGTTTAGGGCACGAGGAACGAAGGAATCTGAAATGGCGGGTGAGATACACAGATTCTATATGAAATCTCATGAATCGGTGGCCAAAGAACAATGGCCTGTCATCATATTCTAGTGATGATGCTTTAGACGGTAATTTGCAAAAACTATCATGTCAACCCTGTGTCACGACCTCTCTTTTTCCGTCCGAGGGAAAAGGAAGAGGTTTAGGGGTATCTGCCTAAAGAGGCGAACCAACGGCCCTAGATTAGGCGCGGGCTCTCCTAAGCCCATACCTCACGCGACGTTGGATTTCGTATTTCAGTTCTTAACAACCTATGTATTTCTAGGAGTCGCCACTAGCCTAGTGGGGTCGGCTAAAAATCAGTCAAAACATGGGAGTGTTGTCTCGATTTCTACGCAACCAAAGATTTCTAGGAATGGGGACTTGTTTACGCCAATGTTTCTATTAGCACACTTGCGGTACCACTAACTTAAAAGGTTGTTTATTTAAATGGCCACACAATCTTGATTACCAATTATAATCTTTATGAAACCACTAAGTGTCCATGCAAATGTTTTTTTAAAGGTTTTTTTAATGTCTATCATACTTTAGAAAAGAAATTTACACTCAAATTATTGAAAAGCGATACGGTAAATAAACATTCAAGAAATTGAAATGACTTGAAAGTAATGCGGAAAAGAAAGACCCGATACAAGTCGGGCAAATAATATTACATGGCCTTATTATTACGCCCTGGGACAAGACCCCCATGAGCGAAATGAGAATTCAAATATGCATGAAATTACTCTATATACATGAAATTATTCTAAATAATTTTAATCTACGCAAAATGGATTATTTACAAAAATGGTTATACAATACCAAAATAACATTAAATTAGGAAAATGACATTTTGAAATTAGGAAAATTTCATAGATGTCATTTTTATCATAATTTGGTACCATCCATCATTTTTATAATTTTTTTGAAATTTTCATATTTTTTTTTTCATTTTTTAAATTTTTATTTAAAAATAATTCCCTAAACCAATATATGATGATTTATACTAATATGGAACTGCCTAGTTCATGAATATAACAAGAACCAAGCTCAAATCGACCGTTTCAAGATCGAAACTTGGTTTGGGCATTTCGCCGAACATTTGGTGTTCATCAAATCACCCCAAACTAGCTTCCTCAGGCCATGTTTGCGGCCTTCAATCTCAACCCATAAGCAATCTTACGTGGAACTAAAGTATCAAGATTATACTACCACATGCAAGGAGCAAGATTAAATAGAAATCATAGCTTAAAACACAAAATAACTAAGTTGAAATCAGTCTCAAATATACGGGTTTGAGCTGATTTTGCAAATCTGGGTTTGAACCCAAGTCAAGCAAACAGGTTGTATGCTCATATTCAAGTCCCGACACTCATCACATACAAGATCTAAAGGAAACATTACTTGATCCAAGTGAAAGTAGGTAACATGAGCTTTCAAATGTAATGAACATCACAGAGAATGACCAACCGAATACATCAAAAACGACCTCTCCAAGAAGCACACATGCAAAACTCTTGAAGAGATTTCAACACTAAGAAAATTCCAACCTCAAAATCAATTTTTTGGACTAATTTTCCTCTTGATTTTTCACTAGTAAAACATGTTCAAACTCGAACAAAAATACATCTAGGATGCTTACCTTGCTTTCTAGTTTCTTTTGCAAGTGATTCTTGGCCGAGGAAACCAAGAAATTATCCTCGGGGGCACGTGGAAGTTGCTCCTTCAAACTAGAAATAAAATCTGCAGAAAAAAGAACTGTCAACGAAGGTTTTAGTTGACCTCCAAAATTAAACTTCAGGATCTCTTTTGTTGGAAAAATTAATACTGAACCAAACTATAGTATTCTAGTTTGGCTTACAAGTCAGATTTCCTCATTTATCTCTCAATTTTCTCAAAAACACTCGCTTTCCCTCACTCATGACCAACCGGGCTCGACACTTAGAAAATTTTTTGGACTTTCTTGGCCCGCCAGGAGGGTACTGTTTTGGGGGGCTTTAAAAGGCCTTCCCTATCTCCATTTGGGACGTACGACCTATGGTTGGAAAGCTCTTTGAGTGAAGTTTCACTCTCTAGTTGAAGATTTTGGCTAATTTTGACCGCAAATTTATGAACATTTCACTTATCTCTACCAAGATCGGTCTGGAATTTTTGGGTTTTTGCTTTTCTGGAGTTGATTCTGAGGGCCTCTTTAGGGACGACTGTTAGCTCTCCCTTCTCTCCCTTGTCTCCTACCTGTCATGCCCTAAAAGACCTTGCTTCATTGATCTTATCCCCTGAATTAAGGGATTTTTGGTCAGTCTTTTATCCACCTACCAAGCCTGTCAACTAAGCTAGTTCACCAACTTTTTGACGGCCAAAATTTTCAACTTTTGCAGCTATTGAGTGTGCGGATTTTGCTGCGATTTTCACGTGCCTTCAGCAGCTTATCCCTAGCTAATTTTTGTCCAATTGTATTACTAATTATGTTCTTCCATCACGTGCAAAGATCAAGCTGATTTGGTAGCTAAGTAGGATATGGGGGGCCACTAATATGCTTACTTAGCAGCTCCGAATTGAGACTTAACCGTGAGCTGGGTTTTGGTAGCTGGTTTGAGTGCTTTAATCCATCAATTTGACTACATTTTTTGATCAATTAGCAAACTTATGTATAGTAGTTTAAGATCTTGCCATTTTTCGCAATTGTCTCCACCCAATTTTGCAAGAGAGTCCTTCAAAGTTAGCCATTTTCTTGCCCAAAAATGTCAAATTCAATGTAATTTGGTCCTTTTTGCCCGATTCTATTAATTAGACTTGCCCCAAGTTCAATTTCAACTCAATTGGGGGCCAAGATGAATGATTTAAGGCTTATGGTGAAATTTTGCAAAATTTACAAATTGGTTTCTCAACTTTTGAAAATTGCATTTTGGCCCCAACTTGCCATTTTAATTCCAATCTGACCTCCTGGGCTTGGCTAGTCACATTTAGATCATTGGCCCCAACTTGCTTTTTCTTTCTTTCTTTCTTTTTTCATTTTTATTTATTTATATATATATTCTTTTTTTAGGAAAAACATCTTCCATTTAAGGGTTCGTTCGTTTCGCCGAAAATGGCCCATTTCCGGAAAATATTTTCATAAAAGTCATTTTCTAGGAAAATGACAATATTTTATAGTGTTCGGCTAAAACTTGGAAATGTTTCGGAAAATATTTTCGAAGACTTCACCACTTAGACATGCATCACTTACCGACCTATAAATCCATCAAATATAAACTTGCCTTTAAATCCGAGCAGACTTGCTTCATATCTTTGTTTCCTCGTTGTCGCCAAACACTCATCTACTCTTAAAAATGTTCGTATGGATTTTAAATAGAAGTAAAAGAGAAAAGAAGCAAAGCATGTATAGCCCTAATGAGAATCTTCTAGTTGAGTGGCCTGTTCTCCCCCTGCGTCTTTTGTGTTCTAATAAACAAAAGAAAAAAGAAGCAAATCACATAGAGCCCTTTGCTTGAGCAATGTACAACTGTAGGGTAAAGTAAATAAAGAAAATGATAAGTAAGAGTGCAGAGCGCGAGCTTGAGATCAACAAGCTCGAGGTTCGCCTAACAACGGCCGACGACTTGCCAAGAAAGAAGAAGATGGGAAACAAAGAAAAGAAAAAGAAAAAAAGAAAAGAAAAAGAAAAGAAATAGTAAAGAAAAAGGAAATTAAAAATAATTCGAATTAAAAAAGAAAAAGAAAATTAAAAAATAATTTGAATAAAAAAAAGAAAAGAAAAAGAAGAAAGGGGAGGCGGAAGTGAGGCTTTGTAGAGGTGTGAGATAAGAGAGATCAAGTGAAGAAAATGTTTTCCACTTTTCAAAAGTAGATAACATTTTCCCCTAATTTAAAAGACTTTTTTCCTTTCATGGAAAACATTTTCCCCAAGGAATTCATTTTCCATGAAACAAATGCCGGAAAATCCGGAAAACGTTTTCCCGGAAATTATTTTCCACGAAACGAACGGAGCGTAAAAAAACTATACTAAACACCTAGATAATCTATATGCAATAATTTGACATGAAATATTTTTGTGGAAAAACGAGTTCCCATTTTTCGGAAATGATTTTTAGGCAAAAATTTAGGTGTCAACAACTACCCCTCTTTGGAATGGAGCTCAAAGAGATTTATTTCAAAGATAATGTGACACCTAAATTTTTTTTTTTTTTTTTTTTTTACAATAGCAAAATGAAAATGCAAGTGAGCTTAATGTAAAGACCATGGTTTAGGGATGTACCTATGAATACTTTGAAAAGTGTGGTTTAAGGATATACCTGTGAATACTTTGAAAAGTGTGGTTTAAGGATATACCCATAAAGCTTGTGGTTTAAGATAGTCCCACGAACCTTGTGGTTTAAGGTAGTCCCACTAACCATGTGGTTTAAGGCAGACCCACTAACCATGTGATTTAAGGCAGTCCCACTAACCGTGTGGTTTAATGCAGACCCACTAACCTTGTTGTTTAAGGCAGTCCTACTAACCGTGTGATTTAAAACAGTCCCACTAATCGTGTGAAATGGCGTGGTTTAAGGATGACTCACTAACCGTGTGGTTTAAGGCAATCCCATTAACCTTGTGAAATGGCATTCCCACTAACCGTGTGGTTTAAGGTAGTCCCACTAACCGTGTGAAATAGTATGGTTTAAGGATGACTCACTAACTGTGTGGTTTAAGGCAGTCCCACTAACCTTGTGGTTTAAGCTAGTCCTACTAACCGTGTGGTTTAAGGTAGACTCACTAACATTGTGGTTTAAGGCAGTCCCACTAACCTTGTGATTTAAGGCAGTCCTACTAACCGTGTGAAATTGCGTGGTTTAAGAATGACTCACTAACCGTGTGGTTTAAGGCAGTCCCATTAACCTTGTGGTTTAAGGCAATTCCACTAACCATGTGATTTAAGGTAGACTCACTAACCTTGTGGTTTAAGGTAGTCCCACTAACCGTGTGGTTTAAGGCAGTCCCACTAACTAGGGGTGAGCATAGTCCAGGTTGGGCTAGTCTACCCCCTAACCCTAGGACCAACCCGCACAGTACTGGTCCTCAATTTTTAGAACCGAGGACCTACCCTATTGAGCTTAGAACCGAGGACCGGACCGATCCAATGGGTTCGGTCCGGTTCCAAGGTTAACCCAGGACCAACCAATAATTTTTTATTTCATTTTTTGTACTCCTTTAAAAAGTGATTGAGGACCGAACTGACTCAATGAGTTCGGTCTGGTTTCAAGGTCAACCCAAGACCAACCAATAATTTTTTTTTTTTTTTTTGTACTCCTTGAAAGGGCAACCAAGGACCGTACCGACCCAATGGGTTCGATGATGAGTGAGGTCAGCTAAGAAAGGCAAGCGGTGAGAGTCAAGTGGGGTGAGCGTCGAATAGAATGAGCATCGAATGTCGAGCGGGGAACAACAAGTCCAAGCGAGCATCGAGCGGCGATCGGCACGAGTGACCCAAAGCAAGCGAGGCTAGTGTCAAGTGGCGAGCAGAGAAGTTGTTTATTTCGATTTTGGTAAATTAAAGACTAAGAGGACAAATAAGATAGAAGAGAACGAATACTAGAGGATGATGCCATAAGGAGCTGTTTATGCATTTTTGGACGCCATGAGAACTCTTCACAAAAACATTTTCCTCCTTCGTAAATTATGACTATTGACGCCATAAAAGACATTAAAAATCTAAGTTATTAAAGAACAATGTAAAATTACTTGAACTCCTTACTAAAGAGCTGTTTAATGTTGTTGACGCCGTTTATTTTAAGGTTTTCTTTACATAAAAAAATTATAAATAATATATTAGATATATATATATATGGTTGGTCCGGGTTGGATCGACTCGGAACTCTCAGACCGAGGACCAACCCGCATAGTGTTGATCTAGGAATTCTAGGACCAAGGACCAACCCAGTCTCCTTAGGAACTAGGACCAGGACCGGCAGGGTTGGGCCGGTCCAGGGTCAGTCCAGGTTGACCCTAGACCGATGCTCACCCCTATCACTAACCGTGTGAAATGGCGTGGTTTAAGGATGACTCACCAACCATGTGGTTTAAGGAAGTCTTATTAACCTTGTGATTTAGAACAGTCCCACTAACCGTGTGGTTTAAGGTAGACTTAACATTGTAGTTTAAGGCAGCCGTGTGGTTTAAGGCAATTCCACTAACCGTGTGGTTTAAAGCAGTCCCACTAACCTTGTGATTTAAGGTAGATCCACTAACCTTGTGATTTAAGGCGGTTCTATTAACCTTGTGATTTAAGGCTTGTGGTTTAAGGTAGTCCCACTAACCGTGTGATTTAAGGCAGTCCCACTAACCTTGTGGTTTAAGGTAGTCCCACTAATAGTGTGGTTTAAGGCAGTTCCACTAGCCTTTTGGTTTAAGGTAGACCCACTAACAATGTGGTTTAAGGCAGTCCCTTTAACCTTATGAAATGGCATGGTTTAAGGCTAACCCATGAACCCTTTGGAATTACGTGGTTTATGGATAACCAAAAACCTCTTGAAAGTGCATGGTTTAAGGCTAACCCATGAACCCTTTAGAATTGCAAGGTTTAAGGATGATCAAAAACCTTTTGAAAATACATGGTTTAAGGCTAACCTATGAACCCTTTGGAATTGCATGGTTTAAGGGTAACTAAGAACCCTTGAAAGTGCATGATTTAAGGCTAACCCATGAACCCTTTAGAATTGCAAGGTTTAAAGATGACCATGAACCTCTTGAAAATTGTGTGGTTTCACTAGAGAAACCTATCATTCGAGAATATTCTAAAATGGGTACTGCACATCAAATATAATTCATTATAACAAGTATTCTAGTAGCGAAAGCATACTAGATGAGATCAATTTCAACACATGTCATCAGAAACAAATATCAAAAGTGTATCGGTAATGAGAAGGCAATGATTACATAAACAAATCAAACTAATTCCGACCACTTGACAAACTCGTAAAACTATCATCATGCTCGAATGATATCATTAATCGTCAAATTCTCTTGGGAGAAAAGTCATTGTCGAAATGACCATGACTTATGAGAAAGGTTTGTTAAGTATGCCTAGCAAGGACCCCTAGTCAAAAGGGCTTCTCGCATATTCTCAAGAAAATGGCTATTTGATCCCATCTATTCATGTAGGAAATAAACTGATCATTCAATCTCACTTTTCCAATGTGCAAGGCTTTGGATCATTCGCAATAAGTACACATTGACCAATCTAAAAGGTCTTTTAGAAGGACCGTAGTGCAGGTTTGGTCATGGTTTTAGTAATGGATAAGCATCATTGGCTATGAAATGAATTAATCACCGATCAACATCTTCGCTTGGTTTACAAGTCAAGAAACCTTAAGATGAGATAAGACAACCTTGCTCTCACTTCTTCAAGCGGCATCTTCTTTAGAAAGTCCTTATTTCCACTTTGAATCATCCCAATCTGAAGAGATTTTGGAAATGGGTTATAATGTTGATTCGGGGAAAGGTTCAAAAGGCTTAGCTCAAAAGGCTTAGAACTTTTTGTTAAAGGGGGAATTTGAGAGTTGGTGATTATCATGGCATCATTATCATATCATCCATTTTTTTTAAAGCACTTGACTTTTAAAATTCAAATTGTCTCAAAAGTCCTTTGACTAATCATCTTAACATAATGGCTTTTGCATTTGCAATGATTTTCTTTTAAATGCAGGCTTCTTCTTTTTTTGCCATTTTTACTTTCATAGAGATATTTCTCTTGATGCAATTGTTTTTCTTCCACTCTCTCTCCTTTTTTTTTTTCCGGGCATTGGCCTTGCTTTTACCAAGCACACTACTTTTTCATGCCCCTTAATTTTCATTTGACTTTTGCTCTTTAAACTTTTTGAGCTCTTAGGACTTTCGAGATGCTTTTCATATTCTCATGTAAACACCAATTGCATTGGTAAATCATGTGTCCTACCCCCAATGTGGGGAGATAATTACCACTCGGGTTTTAGAAATGAATAGTTATGCTCAATATGGTTTAAGCAATGGGTATATGTGTTTGGGTGGAGAAATGAATGCTCTTCTTCACCTCGGGATGCTTCAAGTTTCCATAAGAATTCATTTGAAGTGACTACAAAATATTTATGCAAGTGAAAGCAAAGAAACCTTTCTCATCTTTCCTCTCCAAATAATGTCAACCCAAACCTCCATAATTGCCCCATCGTAGGGTGGTTCTTGACAGTAGTATTTTGTAGAAAATTCTTCATATTAAAAGGCTCAAATGGGCTAACTATTGTCACCTGTGGTGTATATGATAGAGGAAAGAAATGCCTCTTATCATCTTGATCTATGTACCGCTTACGAATGAATTCATTGACTTTAAACAACACAGGTTTTCTTTTACGCTCAAATCCCAAAGTGCTTAAAGGACATGTTTGGAAATGGGTTGCCTTTCCTCATCCTAAGTATTTCTCGCTCGGCATGAGTAACATCGCCTTTCATTTTTGTTGAGATCATCTGGGTGGATAAATCTCCACAGGGAATTTTGATTCAAAATGAGTGATATGTCGAGTGGATGGACAATTTAAAGGTAAAGAAGATTTTTGCAAACTTTGTGGAAAACTTTCTTCTTCAATTTCCATTTTTTGTGCTTGTTTCTAGAAAAACACTAAATGTTGTTTTTTTTAGATGGAAATTCTCCATTTGTTTTCCATTTGATTTTGAGAAGAAGTGTACTTACCTATGCCTTAATAGTCAAACAACCCTATGAAGAACAAAAGGGAATGTGTTAGTACATGAATCTTCAGGAATCGTAAAACTGGAAACGATACAACATTACCCTTGGTCAGTTTCACCATTTTGGTGGCAAACAGCGGAATGAACGTATTGTTTTAAGGCTTGAAGAGAATCTCAAGTTTTCGGTCTCATTAGTTGAAGTATTTTCCTCCTTTTGCAAAAGTAAGAGATGCAAAAGTTTTTTTTTTATATTATTATTATACATTTTATGGCAAACTCGTTGCCATTTCCAGGGATCGAACCCTGGCCGTTCTCGGACCACTTCATTCCCCATACCACCAAGCCAAAGTGCCGGTAGTGTCCATGGGGCGCTTCCTTTTTTATTTAATTGAATCGGCTCTAGAACGACACATATTTTAAGCCAACTTAGGTGAATTTGACATGTGTTACCTCCACATGCTTGCTTGATCGATATAGATTATGCTTAAATCAATTTCTCGATTTTGTTCCTCGAATACCGACACTTCCTGTCAAACAAGGGAACTATGTCAAAAATGAAGTTTAGATGAGGCATTTTGGAAACGATACCGAATTACCCTTCTCCTACATCTGACTTTCAATGTCTTGTGTTTCCTCTTCATGTGCCTTTGCTCCTCAGGTGTTAACATTCCTTGAAGATCTTCCTTTCAAAGATGTTATCGAATTCACTCATTCTAAGTGGATGTCAAAGATGAAAGGAGAGGGGTACTCCTTGTTTCTACATGTGAGGGCATTGCTCCTTGGATGTTTTACTCCATTTATTCCATCAAAATGGATGGTTGGGCCTTAGCATGCCTTCTTGGTATAAGGTGTTGCTCTAGTGGTCAATGTGCACCTTTTCCTATAAGAGATTAGGCATGTTACTTATATTTCAAAATTGAATTGGACTAATTTAGGGACGATACTCCCTTTTTGTGCTGAATCAATTGACTTTATTTCATCTTGCTTCACAGGTGAGAGTTGCTCTACTTTGAATGACTTGCCCCATTTATCAACCGCAAGGAAAGAGAGACGTAATATGTTATTTTCATATTCAACGTAATTCATTCTAGGAATAGTATACTCCCTTTTACAGCATATCTGATGACTGTGTTCTATCTCGTTTACTTGGCTATGGAGAGGGATTTGCTCTTATGATTGACAGCAATTTACTTGGCAAATGTCTATTCCATTTGAATCTTTCCCTTTTTAGAAGTCGGGTGACTCAAGCATTGTGTGCCCCCGATCCACTTTGTGGCCATCTACCCCAATTAAAATTTCCCACACATATGGAAACAATGTATTATTTCTACTCTTAGGTACATTAGGTTTAGGAACGAAGTACACCCTTTTTCAAAGTCAGGCAATTCAGCATCTCATCGTATCTTTGTGGAGGAAGGGAAGATATTGTCCTTATGGTCGAATGCATGCCATAGTAAGTTAGATAACTTGTCCATAAGAAGCTCCATCATGTTAGATTGATGAATCTTCGTTTAATTTGAATCCTTCATAGTTTACTCAGTTTTCCCACGTACCCCTTTTAGGCTAGGTGATCTTTCGCCATTTTTGTTGCGTCAATGCAATTCCCACTTCACAATCTGTAAGCATGGGTGGCTATGTCAGTTTATAAATGAGTTGTTTTGACTTTTGGAATGAACACCCCATTTTCTTTTAGAGATCGTGTGATTCTGGACCAGGTTATCCTCCCCATGTAGTCTTGTTGCTTGCTAGTAATTTGCCTCACTAAAATCTGCACAAAGTGCATGGACAAGTCATTCCTAAAATAAATTGAATTTAACTTGAAATGATTACCACCTTTTATTCGAGGGCAACATTTGATGATCGACTCTTGTTTGTGTACATCTACATTTTGAAGTGTTGTCTTGTAGACCACCAATAATCATCTCCATACAGGATTGGATGCCAAGAAACGGTTGGAAGTGTAGAGATTGCAGATGCTTCTTGTTCGCAACCAATGAAGTAGTTTGATACCAAAGAATGTCTGCAGATTTCTTCTTTCATGAAGAATGTCAAATTAATATGAGATCATCCAGGATGAGGAATTTTTGTGGAAGCCACTTTCGAAGCAATAGAGATTGCCATTAAGCCAGTAAATTTGTGATCTTCGAGGCTTTCACAGTTCTTTTCACACTTAGTCACAATGTTTGAGTGCCGTTTTCGAAGCAATAAAGATTGCTGATAGGCCAGTAGATTTGTGAAAATATTTGAATTCATATGCTGCGAAAATATTACTGTTGTTCATGGCTCAACCAAATATGCCCATAAATGAGCATGAATCAGTGCATATCATGACTTGCTCTGTTAGGGAAAGGCTCACGCTTTTGTCTTTCCAAAGGAAGTAAATGTCAATCTTGAACAAAACCGTCATTTTGCATGTTCGACAAAAATGGATGACCGAGTCAGTTGTTGCACAAGAAATCCCTATTGGAACGATTACAACCTTACCATCATCTCACGAATCGACTTGTGAAAGCGATTAAGTGAAGAGATAAAATATTACACAAGTTCTTCTTGAAACTCATTTTCAAACATTTTGAAGCTAAGACATAAAACTCAGCCCAAATGGTCCGTTTGAAACACTTCATGTGTTTTAAAGAATATGGCTTTTATGAACTCTAACTTCATTATTCAAAATGTGAGTTGTATGATTTACAAAAGCATTCGATTGGGTCCACAATCAAAACCCAAAACGCAAAATACGGTTTCTAATAGGAATAATGACAAGGATAAAGTACGAGAAGCTCTTTCATAGAGGAGCATAATAAGCACAATTCTCATCCTAGCTTTAAATTCCACTGTTGGCATGGTCAAACAAGAAGAGTTCAAGGAGTGGCTATCACGCATGACCTGCAAAAGGAAGATAATGTCAATACATGAATGAAAAATTGATCTTTTAGTAAAGCCGCCTCTTACAACAAAATCAAGATGACGATACCTCCTCCATAGTATCCAACTACAAGAATTTGGTATTTCATCGAGATTTTATTAGTAAGAGGAGATTTCATTAAAAGATCGATCCGCGGCTATCAATTGAATGCCTACTCTGTTCCAAAAGTTTCATACACAAATGGGGCATCGATTTTGAAAGATTAATTTGTGGTTTCACTCATGCAAAGGTGAGGTGATTTTTATTTTGAGAAATCAATACACAAAATATGATTTGAAGTTTAATTTCGAAATGTGGCCAAGAAAGAATTTTATTGAAAATTTGGTTTTAATTCTATGCCCCAAAATGTAATCTTGACTTGGAAGAATTTCTATACAAAATGTGACTTTGAGTTTGTAATTGAAAATCTAAACAAAAACATATGTTTTGTAGGGCCAAATTAGAGGTATTTGAAATGTTTATTTATTAAGAGTGAGTGCCAAGCCTATATCACCAAAGGCATTCCATTGATTTCCACGAATCTCCAATAAATGAAAATTTCAATCCGAAGTGAGCAAGTAAATGGAGAAATCATACTTACAATGGGTGAAGAGACCTTTTTTTTTTCAATCACATAGACACGCGGATGTAAACTTGTGAGATTTGATGCATAAAGGTGGAATTCTAAAGGCTTAAGGTCCCAATTTTGATTAGATCAAAAAAGTTTTCCCCACTCCGCACTTACGTCGGACAGTTCTCTTTATCATTAATCAAAATGAGCGGGACCAAAAGTGGATAACCATAGGTCATTCCCTACACGAATTCCATCTTTTGGCACCTCCTATGGGCTTCTTGGTGCGATCGGGGTTTTAGATCGCGGGTTGTGTGTGTAAATGTGTAGTGCTAAGTAAATATAAAGGCACGCACAACAATTGATATCCAAACAACACTTCAATTTCATTCATATAGACATACATTCCTACGCCTCCCTGCAGAAGAAGTAAGTTAACAAAAACTCCACCCCTTATTACTCCAAACCTACCAAAACATTGAACACATTGTTAGCGAACTAACCTATTTTCCACGCGACTTTAACACGCACTATCAAATGAAGACCATGTTAGTGAACAACCAACCAAGTTATCATGGCCTAAGTCCTCCAAGGTTTGCAACCAGGTCCCCAATAAAGTCGCCAAGCTATCGCAACCTCTCTTTGTGACATCCTGAATTTCCAATTCTGTTTTCAATTGAATGAATCGGGCTTTTCATCGACGCGCCTATAGTTCTTTTCCCTGAACTGATCACTCACGGGATAACTAATCTATCAGGTGAAGCCGTTAAGGGATTTTAACGCAACAGACTTGAGAATTCGATCAGGAATCGACTGCTCAACCGTGTTAATCTGCAAGGGTCATTACGGCACTGTCAAAATCGATCAAAGATTAGAGATAAGTCAATTCGACTGAGATATGTGATCAATGTGTGGGTGATTCCACCTGATTGCAAAATTCTCGTCGAACGACACTGGACTAATTGTTCTATCATTTTTGTACCGTGTGTCCGTATTTGAAACCTCAAGATTTTCACGACAACCGAGAGTCGCCAATGTGTCGAAAATATACAGTGTGGCTCGAAAATAATCGACCATGAGTCGATTGCATTAGAAATTCCTAAAAGCTACCCGGTAGGCTAAGTCACGCTAAAATCGCGCCAAATTGAAATTAACCGCGAATTTGAACCCGATTTCAGAAATTAAAGGTTCTGTCATGTCACGAGTCATTTTAGGAACGTCGACTCATCCTTCGAAGAATTTTCTGCAAACCGTGATTTTTGGCGAAATTTCAAAGTAGGGCCGTTTTTTACCGGAAAAATCAGGGGACCCTTTTTTATCGCGTTTTTAGGATTCAAGTTGGTTCAAGTGTAGACACCTTGATTGAATTTATGGGCTCCAATTTGGATTGATTGGAAGAGGAATCGAATGGAATTGAAGGGGGATTGCACAAAATTCGTAGGCCTTGGTGGTGTGAAACTTTTGGACCTCTTGGGAGGCTTGCTTGGGAAGATTTGAGAGATAGAAAGGGGCTGTGGATAAGGCTAAACATGGTGGGGGCAACACTCAAGTGTTTGGAGACTTTGGAGAGGCATTGAAGGCCCTTGTCCCCTTGACCAGCTGTTGCCCTTCCTTCTCCTTCCTCCTTGCTCTTCTCTCCTTCATTCTTATTGTTTGTGAGCTCAAGAGAACCAGAGGAAGTCAGCCAAGAGCCAGCAGCCACGGCCGAGCAGCCCTGCCTCCTGTCCGAGCTCCGTATGCTGCCCGAGCACGCCCGCGAGTCGCGCTCGTCGTCTGCTCTCTCGTGTGCTGTCCGCACGTCCTCGCCACTCACGCCCGTTGCCCTGGCCGCTGTCGCCGTCTGCCGGAGCTATTCCAGCCACCGTGCGTTGTCGTTGAGCCTCTCCGCCGCCCGTCCAAGCCGCCTGGTCCCACCCTACCGCTTCTAGCCGCCGTAGCCAAGCCGAGCAGCCCCTTCGATCCTTGGACAGAATTGAAGCGAGCAAGAGCTGTGAAGCTTCAAGGCCCGTTTTAGTTCCCTTCTGGGCCTTGGTTTGTGTCGCCATGGGCTCGATTGTTGCCCTCTTCCGCGTCGCCGTCACCGTGGACTCATCGGATCGCTAAACCGGTGAGTTTACTTGCTAAACTCTGCTTAGGGAGTTAATGATACTTAGGGATTGTTTAGATTAGGTTAATTATGGTTTAAGTGGTTAGTTAGAACGGATTAATGATTTAATTATTTGTTTTTGCATGTTAGGTGATAAGAACGGCTTAATTAAGGACTAGATAAGTTGTACTATTTATCTAGATATGTTCGGAAATTTTCCAGGCCCGTTTCGGTGTTTAATTAAACATTTCCGGCCTAAGTTGCTATTTTGGTGATTAATTGTATTTATTTAATTATTTTTGTTATTTATTTAATTATTTAATATTTTCCGAAAATTATATCGGGATAGCCGATGACCAGAATTTCGTGCTGATTGCAATTGTGTGCTCAGTTTATTCAATTGAGTATTAATTTGTGCAAATTGAGTGGTGATTGGAATCTTGGGTATTTATTCCAAAATTGTGGAATTTTGGTATTTTATTGAGAAAATATCGGGCGTCGGTTTATAACGCCAAAAATGATCTGTCAGCTTGTGCAAGCAATAATCTGTATCAGTTTGTGTGAGCAATGATCTAAGTCAGCTTGTGTGAGCAATAGTGTAAGTCAGCTTGTGTGAGCAATGATCTAATTCTGCTTGTGTGAGCAATGATCTAAGTCAGCTTGTGTGAGCAATAGTGTATCTCAGCTTGTGAGAGCAATAATATATATCAGCTTGTGCGAGCAACCATCTATCAGCTTGTGCGAGCATAAATATACCTCATCGAATTGATTGAATTGATAGATGGTATCGAATCGTATCGATTGTATCGAATTGAATGGATTGAATGATCGATTGAATTGAATCGATTGGTTGAGATTATGAATTGTACTGACGTGTAGGAAGGAACTGAAGCAAAGTAAGTCATCTGTCTTGTGTGTGCATAGACTGCCTTTAAGCGTATTTCCTTCCTAGTCGGAGTTTAGGGGGTGAACTTGCTGAGACATTGTCTCACCCCGTCGTGGGGTCAACCTTTTTAGGTCCTTAGATGGCGGTTCCTCCAGAACGTTTTGGCCGGCCTATGAGAGTTATCGAGCGGGTTTTTAACTACCCCGATCCTGGAAGTCACTGGGTCTATGAACTTGTGGTGACCACCGTCTGGGTCAAAGAGGGCCTACCTTAAAGGGCACCTCATCGATTTAGAGCGTGATTTCGCTACGAACCCAATGGATTCAGGGTGGGTCCCCTCCGAGGTTTTGAGATCCCCGCGGTGGTAGTCAATGCCACTCTAGGTGAGAGTGCAACTGACCCTCCTGATGGAGTGGAGGACCCGACGCCCCTGGAGCCTGTGGAGACCAAAGGATCGGCAAATGTGTCCGGCTAGCTGATCATAGGATAGCTTCATTTTCTGAGCCGGTCTTTTGTAGACTTTTGTCTTTGGACTAGTCTTGTATATAAACCGGGGTGTTTATAAAAGTGTTTTGGTTGTGAATATGTTTCATACTTTTCTATCCCGTGTTGGTTGTTGTCAGGGGTATTAGTTCGCTTCCGCTTGCACATTAAAACGAATGGGTCGACGACGCGTTCTGGGACGTCGCAATTTAATTGACCACCGAGGCTCGAGGATTAGAGTGACACTCTTTTTCCGTCCGAGGGAAAAGGAAGAGGTTTAGGGGTATCTGCCTAAAGAGGCGGACCAACGGCCCTAGATTAGGCGCAGGCTCTCCCAAGCCCATACCTCGCGCGACGTTGGATTTCGTATTTCAGTTCTTAACAACCTATGTATTTCTAGGAGTCACCACTAGCCTATTAGGGTCGGCTAGAAACCAGTCAAGACATGGGAGTGTTGTCTCGATTCCTACGCAACCAAAGATTTCTAGGAACGGGGACTTGTTTACACCAATGTTTCTATTAGTGCCCTTGCAGTACCACTAACTTGGAAGGTGTTTATCTAAATGACCACACAATCTTGATTACCAATTATAATCTTTATGAAACCACAAAGTGTCCATGCAAATGTTTTTTTTTATGTTTTTTTAATGTCTAGACTAATCCTATCATACTGTAGAAAAGAAATTTACACTCAAATTATTGAAAAGCGGTGCGGTAAATAAACATCCAAGAAATTGAAATAACTTGAAAGTAATGCGGAAAAGAAAGACTCGATACAAGTCGGGCAAATAATATTACAAGGCCTTATTATCACACCCCGGGACAGGACCCCCATGAGCGAAATGAAAATTCAAATATGCATGAAATTACTCTATATGCATGAAATTATTCTAAATAATTTTAATCTACGCAAAATGGATTATTTACAAAAATGGTTATAAAATACCAAAATAGCATTAAATTAGGAAAATGACCTTTTGAAATTAGGAAAATTTCATAGATGTCATTTCTGTCATAATTTGGTACCATCCATCATTTTTATAATTTTTTTGAAATTTTCATATTTTTTTCATTTTTTAAATTTTTATTTAAAAATAATTCCCTAAACCGAGATATACTGATTTATACTAATATGGAACTGCCCAGTACATGAATATAACAAGAACCGAGCTCAAATCAACCATTTCAAGATCGAAACTTGGTTTGTGCATTTCGTCAAACACTTGGCGTGTATCAAATCACCTCAAACCATTTGGGACATGCGACCTATGGTTGGAAAGCTCTTTGAGTGGAGTTTCACTCTCTAGTTGAAGGTTTTGGCTAATTTTAGTCGCAAGTTTGTGAAAAAATCACTTTTCTCTGCCAAGGTCGGTCTGGAATTTATGGGTTTTTGCTTTTCTGGAGTTACTTCTGAGGGCCTCTTTGGGGGACGACCGTCAGCTCTCCCTTCTCTCCCTTGGCTTCTACCTTTCATGCCTTGAAAGAGCTTGCTTCAGTGATCTTATTCCCTGAATTAAAGGATTTTTTGTCAGTCTTTTGTTCACCTACCAAGCCTGTTAACTAGCTAGTTCACCAACTTTTGAACTGGCCAAAATTTTCAACTTTTGCAGCTGTTGAGTATGCGAATTTTGCTGCAATTTTCACATGCCTTCAACAGCTTATCCCTAGCCAATATTTGTCCAATTGTACTACTGATTATGGTCTTCCATCACATGCAAAGATCAAGCTGATTGGGCAGCTGAGTAGGATATGGTGGGGCCACCAATATGCTTACTTAGCAGGTCCAAATTGAGACTTAACCGCGGGCTGAGTTTTGGTAGCTGGTTTGAGTGCTTTAATCCATCAATTTAGCTGCGGTTTTTTATCAATTAGCAAGTTCATGTATATTAGTTTAAGATCTTGACCATTTTTCGCAATTGTCTCCACCCAATTTTGCAAAAGAGTCCCTCAAAGTTGGTCATTTTCTTGCCCGAAAATGCCCAATTCAATGTAATTTGGTCCTTTTTGCCCGATTCGATTAATTAGACTTGACCCAAGTTCAATTTCAACTCAATTGGGGGCCAAGATGATTATTTAAGGCTTATGGCGAAATTTTACAAAATTTGCGAATTGGTCCCTCAACTTTTGGAAATTGCATTTTGGCCCCAAATTGCCATTTTAATTCCAAACTAACCTCCTGGACTTGGTTAGTCACATTTAGATCATTGGCCCCAACTTGCTTTTTTTCTTTCTTTCTTTCTTTCTTTTTTCATTTTTAATTTATATATATATATTTTTAGGAAAAGCATCTTCCATTTAAAAAAAAAAAAAAAAAACTATACTAAACACCTAGATAATCTATATGCAAGAATTTGACATGAAATATTTTTGTGGAAAAACAAGTTCCTATTTTTCGGAAATGAATTTTGGGCAAAAATTAAAGTGTCAACACTCTGACATCAGAACACTCATTAAGATTATCTTCTCACTTATTTGTATTTGAGTTCTTTTCTTAAATGGTAAATTTGAATTTGGATTCAAAAATGCACTACAGCAGTTCCTTTAAAGCTGTTAGTACTATGCATATTGCTGTTTCGATGCCCAATTCTGCACTTTCTAGCTGAAAATGAGTTTCCTTGGCCATCACTTCGTGTCTTTCCGATGTTTTGGTAAAGCATTATGGCACCTCTCTTCTTTTGGGGCGAGACCATTAGTATAATTTCGCACTTTTGTGTTCATATATATGGAGTTGACGGATTGATTTTTGAGTCATTTCATTGTTCATTTTTGTACTGGTTTTTGAATCATGGCAAAGGATCTCTCCTTGACGTGCAATGTGCTCTGTGTATATTGGCCTAATGATACCCCCTTGTGCGCATCTTCCATTGAAACTTCGTTAGCCTTCATTCTGCTTATTCTCTACTCTTTAGCCTTTTGTTTCAATATGAACTCCCAGGCCCAGCTTCCTCCTGTCTTCAATTCTTCATGCATCCTGATGCAAGATGTGTCGCAGGGTTTTAGGAAGATTGATACGGAACAATGGGAGTTTGCGAACGAAGGTTTTCAGGCAGGGAAGAAGCACTCGCTGAAGAACATAAAGAGGAGAGGCAAATTCAGCAAGCACAGGAAGACATCGAGTAGCAGTTTTACCTCGGGTTACCCGAAAGCTGGAAAGGAAGCTGTACTCGAAACGCTTAAGAAGGACCACGAAGCAATGAAGACCGAGATCCTGAAACTAAGAGAAGAGCGGGAGAACTCACAGCATGAGATTGACCAGGTCGCAGAGCAGGTTCGTTGTGCCGAGTGCAGGCACCAGCAGATGTTCCTCTTCCTCTACAAAGCTGCCAAAAGCCCGAACTTTGTCCAGCAGTTAATCCAGAAGAGGAGGCACAAGAGAGAATTAGACACTCGTGAATCAAGCAAGAAGAGCAAACTGCTTGATCCCGATGGCGCCACCCAATGCTTGCTTGAAGCAGTTGATCCAAAGATTCAAAGCCCAAATGTCGATTGCCTGACAATCAGTGACGAGTCGGCTCAGATGGAGTCTCAGCCAAATAGTGTTGTGCTGGAGGATTTTGAGACCATTCAGATGCACAATCCGTGGCCTTCTCCACTGGATGGCAGAGATTTCAGGGTTGTGCAGGGTCAGACACCGGATCAGATGGCTGGAGCTAGTCCGTCGCATTTGTCTTCAGTTTTCCACGAGATGTCTGAGAGAGTCCTCGAAGACAATATGGTCGTTGGTGACAACGTCGCTGATGTCGAAGAAGTAGAAGACCTGGTGGTGAATGACTCAAGAATCTATCTTGAATTGGAGGGTCTGATTGAGAAGCCGCGTGGTTGGAGTGAGTACCCAAGTGGGCTGATGAAGCAAGCAGCGGGACTGATGCCCTAAATTTCCATGTACTCCTGCTCTGTTCCATCGGTTATTTTCTTGCCCATTTGGGTTCTTCTTTCTGTATTTAAGCTGACACCAGAATCATTGTTGCTACTTTTTTTTTGTGGACCAGATCGCATGATGCAGCTTTTGCCATAATTGGAGAGAATTTCTGGAGTGAAGTCTCTTTGCTTGATCGAATGAAGATATGCTGGAAACAGGAGGGGAAAGGGAATCCAACCATTAAACTAGGATCTTACGGCAAATGCCCATACTTGTCCAGATGTTGGAAGTTTTTTCCTTTGTCCACCATTGTATCACTCCCCCGGATGTTCTTTTCTCTAGTATGCACTATTTTTTTTCCTTTTTTGGCGTGTGTTGTAACCAGCTACGTATAAAGAGAAGCTGTGTATATAGCAAAAAGTTCAGTTTCAGTATTTTCCAAATGTTCTGCATGACCAAACTCTAATCAGGAGTTACCGGTTCTCCATGTATTCTTACAGAGACGATATTTCTTTTTTTCGTGATCATGCAGCTTCAACATATCGAGAAGGAAAAGTTGACTGATGGTACACCGTGATTGGACCCTTTTTCTTGAGAACGCTGCTTTAGTCGATGGTAGTAATCATTCAACTGGTCGAGAGTAATGGAGATCAGATCGAGGGCATCTTTCCAACACTGGAATTTCAATCCCTGGAAACACTGCCTACTTTATAAAAAGATAGAGGATGGCTTAATGTAAAGTTTTTGTTAGAAAATTTTGGATGTGTGCGCTGTGGAAGCATGGTTTTGATATTGATGATAGTTTTTTATTAGTGAGGTGTGCAAGTGTATAGTATATTTTGTAGAGGATGGACAAGGGATAAGATAGGATAATTGAAGGATAAAGAACATGGGATAGGGAAATAGTTTCATTAGTTGGATAAATAATTTTACAATAGTTGAAGGAGGTGTTGGTGGGGAGCTACATGATGTGGTTTTTACGGGAAGCTCCCTACCCAAAACATGGAGCACTTGCTCATTTATATAAGTTACCAAAGTCGGTGGAGGAAGTCTCTAGACTTCTCTACAAATAGCTACTTTTAGTTTATAGTAACATGAGATGGAGTGCTCTAGAACACACAAGAGATGGCAGCTTGTAGACTCTTCTAGAATTTTTCTTGAATTTTCTAGCTCAAATCTATCTTGAAGTTTCTAGAATTGGATCACAAATTCCAACAGTTTTTCTGCTGATTGAAAATTTGCATTTAGGAACGATTCGTTTTCCAGAAAAAATTTTAATGAGAGCTAATTTTTTCTGATTTTATTTTCTAGAATAATTTTTTAGCATGACGCACTTGATAAATATCCAAAATTTCTATTCTTGGAATAGAAATGCATTTTGGTAGGATTTTTGGATTATTTTATTTCTTTTAATTTTTTAATACTTTTATTATATTTTTTTTTTTTTCTATTTTTTCTTTTCCTTTTTCTCTTCTTCCTCTTTCGTGGTAGCCGGTCGCCGGCCACAGCCAACTAGGCGAGGTCAGGTGAGCTTGCTGGAGCCTTGCCCTAGCAGGAGACGGAAACTCAGCCGTCATACGAAAACATTGAGTCGTACTGTTGCTTCGGATTACCCGGAGGCTGGAAAGGAAGCTGAACTTGAAATGCTTAAGAAGGACCAGGAAGCATTGAAGACCGAGATCCTGAAACTAAGAGAAGAGCGGGAGCACTCGCAGCATGAGATCAATCAGGTCGCCGAGCGGATTCGCTATGCTGAGTGCAGGTGTCGACAAATATTCCTCCTCTCCAAAGCAACCGAAAGCCCGAACTCTGTCCATTTAAACCAAGAGAGGAGGCAGAAGAGAGAATTAGAGGCTTGTGAATCGAGCGAGAAGAGCAAATTGCTCAGTCTCGATAGCGAAGCCACCAAATGATTGCTCGAAGTAATGGATCACAAGATTCAAAGCCCGAACGTTGATTGCCCAAGAGTTGGCGATGATCCGGGACAGATGGAGTCTTGGCCGAACAATGTCGCGCCCGTGGATTTTCAGACCGTTCAGATGCTCAACCCATGGCCTCCTCCGATAGGTAGCGGAGATTTCAGGGCTGTGCAGGGTCAGACACCCGATCAGAAGGCCGGAGCTAGTCCTTCAGATTTGCCTTCGGTTTTCCATGAGATGTCGGAGAAGCTCCTCGGAGACAACGTGGTCATGGGCGATGATGCGATGGATGTAGAAGCAGAAGAACTGGCAATGGATGACACAGGAATCTATCTTGAGCTGGAGGGTCTGATTGAAAAGTCCTGTGGTTGGAGTGATTACACAAGTGAGCTGTGGGAGCAAGCAGTGGGACTGACGCCCTAAAATTTCCATGCTGCTGCTCCTGCTCTGTTCTCTCTGCTATATGGCGCTGCTATTTTCTGTGACCCAGATCACATAATGCAACCTCTGCATATGATTGGAGGCAGTATCCGAAGTGAAGGGACTGAATCCAACCAATAAATTTGGTTTTTTCTTTTTCTTTTTAATGTGTCGAAGGAAAATGCTCATACTTAGTATTTATATTGTGTAGTTTCTTTCCTTTGTCTCCACCGTAAGAAAGTGCTCTGGGTGTTCTTTTTCTCTTTGTTTGCGCTGAGCTTTTTTTCTGTTTTTCTTTCTGTAACCAATTTTGTAAAAGAGAAGCTGTTTATGGTGAGTTAGTATTGCCAAAAATCTCAAATTAATACATCTTGCCTTTTTTTTTTTTGTAATTACTTGTTTTTCCTATTTTGAAAATTTTCAAATTGATATTTGCATATCACATTATTTTTAAATTAATTTTCGCATCATAAAAAATCTTACTGAAAATTTATGTGGAAATACATCATAAATAGGTCATGACGTCGTCACAAGGATTTTAGATCCGAAGCAAATGAATCGAGACTGTGGGGGCCGAGGTTCCGTCTCGATCATTTGACGAGATGCGCAGCAGCAGGTTCGAACTGAATGCGGGGCCCGATTCGCCCTTAAAAGAGTCCTTTGACGACCGAGGTTAAGCCACGCGTTCTGCTAAAAAGTCCCGCTTCGAGAGACTTTCATCTGACATTCGATGCGCCCTTTGAACGCATGAATCGCTCGATGATGCTGTTGGTTCGTACTAGATTAGGACGAGATCTTACTGGACAGATAGAGCCGGAGAGGGAGACAACTGGACGCAAAGCGACGAATGCACCGGCTCCCGCTGTCCTTCGGAAAAAGCGGGGTCGACATTGGAAATTTGCAGCTGACTTCTCTACGCCTCTTTGCCCTTCTTCAATGGATCCTTCTGAGGTGATCCACGTGCTTTTCGAGTCAGTATGGACTCCATCTAATGATAATGAATAGGTTCACGCTGAACAAAAAAAAAAATTCTAAATTGATAAATCCGTATCAAATTTATCTCAAATTAATTTTCTCGATTCATAAAGATGCATTTAGAAAATGTGTACAAGATCCCCTGTCAAGTCAATGAACCAATTCTATTCAAAACACCACAAGAATTGAGATCAAGTTTTGTGGGACTATAATCCGAGAAAGAGGAGTAGCTGCGGCAAGCTTAAAATTCAAGTCCGCATGCTTAAAATGTTCCGTCAAGAAGAAAAATTTAAGGCAAGAGGACGTGAGGATGAAAATTTTTTCCTTGGAAACTTTTAGTTATCTTGTCTGTTGCACCAATTTTATATAATGCTAACTTGCAGAGAATCATTTATAATGAAGTATCTTAACTTCACTAGTTTTTGTGTCTAAAACTCTAGTTTGGAAGAGAGAAAATTAATAGATTTTATAATGAAGTATCTTAACTTCACTAGTTTTTGTGTCTAAAACTCCAGTTTGGAAGAGAGAAAATTCATAGATTTTATAAAATCGATGAGTTAAATTACTTCATTAGGAAAAGATTCTCTGCATAAACCTTTTATAAAATCGATGAGTTAAATTTAAAATTCATAAACCTTTTTATTACTTTGTTTTTTTTTTTGGTCGAAATTAGATTATGCATTCGATTAACTAGTCTTGAAAGACAACGATGGATTACAATCAAAACATAGAATCTCCCTTAAAGGTAGAGGGGAGTATTTAACCAATTTAAAGGAAGCTTCTTTGCCCTATGAGTACGTGCCAGCCAATCTCGCAGCTCTGTTCGAATCCCTTGGACAAGTAAGTGACGGTAATATTTTCACTCTGGGCCAACTCTTCTTTGCATCTCTGTATAATGGCTTGTAGATTCCAAGTTGGTGCGGCCCGGCCCATCACAAAATCCACAACAATGAACCGCTTTCACGAGATCCAAATAAGCTCTTGACTCGTGACCTCCTGCACGTGTCTTTGTTGCAAGTCTTTGAGATATTGAATCCCATGTAAAATTGCTTCCGCTTCCGCTTGAGGTGCGGAGGAAACCCTAGCTTCCACGCGAAGCCATCTACTGCACATCCAGTTCCATCTCTTGCAATCCCAGCCCGAGCAGAGATGAAATCTCCTGGAAACCATGAAGCGTCGACATTCATCTTCGAGTTCTTGTCTTTTTGGTGGTTTCCGGTTCTCGGGTAGAGAACATTTTGAGCGTTTTGCTCACTTTGGTTCTTCTTCCTCGGCTAAAATTGATGTTTTGGTTTTGTGCAAGATCTAGGATATCCGTCGATTGGGGTTTTTTCCTCTCGAAGATGCTTTGGTGTTCCGAGCCTTCCCGGATATGCCACGAATCGATCCGATGAGTTCTCGCTCGGTATGTCCCTCCTTGAGTCGAAAGCTTCAAAAAGCCATTGATCAATTCTTTTAATGTGTCTCATAATCGTATACCACAGTAGGCGATTGTCCTCCCATATCTGTTTTGTCCATTTACGAACAAAAATATGTTACGTGGTTTCGATTTGTGAGCGACACGGTGACATAATGGGTGCAGGGTAATATTTCTTTTGTAGAGGTTTTCTCTCGTGGGGATGGCATTTTGACAGATACTCCGAGAAAAGTTCTAATTTTTGTGGAATTTCGAGACTCCGGATCTGTGTCCATAATGTGCGTGGAGGTTGGTAAGAACAGGAAGCCCTTTGTTTTGTTTTGTTGATAGATACTAGGGATGCCTGTTATATCCACTCTTGATGAGTATTTTCTGTACCATTTCTGTCCAAATTATAACATCTGATTTGAGATTTTTACTCAGGGGGATTGCTAATATCTCATTTGCTGTGTTTGCCTCAAAAATCTGTTGAATTAGTGGCATATTCCAGTCTCGATTGTCTGCGTCTTCAGTGATCAGACCTGCCACCATAGTAGGTTCTTGGTATGTTGCTATTCCCCCTATAATCCCCTTCGATAACCAACTATCCTCCCCGATTTTGATTGATTTTCCATCTCCGACTAACCATTTTGTATCTGGTTGTATTGCATCTCTTCCCGGGATCGACTCGCCCCCCATGATGATCGACGGCCCTTCGAGCTTTCCAAAGATCGCCGGATGGAAAATATATTCCTTTTAGCACTTTACTCCACAGTGCATTTGGAGAATTGTGTAATCTCCATGCTTGTTTACCGAGCATTGCATGATTGAAGGTAATTAAGTCTTTAAACCCCATCCCACCTGAATCTTTTCGAGTTTTCATAACATCCCAATTTTTCCAATGCATTCCACGTTTTGAATCCCCTTTCTGCCACCAAAAAGAGGCTATTCGTTTTTCAATTGCTCTGCAGATAGACACTGGCACCTTGAAGATCGACATTGCATAGGTTGGTATGGCCTGCACCACACTTTTGATCAACACTTCCTTTCCTGCTTTGGTGAGTAATTTTTCTTTCCAGCCTTCCAGCTTTGAGTTCACTCTGGCTAAAATCCATGCAAACAGTTCTTTCTTTGATTGTCCCCATTCTGTAGGTATGCCTAAATACTTACCTGTTTTTTCATACACAGGTACTCTCAATTCATGGGCCATGTTTCTTCTTAATGGTAAGGGACAGTTCTTGCTGAAAAAAACTCCAGACATTTAAATTCACAGCTTGTCCCGATGCATAACAATATTGTTTAAGCGTAAGCATCAGATTCTGACATTCCATTATTGTGCCATCCAGGAAGAAAATTACATCATCCGCAAAAAAGAAGGTGGGAAAGCTTGGGACGGAATTTAATCCTAAACCTTTTATAGTTCCTTCCGCTCTTTGCTTTCTTCATCAGCCATGTTAACACATTTGAGATTAATATAAAGATATATGGTGACGGGGGATCACCTTGTCCGAGTCCTCTCGAGGGTAAAGAAAGGGGTATGTTCTCCATTTATCTTCACACCAAAAGTCACCGTTGTTATGCATTGCATTATTAGAGTCACCCACTTCTCAGAAAAACCCATTTGCAGCATACAATCTCTAACAAAATCTCATTCTATTCTGTCATATGCTTTCTGCATATCTAACTTTAGTACTGCCTGATGTGTTTTCTTCCTTTTTGTGATGCGTAGCTGGTGTAACACTTCCTGTACAATTAGGATATTATCATGTATTCCTCTGCCTTGTACAAATGCACTTTGCTCTAGTTCAATGATCTCTGGAAGCCACTTTTTCAATCTGTTTGCCAGTAGCTTTGAGATAATTTTATAACTGAAATTGCAGAGACTGATGGGCCTAAATTTGTCTATGGTTTCAGGGTTTTTAACTTTGGGGATCAGGGCTATATGTGTTTGATTAAGGAGAGGATCCAAAATACCTGTACTGAAAAAGTTCTGCACTAGCTGAAATAGGTCATTCTGTAGGGTTTCCTATGAAGTTTGGTAGAATAGCCCATTAAAGCCATCAGGGCCTGGGGCTTTTAATGCCCCTAATTGAAAAACTGCTGCTCGAACTTCTTCCAAGGTAGGATTAGCAATCAGTTCGCATTAATATTTTCATCAACGGGGAGAGACACTTTGGTTTAGAACCGGCTGGTAGTTTCTCGCCCTTCATTTTGTATAAAGCACTGTAGAAAGATTGTATGTGGTTTCTGAGTGCTGTTTGATCACGACACCATCTGTTGTCTTCCACTTTCAACATTGTAAGATGATTTCTATGCCTCCTCTGTATCGTTGTTGCATGAAAAAAGCGAGTATTTTTGTCTCCCCACTGTAACCATTTAATACGAGATCGCAATCCCCAGTATTGTTCTTCCTGTTTCTCAAAAACTCGATCTGAGAGATGATGCTTTGAGCTACTTTTCTGCTTGTGGGCTGGACTGTTTGATTGGTTAGTTCTGTTAACTCCTGAGTTAGCTCTTTTATCCTCCTTGGCGCATGGGCATACCGCTTTTACTCCGGTGAGTTAAGGCTTTGGAAGTCTTTTTCGGTTTCTCGAAAAAGGTAGCCATCGGAGAATGCTTTTGATTCCAAAGTTCTTTGGATTACTCCGTGACAATCTTCATGTTCAATCCAGAAAGCTTCCATCTTAAACTCTCTTTTTCTTTTCTTATGTGCGAGTAGAGGCTAAGAACAAGAGGACGTGGTCCGATCCAATAGCCGGGAAAGCTTGGATTTCTGCTTCATGAAAGGTAGTTCGCCATTCCAGAGTGCTTAACACTCTGTCTAATCTTTTTTTAACAAGGTCCTCCCCTTCTCTATTATTTGCCCATGTGTATGCACATCCATGGCTGTCAATATCCATTAAAGATGACTCATTAAGCATATCTCGAAAAGCTGCTATTCATCTATTATCTGCCTCTCTTCTCCCCACCTTCTCCCATACATATAATATCTCATTAAAATCTCCCATGCACATCCATGGAACTGAACTATGAGGTTTTAGGGCCTTTAAAGTCTGCCATAATAACTGCCTCTCTCCAAAATTCGTAGAGGCATGAACAAAAGTTATCTGCATGGCATATTTACTGACTGGATCAGTGCATTCCACATCGATGAACTGTTGTGAGTTGGCTTTTACTTTCAGTACTACTTCCTCATGCCACATTAAGGCCAATCCCCCTGCTATACCTATCGGATTCTCTAGGAATAGGTGCTGAAATTGTAGTTTCTTGCTAATTCTTTCCACCATCGCTGCTTTGTTTTTGGTTTCCATTAGAAAAACTACGCTGGGCCTTTCAAGAGCAATTAAAGCTCTTAGTTCCTGGATTGTCAAGGGATTGCCCAAACCCTGACAATTCCAGCTAATAATTTTCATGACGTCTTTGGTGGCTTATTAGGGCTAGCCACCAAAGCCCATTCAGTGCCATCTTGAAGTAACTGAACTGGAGTCTCCATCAGATCCAACTCATCTACAATATGGGGGATTGTTTCTGTAAAACACTTCTGCTTTTTTGCTTTCTGCACCTTCATATGCTTCTTACTGTTTTTTCCTATCTTCGAAGAATGTTATTTGGGATCTTACGGACAAAGGATCTTTTTCCATTGTCTTTTGGGTCCCTCTTGTATGGTAATGGTTCCGGTATTTCTTGTTCCATGGAACTTTACGCTCGCTTCTTACTACGGGCTTCAAGTTGCATATATGGGCTTCTCTCTTGCACTGTTATGACATGTCCTCTTGCTGGTGAAGATTCTACAGGTTGTGTTTCTTCCACTGTAACTTCTTCTTCAATTTTTCCATAAAAAGCATCCCAATAAGGGCTGTGATCACTTGTTTCTGCTTTCAGCCAGGGACCATAGGGTCCTTTTTGGTTGCCTGCCCAGGGTGAATCCTCATAAGGAATTTCTACACAATCTGATGCATAGTGGCCAATCCTTCCACATGAGTAGTAGTAATGAGGTAAGCACTCATAATTAAATTCGACCCACAACCATTTATTACCAATATCCATAATAGCTCCTGCTTTCAGAGGAGTAGATAAATCAATTTCCACTCTAACTCTTCCTCCTTTTTGCTGAAAATTCGTTGTGGATTCTAACTGGATATCCTGAATCTGGCCAAGCTTTTTCCCCAGATTTTGATAAACTGTTTCTATCCTCCAACCAGGAGGAATGCCTCCAATTCTCACCCAAAAAGCTATCCGAGAAAAATCATAACAATGTTAAAGGGATTTCGGGCTCACACTTTTTTAAGAACAAGCAAATTGGTGGCATACGACCAAGGTGCTTGACCGCATAACTCTCTCTTTATCTCGCTTCCGATTGAAAAACGAAAGTGAAGAGGCCTGGTTCTTTTTGCACACATGAGATAGCTTCATTTCCATGCTTTCTTCATTGTAGAGAGAAAAAGCGGGGTAGTTCACATTTGGTTTAGAGTAGAGTTTATCCAAAAGAGTATGTTTGCATTCATCTCTCTTGTGGGAGGGTATATCGGGGCATACTTCTACTACATCATCTTCGGACCAAAGATGTCCCAGTCTTCTACATAGAGCTGCTACCCTCAACTCATTTTCTTCCTTCTTGTCCATGCTTTCTCTCTGTAGGAATTTAATATTTCCTAAAAGCTGTGTAGATATACATGGTGAAGATCTTTGGAAGGAAGATCGCTAGGAGGGAGAGGTAAGACACTGTTCGGTTGTTCAAATTCGCCTTTCTTCTGTTCAGAGAGTGTCTTCCCTGCTAACAGCAATTTTTCACAGCAAAGGTATTCGGAAATCTCCAAACACAGCACAATATTTCCAGAAATGTCAATCCAGGATACCAGAATCAAGATCCTCATCCGAGCAAACGACACATTCCCCAGCAATTCCACTCGCATCAACAATCATTTCAGAAAAATCCATAACCCATTCCTGCTATCATCAGATTTTCGCAGCGAAGCTTAATCCATAACCTAGAAGACGAAATATCAGATCCCTTCCCAACAATTCCACTCTCATCAAACATCATTTCAGAAAAAAACCATAAATGAAAACTTCTACCGAGCAGCAACACTAGTCGTACTGAGAAAAACTATAGCCAACCTCTGTGTCCATCGACGTTATGAAAGATCCGAAGCCTCCGTATCCATGACGCCCAAGGAAAAACTACTGTTCCATTGGGTAACTGAGAACAAAGCCATACTCTGCGGAGTGATTATCGGAAGAGAAACTTTTTTTGTGGTTTTTCTATTTTGGGAATCATTGTAAGAAACAGCGAAAGAGAAAAAACGATCGATTGCAACAATATTTGTGCAAGATCTAGGGTTTATGGAAGGGGATTCGCTACCTAGGGGTAGAGAGAAAACTCGCATAGACGAGAGGAGGAGTTGTTGTAAAAGATAGGTTTAGTAGTAGTGCATGTTTAGTGATTAATCTTTTGACCTAATGCCATTGGAGTCACTTTTTACTAATTTTGGCTACAGGCCAATTTACATAACACAAGCGGGGCCACCTCTAACGTAGACAATTTTTAATAATATTTTAATAAATTTTCAAATATTTTTATTTAATTTTCAAAAGGTCTAGTGTTTAGAACTTTTCTAACACGTTTCCTTATCGGTTTTATAAAATGCTAATTTGTAGAGAATCATTTCTACACCAAAGTGGAGCTTTTGACACAAAAAGTACTAAAAAGTCTAGGAAAATACAAATTGCTTATAAGAGCAAGCTTGCTTTCATGATTGTGAAGATAATTTTAATCATAACACCTGAGTAACTTTTAATATGTTTAGTAACTTTCAATGTAGGAAAGAAACAAATTGTAGCTTTTCGTTTACCATGACATCCATATGTGACCACTAATTTTATTTCGAATCGAAGTAACTTTATTACACAAAGTACATGTCGGCATAGAAAGTAATAATATGTAACATGGTGAGTAACTTTCTAATCACCCGTAACATCTTTCTATAAGCCAAAATGTTAGTAATTTTATATTTTTAAGAAATAAAAATAACTTTTACATGCTTAGTAATTTTTATAATGCTTGCTAATTTTTAATATTGGAAAGCATGAAAAATTAGTATGGATAGTAAATGTCCATTTATTCAGAAAAAAAAAAAAAAATTATTTTAGAAACATATAAAAATTGATTAGTAAACGTTCATTTATTCAATAAACTAAAAATATATTTTTTTTCTATTTTAGAAACAAAAAAAAAAATAAAGTAATTTTATGCATATCACTGTGGGCAGAATCCAGAGCCCTGGGGACGTCTCTCACCTCGAGCCGTTCGCTGGCGCAGCCATGGCGGGCGCTGAATCAACCCGTTTCAGTCCAACTGGCGAGGCCATTGCCGCCGTCCGATCGCTGTTTGAATGGAAGGAGGTCGCTCCTTCGTTCTCCCATCGCTCATGTCGAGCCCGAGCCGGAGCCGGAAGGACTCCGGCGACGCTCCGCCTTCGTTCTTCTCCCCGGCCACCCGTGCGGATCCGACGTGTTCCTGAGCTCCCACGGCGAGGACACGCCCAAGACCAGCAGTGGATCGCCGCGTTCATGGACGACGAGGCTGGACCAGCGGGGATCGTACCGGCAATCCTCAGAGCCATCGGGTAGTCAAGGATCTCGATCGTCGTGTTTGTTTTCGGAGGACTACGCGTCCTCTGGCTGGTGCTTGGACGAGCTGGTGAGAATGCCAGTGCAGGATACGATGAGGCAGATCGTGCGGCCGGTGCTCTACAAGGTGTATCCGTCGGACGTGAGGAAGCAGAGGGGGAGGTACGGACAAGCCCTAATCGATCACGAGGAGAGGTTGAAGTCGAACGGCTGCGATTCGGAGAAGATGAAGAGGTGGAGAGAAGCACTGACCAAAACAGCTAACATATCTGGCTGGCATTTGGTTGATGAGTAAGGCTACCATTTAATCCTTTCTGAGGATGCTAACTGTTTGTTTTTTTCACAAAATTTGTGTTCTAACTTTGATTACCGAATTTCACTTGTTTCATTTGCAATAAATTCATGGTGATGCTAATGCATAATAGGGGAAAAAATCAATTTACGCTAATTGGAGCAGGAAAGCTCATTTGTCAATTTTTTTCACAAGCAAGTCATGCATCTGGTCTATTGTGCTTGAGACATTGACCTCGGCTTGAACTTACTGGAGATCAACTTAGTGCTCCTTGCATCAAATGTCTTTGAATTTCCTTTGGTATCCACAATCGGCTTTATGCTTTGAATCTACCAGGCGCGAGTTCAATGTCATTCAAAGTATTGTCAAGAGAGTAGGGTCTGAGATGAATCGCAATCAATTACATGTCCCCGAAAACCTGGTTAGCATGGATTTGCATGTGTCCCCGCATGCGTACTTTGCTGGACATGGAATCAAATGAGGTTCGCATGGTCAGAATTTGCGGATTTGGAGGAATAGGGAAGAAAACTATCACCAAAGCTATTTACAATGCTTTCACGCACAAATTTGAGTGTTGTAGCCTTCTTTCCAATGTTAGAGAAACTTGCGAGAAATCAACAAACGTTGGCCTACTTTAGCTTCAAGAGACACTTTTTCCTCAGGTAATGTGAGATGGTGGTCTGAAGCTTGGCAATGTCCACAGAGGTTCAAGCATGATAAAGGGTAGACTTTGTAGAAAAAGGGTCCTCATTGTCGTTGACAATGTGAACTAGTTGATCCAATTGGAAACACTAGTGGGAGAACGTGACTGGTTTGGTTGTCAAAGTAGGATTATCATAACAACTAGAGATGAACATTTACCGGCTGCCCATCACGTAGAAATTGTATACAAGGTTCAACGTTACATCATTCCAGAGATGCTCTTCAGTTCGATTGTTTTCGGGAATCTTTCTCCTCTTTCAGATTATGAAGAGCTTTTAGATAATGTAGTGGATTACACCAAAGGATTTCCGTTAGCTATCAAAGTTTTGGGTTCTTTTCTTCGAGGTAGAAGCTTACTTGAATGGAATTTCAGTGGAGAAGTCTTCAATCTGCTGAGAATAAGCTTTGATGGCCTAGATGATTATGAGAAGGATATTTTTCTTGACATCACATGTTTCTTCAAGGAGAAAATATAATTTATGTGAGAAAGATTTTGGATAGCTATAATCTCTACCCGGATGCTGGAATTGCTTTTCTTATAAATAAGTCGCTCATCACTATTGAATCTGACAAGCTGCAGATACATGATATTATTCTAGAAATGGGAAGAGAAATCGTTCGGAGAGAATCTCCCAAAGCGCCAGCAGAGCGCAGCAGATTGTCATCCTCTGAGGATGTGCTTCATGTGCTGACAGAAGGCACGGTAATAAAGTAAATCATGTTATTTTGTTTTTGACAATATATATGCCCGTTTGGGAGGGTTAAAGGCTTTAAAAAGTCGGTTTAGCTGTCTCATAAAATAGAAGTGTATTAATATTTTTCTGCTAAGTAAGAGAATGGCCTGAGCATCCCAAAAGAAGCAGTTTTTCCACCTCCCACCCTGAGATCTGAGGTTTGTACTATTGACCTCTCCGCAGAAAAAAATAATGAAAAAATCTCCTGGAACTTAAAGGATGTGTTTCATTAATCAAATGCGAAAGTAAAAGCAAATGCTGAAAGCCAAGAGCAAAAGGCACCTGAAGCACACCAAATCTTATATATTAGTAAAAAAGTCCTTGCATGACCTATACATCTTTGCACTTAAATTGTCTACTCATATATGTGCTGCCGAGGAACCAATAAAGTAGAAGCAACAATGCCCAAGTTGGCTGCTCCTGAAGAAGTACGCTTTAGTGCTCAAGCCGTCACAAACATGAAAAGGCTCAGATTTTTCTTAGCTCCCAATACATACCATTTAGGTGATCCCATTAACTTTCCCGCTGAATTAAGATGGCTGGAATAGCCCGATTACTCTCGACCATTTATGCCATTCAATGCAGACCACGGGAAACTTGTACGCCTAGGCCTGAGTAAAAGTAGCATCAGAATATTAGGGAAGGAATTCAAGGTACGCACTTGCAACATACTCTTCTGTCAAGATAAAATTGAAAACTTCGGAGATCTTGAAAAGCTTACTTATATATATTATCTATTTGCCGTGCGGTTTTTTAGGTATTTGAGGTCTGTTAATTTCAGCCACTATACAATGCTGAGTGAAATTCTGGTTGTGTCATCACTACCAAATCTTTGGTGTTTGGATCGCCGAGAGTGCGCCAATCCTCTTACGGTTCATCAGTCTCTTGGACATCTTGAGCAGCTCGTATATTTGAACTTTTTGAACTTCTGCAATCTTAGCTATTTCCCAGGCAGTCTGAAGTTACAATTTTTTAAATGTTGATTCTTAGAGGTTGTTCAAAGCTTTCAAGGTTTCGAAATATTCTTGTACAAATGAAATTTCCGAAAGAACTTGCACTACATGAGACTGCAATTGAAGAATTACCCTCCTCTATTGCTAATCTCATTGAACTGAAAGAGTTGAATCTAAGGGACTGCACCGACCTTAAAAACCTTCCTTATAGTATCCATACACTGTAGCATCTTGAGCGCATTTTAATTGATGGTTTCTCGGACTGTTTATGGACATCAAGTGATTATGCCAATTTCTCTCTCCCGTTAGCCCTTTCGAGTGTGATTAATTTGAAGGTGCAAAGATGCAGCTTATTAGATCTTAGTTTCTTGAAAAAATTTCGTTCCATGTTCTCACTGACAGTTTTAGATCTGTCGAAGAACAAATTTGTTAGCCTTCCGACATGCATCAGTCAATTTGCTAAGTTGCAGCAGCTTTCTTTGACACGCTGCAAGCAGCTTCGAGAGATTCTAGCTGTCCTGCCGACCATAACATATTTACTTGCGAAAGGTTGTGAATCGCTTGAAACATGCACAGAATTATCACACATTACGTTATAATCCAGAGTCACCTTGGCTTAGACGAATTGACTTCTCTAGCTGTCATAAGTTGATTCAGGATCAATGCTCCAACAATTGTAATATGCTATCTCTCTCTCTCTCTCTCTCCCTCCCTCTCTCCCTTGGCATGATAGGAATTGCTTGGGGAGACTCAGGTTGACAATTTTCATCTAGGAAGCAAGATCCCAAAGTGATTCATCCATCAAAGTACGAGAGGACTCGGGGTGCATTTAGGAAGGCTTTTGGGAAAAGTCTTTGGGGAAACGCAAAGGCCCTTGAGTTAAAGAAGTTTTTCAAAATGTAAATTGTATTTGGTAAATCATATTTGTGAAAGCCCATTGTGAAATACTTTTGAGCAAAATAGTGTTTGGACAAATTAATCTTACGAAAGACTTTTGTTAAAAAAAAAAAAAACAGAGAGAGAGAGAGAGTTGGCCGGCCAAGGGCTTGGCCGGCGACCATTGGTGAAGAGCTAATAGTCATCAACGAAGGGTAGGAGGTCCGGCTAGAGTCACACAACCCTTTGCCGAGGGTCACCGCGCTGAGGATAGGGCACGACAAGGGTCGCCACGACCTAGATCGTGCAACCCTAGCGACCGCCGCATGGAGGTCGCAACGCGGTGGATGGCGCGACTATTCGGTGAGGGTTGCAATAACCTAGCTCGCGACCAGATTGCAAGATCTAGGTCACAGCGACCCTTGTCAGATGGTCACGCACTGCACCATGACCTCCACGTGGAGGTCGCATTGCGAGATCTGGGTCGCGGCAACCCAAAACGCAAGATCCGGGTCACAGCGACCCTCAATGGATGGTCAAGCGACCCCCCGTGCTGTGACCTCCATGCGGTGGTCACCGAGGCCACGCAATCTAGGTCGTGGTGACCCTCGCCACACTACATCCTTCGCACAGCGACCCTCGCCGGAGGGTCGCATGACCCTAGTTCAATCGCCTGCCCTTCGCCGGATTGCCTACCCTTCACCGACAACCACGCGCAAATGTCGGTCCTCTTCAATAGAGAGAAGGGAAGAAGATGAAGATGAATAGTTATCAAGGGGAAAATCGAAAAAACAAAAGATTAACGAGGACAATTTCGGGAGAATCTTTTTCACTAGCCCCCAAGGGTAGAATATCGAGAAAGCCCAAGGCAACCCCTAAGCTGCCTCGAGCTTTCAACCTTTTGAAGGCTTGCATTTGGCAAAGGGAGCTCCAAAAAAAAAAAAATTGCCAAACATCAAGCATTTTGCCCAAAGGGCTTTGAACACCCAAGGGGCTTTGGGAAAGTAGTTCCCAAACGCACCCTCACAAGGTTTCCTATACCTTCATAATTATACCATAACATAGCCGGTTTGGCCTTTTGTGCTATTGTCGGTTCAGCTAATCGAAAGGAAGCCAGTATTTCTTGTGAAATTCTGTTGTTTGTCAACAATTAAGAAACTTATGGTTGTGGAGATTGTTTTTCCTCATTGGAGTTAGACCATGCATGAGTTCTATACATTTCACAGCAAATGACGTGGGGATTGGATGCAAAATTACTGAATCACCACTGTCAATCTATAATACTATTTCAAGCATCGAAGGGGACTCTAAGAAGTTGCAGGGCACATCTAGTGTACAAACAAGTTAAGCAACCAAATGACATGAAGACTGACGAAAGCGTTGATCCCCTGAATTCTAACATGAACTTGACAAGTTCCTGTGTTCGAAGCTGCAAAAGCAAGGAAAGATTTTCAGACTCTTAATAAGTAAACCATGATTCAAACTTAGCTTATTGTAATTTAGTATAGGGAGTTATATTGATACCCTTTCTAGCGGCTTTGGTCGCATGCTTCCTCATAGTAAAAATAAACTGCTACTGTGTTTTTCTTTACCCTCTGTGATCATCTTCCATATTTTCCTCACTGAGAAAGTGCAAGAATGTTCCTGTGTAGTCAATATTGCTAAATTTTCTTGTCAACCCGTATCAAGGCCAAGCTCAAGAAAGAGAATAAAAAAAACGGAGAAGTGGCTCTAAACAAAGAACTAGGATTTTCAAATTGGCCCAAATCTTTCTGCAAGAAATTGCATGATTTTGCTTCTGTGAGGTTATGAATACATCAACCATAAAAGCATTCTTCTCAGTCTTTCTATCTCCTGCCCTGCTTTAGTCTCGGTTTCAACATAGATCAGCGGTTACTGAAGTCATGAGAATGAAGGATGGGCTCTGCAGTCGGTTCACTCCATGTTCGGTTACATAGTCCGTGTTTGGTTCGGCCTTGTTTCCTCTTCTCCTTAAGTATGATTGCTCGTATGTTTTAAGGGCAACATGTGGCCCATTAATTCAGCCCATATTTCGTTAGCAAAGCCCAAAGTCCAACTCCTCAGCCCAGTCCTTTCTTCCTTCCACGGATTTGTGCCCGAGTGTGCGAAGCGGCGGACTAAACAAGAAAAAGGAAATAGAAGAGGAGAGATAGAGCTCGTCCGTGAAGAGAAAAAAAGGGGAAAAGAGAGAGTTTCGCGCGTAGCCGATTCGGATGTCCCAACAAGCCGAATTTGTCGCAAATTGCAACACCTTGTGATTATTCAAGCCTATTATTTATTTAATCAGAGTAATTCTCAAAGTAGGGTCTTAAATCTGGAGCTATCGATGGTTGAACTGCGAGATTTGATTGAGGAGCGATTGAGTTTTAGATTTATATTGAAATAGTATATAAGGGAGTTGTGGAGCTGTAAGATATGACAAAAATTGATTCTAAAGTAAAGTTTGATTGGAACGAAATTCTGAACTTTCGCATTCAAGTTATGTGAAGTAAACAATATGTGTAACATATAAAAATGAATTTCTTGGTTAGCGCATAGAAATTGTTTTATCGATGGCTAAACATAGTTTAGTTCACTTGAGTAACCTTCATAAGTCAACTTTCAACTTTCTTAGTTGAGTAATAAGGTCTTTTTTTTTAGCTTGTAAAACTTATATTTCAAAAGCAATGTAAATTGGATATACTATGAGTTACGAAATGGCATATTTCTTACATAAAATCTAGATCGAGCATTTATTTGCAGAAAAAGGCCACAAGATACATCAATTGAAGCACAAATACAAAGGATAAAAAGCAAAATCTAGATTACAAGAGATGCAAGATATACATGGAAACCCAAAACGGGAAAAATGATAGGAAGAGAGGGGTTTCACTTTCTTCAACAACGAGTACGAGAATACGAGCCAAAAACTCAAAAAACCACTTGATGAGCTACAAGATCTAAAGATCCAACAAGAAGATAGGAAAAAAGAAAGGAAAAGGAAATAACGTGGAAGCTTGGGTTTTAAATATGTTTTTAAACACATTATTTATACTCTCCCTTCAAAAACCCTAAATATATATGCATGGTCCAAAATGGCCTTATCACTAATTTGAAAGTCAAAAAACTCAACGGTTACGCTTCTAATTAACTCTTGTTTACATTTTTTTTTATACAAAAGGAAAAGGACAAATACCTTATTTTTTACCAAATTCGAGGCTTTAAGAGTTTTATAAAATATTCAAGCCACTCGATAAGATCCCATACTATTAAATTAATATCTCAAGTTTGAATTCGGATAATTATTTATAAAATCGAATTTGTTGATAAAGTTTTCCCAAGTGGATTTCAAATTGGATGATGAAGCCCTTCTTTTCTTGGACTCCTTAAAGCTGCACAAAGAAGGAAATAAAATAAAGATAGAATAAAAAAAAAAAAGGTAAGGGTTTCTTCTCTGTTACATGCAACGTCCAATTCTTTGAAGAATGAATCAGACCGTGGGGCCCAGTGGGCACAGGTATAAGAATAGATACGAATTTCTTCTTTATCTGCAGAAGCTTGCCGAAAGAGGTTATCTTCATGGGGCCCAAAAGTCAAAGTCTTGACTTTTGGGCACACATAATATAAAACCTACAAAAGAAAGGAAGAAAATCTCTTGGCAGGTCCACGATCCGCGAGATTTCTGAAGCTGCAAGTCCTTGAAGCCACATGAAGCCTGAAAAAGAATGTGAAGACTTACAAACGTGGACCAAAAAGACGAACGCTAGAGTTCCTGATTTTGGCGTACGTAGAGCGTTTTGTTTTGAGCTTGACACGTGGTAATTTTGTGCCGTGAGTTTATGTCCAAGTAAGTTGTTTATTTATAAACACTTTGGGTTTTGGGTTAAATCTAGGAGTGAGAAACACTCGAGCGTGTGAGCAATTGTAAACTCTGATTCTCCAATTATAGTGGATTATTTGCTGCTGACTCTCCCCGTGGACATAGGTACCGATACTCAGACCAAACCACGTAAATTTCTAGTATCCTTATTATTTCTCGTTTATTTCTTTGGCGATTTCATATTGACGTAAATTGCAAGATCTTGTCGTTTCCTCGTATTATATTCCAACAATTGGTATCAAAGCTTAGGATTGGATTTCTTGATTGTGATTTGGAGTTTTTGCTTATCTGATTATTATATGGAAATTCTGTTATTGCAATTATGTCTGAGAGGAAATCTGAAATTGAGAAATTTGATGGGAGAAATAATTTTGGGTTATGGAGTATCAAGATACGGGCATTATTAACAACCCAAGATTTGGCCAAGGCACTAAATGGTGAAGATAAGTTACCGATTATAATGAAAGCCTCTAAGATGGTAGAGCTAATGGAAAGAGCAAAGAGTACAATCATGTTAAATTTGTCAAATGAGGTCTTAATAGAGGTTGCTGAGGAGAAGGATGCCGCAGCATTATGGGCAAAACTTCAAACATTCTATGTGAAGAAAGGTTTGAACAATTGCCTATACATGTTGAAGAGAATGTTTCAATTTAGATATACTAAAAGTACATCTATCAGAATCCACTTAGATGAATTTAATAAACTCATGATGGATCTAAAGAATGTTAGTAAGATAATTGATGATGAAGAACAAGGCATGATGTTGTTAGCCTCTTTACCAGAGTCATGGGAGCACTTTACTGATTCACTGTTAGGCGTACTACAGTTACCTCAGAAGAGGTAAAGTTCGCCTTATTCTCTAAGGAGTGGTAGAGAGAGTTGCGAGATGACGGTCTGGAGCAAGGAGTAGTGCAAGCACTAACGATTCAGAGTAGAGAACAACATCAAGAGCCTAGTAGCAGCAAAGGTAAAAGCAGATTGAAATCACGCCATAAAAAGTCCAAGGGATGCGTGAAGTGCTTTGTCACAAGGAGAGACACATCAGGAGAGATTGTCCAAAGCGGAGGAATAAAGCTAATAGGCAGAATGCCATAAGCAGTGTGGCAAACGTTGCAAAGGGGAGCAATAGTGATGCAAAAATTGTTTTATGTATAACTACTACTTCGTCAAGAGACGAATGGATGCTAGATTCAGAGTGTTCTTATCATATGACGCCTCATAAAAACTGGTTTACTACTTACCAGACTGCAGATGGTGGTAGAGTTTTTTTGGGGAATAATGCAGTCTGTAAGGTTGTGGGGATAGGGACAATTCGGATTCGGATGCACGATGGGGTGGTGCGCACATTAACAGATGTGAGGCATGTACCGGAGCTCAAGAAGAACCTTATTTCTCTAAGGACACTCGATGACATCGGGTGTAGGTACACCGTTGAAGGTGGAGTATTAAAGATCTCTCGAGGTGCCATGACAATGATAAAAGGGAAGAAAGTAAATACTCTATATCATCTACTGGGAGAAACTATGACCGGAACCACTGCAGTTTTATTAGGTGAGTCAAACTCTAACTTGACTCAATTATGGCATATGCATTTAAGGCATATGAGCAAGGCAGGTATGACGATGCTAAGTGAAAGGGGGTTGTTAAAGGTCAAAAGATAAGGAAGCTGGACTTATGTGAGTACTACATCTTTGGGAAGCAACACTGAGTTAAGTTTACTACAGCTATTCATTCGACCAAACGACCAGTTGAATATATTCATTCAAATGTCCACTATTCGATTCCTTCGAAAGGAGTTGCCCAATATATGCTGACATTTATCGACGACTATTCGAGGAATGTATGGGTATACTTTTTGAAGCACAAATATGATGTGTTTGATCGGTTCAAGAAATTTAAGGCATTGATTGAAAAGTAGTCAGATAAACAAATCAAGTTCCTAAGAACTAATAATGGCATGGAGTTCTATGGTAAAGATTTTACCAAGTTCTGCGAGAAAGAAGGTATTGTGAGACACCGCATAGTACCTGGGACACCATAGCAGAGTGGCGTGGCAGAACGGAAAAACAGAACTTTGCTTATGCGAGCTCGATGCATACTTTCACATGCAAGACTTTGCAAGGAATTTTGGGCCGAAGCAGTGAACATGGCATGTTACTTGGCTAATCGATCTCCATTATCTGCTATCAGTGGAAAACTCATGAGGAAGTATGGTCGGGGAAACTTGTTGATTACTCCAAATTACATATATTCGGATGTCCTACGTATGCTCATGCAAGTGATGGTAAGCTTGAGCAAAGGGCAAAGAAGTGCATATTTCTGGGTTATGTACATGGGGTGAAAGGTTACTGGCTGTGGTGCACCAATCTCCAGATCACCCGGTTTTCTAATCGGCAAAGATGTGATCTTCAACGAGACTACAATGCTTCAACAGAGAAGTTTTGAGACACAACCAGCAGAGAAGACAGATCATGGTGTCATTAGTGAGGTAGAGCTTCAAGTGAAGATTTCGGAGACCTCGAAAGTAACAGAAGTTGAGACTGCATATGAAGCCGCAATTTCTGAAGTTGATGATAGTGGACAATCAGCACAACTGCAGCATACTATAGCCGCAAATAGACAAAGAAGGCAAATAAAATCACCAGTACGTTATGGTTATATAAATATTACTTATGCATTGACTGTAGGAGATGAGGTGGAGACAAATGAGCCTTCATCTTACTCTGAGGCGATGGCTAATCCGGAGTCATCGCAGTGGCTAGGGGCTATGAGTGAAGAAATGGAATCACTCCATCGAAATCAAACATAGGAGCTGGTCAAAGTACCCAAGAGCCAAAAGATTGTCGGAAGTAAATGGGCCTTTAAACGGAAAGAGGGTATTCTCAGTGTTGAGGCAGCGAGGTATAAAACGAGACTTGTGACAAAAGGATATACACATCGTGAGGGCATTGACTACAATGAGGTGTTCTCTCCTAAGGTAAGACATACTTCTATTCGTGTTTTACTTGCCTTAGTTGCTTTGCAGGATCTCGAGTTAGAGCAACTAGTGTGAAAACTATGTTTCTTCACGGTGAGTTGGAGGAGCAAATTAATATGAGGCAACCAGAGTGATTTGCTATTCCGTGTAAGGAAGATCATGTTTGCTTGTTGAAGAAATCTTTGTATGGGCTAAAATAGTCTCCTAGGCAGTGGTATAAACGTTTTGATACTTTCATAGCTAGTCAAGACTATTCAAAAAGTCAAATGGATAGTTGTGTCTACTTTAAGAGATTGGAGAATGGTTCTTTAATTTATCTATTTTTATATGTTGATGATATACTTATAGCAGTTAAGAATATGTCTGATATTGATATACTGAAGAAGCGGTTAAATACTGTATTTGAGATGAAAGATTTAGATACTGCAAAGAAAATATTGGATACGGAGATTTTGCATGATAAGACTGCAGGAGTTTTACGTATATCTCTAAAGAAATATATTGAGAAGATCGTGGCATGTTTTAATATGCGGTCGGCAAAATCTGTAAGTACACCTTTAGCGAAGCACTTTAAACTTTCAGATAAATTATCACCCCAAACTGAAGAGGAGGAGCATATGTCATGTGTTCCTTATTCTAGTGTCGTGTGTAGTATTATGTATGCTATGGTGTGCATTAGGCCTGATATTTCACAAGCTATGAGTATGATTAGTTGCTATATGAAGCGTCCTGGCAAAGCTCATTAGGAAGCTGTGAAATGGATCCTTAGATATTTGAATGATACAACAGACGTGGGTATAGTGTACCGGAGGGACAACAATGGTAGTAAAACCACTGGTTTTGTGGATTCGGATCATGCCGATGACTTGGATGATCGCAGGTCTTTAGCAAGGTACGTATTTACGCTAGCGGGTGGTGTAGTTAGTTGAAAAGCATCCTTACAGGATTGCATTGCCTTGTCTTCGACTAAAGCAAAGTACATGGCACTAACATTTATAGCAAAGGAGGCGATATGGTTGCAAAGTTTGCTCTCAGAATTTGGGTTAGAACAGAAAAGTGTGGATATACACTATGATAATCAAGGTGCGATATATTTGGTATATAATCCAGTTTATCACGAGTGAACGAATCATATTAACATCATGTACCACTTCATCCGAGATGTCTTAGCTAAGGGTAATGTTAATGTCAAAAAGATTGCTACGGCAGATAACCCGCCAGACATAATGACTAAGTTTGTTCCTTTGCTTGAGCTCTATTGGCGTCTATGGAGAGTAAGCGCCTGTCGGGGCATTGGAAGAGCAACATGGATGATGAGTATTATAACTTGGCTTCAAACATCGAGCCAAGGTGGAAAATTGTTAAATTAATGTCTCAAGTTTGAATTCGGATAATGATTTGTAAAATTGAATTTGTTGATAAAGTTTTCCCAAGTAAATTTCAAATTGGATGATGAAGCCCTTCTTTTCTTGGACTCCTTAAAGCTGCACAAAGGAAGAAATAAAATAAAGATAGAATAAAAAAAAAAAAAAGTTAAGGGTTTCTTCTTTGTTACCTTGCAACGTCCATTTCTATGAAGAATGAATCAGACCGTGGGACCCAGTGGGCACACATATAAGAATAGATACGAATTTCTTCTTTATCTGTGGAAGCTTGCCGAAAGAGGTTATCTTCATGGGGCCCAAAAGTCAAAGTCTTGACTTTTGGGCACACATAATATAAAACCTACGAAAGAAAGGAAGAAAATCTCTCGGCACGTCCACGATCCGTGAGATTTTTGAAGCCGCAAGTCCTTGAAGCCACGTGAAGACTTATGTATGTGGACCAAAAAAGACGAACGCTAGAGTTCCTAATTTTAGCGTACGTAGAGCGTTTTGTTTTGAGTTTGAACACTCGGTAATTTTATGTCGTGAGTTTATATCTAAGTGAGTTATTTATTTATAAACACTTTAGGTTTGGAGTTAAATCTAGATGTAGGAAATACTCGAGCGTGTGAGCGATTGTAAACTCTGATTCTCCGATTATATTGGATTATTTACTGTTGACTCTCCCTGTGGACGTAAGTATCAATATTCGGACCGAACCACGTAAATTTCTGTTGTCCTTATTATTTCTCATTTATTTCTCTAGCAATTTCACGTTGACGTAAATTGCAAGATCCTATCGTTTCTGCGTAATATATTCCAACACATACCTAGAGCTAACATCATAGACCTAATTGGAATATTGTAAAATAAGCTAAACCTCTTTTAAAATATTGTAAAATAAGCTAAATCTGTTTTAACATTTTTTTTGAGCAAGTGCTAAAGTAGCTTCTAGTAATATTGTTATTATTCTTATTGAAGATGTGAAATTCATTAAGTGAGAAATTATTATAAAAAAAATAAACAAATCGAGCTATAAAAAAAAAAAAATGCGCGTGGAAAGAATGCCAATGACGAGAGATTCTGTTAGATTGGCTTATGACAAATTGATTCCATTACTCCTCTAGCCCTCAGCGCCCAATACCATTTTTCCAAACCTGCTCCATTTTAAATCATTCAATAGGATCTGATAGGGGAAAAATTTATCATTTTTCTTCGAGGATTAGATGGTACAAGCTACAAGGTACATTGGTTAAGGGCTCATGATTACCTTACCCACGCACACATTTAAGCACCAAATGAGTAGGCACAAGGCGTTGCTCTCCTATGCACTATTCGTGCTACCGTCGGAGAAAATTTTTTATTTGAAGATGGCCGAGCTGTTAAATAAATTGATCATAGAATCGAATCACATAACATAGGAACTCTTGAAGCAATAACACATTGATATAGTCATAATCGAAGCCACAGAGAAATTCATTTGTTGGATTGGATCAGTTCTTTCAATATGTGTAGTGTCTCAAGATCCAAAATATCTACCAGTTTTCATACCTCTTACTTGTTATCTATAAACAAATCCTCCCCATTGCGGCTAAAGTAACGATTTTGGACATCTCAAAAGAAATGGATAGTATAAGCATAAGGCCCGCAACAAAATCAAACATATTGTCATTGTCTGAAAGGGTCGTAATTGGCAAGTTCGTAGTTTTCAATTTCTACTGATTTTTGCTCAATCATCCGTTATAATAATACACAAAAAACCTTATTATGAGCATTTAAGCCATGGGCGTCGAGATCTAGTGAAACTCTGGCCAAGCCTCAAGCTTGCTGGCCTCTACCGAGCTTTGCGTTTGTGATCTAACAAAACTCCAGCTAAGCCTTCAGCTTGCTTGTGGCCATTGCCGGCCGATTGTGGCAAAGGAAGTAGGAAAATGAAAAGGAAAGAAAAGAAAAAAGAGAAAACATAAAAAATAATAAATTTTTAAACTATAAAAAAAATTAAATTCAATTTATTAAACTATAAAAAATTTTAAATTTTTGAATTTTTTTCCTAAAATAAAGTCATGAGATTGAAAATATTTTTCAATGAAACCCAAACTTCATAATGCGCTTTTGATTATATATCACCCGATAAAACAAATAAAAACTAACCATATTCTTAAAAACATAAAATTATTATTGAGTTTTTCGCGAAATAAATACGTGCTATTTCTTTACTTTTGCTCTCGGATCATTCAAGAATACCGAAATATATATTGTATTTCCGTATGGTTCCGCGCACTGATACATTCCATGGGCATTTTTTTATGATGTGGCATTTAAAAAGAAAATTCTATTTAACTATATGTAGAGCTGTTCGGCCTTGAGAGTCAACCCCGTTTCAGTCTTTCAGTCCAGGAGTCGATAGAAGGAGGTTGCTCTTGCTCCTGCTGTCCAAGCACAAGATACTATGAGTTACGAAATGGCCGGCCATCGGTCAACCCGTTTCGGTCCAGCAGGCGAGGCAACTCCCGATTCAGATGCTTTTGGGATAAGAGGAATTCCCCCCTCCAATCTCAAGGCAATTCCAGGTTTCCCCTGTATTTTCGGGTATGAGAAAAAGATTTTCTGCAATTAATGCATTTTTCATGAGCTCAGTGCATGTATTTATATAAGAGATTATAAGCCATTAAAATTAATCAAATTGAATTTACGATCCCTTGATCTTAGCACTTGCTTGTTATTTGAGATTCTTCCTTGACTTTAGCAATTATGTGATTTAATTTGATCTTGATTCCTTAATTTGTGCCATTATCTTGACATGTTAGTGCTCGATGCCATTGGGCTGGCGATCCAGATGAAAACAAACTGCATCTGTACTCCTTTGGTCTGAGAAGCCAGCGAGGGAACGGGGCATTCATGGAAGACGAGGTGCTCTGGAAAGGCAAGGAGATGAGGCAGGATTCTCGGGGAGCCATCGGGGAGTCTGGCCGTCCGTACAGATACGACGTGTTCTTGAGCTTCCGTGGCGAGGACACGCGCAACGGCTTTACCGGCCACCTCCACGCGGCACTGGACCAGCGAGGGATCGATGCGTTCATGGATGAGGAGAAGCTCCGGAAGGGCGAGGAGATCGCGCCGGAAATCCTCGGAGCCATCAGGGAGTCAAGGATCTCGATCGTCGTGTTCTCGGAGAACTACGCGTCCTCTAGCTGGTGCTTGGACGAGCTGGTGAGAATAGTGGAGTGCAGGGATACGATGGGCCAGATCGTGTGGCCGGTGTTCTACAAGGTGGATCCCTCGGATGTGAGGAAGCAGAGGCGGAGGTACGGACGAGCGCTAATCGATCACGAGGAGAGGTTAAAGTCGAACGGCGGTGATTCGGAGAAGGTGAAGAGGTGGAGAGAAGCACTGACTGCAGCAGCTAACATCTCCGGCTGGCCTTTGGTTGACGAGTAAGGCTCTCTCATTTACTCCTTTCTCAGTTTGCTTACCGTTTCTTCTGTGGCAAAACAAAATGAAAAAACTGTTGATTACGGAGTTTCTCTAATTTCCATGGCAATAGATTCATGGGAATGCTTCTGCATAAAATGGGGAAAAAAAAAAAAAAAACAATTCACGCTAGTCGAAGCAGCAAAGCTTATGTACTAGTTTTCTTGACAAGCAATTAATGCCTTATTTGGTAAATTTTGTTTTTGTTCCTCATAATAACTATTTCTATTCTTTTGTTCCGGGAACGAAAAAATAATAAAAACCTATTCAGTAAAAATTTTGTTTCCAAGAAAAAAAAATCCATTTTTTTGTTTCGAGAATAGATTTAGAACATAAACGAGAAGTGGAAAAAAAATAATTCTTGTTTTTGGAAACAATTTCTAGAATTTATTTTTTTCTCTCTCCTCTCTTCTTTTCTTTTCTTCTTCTCTTTCTTTTCTTCTTCTCCTTCTTCCTTTTGGCCAGTCGCTGACGGCATTAGCCATGGCCAGCACCGACGACTGGCCAAATGAGGGCCAACTACCTTGCCGGAGCGTCATCGGCCCCCAGAGACGCCGAGCCACTGCGAGGCTTGACCTCCCCTGCCGACGCAAGCACAAAGTCGGCCTCACCCTGGCCAAGCTAGCCTCCGGCAAGCTCACCGGACTGGCCAAAGTAAAAAAGAAAAAGGAAAAAGAAAAAAGCAAAAAATAAGAAAATATAATAAAAGAATTAAAAAATTAAAAGAAAAACAAATCTAAAAATCCTATCAAACGTATTTCTATCTCAGGAATTGAAATTTTAGGAAGTGATTAAACGCGTTTTTTTGCTCATAAATTAATCTCAAAAACATAATCAGAAAAAACCATTTCTGATAAAAAATTGTTCCCCAAACAGAAGCGTTACAAAACGCGCCCTAAGTAATTCGTGAGTTGAGTATATAACCAAGGAGGTGGACGGCGTCCCTCTACAAGCCCATTTTTGCATTAGATGTCAATTTGCTAGAAACTGAATTTAATATGGTATGTTGTGCTTGAGATATTGACCACGGTTTATTGAAGATCAGCTTAGCACTTTTTTATCCAATGTGTTTGAATCTACCAGGCGTGAGTCTTCTGTCATTGAGCACATTGTCAAGGGAGTATGCGCTCAGCTGAAGAATCGCAAGAAGTTACATGTTCCTAAAAATGCGGTTGCCATGGACTCGCATGTGCACCGTATGTGTACTTTGCTTGACATGGAATCGAATGAGGTTCGCATGGTTGGAATTTGCGGATTTGGAGGAATAGGGAAGACAACTATCGCCAAAGCTACTTACAATGCCTTTGAGCACAAATTTGAGTATTGCAGTTTTCTTTCCAACGTTAGAGAAACTTGTGAGAAATCCGCAGACAGTGGCCTACTTAAGCTTCAAGAGGCACTTATTCCTGAGGTAAGGTGGTATGATGGTTTGAAGCTTGGCAGTGTCGATGAAGGTATGAGCATGACAAAGAGTAGACTTCGCAAAAAAAAGGTCCTCATTGTCCTTGATGATGTGAACCAATTGATCCAATTGGAAACACTAGTTGGAGGACATGATTGGTTTGGTTGTGGAAGTAGAATCATCATAACAACTAGAGATGAACATTTACTGGCTGCTCATGGCATAGAAAGTATGTACAAGGTTCAACCATTAGATCGTTTAACGGCTCGTACACTTTTTAGGACAATTGTTTTCCCGAATTCTTCTCCATGTCGAGATCATGAAGAGCTTTCGTATAACCTAGTGGAATACACCAAAGGACTTCCGTTAGCCATTAAAGTTTTGGGTTCTTTTCTTCGAGGTAAAAAATTACCTGTATGGAAAAGCACATTAGATAAATTGAAGGAAGTTTTCAATGGAGACATCTTCAGTGTGTTGAGAATGAGCTTTGATGGTCTAGATGATTATGAGAAGGATATTTTTCTTGACATTGCATGTTTCTTCAAGGGAGAGAATAAAAGTTATGTGAGAAATGTTTTGAAGAGTTGTGATCTCTACCCAGATGTTGGAATTGAGGTTCTATTAAATAAGTCACTCGTCACTATTGAGCATGGCAAGCTGGAAATGCATGATATGATTCAAGAAATGGGAAGAGAAATTGTTCGGAAGGAATCTCCCAAAGAGCCAGGGGAGCGCAGCAGATTGTGGTTCGATAAGGATGTGCTTCATGTTCTAACAGAAGGCACGGTAATGCATTGAATCATGATCTTTTGTTTTTGACAATATGTATGCATGTTTGGTAGGGTTAAAGCCTCTTAAAAAGTACTTTGGACATTATAATGAAGAAGCGTGCGAATATATTTCTACTAAGTAAGATAATGGCCTTACGGTCTCATGAGAATCATTTTTTTCCACATCCCAACCTGAATGTAAGGTTTGCACTATTGACCTCTCTCCAAAAACTTAAACTATGAAAAATCCCCAGGAACTTAAATGATATGTTTCTTCATTGATTTGACTTGCTTATAAAACTAGTGTGTCAAATGCGGAAGTAAAAGCAAATTCTGAAAGCTAAGAGCAAAGGGCACCCAAAGCGCACCAAATCTTTTTTTTTTTTTATTACTAGTTAAGTCCTTGCATAACCTAGACACTTTTGCACTTAATTTATCTATTCATATAATGTGCTGCCAGGGAACAAGTAAAGTAGAAGCAATAATGATCAAGTTGGCTACTCCTGAAGAAGTATACTTTAGTGCTCAAGCCTTCACAAACATGAGAAGGCTCAGAATTTTCTTAGCTCGCAATGTGTACTATATGGGTGATCCCATATACTTTCCCACTAACTTGAGATGGCTCGAATGGCCCGATTATTATCCAACATCGGTCCCATTCACTGCAGACCACAGGAAACTTGTAGGTCTAGACCTAAGTAAAAGCAGCATCCACATATTGGGGAAGACATTCGAGGTACATCCTTGCAATATTCTCTTCCGTCAAAATAAAAGATGAATCTGTGAAGATCTTGAAAAACTACTTACATATGTTATCCGTTTACTATGCAGCTTTGTAGAAATTTGAAGTTTGTTAATTTTAGCCACTGTGCTTTGCTGAGTGAAATTCCCGATGTATCATCACTGCCAAATCTTCAGAGTTTGGATCTACAAGAGTGCACCAATCTTGTTGAGGTTCATCAGTCTCTTGGGCATCTTGGCAAGCTCGTATGTTTGAACTTTTTGAACTGCTGCAATCTTAGCCGTTTCCCAAGAAATCTGAAGTCAAGATCACTTCAAAATCTAATTCTTAGTGGTTGCTCAAAGCTTTCAAGGTTTCCAGATATTCTTGTACAAATGAAACGTTTGATAGAGCTTGAGCTTCATGGGACTGCCATCAGAGAGCTACCCTCTTCTGTCGCGAATCTCATTGAACTAAAAGGGTTGTATCTAGAAGACTGCACGGACCTTAAAAACCTTCCTTGTAGCATCTATACACTGCAGCATCTTGAGCGTATCTTGGTTGATGGTTGCTCACAACTTAGCAAGCTCCCAGAATGTTTGTGTGAATCAAGTGATTGCACCAATTTCTCTCTCCTGCTAGCCCTTCCAAGAGTTATTAACTTGAATATGCAAAGATGCAGCTTATCAGAGCTTAGTTTCTTGAAAAATCTTCATTGCATGTCCTCGTTGACAATTTTAGATTTGTCGGAGAACAAATTTGTGAGCCTTCCTACCTGCATCAGTCAATTTACAAAGTTGCAGCAACTTTTTTTGATGCATTGCAAGCAGCTGCAAGAGATTCTAGCTCTCCCGCCAAACATAACATCTTTACATGCAAAAGGTTGTGGATCGCTAGAAATGTGTGCGGACTTGTCGAATGTGTTACGATATATTTCAGATGAATCACCTTGGCTCAGAAGATTTGACTTCTCTAACTGTCATAAGCTAATTCAGAATCAATGCTCCAGCAATTGCAATATGCTGTCAATTAAGGTCTCTCTCTCTCTCTCTCTCTCTCTCTCTCTCTCTCTCTCTCTGTGCACGTATTTATGTGTTCTCTCTCTCTCTCTCCCTCTCTCTGTGCACGTATTTATGTGTTCTCTCTCTCTCTCTCTCTCTCTCTCTCTCTCTCTGCACGTATTTATGTGTTTTGTGTCTCAAATGTAAAATGTTCCAAATGGCAGGGATTGCTTGGAGAGACTCGAGTTGACATTTTTCATCCAGGAAGTAAGATCCCAACGTGGTTTGTCCATCAAAGCATCGAAGGACTCATAAAGTTTCCTGTATCTTCAGAATTATACCATGACATAGCCGGCTTGGCGTTTTGTGCTATTGTTGGTTCAACCAATCGGAAGGAAGCCAGTATCTCATGTGAGATCCAGTTGTTTGTCAACAAGGAAGAAACTTATGGTTGTGTAGATTGTTTTTCCTCGTTGGAGTTAGACCATGTATGGGTTCTATACGTTCCACGGCGAATGATGTGGGGATTGGATGCGAAATTGGTGAATCGCCACAGTCAATTTGCAGTACTGTTTCAAGCATCGGAGGGGACTCTAAGAAGTTGCGGGGTACATCTGGTTTACAAACAAGGTAAGCAACCAAATGACATTAAGATTGACGAAAGCATCGATCCTTAGAATTCTAACGCGAACCTCACAAGTTCTTATGTTGAAAGCCGCAAAAGGAAGGAAAGATTTTGAGACTCCTAATCAACAAAACTATGATTCAAGCTTAGCTTCTTGTAATTTAGTTTGGGGAGTTATATCAATACCCTTTCAAGCGGCTTTGATCTTGTGTTTCCTCATAGCAAAATAAACTAGCTACTGTGCTTTTCTTTACCCTCATTGATCATCTTCCATCTTTCCCTCACTGACAAAGTGCAATGATGTTTATGAGGAATCAATATTCCTCAATTTTCTTGTCGACCCGTATCACGGCCGAGCTCAAAAAAGAGCCCCAAAAAACGAAGAAGGGCTCTAACAAAGAACTAGAATTTCCAAATTGGCCCAAATCTTTCTGCAAGAAATTGCATGATTTTGGTTCTGTGAGGTTATGAATATGTCAGTCACTATCTTTTGCCCTGTTCTGATCTTGGCGTCAACATAGATCAGCAACTACTGAAGTCACGAGAATGAAGGATGGGCTGTCCAGTCAATTCACACCATGTTCAACTACATAGGCCCTGTTTGGTTCAACATTTGGAATACTCATTTGGGCTCTAAAGTCCCTTGGTCAAATGCAAAAGTGTTTGGTTTGTTTTTTTGCGCGACTTTGGCGAGATGCAATTGCATCTCCAAGTGGCTCTAAGGGCCTTTAGCCTAATGCAGCTATTGAGGTCCTTTGGAAAGTTGCATCTTCGGAATGCAACTTCCGGTATTGTTCATCTCTTCGATGGAATATATATAATATAATATATATTATGTTTATTTTTTATATAAAAACATATATTTTATATTTTATATAAAAATATAAACATATATTTATGTTTATTTTTTATATAAAAAATATAAACATATCTATTTTTTATATTTTATGTTTAATAAATATATATTTATAAAAATATATAATATATATTTATCTGAATACCGTCTGTCAACCAATTTTTTGGAAATTCGGTTTCTGATAATTGAACACCATTATAGGTGCATTTAACATGCATTTCTCTATTCCAATCTTTTAAGTCCTCAGACCACTCGGGAAATTGAAATAATAACATACGGGCTATATTTTTAGCTAGTATCACTGAAGGGAATAGAATATATTTTCTAAGAAAAGATTGGGTTACTAATAGAGATCCTCTTATTGCTTGAGCAAATAAAACTCTATCCCAGGTTTGCGCTATTTCTATTCGTGCTTTCTGTTGTCTTTTGTATTCTTCTCTTGTTTCTTCCTCTTTTTTTTTCTCATTTTCTTTTTTCTTTTCCTCGGTATAATCCGAAATTCTTAATTCTGTTGTTTTTTTATACGTCCATTTTTTCAAAATGAATTTGATCATCCCGGAGATATCAAAAAGGGGTTTGCCTATTCTGTCCAAAAAAAGAGGAGAATGCACATTTGCTTGAAACAATTCACAAATAACTGTTTTACGTCTTTGAGCACGCATAGAGCCTTTTATTATGTCTCGACGAAAATCTGATTGTTGTGAATAACGTATGAAAGTCACTTCGTCGGCTTCATCAAGATTATTAGCAAAATATATAAATGAATAAATATATATATCTATATAAAAATATATATAATATATATTTTTATATAGATATAAACATATCTATTCTTTATATAAATATATTTTATGTTTAATAAATAAATATATATTTATAAATATAAACATATCTATTTTTTATATAAACATATCTATTTTTTTCTCCGATTTTTTTATATAAATATATATTTATATAAACATATCTATTTTTATATATATTTTATGTTTAATAAATATATTTTATGTTTATACTTTTATATTTTTTATATAAAAATATGTTTATATAAAAAAATATAAACATATTTTTTATTCAGGCAGTTCAACCGCCAAATTTGGCGGTCCGGTGGCCGAACTTCAAAAAAAATATATAAACATATTTTTGCTTTTTTAATTTAATAAAAGTTAATTACAAATGCAAATTTTACCAAACGACATTTGCATTTCGGAAAACCCCCTTCACCCAAAGGTATTTGCATTTCTGCAAATGCATTCCCCAAAAGCCGAACCAAACGGGCCCATAGTCCGTGTTTCCTTCGGCCTTGTTTCCGATTCACTTTGGGTATGATCGCTCGTATGTTTTAAGTGTAATGTATGGCCAATTAATTCCGCCCATATTTTGTTTGCCAAGCCCAAAGTCCAAGCCCTTAGCCCAACCCATTTTCCTTTCTTCCTTCAACGGATTTGTGCATGAGCGTGCGAAGCGGCGGATAAACAAGAAAAAGAAAAAGAAAAAGGATAGGAGAGATTGAGCTCGTTCATGAAGAGAAAAAGGGAAAAGAGAGAGTTTCGAGCGTAGGCGATTCGGACGTCCCAACAAGCCTAATCAACCGCAAATTGCAACACCTTATAATTATTAAGCCTATTATTCATTTAATTGGAGTAATTTTCAAAGTTAGTTCTTAAATCTAGAGTTATATGAAAGTTGAACTGTGAGGTTCAGTTGAGGAGCTATTGAGCTTAAGATTTATGTGGAAATAGTAGATAAAGGCATTGTGGAGCTGTGAGGTCCGACGAAAATCAATATAAGTTATAGTTTTATTGGAGCAAAATTCTAAACTTTCGCATTCAAATTTTGTGGAGTGAATAATATGCGTGACAAATAAAGATGAACATCATTAACAAATTTCTTAATTGGCATGTAGAAATCATGTTATCAACAGATAAGTATAGTTTAATCGTATCATTCGTTAGAGTGGCATATTTTTTAGAATAATTGATGGGAATACGAGTGTGTTAACTTGAGTAATCTCCATAAGTCACTTTTTAAATTTCTTATGTGAGTGATACCATCTCTTTTTCGAATTTGTAAACTTACATTTCGAAAACGATATGGATTAGATATACTATGAGTTACACAAAATTGTATGTTTATTGCATAAAATCCAGATCGAGCATTTACTATCATTTTTGTTTATTTGAAATGGAAAAGCATTGTTGAGTACCATTTGAGCTAATTACTTGCAAATGATTTGCGAAGCCTATTATGAAATAATCACAAAAAGTTTATGATTTATAACTATGTTTTATAAAAGGTGTTTTGATATATATCGAATCATGAAATTATGTGATTTAGTTTGTGAATTAAAGTTGATATGGTTTCTGATTTTGGTTGTAAATTATTGAAGATTGAGGTTGATGGATTGGGATTATGCTCAATGTCTCTGTATACCTATTGAGGAGTTTGTGGATATTCATATTAGTTTTAAGATATCCTTATGAGCTAGCCACCAACAATATAGGTGGAGACCTAAACAGGAGATGAATCTTGAATATCTTTTCATGAGACCTTATGCATGATCTTATTGGATATTTAAGCACGCAATTTGTGACAGCCTGAATTTTTAGAATTTGTTTTCGATTAAATAAATCGAGCCTTTCGTCAACGCGCCAATAGTGCTATTCTCTGAGTTGGCCACTCATGAGATAATTGATCTATCTGGGGAAACAATTAAGGAATCTAAATGCAATGGACTTGAGAATTCGAACAGGAATTGACTGCTCGATCATGTCGGTCTACAAGGGTCATTACGGCACTGTCAGAATCGATCAGAGATCAAAAATAGGTCGATTTGGCTGAGATATGTGATCAGAATGTGGGTGATTCCACTTGATTTCAAAATTCTCACCGGTCAGCACTAAATTGATTTTCTGACGTTTTGGGTACCCTGTGTCCGTATTTGAAATCTCGAGATTTTCACAACAACCGAGAGTCGCCAATGTGCCGGAGATGTACATTGTGACTTGAGACAAATCGATCATGGGTCAATTGCACCAAAAAATTCCTAAAAACTACCCGGTAGACTAGGTCACGCTAAAAGCGCACCGGATTGAAATTAACCGTTTATTTGAACCCGATTTCAAAAATTGAAAGTTCTGTGGTGTCACGAGCTATTTTAGGAACGTCAACTCATCCTTCGAGAAATTTTCAGAGATTCCGAGATTTTTACGGAAATCCAATTCGGACATCACGGAAAATAAACGGCAATTTGTACGAGCCGAATTTAAGCGAGTTTTGACTTCTGAGCCAAACCTTTGAGTGTCAGGGACTTATAGCAAATTGTTCGGGATTTTTCTTCATCGAAATTGGACCTCAATTTGGGAAATTGAGTGATAAATTAAAGACCAAAATGTGAAATTCGGAGTGGAAAAGGGCAGTAATTTTTTGGGCTTCAAAATTTGGTTTAATTGTGAAGATAATGCAAGAAATTATTAGGAGACCAAGAGGATAGGTTTGTGGGCTTTTGGGGGACCAATGCATGATTAAGTTGGAGATATTTTACTTGACTTTTGGACCTTCATCCTTAGCTTCTCGGTCATGCCAGCCGCTTGCCTCCATCTTTTGTTGCTTCTGCCCATCTTCTTCGAACATCCCATTCCCTCACGCCTCTACTCTCCTATTCATTTTTTTCATTTTCCTTTGATTCCTCTGCAAACTCCACCGAAGCTCCAAGTCCACGTTCTTCTTCAATTAGTTGACTCCTTGCCGCGCGTCCATTTCCTCTTGCCTGCAAGCCCTCAACCCACCGAGAAGCAATTTCACCGAAATAGTCTCCACCGAAGTTGGAGCTCGCCCTTGCTCCTTCCACCGAGTCCATCTCCATGCTCGAGCTTCTCCACTTTCGGCCACGTATCGCTGCAGCTGGCCACGCATCAAGTAGCGATTGATGCTGCTTCTCGTCTCCACGCATGGTCAACAAACCGGCCATTGTTGACCCGGCAGCAGTCCAGCGAACTCCCCTCCTTCGCTACTTCCTCATCCAGCATCAACCGATCGAAGCAGCATCATCGTCCACACGCCAGCTCAGCCATTCTTCAGCTCGTGTCTTCATTCAGCAAGCTGCAGCAACGCGCGAAGCAAGCCCGTGAATTCATGCGTCTTCAGCCCAACACTTCACGCAAGCAAGCCCATCCGTAGACAAGCCCTGCAGCAGTAAGCCCATCTCAGCCGAAGCCCAGCAATTTGAAGTCCATCAAAAGTCCAGGTTTCGGCCCATTCAAGTGCAGCTCAGCCCATTGGATTTTAGCCCAAGTTTCAAGCCCATCTTGGGCCTGCGAAGAAGACCCAAGCCCGCAACCAGCAGCCCAAGTTGAAAACAAATCTCAGTTGGGCTGAGATTTGTTGGGCTCGTTTTAGGCCCAGCCCGAGAGTTCGCCAACACCGCCGAAAATTAAGATTTCGGCTGCCATCACGATGAACCGGTTTTCGCGATACACCGGTGAATTTATTCTCTAAACTCTTCTTAGTAGGCTTTGATGCTAAGGGGTGTTTAGATTTATTTAATTAGGAATTAGGTGGTTAGTTAGATTAAATTAATGATTTAATTATTTAATTGAGCATGTTAGGTGGTTAGAATGATTTAGCTAAGGCCTATTTAAATTGTGCTATTTATCTAGAAGGGTTCAGGAATTTTCTGGGTCCGTATTGGTATTTAATTTAATAATTTTGGCCTAGGTTAGTATTTTTAGAAATTAAATTGAATTAATTAATTAATTTTCGAAATTAATTATTTATTAATTATTTTTCCGGAAATTAGGCCAAGATGGCTGGTGACTGGAATTTCGTGCTGATTGCAATGGTGTGGTTAATTTCTGCAATTGAGTGTTAAATTATGCAAATTGAGTGATGATTGGATTTTTGGTATTTAATTCCAAAAATTGTGAATTTCCAATATTTACTCAGAAAATCTCGGGTGTCGGATTTTAACACCGAAAATGGTTTTATATACTATATAAAATAGTGGGATTTTAAAAAGGAAGAATGTTAATTTTTCTGGGTCGAGTTGACCGTGTACCCACACACAACTATTTTCATGTGTATTTCTAATATGAAGAAAAATGCCAAGTTCGCCATTTTAATTGAAGCATTTGAGTGCAATGCACGTTGCTCCGGGCCATATTTGAGTGATCGTGTGATGATTATGAGAAATCGTCTCGGGCTGTTGAGCCGGACGTTATCCCTATTTGGGATACCCCTTGATAAAGGGAAGCCAGTCGCAGTAGATTCTGGACCCTATGCTCCTTCGGGAAAGCCGCCGACGTAGTGATGTGCCGTGCTCAATGAGGCGAGACGATGCCTGGCAATGCCAGAAGACCGCCGAACAGAGAGTAGACCGTGCTATATGCCGAGATCAAAATTAGGAACGCATGTTGAATTGAGTATTGTGTTCCAATTAATTGAGCTTAAGTGATGCTCTGATTTATGATATGAACTGTGCTAACCTGCAGGGTGGAACTGAGACGAGGTAAGTCTCCTTGATTATGTGATTGCGTGCTTAGGACGCTTCTTAGTGTCTTTCCCTCCTAACCACAGTTTAGAGCTTAGACTTGCTGAGACATTATCTCATGGATTATTGTATAACCACTTTCAGGGTCATCGAGTGGAGGACTTGGAGTAGAGAGGAGGTGATTTGAAGCATAGGTCGGATAGGACCGCTTCTTTTTGGAGAACAATCTTTTGTAGTCTTTTGACCATAGACTCTTGTACTTGACTCAGCATATGTTTATAAAGGCATGTTTGTTTGTGAAATTATTGTTCTGCTTTTCTATCCCAAGATGGTTACTGTCAGGGGATTCTCTTTCACTTCCGCATGTGCAATAAAGTAAAAGGGTTGGCGACTAGTCCTGGGAAGTCGCAAATTTTTATCGACCAGAGAGGGATGGGTACGCGCTCGGAGTTCGGGTCGTGACACAATTAGTCAATGGAATGGATCATATTACTTGGCTTGTTTCACACATGCAACTTCTGACAGTAATAATACCTTCGGCATGCGAAACACCATTATCATCAATGAAGTGAAATTTTGCAATGGAAAATGAATTATATCCAAAACGAATTTGTCATTCTTCTAGAAAGTTAACATAGAATCGTAAATATTACAAGTGATGTGGGAATGATCCTTGAATCGAGAGGATAGCAAATTCCGCATTGTTTACACTTCTAATGAAACTCTCTTTTACATTTTTTCGATACAAAAGGAAAAGGACAAACACCCAACAGAGAATCCTTGTAATTCTTTTTTTTTTTTTTTAAATCCTTGTAATCGACCTAAATTAGTTACATGGGGCTCCTAACATGTTTTTCCTTGCAGTAGTCCCTGTAAAATGATAATAAATGTATAGAAAACTCTAATGATGATGACAAAAGAATATTGCTCGCGAGTGCTCCAAAGGTACTTTTTTTTTTCTTGAAAACATAATTTAAGGCATTGGTCATTACGAGCACTTTTCAACTTCATTTGATTGTGCTACCATAATGTAACGTGCAATCATCCCAAGATAGTAGGATGTATGGTCTAGGGCCCCTTTTTCTCTACCTTAAATTCATTTGTCGGCGGCAGGAGTCAACCATCCAAGCAATAAGTCAGACTGATCCCATTCATTCTAATCCTATCAAAATGGATCTTGTTAAATGAATTGATCTATCATGCCCTACTTCTTATTCTTAGTGCATTTTAGGAAAAGTTTGAAAATTCTTTTTTTACAATGGATGTGATGACTATTCTTGTGATTAAATATATTCGTAAACATGACTTGAATAATATATTTTTACCAATTATTAAATGTTACACATCGAGCTCAATATAAGGGCCAAGAAAAGAGATGAAAGTATACGCTATGCCCACGGTTTCAACACGCCGGCGATTGCATGAATTGCATGATTGTACGATGAAAAACGGCCGCCCGCACGAGCCAACTGGAATGCTTAGTTGGACAAGCGCATCGACAAGTGGCGCTCATGCATAGGATTCGCCGACCAGGCGAAAGAGCCCCCACCGCAGCGGGCTTATCCCGAACCAGATCCGACAGCCCACGATCGCCGTCGCCCTCTCGGCCCTCACCGCGGCGAGGAACCCGACAAACACCTCCTCCTCTTCCTGAGGAAGCCCCCAAAAGGGAGAGGAACGTGGCGACTCTTTGGACACCTTCCCGCGTGTATAAAGCCAACCACTCCTCCTTTGTCGCTCTTACAAGTCCACTCTTGAGCTCGAGCTCTCGGTCTCACAGTCTCGCCCTCCACTGTGTCGAGGACTTTGACCTCGAACTCCGGCTCAAGATGACGACGGCGTGTCACGGCGGCGCCGGCCGAACGCATCGCTCGTCGTTTTCCGACACCCTCTTTCCTGAACCGGGCCTCGAGCTAGGAAAGGCGAGAGCTTCGGCAAGTTCACTAGAAGAGATCGCGTCCCCTGCTGTTCTTGACAGCGGTGATGCCGGAGAGATGGGGTCGCCTGCCCATTCGGTTGCCTCGCCAAGAGTAGCCATTGGCAACGGCAGGATTGAAGCCGGGTCGCCTTCGCGTCCATGCCTGTCCTGGCCCGGATCCCATTCTGCTCTGGCCGTGCAGGTGGTGAAGATCAAAGAGGAAGAAGTGGAAGGGAGGAGGCGGCGATGGTCGCTGATCCCGGGGACGCCACCACCATGTCGTCGTCATGCTCGTGGCGGGCAGCAGCAGAGGAAGTGGTGAGGACGATGGAGGGGCTGGGGGAGGTGGGGCTGACGCCGTTCCTGAGGAAGACGTATGAGATGGTGTCGGACCCCGGATCGGACCCGGTGGTGTCGTGGGGTTCGAGCTGAGACAGCTTCGTGGTGTGGGACCAGCACCAGTTCTCAAAGCAGGTCCTGCCTCGATACTTCAAGCACTCCAACTTCTCCAGCTTCATCAGGCAGCTCATCACTTACGTGGGTATTCCCCCTGAACGGGATATGTCCTCTGGTTTTACTCTGTTTCGGTGCTTCTTTTTTTTTTCTTTTTTTTTTGATGTCGTGCAGAGTGTGATCCTCTTGGAGCATCCAGCTACTCTTCATTGTCCCGGCGGATAGTCCCCGGGGCGTAGAGGCTAGGATCCAAGGGCTTCCACTCGCGACGATTTGCTCAGGTTGTTGAGATTCAATTTGACCCACTTGGTCGGTTGTTAGTTGTGCTTTACCCTAGTTTAGGGCAGGAGGATCGAAGGAATCTGAAATGGCGGGCGAGATACGCAGATTCTATATGAAATCTCATGAATCGGTGGCCAGAGAACAATGGCCTGTCATCATATTCTAGTGATGATGCTTTAGACGGTAATTTGCAGAAACTATCATGTCAACCCTGACATCAGAACACCCATTAAGATTATCTTCTCACTGATTTGTATTTGAGTTCTTTTCTTAGATGGTAAATTTGAATTTGGATTCAGAAATGCACTACAGGACTTCCTTTTAAAGCTGTTAGTACTATGCATTTTGCTGTTTCGATGCTCAATTCTGCACTTTCTAGCTGAAGATGAGTTTCCTTGGCCATCGCTTCGTGTCTATCCAATGTTTTGGTAAAGCCTTACGGCACCTCTCTTCTTTTGGGGCGAGACTATTAGTATAATTCAGCACTTTTGTGTTCATATATATGGAGTTGACGGATTGATTTTTGAGTCATTTCATTGTCCATACACTCTTTGTAATGGTTTTTGAATCATGGCAAAGGATCTCTCCTTGACGTGCAATGTGCTCTGTGTATATTGGCCTAATGATACCCCCTTGCGCGCATCTTCCATTGAAACTTCGTTAGCCTTCATTCTGCTTATTCTCTACTCTTCAGCCTTTTGTTTCAATATGAACTCCCAGGCCCAGCTTCCTCCTGTCTTCAATACTTCATGCATCCTGATGCAAGATGTGTCGCAGGGTTTTAGGAAGATTGATACGGAACGATGGGAGTTTGCGAACGAAGGTTTTCAGGCAGGGAAGAAGCACTTGCTGAAGAACATAAAGAGGAGAGGCAAATTCAGCAAGCACAGGAAGACATCGAGTAGTAATTTTACCTCGGGTTACCCGACAGCTGGAAAGGAAGCTGTACTCGAAACGCTCAAGAAGGACCACGAAGCATTGAAGGCCGAGATCCTGAAACTAAGAGAAGAGCGGGAGAACTCACAGCATGAGATTGACCAGGTCGCAGAGCAGGTTCGTTGTGCCGAGTGCAGGCACCAGCAGATGTTCCTCTTCCTCTACAAAGCTGCCAAAAGCCCGAACTTTGTCCAGCAGTTAATCCAGAAGAGGAGGCATAAGAGAGAATTAGACACTCGTGAATCAAGCAAGAAGAGCAAACTGCTTGATCCCGATGGCGCCACCCAATGCTTGCTTGAAGCAATGGATCCCAAGATTCAAAGCCCAAATGTTGATTGCCTGACAATCAGTGACGAGTCGGCTCAGATGGAGTCTCAGCCAAATAGTGTCGTGCTGGAGGATTTTGAGACCATTCAGATGCACAATCCGTGGCCTTCTCCACTGGGTGGCAGAAATTTCAGGGTTGTGCAGGGTCAGACGCCGGATCAGATGGCCGGAGCTAGTCCGTCGCATTTGTCTTCGGTTTTCCACGAGATGTCTGAGAGACTCCTCGGAGACAATATGGTCGTTAGTGACAACGTCGCTGATGTCGAAGAAGTAGGAGACCTGGAGGTGAATGACTCAAGAATCTAGCCCTCCCGCCGAACATACCATATTTACTTGCGAAAGGTTGTGAATCGCTTGAAATGCATGGAATTATCACACACGTTACGTTATCATCCAAATGAGTCACCTTGGCTCGAACAAATTGACTTCTTCGGCTGTCATAAGCTAATGCTGTCATAAGCTAATTCAGGATCAATGCTCCAGCAATTGCAATATGTTGTCAATCGAGGTCTCTCAGCCCGCCGCCGCCCCCACCCCCCCCCCCGGGCACGTGTTTGTGTCAAATGTTCGGCGGGACAAGGATTGCTTGGGGAGACTTGGGTTGACATTTTCATCCAGAAAGCAAGATCTCAAAGCGGTTCATCCATCAAAGCACAAGAGGACTTATAAGATGTCCTATACCTTCAAAATCATACTGCAACATGGCCGGCTTGGCCTTTTGTGCTATTGTCGGTTCAGCTAATCGAAGGGAAGCCAGTATTTCATGTGAGATCCTGTTGTTTGTCAACAATCAAGAAACTTATGGTTGTGTAGATTGTTTTTCCTCATTGGAGTCAAACCACACATGGGTTCTATACATTCCGCAGTGAATGATGTGGGGATTGGATGCGAAATTGCTGATTCACTGCAATCAAGTTACAATATTGTTTCAAGCATAGGAGGGAACTCTAAGAAGTTGTGGGGTGAGGGAACTCTAAGAAGTTGTGGGGTGCATCTGGTGTACAAACAAGCTAAGCAACCAAATGACATGAAGATTGACAAAAGCGTCGATCCTCTAAATTCTAAAATGAACCTGACAAGTTCTTGTGTTCAAAGCTGCAAGAGGAAGGAAACAGTTTCAGACTCTTCATAAGTAAACCATGATTAATACCTTTTGAGCGACTTTGATCGCGTGTTTCCTCATAGCGAAAATAAACTTGCTGCTGTGTTTTTCTGTACTCTCAGATTATGTGATCATCTTCCATCTTTTCCTCACTGAGAAAGTGCAAGGATGCTCCTATTGAGTCAATATTGCTAAATTTTTTTGTCGACCCATATCAAGGCCAAGCTCAAGAAAGAGAACCAAAAAAACGAACAAGGGGCTCTGAAAAAGAACTAGAATTTCCAAATTGGCTTGCAAGAAATTGCATGATTTTGCTTCTGTGAGTTTATGAATACATCAGCCATAAAAACACTCTTGTCAGCCTTTCTATCTCTTGCCCTGTTTTAATCTTGGCTTCAACAAAGGTCAGCGGCTACTGAAGTCATGAGAATGAAGGATGGGCTGTGCAGTCAGTTCACTACATGTTCAACTACATGGTCCGTGTTTGATTTGGCCTTGTTTCCGATTCACCTTAAGTATAATTGCTCGTATGTTTTAAGCGTAATGTATGGCCCATTAATTCAGACCATATTTTGTTAGCCAAGCCCAAAGTCCAACCCCTCAGCCCAACCCATTTCCTTTCTTCCTTCCACAGATTCGTGCGTGAGTGTGCGAAGCGGCGGACTAAACAAGAAAAAGGAAATAGAAGGGGAAAGATAGAGCTCGTCCGTGAAGAGAAAAGGGGAAAAGAGAAAAAGTTTAGCGCGTAGCCGATTCGGATGTCCCAACAAGCCGAATTAGTTTGCGAATTGCAACACCTTGTGATTATTCAAGCCTATTATTTATTTAATCAGAGTAATTTTCAAAGTCGGGTCTTGAATCTGGAATTATTAAAAGTTGAAATGCGAGGTTTGATTGAGGAGCAATTGAATTTTAGATTTATATGTAAACAGTATATAAGAGAGCTGTGGAGCTCTAAGTTTTGACGAAAATTGATTCCAAAGTAAAGTTTGATCGGAACGAAAGTTACGTGAAGTAAATAATATGCATAATAAAATGAATTTCTTGGTTAGCGCGTAGAAATCATTTTATCGATGGATAAACCTAGTTTAGTTGACTTGAGTAACCTTCATAAGTCAATTTTCAACTTTCCTCGATGAGTAATAATATATTTTTTCCGAGTCTACTTACTCATTTTTCGAACGCAATATGAACTAGATATATTATGAGTTACGAAATGGCATATTTAGTGCATAAAATCTAGATTGAGCATTTATATGAAGTGGAAAAGCATTTGTTGATTAAAGTTTGAGCCAATTGCCTATAAATGGTTTACGAAACTTGTTAAGAAAGAATCACAAAAAATTCATGATTTATGAATATGGTTTAGAAAAGGTGTTTTTGATATATATTGAATCGTGAAATTATATGATTTGGTTTGTGAATAAGAGTTGATATGGTTTCCAATTTTGGTTGTGGGTTAATGAGGATTGATGTTGATGGATTTGTTCGGTGTCTCTATGATCCCGTTGAGGAGTTTATGCATACCAATTTTAGAATATTCCTATGGGCCAGCCACTAGCAATATAGATGGAGAGCCGGATAATAGGAGAATTTTGTTTGTCTTTGTCACAATATGTTATGATCTTATTAGATACTTAAGCACAGGATTGGTTAATAGAATAGACCATATTACTTGACTTGTTTCACACGTGTAACGTCCAGCAATAATTATACCCTTGGCATGCGAAACATTATTATCATCAATGAATTGAATTTTTGCAACATAAAATGAATTATATTAAGGAATTTGTCATCCCTTTAAAAATTTAACATAGAATTGTAGAGGTGTGGATATCTCAAGTGCCAAAATTTAGCATTGGTGGACATATAAGTACCAAAACTTCAAAAAAATATACTTAAGTGCCAAAATCAAAAAGAAATGAACACTTAAGCACTAACGTCGAGAATTTCCAACCAAACAACTAACGTGGTATTTTCTGATGAGAATTTTAAATGATGTGACATTTCTTAAAAAAAGATTTATTCACGTGGCTTTGACATGGCTAGATAAGTCCAAAACAACGTCATTTTAGTGCAAATTTGATTTTTAATATGAATTAAATTAAATTAAAAGAGAAATTAGCAACGGTCTTTATAGCCCTCGCCGCCGCCACCCCACCATTGTTGATAAAGGCTAGCGACGGTGGGGCGAGGATCAACTGGGGTTGCCGAGCCCAACTAGTGGCTAGCAACCCTTGCCAACTACAAGCGAGGGCCTGCACGCCCTCACCTAGATCTAGGGTGAGGGGTTGCGGCTGACCCGCCAGCGACAACCCTTGCCACAATCTGGGCAAGGCCGTGTAGGCCCTCGCCCCACCATCACCCACCCTTTCTGATGATGGTGGGGCAACGGCGGCAGGAGTTGTGGAGGCCCTCGCCAATTTCTCTTTTTTTATTTAAATCAAATTTAATTAATATTTATATTAAAAATCAAATTTATGGGCAAAATGACGTTGTTTTGAGACAATGATTGTTGAGTATACGGTCCTATTCGGTTCGGCATGTAGAAGGGGCTTTGGGGCTCTAAAGGGGTTTGGGCAAAAGCAAAGGTGTTTGGTTCAATTTTTTGAGCACTTTGGAGAGATGCAATTGCATCTCCAAGGGGTTGAAAGGGCTTTGGGGGAATGGAGGGGTAGAGGTCCATTGGGAAGCATTTTCGGAATGCAACTTCCATACCGTTCATCACTGTTCTCTTCGGTGGAGAAGCCAATCGGAGGCCGACAACTAGGGGTGAGCGTGGTTCCCAGGTAGAACCGGTTGCGGAACCAGAACCAGAACGGGTTTCAGAACCGGAACCGGTTAGGGCTCCAAAAGGAGCCCCAAATAGTCCTGATCCAGAGGAAGCTGCTGGAAACCAAGACGAAGTTGCCACTGCTTACGGCAACCACCTCGTCACTTCGAATCTTGAGATCTACAACTTTGATACATTCCCAGCTCGCTGATGCTACCGCTTGGAATTCAAAAGGTATATTAAAGCGCTCACAATACTTTGCCAAACGGTGACCTGTTTGCTCAATTTTTTCGGTGGGACAAAATCCAGGTTGTGGAAGTTCTATTCCTGTGATTCGCAGCTTTGGAACCCCTCTAGTTCTCTTTGAAAGCTCTTGGATAAGGATTGGCCATTGGAAACCATAATTAATACCAAAGCCTATGATATTGAGCACTTTTGCTGTTACTGCTGATTTCAAAATCATGTAGTTTGAGAAGAGGATTTCGAATTTTAGGAATGGACAGGCCGAGTATTGAAGTTGGTATGCTTTCAACTTATCAGCTATTGATCTCTTCTGGATAACTGAATAGTAAAATGCTTGACTTCTACCAGCACTGCCTGCAAGGCGTGCTTCCAGAGCATCGGCAAAGTAATGGGCTACCCTTTGGGAACCATTACCGGAGGGGGATGAATCTTGTCTTATTTGCTTCAGCAGTCCACGAGCGGTCTTGAAGTCATTAGTAGAGAGAGCTCGTGCACAAAGAATCAGAAGACTCCTCAAATCCAATGTGATGTCGTTTCCCTTCTTATTACTATGATCCCCAGTACCATTAGGATCTTGAGGATCCTTGATTTCACTTAACTTCTCCGATTTGCACTCTTATGATAGAAGCCCCCCATTTTTGTTGCTGAGCAACAACTTTTCAAGCAAATCTGAAAGCTCAGGGACTTCGTTGTACGAAGCCAACTGCTTGTTGGCCAGCCCTTCTTTGGACCTTGCATAATGGCTTTCATGATTCTTTCTCCCCCTAGACCCATTCTCTGACTGATGGCTCCCTTTGATGCCAATTTCTTCCTTGTCTCTGATGGTTGGAGCCAATCCATCTTTCTCCTAACCGATAGTTATATGAATGCCACTAGGGATGAACTTCATGGCCTCCTCTAACCCTTTATTAAATTGCACGACAGACTCATTGTTGTTGAAGATTGGACTAATTAAGACCTCACTTAGAACCGAGTAACAAAAGTTATCCCCATGCTTAGGCAAGCCGTCTACAGAATTGACGGAGGACTGAAATTTGCAATCCACGTTCAATTGCAAGACCACGTCACCAGGACTTTTGGCATGAATGGAAGCATAATTGTTTCCTTCCGGGTTGTCATGTGAATTAGGATCCAGAGGATGGCAAGAGTTGGAGCTGGTGATGTTAGTGCCGTTACTGCCTTGATCACTTCTTCTTCCCCAAGGATTCCAGCTTGAGCTGTTAATGAGACGATTTAAGCTTTAGTGCACATATATTGACATATGTGGGCACAATAATTATAGTTAATCAAGCATCTCATTTCCTCTGTGGAAACTTCTTATTCATTTTGATTATGTATGTCCAAATTTTTGGCACTGGTATGTTTGCTAAGATGTGGGAAGTTACCGTAGAGTATGCGCGTACGTTATAGTTCAAATCTGAAAATGAAAAAAAAAAAAAAATGCTGGAACCTAGAACCAAGCCTGGAACCTGTGACAAGGGTAAGTTCCAGGTTATTGGTTCTAACGGGTAGGTTCCAGGTTCCAAAAAATGAGGAACCTGTACCCGATGGTAGGTTCCAGGTTCCAAATGGAACCGAACCAAAACCTGGAACCGCTCACCCCTACTAACGACCGCTGGCCAAGGGGTCGCGCATGCTGGCGACACGCCGATGACCACCGACCAAGGGTCGCCCGACCCTGGCGACCGTCGCTGGACCTCAGGCGACACCTGGGTCGTGCGACCTAGGCAGCCGTTGCCTGAATTGAGCGACCCAGGCAGCCGCCTGAGGTCACGCAACCTCAGGCGACGGTCGTCGGGGTTGGGCAACCCCAAGCGACGGCTGCCTGGGTCACACGACCGTCGCCTGAGGTCGCACGACCCAAGCGGCCAAATCTGGCCATCCGACCGCCGGATCCGGTGGTTTGGTGGCCGAACTTCAAAAAAGAAAATAGAAAAAAAAATTTTTTTTATTTTTTTAATTTAATAAAAATCATTTACAAATGTAAATTTTACCAAACGATATTTGCATTTCGGAAAACTCCATTCACCCAAAGGTATCTGCATTTTGAGCAAATGCATTTCCCAAAAGCCGAACCAAACAGGCCCTACATTCCAGCAAGCTACTAGACGGTTTTATTAATAAAGTAACGCCACATCAAATTTCTGGCAAACCTTACTAGAGCTAGCATTTAAGTATCCGATTTTATAAAAAAGTGACTTAGGGTGTACTTCTTCCTAGAACCGTAAACATTAAAAGTGACGTGGCAATGATGCTTGAATCGCAAGAATTGCAAATTCCTCATTGTTATTGTTGGAAAAAAAAGGCCACAAGATACACCAATCGAAGCACAAATAGTGAAGGATAAAAGCAAAATCTGGATCACCCAAAACGCAAGATATACGTGGAAATCCGAGATGGGAAAACCTCGAGAGAAGAGGGATTTCACTTTCTTCAACAAGTACAAGATACAAGCCAAAATCTCAAAAAATCACTTGGTGAGTCACAAGACTTAAAAGATCCAAAAAGAAGATAGGAAAAACAAAAGAGGCCAAGGTTTTAAATGTGTTGTTAAGCACATCCTTTTATAGTCTTCCTTAAAAAAAACCCTAAAACATATGTGCATAGTCCAAACTTGTGACATCTGGATTTTTTGCTCAACGTATCGCGAGCCCGAATGCTTAACCGTCCACGCCACCATCATCAAGCTGCCGCACTCGGCCTTCAATGAGCCACGCCACCCAATTCTCCGTTCAAGGCTACGTCTCCAGCTGGCGCCATTTGCCGCGATGACTCGCGCAGCAAGAAGCACAACCAGAAGTCCACCTCGTTCACTTTCACCGTTTTACCGAATTCAGCCACCTCTTCATCCAGCAGTCAAGAGCTCTGGTGGCCAGAGTCAAAAATAGTGACCGCAACGATTGAAAAACGAGGATTGAGCAAGAGATAAACAAAGCCGCCTCCTCAGTCATCGAAATTGCTCGCTGCAACTTTCCTTCGTTCGCTCTTCATGCCGCTACACTTCCAGCGCTTTGCCACATCTCCTCTGGGGTTGGCAACGGAGACTAACTCCGTGTCACCTTCCTCAACAGCTCTCTTTAAACGGCGACACCTCAGCAGCAAAGGAACGGTGAAGGCTGAGTTGGAAAAGAGAAGGACAAAACCGCTCACTTTCTTCCTGCTTTCACGCCCAAGTTCTTCCTGTTTCTTCCGTTTTCATTGCAGCTTTCTCCTCTATCTGCACTGCAAACTTCCTCTGCCACAAACACCAAAGTCAACGAGCAAGCTTCCCACTTCCCTCTTCAGCTTTCATCCGTGCGAGCCTGAAGGAACCTCAGCATTTCAAGTCGACATCAGGGACGCCTCACCCAAGCTGTCGCGTGTACTGCCATGCCCTCTGCCCACCGAGCCGCAACCGCAACCCTTTAGGACCCAAGGCAAGTGGATATCCTCCATTCTATCCTATATCGATCGATTATGTTTGGCGAGATTCGTTTCCTAGAAATTTCCATAAACGTTGCTTAGATTCCCATCTAGTTGGAAGTTTCGACCAAATTACCTAGCTAAAATATTGAGTTCGTGGTTGGATCGTAGGAGTACCGTCTATTGATGTCTAGTGTATGCTAGGGCTGGAAATGCCAAAAACCTGATTTAAATTAATGAAGGGGTCTAAGTCAGGTTGGTTCCTGCAAGGCCTCTGATTTTTCTGATTTTGTATTGACTTGCGTGATACGAACTCCACATGAAGTACTTCACGAAAGTTATCCCTTATTGACTGTTCTACAACATACTTTAAATTCAGATTTTTTGGAGTTTGTATGACAAAAATATATATGAAAAACAATTAAGTACAGGATCTGTTTTCACGGACACAAAACCGACCTTCCTCTACGTTCCATTTTCCACAGAATTTTCGAGCAAGAATTTTAATCAGTGTCCCTCATAAAAGTTGTAGAGTACATCCCAAAATATCACGTATAAAAATTTCATAATTTTTTGAAATCTTTTAGTCAGAGAAACAATGTTCTATTTAATCCTGTTATCTATCAGAAGACCTACTGTTTTAGTTTGGTTTTCCAAAAATTTATATAGTGTTGTATAAAATGAATTGTACTTCGATTTCTTCATGAAAAATGTCCCTTTGGATCTTGTCTATCTTATGTTAAGATTTCATAATTTTTTAAATGCATTTACCTAAGCAACCACTGCTGTTTCCAAAGAATGCAGAACATCATTATATGGTGAATTTGGGGACTATGATATGGAATCCTTCTTGCTATTCGTTTGATGTAGGTACAAGTGAGTGTATATTCGTGTAGGGGAGTATAAGTGACTGAGCATTCATTGGATTCACTATTGAGTTTCCTTGGTAGTAATAACGTCAATGCCTTTTAAATTGAATTATGGAATTGTTGGGTCATGATATGGATGTATGATTGAGAATACCATCAGTCCTTGGGATGAAGATACCCCGACTTGTATTAAGGATGCCTCGAGGGGGAACTGAGTCCCTCCAGATACCTATGGGATGTAACACAATTTCCCCAAATATCCTCGCGATGTTGGATGGGTGCGAGATGCCTGGGGGATGACGGGGTTCCCGAAGAATGGTAGCTCTCGTACTACTTATCATTAGCTGAGGAACCTGAAAAAGATTGGCAAATAGAGGGGTGAGCAACCACGGCTTAGTGAGTAATACATCTCTTTTAAGCGGATCAAGCACCCATTATGCATATTTACAAAACAAAACCATAACTCTTTTAACCCAAATCCAGAATATAACAAACAAATAATAAAAGAAAAAGTTATGTATACTTCAGAATAGTTACATTCATTTCACAATAACATCAAAGAAATGTCAATGGTCAAATCCATTGATCAATTTCATTAAGTCACACGCCAATGGTCCATCCCATTGGTTAATCTTATGCCAAACATCAATGGTCTATTACATTGGTTCATCTCATATGAAACCATACATCGATGGTCCATTTCAACGACTAAACTCAAATCACATGTCAATGGTCCACTCTATTGACCAAACTCATGTCACATGTCAATGGTCCACTCCATTGACCAATCCGTTGCTCAATATCAAACCATGGTCACGATATAACGCCTAGTGACAATGCAACCAAGATTCTCCCATTGGCAAGATCTCCACCTATTATTGGCCAGTGGCTCGGCCCATAAGAATATCCTAAAATAGTATGCACATACCCACAAGCCCCTCCCTAGGCTCACAGCGATATTGAACATCAATATCAATCCAAAACAACACTATCCACAATTTACAAACCAAATCCATAAATCATTTCACATATCACCAAAAGATTTCGCAACTCAACTCATCCGCCAAAATACTTTTCATAGAAGATTCTCAAATAATTTCAAGACTAGTCTCATAAATCAATTTTACAAATCGAATCAAATCAAATACATTTTAAAAAGCTTATCATAAATTGATATCTATATGACATTCCATAAACTATCTCCAAGTCGAGCTTTTCGTAAAAAAAAAGGTTTCACAAATCCAAAACATGTAATATTTCTCAACTTCGTTTATCAAACAGAGTATATATTTCCACCAAAAAGACCTCACACTATTCTCAAATACCAAAATATAGTAATGTCCGATCCAAATTTTATACAATAAAAATACTTATTCATACTCCATAAAATATCAATCATTTATCATTTTAAAGACATGAGCTTATAAATTCTTAGAAGAGATAACACCACTCACCTAGGAAAACCGAAAATCAACATATGTGGTTACTCAAGCCAACGCATTCATATTCCCATCAATAAATCAAAAACGATATTAAAACAAAGTAATATGCTACTCTCCAGCTAACGACTCGACTAAATTATGCTTATTCATCGATAAAACGACACCTACGCGCTAATAACCACATATCCAAAGCGATTATTTAAGCTGTCCGCAACGCGGAACTTGAGCGTGGAACTTGGTCATGTCATAACTTTCTCCACCACACCCTGTTTCAAGCGTACTTATAGTCAATAAAAAGCCCTTCTAACATACTACAAGAACCCTAATTTATTCAATCCAAAATCAAGCCAAAAACCAACAAATTATGGCCCTGAAGTCCTGGTCGCGCACTGTTCATCATGCACGATAAACTTCAAAATTTTGTTTCGGGCAAACCATAAACTCAAATCACGATCCGTAAAATCCAACACCTCAACAACATCCTAAACTATCATTTCTATAAAAATAAGCAGCTCAATGACTCAAAAATTGAATTTCGCCGTTTGATTTTCCCAAAATTCTGAATTTCAATCCTTAAGTCCGAAACTACTCCAATTGAACAAACGGGGAGCATGAGCACTTACCGGGCATTGTGTTACTTAGTTGAGGTGGCTTGACAAAGTTCCCATGGCGAGAACATGTGAAGCCCCTTTTCTTCTTTTCCCTTCTTTTTCTTCTTCTTCTTTCTCTCTTTCTTTTTCTTTCTTTGTGCAAGCTCTCTGCCGTCCCTCTCTCTCCTTCTTTCCTTCTCTCTTTCCCTTTTATCTCCTCCTTTTTCTTCTTTTTCTTTTCTTTTTCCTTTCTTTCTTTCATTCCTTTCTCTCTCTCTCTCTCTCTCTCTCTCTCTCTTTTCTTTTTCCTCTCTCCCGAAAACTCTCGGTTCCTCTCTCTCTCTCTGCTGAAGCTTCTTTTTCCTTTCTCCCAAAAACTGACCTTCCTCTTCTTTCCATTTTCCAAAGAATTTTCGAGCAAGAATTTTAATCAATGTCATTCATGAAAGTTGTAGAGTAAATCCCAAAATATCACATATAAAAATTTCAGAATTTTTTGAAATGTTTAGTCAGAGAAACAATGTTCTTTTTAATCTTGTTATCTATCAGGAGACCTACTGTTTTAGTTTGGTTTTCCAAAAATTTATATAGTGTCATATAAAATGAATTGTACTTCGATTTCTTCATGAAAAATGTCCCTTTGGATCTTGTCTATCTTATGTTAAAAGTTCATAAATTTTGAAATGCATTTACCTAAGCAACCATTGCTATTTCCAAAGGATGCAGAACACCATTATATGGTGAATTTGGGGACTATGATATGGAATCCTTCTCGCTATTCGTTTGATGTAGGTATGAGTGAGTGTATATTAGTGTAGGGGGAGTATAAGTGACAGAGGATTTATTGGATTCACTCTTGAGTTTCCTTGGTAGTAATAACGTCAATGCCTTTTAAATTGAATTATGGAATTGTTGTGTCATGGTATGGATGTGTGATTGAGAATACCATCAGTCCTTGGGACAATGATACCCTGACTTGTATTAGGGATGCCTCGAGGGGTAACTAAGTTCCTCCAAATGCCTGTGGGGTGTAACACGGTTTCCCTAGATATCCTCGCGATGTTGGATGGGTGCAAGATGCCTGGGGGATAACAGGGTTCCCGGAGAATGGTGGCGACATGAATTCATACTGAATATAGTCTTAGTATCTTTAAATCCCATTTGAGTTACTGATTACTTATTTGGAAAAGTTAGTTATCTTATTGATCCGCTAGGTTGATTTTGAAAAGGGTCCTCAAGCAAGTTGATTTGAAAATGATTTTATATTCTTTATATTGAGGCTTTCCTTATCGGTACAACGATTGGTTTATGTAATATAGACCGGTAGATTTTCTATTTGCTGGGTTTATGCTCACCGACTATTGATTTTACTTTTTCATATCGATAGTAATTATGTCGATCCTTCCTGCTTGAACTTCCATTAGTTATGGGGTACCCGTGGACCTCACTTGGCGTTTTTCTAACTTCATGGATCCGGATTTTCTAGACATTGCCTTCATCTGGTGCATCGCCATTTTGACCATAGACATAGGGTCCCAGCAAGTCCCGTACTGATGGGTTTCCTCGTGGTCTACATGCAAGGAGGAGGACAGCTCGTGGGGCCAATCCCACACCCCAAGGGTGATAGAGATGACAATGGTAGTAGTACGGTCAACTGGGGCAAGAGTAGGAAGGTGAAGCCACATTTTGGATCCAAGTGACAACTTTTGGACGTGCTAGGATCGGAAGATAGGTGGCGAGACATGTAGAGGTAGTTCCATGGTCGAGATAGTACCTTGGGGTTATGATGTATTTTGGGAAAACCCTTTTTTTAAAAAAAATTCCCAATACACCAATCATGTCACCTAAAGTAAATAATAAGGAATGAAATGTGTTAGCCTGGTTTATATTACGCGTGCGTTCTTTAAGTTTCCCATGTTTTCGATTATTACTGGTATAAAGACACTTCCGCGTGCTTAAAAAATGGAAAGAATTGGATTACTACGTTAGCCATGACATATTGAGGACATCACAAAAATGCCCTTATCACTAATTTGAAAGTCAAAAAACTTAATAATCACGCTTCTAATGAACTGTCTTTTATATTTTTTTTTTTATAGAAAAGGAAAAGGACAAATACCTTATTTTTGACGAAATTCGGGGATTTAAGAGTTTTAAAAAATATTCAAGCCACTTGAGAAGATCCCATACCTAGAGCTAACATCATATAACCCAATTGGAATATTGTAAAATAAGCTAAACCTCTTTAAAAATATAATTTTTTTTATAAGGAAAGGAAAGAAAAAAGAGAAAACATAAAATTAAAATAATTAAAAATTCAATTTTAAACAAATAAAATAAATTTAAAATAAAAATTATCTTAAAATAAAGTAATGAGATTGAAAATATTTTCCGATGAGATCCAAAATTCTGAAAGCATTTTCGATTATATATCACCAAATAAAACAAAGAAAAATTAGTAATAGAAAAAAAAATTCTATTATTAAATTTTTCATGGGACAAACGCACGCTCTATCTTTACTCCGCTATTGGATCATTCGAGCATACCCAAATAGATATTATATTTGCCTATGGTTCCGTGCATTGATACGTTCCATGTTACGCCTTCTTCATGACGTGGCATTTATAAAAAGAAAATGTCTATTTAATTATCAATTTCCTGCTGGGCACATGTATAAATCCCTCACGAGTCTTACTTTGCTTCCAGCTCCACGGTTCCCTACACTAATACATTCCATTGAGAGATGGCCGGCCGTGAATCAACCAGTTTCGGTCCACAGGCGAGGCCATTCCCGATCAGGTCGCTGGTCCGATGGAAGGAGATGGCCTCTCAGATCTCGAACCACTCGCCCAAACTCTCCACAGTGGGGCCTCCCTTCACCAGGTGCCCGAAGACTCCGGCGATCCTAACAAAGAAGAAGTGTCACTGAGCTCCTTGGACGAGGTCGTATTTCGAAATTTCATGGAACTTCGAAATTGTGCCCTAATTCCGAAAGCTATTCCGGTTAGACAAACGAAGGGCTTGAATCTAGACACTGCGATACCTAATTGATTCAACTTGACAAAGCCTCCATGATGTGTCCGCGATTCTCTCTCTGTGTTTTTTCCTCCCCTTTCTTTCCTTTTTCTCCTCTTTTTCCTTTCTCTTTTCCTTCTTCCTCCCATTCGCTGTTTCCCTTAAATATCTCTTCCTTTTCCTTTTTTTTCGGGGCCCACTTTGACCTACTAAAAATATTACATGTCACACCCTAAAATCATCATGAATGGAGTATGACACGGCCGTCATTTCACCCGAAAGACGTGGCCTCAAAGCTCTCAAAATCCAACTACTAAAAGTCCCATCGTCGGTATTGCTCTCGTACTACTTATCATTAGCTGAGGAACCTGAAAAAGATTGGCAAATAGAGGGGTGAGCAACCATGGCTCAGTGAATAGTACATCTCTTTTAAGCAGATCAAGCACCCACTATGCATATTTACAAAACAAAACCATAACTCTTTTAACCCAAATCCAAAATATAACAAACAAATAATAAAAGAATGAGTTATGTATACTTCAAAATAGTTACATTCATTTCACAATAACATCAAAGAAATGTCAATGGTCAATCCATTGATCAATTTCATTAAGTCACACGCCAATGGTCCATCCCATTGGTTAATCTTATGCTAGACATCCATGGTCTATTCCATGGTTCATCTCATATGAAATCACACGTCAATGGTCCATTCCAACGACTAAACTCAAATCACATGTCAATGGTCCACTCCATTAACCAAACTCATATCACATGTCAATGGTCCACTCCATTGACCAATCCGTTGCTCAATATCAAACCATGGTCACGATATAATGCCTAGTGACAAGGCAACCAAGATTCCCCCATTGGCAAGGTCTCCACCTATTATTGGCCGGTGGCTCGATTCATAAGGATATCCTAAAATAGTATGCGCATACCCACAAGCCCCTTGCTAGGCTCACATTGATATTAAACATCAATATCAATCCAGAACAACACTATCCCCAAGTTACAAACCAAATCCATAAATCATTTCATATATCACCAAAAAATTTCGCAACTCAACTCATCCACCAAAATACTTTTCATAGGATATTCTCAAATAATTTCAAGACTAGTCTCATAAATCAATTTTACAAATCGAATCAAATCAAATACATTTTAAAAAGCTTATCACAAACTGATATCTATATAACATTCCATAAACTATCTCCAAGTCGAGCTTTTCGTAAAAAAAAAGGTTTCACAAACCCAAAACATGTAATATTTCTCAACTTTGTTTATCAAACAAAGTATATATTTCCACCAAAAAGACCTCACACTATTCTCAAATACCAAAATATAGTAATGCCCGATCGAAATTTTATACAATAAACATACTTATTCATACTCCATAAAATATCAATCATTTATCATTTTAAAGACATGAGCTTATAAATTCTTAGAAAAGATGGCACCACTCACCTAGGAAAGCCGAAAATCAACATGTGGTTACTCAAGCCAACGCACTCATATTCCCATCAATAAATCGAAAACGATATTAAAACCAAGTAATATGCTACTCTCCAGCTAACGACTCGACTAAATTATGCTTATTCATCGATAAAACGGCACCTATGCGCTAATAACCACATATTTAAAGCGATTATTTAAGCCGTCCGTAACGCGGAACTTGAGCATGGAACTTGGTCATGTCATAACTTTCTCCACCAAATCTTGTTTCAAGCGTACTTATAGTCAATAGAAAGCTCTTCTAACATACTACAAGAACCCTAATTTATTCAATCCCAAATCAAGCCACAAACCAACAAATTATGGCCCCGAAGTCCTGGTCGCGCACTATTCATCACGCACGATAAACTTCAAAATTTTGTTTCGGGCAAACCATAAACTCAAATCACGATCCATAAAATCATACACCTCCACAACATCCTAAACTATCCTTTCTATAAAAATAAGCAGCTCAATGACTCAAAAATCGAATTTCACTGTTCGATTTTCCTAAAATTTCGAATTTCAATCCTTAAGCCTGAAACTACTCCGATTGAACAAACAGGGAGCACGAGCACTTACCGGGCGTTGCGTTACTTAGTTGAGGTTGCTTGACAAGGTTCCCATGGCGAGAACGTGTGAAGCCCCTTTTCTTCCTTTCCCTTCTTTTTCTTCTTCTTTCTCTCTTTCTTTTTCTTTCTTTGTGCGAGCTCTCTGCTGTCCCTCTCTCTCCTTCTTTCCTTCTCTCTTTCCCTTTTATCTCCTCCTTTTTTCTTTTTTTCCTTTCTTTTTCCTTTCTTTCTTTCTTTCCTTTCTTTCTCTCTCTTTCTCTCTTCTTTTTCCTCTCTCCCAAAAACTCTAGGTTCCTCTCTCTCTCTCTGTTGAAGCTTTTTTTTCCTCTCTCCCGAAAACCGACCTTCCTCTGCTTTCCATTTTCCACAGAATTTTTTAGCAATAATTTTAATCAGTGTCCTTCATGAAAGTTGTAGAGTACATCCCAAAATATCACATATAAAAAATTTCAGAATTTTTGAAATCGTTTAGTCAGAGAAACAATGTTCTTTTTAATCCTAATATCTATCAGAAGACCTACTGTTTTAGTTTGGTTTTCCAAAAATTTATATAGTGTCGTATAAAATGAATTGTACTTCGATTTCTTCATGAAAAAGTCCCTTTGGATCTTGCTATCTTATGTTAAAATTTCATAAATTTTGAAATGCATTTACCTAAGCAACCACAGCTGTTTCCAAAGAATGCAAAACACCATTATATGGTGAATTTGGGGACTATGATATGGAATCCTTCTCGCTATTCGTTTGATGTAGGTACGAGTGAGTGTATATTAGTGTAGGGGGAGTATAAGTGACTGAGGATTTATTGGATTCACTCTTGAGTTTCCTTGGTAGTAATAATGTCAATGCCTTTTAAATTGAATTATGGAATTGTTGTGTCATGGTATGGATGTGTGATTGAGAATACCATCAGTCCTTGGGACAATGATACCCCGACTTGTATTAGGGATGCCTCGAGGGGTAACTAAGTTCCTCCAAATGTCTGTGGGGTGTAACACGGTTTCCCTAGATATCCTCGCGATGTTGGATGGGTGCAAGATGCCTGGGGATAACAGGGTTCCCGGAGAATGGTGGCGACATGAATTCATACTGAATATAGTCTTAGTATCTTTAAATCCCATTTGAGTTACTGATTACTTGTTTGGAAAAGTTAGTTATCTTATTGATCCGCTAGGTTGATTTTGAAAAGGGTCCTCAAGCAAGTTGATTTGAAAATGATTTTATATTCTTTATATTGAGGCTTTCCTTATCGGTACAACAATTGGTTTATGTAATATAGACCGGTAGATTTTCTGTTTGCTGGGTTTATGCTCACCGACTGTTGATTTTACTTTTTCATATCGATAGTAATTATGTCGATCCTTCCTGCTTGAACTTCCATTAGTTATGGGGTACCCGTGGACCTCACTTGGCGTTTTTCCAATTTCATGGATCCAGATTCTCTGGACATTACCTTCATCTGGTGCATCGCCATTTTGACCATAGACATAGGGGTCTCGGCAAGTCCCGTGCCCATGGGTTTCCTCATGTTCTACGCGTGAGGAGGAGGATAATTCGTGGGGCCAATCCCACACCCCGGGGATGATAGAGATGACAATGGTAGTGGTATGGTCAACTGGGGTAGGAGTAGGAAGGTGAAGCCACAATTTGGATCCAAGCGACGACTTTTGAATGTGCTAGCATCGGAAGATAGATGGCGAGACATGTACAAGCAATTCCAAGATCGAGATTGTACCGTGGGGATGTGATGTATTTTGGGATAACCCTTTTTTTTTAAATTCCCAATACACCAATCATGTCACCTAAAGTAAATAAATAAGGAATGAAATGTGTTAGCTTGGTTTATATTACTCATGTGTTCTTTAACTTTCCCATGTTTTCGATTATTACTGGTATAAAGATACTTCCACATGCTTAAAAAATGGAAAGAATTGGATAACTACGTTAGCCATGATAAATTGAGGACATCACAAAAATGCCCTTATCACTAATTTGAAAGTCAAGATACTTAACAGTCATACTTCTAATGAACTCTCTTTTACATTTTTTTTTATACAAAAGGAAAAGGACAAATACCTTATTTTTGACCAAATTCGGGGATTTAAGAGTTTCATAAAATATTCAAGCCACTTGAGAAGATCCCATCTAGAGCTAACATCATGTAAGCCAATTGGAATATTGTAAAATAAGCCAAACCTCTTTAAAAATATAAAAAAAAAAAAAATTATAAGGAAATAAAAGAAAAAAGAGAAAACATAAAATTAAAAAATAATTAACAATGCAATTTTTAAAAAATTAAATTTAAAAAATTAATTTTTCTCCTAAAATAAAGTCATGAGATTGAAAATATTTTCCAATGAGATCCAAACTTCCGAAAATGTTTTCGATTATATGTCACCAAATAAAACCAAAAAAAAAAAAAAAAAAAAAAAACTAGTCATATTCTTGAAAATAAATTTCTATTATTAAATTTTTCGTGGGACAAACGCACGCTATATCTTTACTCCGTTCTTGGATCATTCGAGCATTACCCAAATAGATATTATATTTGCCTACGGTTCCGTGCACTGATACGTTCCATGTTACGCTTTCTTTATGACGTGGCATTTATAAAAAGAAAATGTCTATTTAACTATCAAATTCCTGCCGGGCACGTGTATAAATCCTTAACGCGTCTTACTTTCTTCGCTTCCAGCTCCACGGTTCCCTACACTGATACATTCCACTGAGAGATGGCCGGCCGTGAATCAACCGGTTTCAGTCCAACAGGCGAGGCCATTCCCGGTCAGGTCGCTGGTTCGATGGAAGGAGATGGCCTCTCGGATCCCGAACCGCTCGCCCAAACTCTCCACCGTGGGGCCTCCCTTCGCCGGGGCGAGGCTCAATCTGCGATGCCCATGACTTGGGCCCACGATCCAGATGGAAACGAACTGCGTCTGGACTTCCCTGCTGAGGACAGCCAGCGAGGGAACGGGGCATTCATGGAAGACGAGGTGCTCCGGAAGATGTGGCAGGATTCTCGGGGAGCCAACGGGGAGTCGGGCCGTCCATACAGATACGACGTGTTCCTGAGCTTCCGTGGCAGGGACACGCGCAACGGCTTTGCCGGGCACCTCCACGCGGCACTGGACCAGCGAGGGATCGACGCGTTCATGGATGAGGAGGAGCTCCGGAAGGGCGAGGAGATCGCGCCGGCAATCCTCGGCGCCATCGGGGAGTCGAGGATCTCAATCATCATGTTCTCGGAGAACTACGCGTCCTCTAGCTGGTGCTTGGACGAGCTGGTGAGAATCGTGGAGTGCAGGGATACGATGGGGCAGATGGTGTGCCCGGTGTTCTACAAGGTGGATCCCTCGGATGTGAGGAACCAGAGGGGGAGGTACGGACAAGCCCTAACCCATCACGAGGAGAGATTGAAGTCGAACAGCAGCGATCCGGAGAAGGTGAAGAGGTGGAGAGAAGCACTGACTGCAGCAGCTAACATCTCCGGCTGGCATTTGGTTGATCAGTAAGGCTCTCTCATTTACTCCTTTCTCAGTTTGCTTACCGTTTGTTCTGTGGCAAAACAAAACGAAAAAATTGTTGATTACGGAATTTCACTAATTTCCATGGCAATAGATTCATGGGAATGCTTCTGCATAAAATGGGAAAAAAGAAAAAAAAAAACAATTCACGCTAATCGAAGCAGGAAAGCTTATGTATGAGTTTTCTTCACAAGCAACTAAGCAATTCGTGAGTTGAGTACAAAAACAAGCAGGTGGACCGCGTCCCTCCACAAGCCCATTTTTGCATTAGATGTCAATTTGCTAGAAACTGAATTTAATCTGGCCTGTTGTGCTTTCCAATGTGTTTGAATCTACCAGGCGTGAGTCTTATGTCATTAAGAACATTGTCGAGAGAGTATGCGCTCAGCTAAAGAATCGCAAGCAGTTACACGTTCCTGAAAACGTGGTTGCCATGGACTCACATGTGCGCCGTATGCGTACTTTGCTTGACATGGAATCGAATGAGGTTCGCATGGTTGGAATTTGCGGATTCGGAGGAATAGGGAAGACAACTATCGCCAAAGCTACTTACAATGCCTTTGAGCACAAATTTGAGTATTGCAGTTTTCTTTCCAACGTTAGAGAAACTTGTGAGAAATCCGCAGACAGTGGCCTACTTAAGCTTCAAGAAGCACTTATTCCTGAGGTAAGGTGGTATGATGGTCTGAAGCTTGGTAGTGTCGATGAAGGTATGAGCATGACAAAGAGTAGACTTCGCAAAAAAAAGGTCCTCATTGTCCTTGATGATGTGAACCAATTGATCCAATTGGAAACACTAGTTGGAGGACATGATTGGTTTGGTGATGGAAGTAGAATCATCATAACGACTAGAGATGAACATTTACTGGCTGCTCATCGCATAAAAAGTAGTATGTACAAGGTTCAACCATTAGATTGTTTATCGGCTCGTACGCTTTTCAAGACAATTGTTTTCCCGAATTCTTCTCCTTGTCCAAATTGTGAAGTGCTTTCATATAACATAGTGGAATACACCAAAGGACTTCCATTAGCCGTTAAAGTTTTAGGTTCTTTTCTTCAAGGTAAAAAATTACCTGTATGGAAAAGCACATTAGATAAATTGAAGGAAGTTCTCAATGGAGACATCTTCAGTGTGCTGAGAATGAGCTTTGATGGTCTAGATGATTATGAGAAGGATATTTTTCTTGACATTGCATGTTTCTTCAAGGGAGAGAATAAAAGTTATGTGAGAAATGTTTTGAAGAGTTGTGATCTCTACCCAGACGTTGGAATTGAGGTTCTATTAGATAAGTCACTCATCACTATTGAGCATGGCAAGCTGGAAATGCATGATATGATTCAAGAAATGGGAAGAGAAATCGTTCGGAAGGAATCTCCCAAAGAGCCGGGGGAGCGTAGCAGATTGTGGTTCTATAAGGATGTGCTTCATGTTCTAACAGAAGGCACGGTAATGCACTGAATCACGATATTTTGTTTTTGACAATATGTATGCATGTTTGGTAGGGTTAAAGCCTCTTAAAATGTACTTTGGACATTATAATGAAGAAGCGTGTGAATATATTTCTGCTAAGTAAGATAATGGCATGACGATCTCACAAGAATCATTTTTTTTCCACATCCCAACCTGAAATGTGAGGTTTGCACTATTGACCTCTCCCCAAAACTTAAAATATGAAAAATACCAGGAACTTATATGATATGTTTCTTCAATGATTTGAGGTGCTTATAAGACTAACGTGTCAAATGTGGAAGTAAAAGCAAATTCTGAAAGCTAAGAGCAAAAGGCGCCTGAAGCACAACAATTCTTATTTATTATTACTAGTTAAGTCCTTGTATAACCTAGACACCTTTGCACTTAATTTGTCTATTCATAAATGTGCTGCCAGGGAACAAGTAAAGTAGAAGCAATAATGATCAAGTTGGCTGCTCCTGAAGAAGTACACTTTAGTGCTCAAGCCTTCACAAACATGAGGAGGCTCAGAATTTTCTTAGCTTGCAATGTATACCATACGGGTGATCCCGTATACTTTCCCACTGAATTGAGATGGCTAGAATGGCCTGATTATTATCCAACATCAGTGCCATTCAATACAGGCCACGGGAAACTTGTAGGTCTAGACCTAAGTAAAAGCACCATCCGCCTATTGGGGAAGACATTCAAGGTACATACTTGCAATATTCTCTTCCGTCAAAATAAAAGATGAATATGTGAAGATCTTGAAAACTACTTACATATGTTATCCGTTTACTATGCAGCTTTGTAGAAATTTAAAGTTTGTTAATTTTAGCCACTGTGCTTTGCTGAGTGAAATTCCCGATGTATCATCACTACCAAATCTTGAGAGTTTGCATCTACAAGAGTGCATCAATCTTGTTGAGGTTCATCAGTCTCTCGGGCATCTTGACAAACTTGAAGATTTGAACTTTTTGAACTGCTGCAATCTTAGCCGTTTCCCAAGAAATCTGAAGTCAAGATCACTTCAAAATCTAATTCTTAGTGGTTCTCAAAGCTTTCAAGGTTTCCAGATATTCTTGTACAAATGAAACATTTGACAGAACTGGCGCTTCATGGGACTGCCATCAGAGAACTACCATCTTCTGTCGCGAATCTCGTTGAACTGAAAGGGTTGTATCTAGAAGACTGCACGGACCTTAAAAGCCTTCCTTGTAGCATCTATACACTGCAGCATCTCGAGCGTATTTTGGTTGATGGTTGCTCACAAGTTAGCAAGCTCCCAGAATGTTTGTGTGAATCAAGTGATTGCACCAATTTCTCTCTCCTGTTAGCCCTTCCGAGCGTTATTAACTTGAATGTGCAAAGATGCAGCTTATCAGAGCTTAGTTTCTTGAAAAATCTTCATTGCATGTCCTCGTTGACAATTTTAGATTTGTCGGAGAACAAATTTGTGAGCCTTCCTACCTGCATCAGTCAATTTACAAAGTTGCAGCAGCTTTTTTTGATGCATTGCAAGCAGCTGCAAGAGATTCTAGCTCTCCCGCCAAACATAACATCTTTACATGCAAAAGGTTGTGAATCGCTGGAAATATGTGCGGACTTATCGAACATGTTGCAATATAATTCAGATGAATCACCTTGGCTCAGAAGATTTGACTTCTCTGATTGTCATAAGCTAATTCAGGATCAATGCTCCAGCAATTGCAATATGCTGTCAATTGAGGTCTCTCTCTCTCTCCCTCTCTCCCTCCCTTTGCACGTGTTTGTGTAATTGTGTCTCAAATGTAAAATGTTCCAAATGGCAGGGATTGCTTGGAGAGACTCGAGTTGACATTTTTCATCCAGGAAGTAAGATCCCAACGTGGTTTGTCCATCAAAGCATCGAAGGACTCATAAAGTTTCCTGTATCTTCAGAATTATACTGTGACATAGCCGGCTTGGCATTTTGTGCTATTGTTGGTTCAACCAATCGGAATGAAGCCAGTATCTCATGTGAGATCCAGTTGTTTGTCAACAAGGAAGCAACTTATGGTTGTGTAGATTGTTTTTCCTCATTGGAGTTAGACCACGTATGGGTTCTATACGTTCCACGGCGAATGATGTGGGGATTGGATGCGAAATTGGTGAATTGCCGCAGTCAATTTGCAATACTATTTCAAGCATCAGAGGGGACTCTAAGAAGTTGCGGGGTGCATCTGGTTTACAAACAAGGTAAGCAACCAAATGAAGATTGATGACAGCATCGATCCTCAGAATTCTAACGTGAACCTCACAAGTTCCTATGTCGAAACCCGCAAAAGGAAGGAAAGACTTTCAGACTCCTAATCAACAAAACTATGATTCAAGCTTGGCTTCTTGTAGTTTAGTGTGGGGAGTTATATTAATACCCTTTCGAGCGGCTTTGATCGTGTGTTTCCTCATAGCAAAAATAAACTAGCCGCTGTGCTTTTCTTTACCCTCATTGATTATCTTCCATCTTTCCCTTACTGACAAAGTGCAATGATGTTTATGAGGAGTCAACATTCCTCAATTTTCTTGTCGACCCGTATCACGGCCGAGCTCAAAAAAGAGAACCCAAAAAACGAAGAAGGGCTCTAAACAAAGAACTAGAATTTCCAAATTGGCCCAAATCTTTTTGCAAGAAATTGCATGATTTTGGTTCCGTGAGGTTATGAATATGTCGGTCAATATCTTTTGCCCTGTTCTGATCTTGGCTTCAACATAGATCAGCAGGTACTGAAGTCACGAGAATGAAGGATGGGCTGTGCAGTCAGTTCACGCCATGTTCAGCTACATAGTCCGTGTTTCCTTTGGCCTTGTTTCCAATTTACTTTGAGTATGATCGCTCGTATGTTTTGAGTGTAATGTATGGCCAATTAATTCCGCCCATATTTTGTTTGCCAAGCCCAAAGTCCAAGCCCTTAGCCCAACCCATTTTCCTTTCTTCCTTCAACGGATTTGTGCATGAGCGTGCGAAGCGGCGGATAAACAAGAAAAAGAAAAAGAAAAAGGATAGGGGAGATTGAGCTCGTTCATGAAGAGAGAAAGGGGAAAAGAGAGAGTTTCGAGCGTAGGCGATTCGGACGGCCCAACAAGCCTAATCAACCGTAAATTGCAACACCTTATAATTATTCAAGCCTATTATTCATTTAATTGGAGTAATTTTCAAAGTTAGGTCTTAAATCTAGAGTTATATGAAAGTTGAACTGTGAGGTTCAGTTGAGGAGCTATTGAGCTTAAGATTTATGTGGAAATAGTAGATAAAGGCATTGTGGGGCTATGAGGTTTGACGAAAATCAATTACAAGTTATAGTTTTATGGGAATGAAATTCTGAACTTTCGCATTCAAGTTTTGTGGAGTGAATAACATGCGTAATAAATAAAGATGAACATTCATTATTGAATGTCTTAATTAGGGTGTAGAAATCATTTTGTCAATAGATAAGTATAGTTTAATCATATCATTCGTTAGAGTAGCATATTTTTTTTGAATAATTGATGGGAATACAAGTGCATTGAGTAATCTCCACAAGTCACCTTTTAAATTTCTTAGCTGAGTGATACTATCTCTTTTTTGAGTTTGTAAACTCATATTTTGAAAACGATATGAATTAGATATACTATGAGCTATACAAAATGGTATGTTTATTGCATAAAATCTAGATCGAGCATTTACTAAAATTTTGTTTATTTGAAATGGAAAAGCATTACTGATTACCATTTGAGCTGATTTACTTGTGAATGATTTGTGAAGCCTATGATGAAAGAATCACAAAAAGTTCATGATTTATAACTATGTTTTATAAAAGGTGTTTAGATATATATCGAATCATGAAATTATATGGTTTAGTTCGTAAATCAAGTTGATTTCTGAATTTGGTTGTAAATTATTGAAGATTGAGGTTGATGGATTTGGATTATGCTTAGTGTCTCTGTGTACCCATTGAGAAGTTTGTGGATATACATACTAGTTTTAAGATATCCTTATGAGCTAGCCACCAATAATATAGGTGAAAACCTAAACAGGGGATGAATCTTGACCATCTATTCATGAGGCCTTATGTGTGATCTTGTTGGATATTTAAGCGTGGAATTAGTCAATGGAATGGATCATATTACTTGACTTGTTTCGCACACGCAACATCTGACGGTAATAATACCTTCGGCATGCGAAACACCATTATCATCGATGAAGTGAATTTTTGCAACGGAAAATGAATTATATCCAAAAGGAATTTGTCATTCTTCTGGAAATTTAACATAGAATCGTAAATATTACAAGTGATGTGGGAATGATTCTTGAATCCCGAGGATAGCAAATTCCGCGTTGTTTACACTTCTAATGGAACCCTCTTTTTACATTTTTCCGATACAAAAGGAAAAGGACAAGCACCCAGCACAAAATCCATGTACTTCTTTTTTTCTTTTTTCTTTTTTCTTTTTTTAAAATCCTTGTAATCGACCCAAATTAGTTACATGGGGCTCCCAACATGTTTTTCCTTGCAGTAGTCCCTGTCAAATGATAATAAATGTAAAGAAAACTCTAATGATGATGATAAAAGAATATTACTCATGAGTGCTCCAAAGGTACTTTTATTTTTTCTTGAAAATATAATTTAAGGCATTGGTCACTACGAGGGCTTTCAACTTCATTTGATCGTGTTGCCAACATATAAGGTGCAGTCATCCCGAGACAGTAGGATATATGGTTTAGGGTCCCTTTTTCTCTCCCTTAAATTCCTTTATGGATTTTGAGTCCGAAATAGAACAATGGCTAATTTAGGTATTGTATCACAATTCATTCATTCTCAAGTGTGGTTATTCACGAAACATGGCATAGGTCATCTGTTGGCAACAGGAGTCAACCATCCAACCAATACCATTCATTCTAATCCTATCAAAACGGATCTTATTAAATGAATTGATCCATCATGCCCTACTTCTTATACTTAGCGCATTTTGGAAAAAGTTTGAAAATTGCTTTTTTACAATGTATGTGATGACTATTTTGTGATTAAATATATTCGAAAATGTGTTTACATGAACTCGATTAATATATATTTTACCGATTATTAAATGTTACACATCAAGCTCAATATTAGGCCCAAGAAAAGTGATGAAAGTGTCCGCTATGCCCACGGTTTCAACGCGCCGGCGATTGCATGAATTGCATGATTGTACGATGAAAAACGGCCGCCCGCACGAGCCAACTGGATTGCTTAGTTGGACAAGCGCATCGACACGTGGCGCTCATGCATAGGATTCGCCGACCAGGCAAAAGAGCCCCCAACGCAGCGGGCTTATCCCGAACCAGATCCGACGGCCCACAATCGCCGCCGCCCTCTCGCCCCCCACCGCGGCGAGGAACCCGACAAACACCTCCTCCTCTTCCTGAGGAAGCCCCCAAGAGGGAGAGGAACGTGGCTACTCTTTGGACACTTTCCCGCGTGTATAAAGCCAACCATTCCTCCTTGTCGCTCTTACAAGTCCACTTTTCAGCTCGAGTTCTCGGTCTCACAGTCTCGCCCTCCACTGTGTCGAGGCCTTTGACCTCGAACTCCGGCTCAAGATGACGACGGCGTCTCACGGCGGCGCCGGCGGAACGCCACACGCGTCGTTTTCCGACACCCTGTTTCCTGAACGGGGCCTCGAGCTAGGAAAGGCGAGAGCTTCGGCAAGTTCACTAGAAGAGATCGCGTCCCCTGCTGTTCTTGACGGCGGTGATGCCGGAGAGATGGGGTCGCCTTCCCGGTCGGTCGCCTCGCCAAGAGTAGCCGTTGGCAACGGCAGGATTGAAGCCAGGCCGCCTTCGCGTTCGAGCCTGTCCTGGCCCGGATTCCATTCGGCTATGGCCGTGCAGGTGGTGAAGATCAAAGAGGAAGAAGTGGAAGAGGAGGAGGCGGAGATGGTTGCTGATCCCGGGGACGCCACCACCATGTCGCCATCATGCTCGTGGCAGGCAGCAGCAGAGGAAGTGGTGAGGCCGATGGAGGGGCTGGGGGAGGTTGGGCCGACGCCGTTCCTGAGGAAGACGTACGAGATGGTGTCGGACCCCGGATCGGACCCGGTGGTGTCGTGGGGTTCAGGCCGGGACAGCTTCGTGGTGTGGGACCAGCACGAGTTCTCGAAGCAGGTCCTGCCTCGATACTTCAAGCACTCCAACTTCTCCAGCTTCATCAGGCAGCTCAACACTTACGTGGGTACTCACTTTGAACGGGATTGTGTGTTTTGTCCATGTGTTAAGCTTGATACATTCTCCATAGGTAAGAGCAAACTACTTGCGTAGATGTGTCCTTTGGTTTAACTCTGTTTCGGTTCTGTTTTTTTTATGTCGTCCAGAGTGTGATCCTCTTGAAGCATCCAGCTACTCTTCACCGTCCCAACAGATAGTCCCCGGGGCGAAGAGGCTAGGATCCAAGGGCTTCCACTCTCGACGTTTTGCTCAGGTTGTTGAGATTCAACTTGACCCACTTGGTCGGTTGTTAGTTGTGCTTTACCCTAGTTTAGGGCACGAGGAACGAAGGAATCTGAAATGGCGGGAGAGATACGGAGATTCTATATGAAATCTCATGAATCGGTGGCTAGAGAACAATGGCCCGTCATCATATTTTAGTGATGATGCTTTAGACGGTAATTTGCAAAAATTATCATGTCAACCCTGACATCAGAACACCCATTAAGATTATCTTCTCACTGATTTGTATTTGAGTTCTTTTCTTAAATGGTAAATTTGAATTTGGATTCAGAAATGCACTGCAGCAGTTCCTTTAAAGCTGTTAGTACTGTGCATTTTGCTGTTTCGATGCTCAATTCTGCACTTTCTAGCTGACGATGAGTTTCCTTGGCCATCGCTTCGTGTCTATCCGATGTTTTGGTAAAGCCTTACGGCACCTCTCTTCTTTTGGGGCGAGACCATTAGTATAATTCCGCACTTTTGTGTTCATATATATGGAGTGGACGGATTGATTTTTGAGTCATTTCATTGTCCATACACTCTTTGTACTGGTTTTTGAATCACGGCAAAGGATCTCTCCTTGACGTGCAATGTGCTCAGTGTATAGGCCTAATGAAACCCCCTTGTGCGCATCTTCCATTGAAACTCCGTTAGCCTTCATTCTGCTTATTCTCTACTCTTTAGCCTTTTGTTTCAATATGAACTCCCAGGCCCAGCTTCCTCCTGTCTTCAATTCTTCATGCATCCTGATGCAAGATGTATCGCAGGGTTTTAGGAAGATTGATACGGAACGATGGGAGTTTGCGAACGAAGGTTTTCAGGCAGGGAAGAAGCACTTGCTGAAGAACATAAAGAGGAGAGGCAAATTCAGCAAGCACAGGAAGGCATCGAGTAGTAGTTTTACCTCGGGTTACCAGAAAGCTGGAAAGGAAGCTGTACTCGAAACGCTAAAGAAGGACCAGGAAGCATTGAAGGCCGAGATCCTGAAACTAAGAGAAGAGCGGGAGAACTCACAGCATGAGATTGACCAGGTCGCAGAGCAGGTTCGTTGTGCCGAGTGCAGGCACCAGCAGATGTTCCTCTTCCTCTACAAAGCTGCCAAAAGCCCGAACTTTGTCCAGCAGTTAATTCAGAAGAGGAGGCACAAGAGAGAATTAGACACTCGTGAATCAAGCAAGAAGAGCAAACTGCTTGATCCCGATGGCGCCACCCAATGCTTGCTTGAAGCAATGGATCCCAAGATTCAAAGCCCAAATGTTGATTGCCTGACAATCAGTGACGAGTCGGCTCAGATGGAGTCTCAGCCAAATAGTGTCGTGCTGGAGGATTTTGAGACCATTCAGATGCACAATCCGTGGCCTTCTCCACCGGGTGGCAGAGATTTCAGGGTTGTGCAGGGTCCAACGCCGGATCAGATGGCCGGAGCTAGTCCGTCGCATTTGTCTTCGGTTTTCCACGAGATGTCTGAGAGACTCCTCGAAGACAATATGGTCGTTGGTGACAACGTCGCTGATGTCGAAGAAGTAGAAGACCTGGTGGTGAATGACTCAAGAATCTATCTTGAATTGGAGGGTCTAATCGAGAAGCCGTGTGGCTGGAGTGAGTACCCAAGTGGGCTGATGGAGCAAGCAGCGGGACTGATGCCCTAAATTTCCATGTACTACTGCTCTGTTCCATCTGTTATTTTCTTGCCCATTTGGGTTCTTCTTTCTGTATTTAAGCTGACAACAGAATCATTGTTGCTACTTTTTTTTTGTGGACCAGATCGCATGATGCAGCTTTCGCCATAATTGGAGAGAATTTCTTGAATGAAGTCTCTTTGCTTGACCGAATGAAGATATGCTGGAAACAGGAGGGGAGAGGGAATCCAACCATTAAACTAGGATCTCACGGCAAATGCCCATACTTGTCTAGATGTTGGAAGTTTTTTCCTTTGTCCACCGTTGTATCAGAGTCCCCCGGATGTTCTTTTCTCTAGTATGCACTACTTTTTTTCTTCCTTTTTTGGTGTGTGTTGTAACCAGCTACGTATAAAGAGAAGCTGTGTATATAGCGAAAAGTTCAATTTCAGTATTTTCCAAATGTTCTGCATGACCAAATTCTAATCAGGAGTTACCGGTTCTCCATGTATTCTTACAGAGACGATATTTCTTTTTTTCTTGATCGTGCTCCGTGTCGAGAAGGAAAAGTTGATTGATGTTACACCGTGATTGGACCCTTTTTCATGAGAACGCTGCTTTAGTCGATGGTAGTAATCATTCAACTGGTCGAAAGTAATGGAGATCAGATCAAGGGCATCTTTCCAATACTGGAGTTTCAATCCCTGAAAACACCGCCTGCTTTATAAAACGACGAGGATGGCTTAATGCAAAGTTTTTCTGCTGATTGAGAATTTGTGACTTTTAGCTCTCTACTGAATCTCTGGAGAATTAATCTGCTCCCTAGTCTCTGACAAAGCGAACCAATTTCGAAGTCCCCCATCTCATCATTTGAGAAGATGTGCAGATTAGATGGGAATGGGGGCCTATTCTCTCACTCAAATGAGAACCTTGACGACAGAAGTTAGGCCGGGTGTCCTTCTAAAGTCTGCCTCAAGAAATTTTATCTACATTGGGAGTATCTTTTAGGACATCAATCACTCAAAGATGTGGGCCATGCTAAATTTAGATAAGATCTTAATAGATAGAACGGATAAACACAAAATAATGGTCCAAGACAATACATACACCAACCCCATGATGTTCCCAAAAGATCACTCCCTAATGTCTGTCTTAGTCTAAGCATAGAGTCCTGAGTCAACATCACACGTTTCCAGCTGACTTCTCTGCCCCTCTTCACCGTTCTTAAGAGATCATTGGTATGTGATCCCACAAATTTTCACATTCTTATGGACTCCACATGCACAAGAAATACTTCTGAGTTTTGAGAGAATGAAAGTACATATGATGTAGGCGTATCTACGTACTTGTGCCGCTACACGTTCGAACACATGCTTTTCTGTGCATCCTAACAAAGTTTTGATGTGAGACCTTCTAGGCTTCTACCGTGAATTGTGACATTCTATGTCCACAGTACTTGGGATACAACTCCTTGATTCCATATGCACTTGATTATTTACTCACAAAGTTTCCTGTCGAGATAACAAAACCAGCACTGGTTCACAGAAATGTCAAGAAAAATGGCCCTTGCATTTCTCAGCCGATTGAACTTAACAGACTCCTATACGCCCTATTAAAAAACCCTGACACAGATATAAAGCAGTAGATGCAAACCAAGAGAAACAAAGAAGGTTATGATAAAACAGTATGCACATTTCTGAAATCTTACACTGATCGATAGTTGATGTGGAGCTTTGCCCTTAGGCCTCATTGCTCCTGAAGATGAAGATGATGAAAAGGAAGAAACGTTTGATTTGTCCAACTCCTTCTTATCCTCGTTGAAAGCCTTGCTAAAAGCATCTTGAAGTTCCGTGAACCTTCTCCTCTTTAGAAGTCGTTCTTCCGGAGTGCCATTGTCAAGGCATGCTAGCCGAGTACAATCGTCGGCATCCATAATATTATCAAGTACATTTGAGCATCTAGGGAAGAAGCGTTTGCCGAGTTCCACTGTTCAAATGGTGGTAACAATCAGGCAAACATAATCCTCAGCTTCATACGTATAAGAGGCACGTTATTTGTCCTATCAGAGAAACTAAGCTGATTGAAGTGAGTTACATGCAAGTCAAAGTGTCTTGCTCCCAAAACCTTAAGAATCCTTTTTTGTGTCATAATGGGTGTAACAAACGCTGAAAGTGCAAATTCCTCGAGCTGGTCTTACATTTACCCTATAAGGAATGTTCCATCATAAAAATCTGCCACGTATATCTGCTTTCAGTAATAGATTTGACAGCATGGCAGCGTGAATAAGTGTAGTCGCTGCTGGTTATGGCGACTAAATCATTAAGACCAACTCCTACATAGATTTGAACTCCTAAAATTACCCTTTCTAGATAGAGCAACCCTTGGATAAGCAAGAGAAAATATGATGCTAAAAGAAGACAAGTTCACAATCTTACAGTCCAGATATTAATTACCAGTTCGGGACAGAGCTATATTCCTTCTGAGATGCTGCTCTTGAAAAGGTGCCTCATCCAAGTCCACATGCATCCCCAGCGAGCCAGCCAAGTCCTTACAATTCCTGCTACTCAATGGGACCTCACGAGTGCCGTCCACTTGAGCAATAGCCATCGCAACTTTCGCTTCCATAGGAAACAGGAGTCTTGCTAGTGCAACTGGAAATTTTTATAAAATTAAGCATCAAGCACAGCCAAATAACAGGGCGCGTATATTCATGCAACACCATGCTTGATGCGACAGTAAAGAGTAAGAGGGAGTGCCTTGTGAATCCATCATCAAAGATGCTCGATAATATCATTGCACTGAGTTCTTGGAAACTTTAAGAAGACGAAGCCAAAGTTTCTATTAGCAAATTAATTAACTAGTCAATATAAATAAAATCTTCTTCCTTTTTGCAAGAAAGAAGAATTTTTTCAACCGAGAATCTCTTATATGCTAGACAAACATACTTTATGTTGAACTCAATCTAACCCATGATCTGCACTGATGCTTTCTACTTTAAGAATTTTTTATTTTTTATTTTATTTTATTTTTGGCTTTGCACCCATATAACAGCATATGCCTCCAAGCAGGATCAGTCATGAACAATACCGAAACAGGTAAGTGCATACAAACCTATACAATAAGAGCAAATTTTGTGTGCACTATGCATGAATGTTACGATTAACTGTATGAGGATTTTAGGCATCTTGCTTGGAAATCGAGCAACTTGCCTTTTCTTAATACAAGAAGGTTATTTCCAAAATTCTATGTGGCTTCTCAATTTTGAGATTAGCAGCTTTGCATGAATCATTCTTCAAACACTGAATAAACAACCAATTCATCTGAAAGAATTTATGTTGCAAAAGGTGGAGGCGCTAACATAAATTAGCAGATGCCTTTATATATAACAGTTCCTGCTAACTGATTCATTTGCCCCAAGCTTAGAGGATATAACAAGGAAAACAATGAAGATTGATCTGGGAACCAAACTAAAAAGGCTAATCCGATAAAGATGAAAACAGGAAACACCTAAATAAAAAAATTATAAGGGGGATATCACGAGTCTTCTCCCTTGTCATACTAATCTGATCAAATGGATCCTTATCATACTAGACATTGGAAATTTTCAGTGAGAAAGTTTTAAGTAGCAAAGGAAGAAATAGTCTCAACCAGACTAGTGGCTATATAACAGGGACTATTTCAATAAAATATGCTTCAAGAATGCTCGTCTTAGAAATCACTCTGTCTCTCTCTTGCTCACAGGTATGCACACCCCACAAATTTGTACAATGTTGGCCATTGACAGCATAAGAAAGTGGGAAATAAGTACCCAGCACCGTAGCTCTGTCGCTGTGTACATCTGAGACCGATGCAAATGCACCGTCCACCTGTGAATCCATAAGGAACACTAAGAACGCCCAATAAATAACACGTTGGAGCTTGCGAAGAGCATTTGTGTAAACAAATAATTCCTACACCAAGCAGACTATTTACATGCAGGTTCTTCACATGCACGTGTCAAATGCACTTTTGTTACTAACCATCAATATTTCAAGGAACACAAACAGGGCTTTCTCAATCTGTATCTTAAAAGAGGACCACTGTAGTGGAGGAGGAAAAAATTGAACCCAAATATCTTACCTCTGTTTTCAAGATACAACAATTCCATGCGCAGATCAACACCTGCCACAGCAAGAGAAACGGATGCTTCTCCAAGTGAGGGCTCTCTTTGTTCAGCTTGTTCCAAGATCTCGACACATAATTTGTCGTTCGGTGAAGGCTTTCCTTCCTCGGTAGACTCCATGTAGTCTGCAGCTTTTGTGCACCTCTTACATAGTTGAAGAGCTTTTCTACCATCAGGAGAGAGATCAGAAGGCTGAGCTCCCTTCATTAGGAGAGACATGATAACATTTGGCTCTTTCCTCATCGCAGCAACATGCAAAACTGTGAAGCCTCTTGCATTTCTACTGTTCACGTCGGCAATTCCAAGATCAAGAAGCTCAGTCAAGGTCTTCGCATCACGGTAAGCTACAGCATAGTGAAGTGCATGTGCATCATCCAGAGTGGTATGGCCCTCCTTCAGCAGCATTTTGACTAGGTCAACATCGTCCGAGTCCAAGGCCCGATGAATCCTCTTCACATGCTTGTCAGGGAAGTTTATACATTCAGGAATGTTCACACCAATTTCCAAACGGGCACTGATGATTTGTTCAATGATAGCATGAGGCAAGCCTTTCTCTAGGGTTACAATATCGAGATCAGACCTCAAGACATATTCTACACATTGTGCCAGCAATCCGTGACATTCATCACCACATATATTTGCAGCCGATAGCACAAGCAAAATGTCATCTGGGGCAACCTTGTGAAGAATGTCAAGTAGGCGCCTCTGCAAATGAACAAGTCTGAGTCGGTTATACTGAACGATGCAACCATGTTTTGGCAATTAAAACTTCAAGAAAAATAATCTAGCATTTCTAGCCGTAACTCCGAATGTAGATTTCTTTATCGTAGTTTTCTCTGCCAATTTCTTTTTCCAACGAGCAGTTTGACAATAGACAAGGTGACTTCAGGCACATCACCATATTGAAGGGGGTGTCGAAATAAACATTTGACCCCATGGAAGACATCAAAGCAGGAAGGGAACTAATCAACCATGAAGTTGAAACGACTGACCCATTAAGTCAATTCAAATGCAAAAGGCTAAAATGAAAGAGCTCCAAATTGTCAGATGCTCTTCACTAAGCAAGTCATAGGTCTAGTCAAAGTCATCCCAGTTTCTAGGGGCCCTCAGCATACCAATCTTGTCTGAGGCTGAGCTCATAGAACAACCACTCTTGAGAGCTTTTCGAAAACCCAAAAAGGAAAAAGGAAAAGAAGTAGACTGCTATCCTCCTTTTGCCACTTCTTTGCAGTCTGAGGAGTTAAACCTCCACGCAAAAAGAAGAAGAAGAAAGGTCCTCCTTTTAAGCTACCAGCCGTTAAGGCTGATGCTCAAAGGCCATTGATGGTGGAAGCAGATAGATAAGCCTCAGCTGACTCGAGCAACTACACAACAAAAGGCACAGATCGGTCTCCTAATTCCTTTCTTTGACTACTGGACCCCAAGAGAACTCAACTTTTTCAGTTATTTTCGCTTCAAATGCATGATAAAATCTCTTCAGACGCAAATTCAAAGTCTAAACTTTCCGAGAACGTCCTCTTTGCCATTGAATGAGCAAAAAGTCGGCAACTTGTCGCCATCAATCATCCGAAAAAGGCAACATGACAGGAACAAGCAAACGACACGAGTAATTTGCTGATATACCTGATACAGAGCCACCAGTTCAGGAATCTGAAACCTGGACGAAGCATAGAGCACCTGCACCAGGAACTCCAAGGCTGGCCTACAAGCCACGTGCCGGCACTCCTCGTCCACGCAGTCGCACACCCCTTTCGGAAACGCCTTCACCTTGCCGCTGTACAGATACCCCAAGACAACCACCAGCGCTTCGGCCCCAACCCCAACCCCGACCCCGACGCCGAAATCCTCGGCCAGCTCCTTGAATTCGAGCCTCACCCCGCTCTGGCTCCCCGAGAACTTGGCCCCGAAGAACGGGCTCCGCACGGCGAGGACGCACCGGTGGACGGGGACCTCACGGCCGTCGGCGGCGACGATCGTGGCGTCGGAGAACGAGAAGCCAGGGCCGGCGAGCGGGAGCTCGAAGATCGACTCGAGGCTGTCGGAGAGCTTCCTCAGGGCTTGCGCCTCCGCCACAGCCGCCGCCGCCGCGGCGTCGGGGGAGTAGGAGGAGGAAGGAGCCTCCGCGCAGGTCTGCGTGGAGCACACGCCGCTGCTGTAGCTGGCGTCGTTCGAATCCGAGAGCGCGGCCCGTCCCGAGTCCATGCCACCCCCCACGCGAAACGCGAGCACGCACGCACGGCCGGCGGCGCGAGAAGAGTCGGTCGCGCGGAAGAAGAAACGGAGCCGGCTGGCGCCGCTTCGAATGGCGGCGGTCCAGGAAGAACCCAAGTGGAGCCTCGAGAGTCCCCCACACAAGGGAGGAGAGAGAGAGAGAGAGAGAGAAAGTTAAGACGCCATTGTTTCCACAGAAGAGAGAGAGAGAGAGAGAGTCAACAGCAGGGAAGGAGATCTGGGGAGACAGAGCAGGAGAAAAGCGTGGCAGGGACGACAGGGGCTGTCCAGTCGTTAACGGGCAATGATGTCCTTCTCGTACCTTTTTTTCCGCACGTGCGCCGGGGCCCGAGCTCTCCCCCTCCCTCTTCTCTCGGTGTCCGTACACCGGGGAGGGGGACCCGACCGATGTTCGGTCCGAAACGGAGCCCGCGTCTTGTCGATGGACTACGGCCGTTGGATCGCGTGCAGATCCGACGGGTGGGGTCGGGCGTCGTGAGGACGCTGGGGGGTGGGTCCCGCGCTTTCCTTGTCGAAGAAGGGAGCCGCCGCCATGTCCATTTCAGCACCACCGACCATCGAGACCCCGTGGATCACCCAATTCCATCGTACATTGAATCCATCTATCTGGAACAAAAAATTATTTATATAAAGAGAAAGCTAAGTGGAGAATATGCTTCCGGTTTGATTTTCGATTCCATACTTCTTGAACCGGTAGGAACCACTTCGATTTCCGACCTTGAGTCAAGAATTATCTGAAAATCGGACCGAAACAATAACCTATTCAAGCAAATTCTAATTTATTCTCCTTCCAAGTGTTGCATTTTTCGTTCTTTCTCTTTTGCATGTTTTACTCCGTCCCTCTCCTTTCTAGTTAGCAACTCGCTTGTCTCGTGCTTCTGCTCCTAATTGTGACTGCCACTCTTATTAGATTGATAATTAATTATAATCATAATCTTAAGCATTCATTGTTTTAATACGTGAATAAATTATGTTTCACATCTAGAGTTATTTATTGAAATTATATTGGATTCTTTAAAAATAAAAATTACATCTTATTTGAAATATAGCGTTTGTATGAATATTTTCGTTTCTGTTGATGTACAGATATATTTCTATTGAAAACATATCATTCAAGACATCCATATGCCTCCGTAAAAAAATTAAAAAGATGGAATGGAAATGTCATTAGATAACATGTTAATAAGAAAATCCTTTTTTCTCAAAATTAAACTGAATGCCTATCTAACTAAATTTTAAGTTCAAATTTTCATGCAACATTCTTTGGAATTCAACTTGACAAATTGTTTCCTTGATATTTTCTACACTCAATAGACAAACAATCAAAAATACTGCACATGTGAAAAATTATTGATAGGCAAAAAGAGAGGAATAAAAATGTATAAAATTATGTCTACCGACATAAGCCTGTGGGCACGCGGGTAATGTAATTGAGTCAGATGCGTTAATAATTTAGTGTGAACGCATGACTAATTTTTCAAGAAAAGTAGGGATATGATGCGCTCGATGGGGTTGGGAATCGAGTACTCAACGTGTTCAAATTCCAAATGACTAATTGATTTCAAAAGCATGATCCTAGAAAAGCATCCACATGTGCAAGTTATAACATCACTAATCCAACCCTAAAGCATCTGTGGGTAAAAAGTTTGAACATCGATTAATCAGAGCTAATCAAGCTTGGTCAACAAAACAAATCATATGCATGATCTTTTGTCACCAGAAAACCAAACTCAGTCAAGCATTCACATATAAAAACTCAATAAGGAGCAATAGGATGAAAAGTATCGGAATATATCTCGTGTTTGAGCCCTAAATGAATCACATAGAAGATATTCTATTTGGGATGTCCAGCTCTTATCCAAAGGACATCCGGATGTGGAAATTAAAAGAAAGTCCAAATTGGACTAAGTTTTGTATCAAAGCAAAGCAAACGGAGAAGTCGGTCCAAAGTTTTTCTAATTTTGTTGGAAATATATATGTTTTGTATCCAACCAAGAGTTTCAGTCCTTAGGTACTTGATGTAGAGCGGCGTGTCTCGCACGTCCAAATAGCTGGGCGTGAATTTGACGTGCAACTTTTTGGTGAATTGCATTCAAAGATTCAAACCACTAAATCCCATAGTAACATTTATGAATTTTTTAGGGTCCGCATGACACAAATTTTTTATCATGCGCACTCTTAGTATCCGTACATACATGCAAGTAAGTTATTCAAATTATGGTATTCTGATTTTTAATTTGCACTTGCTATAGATTCCCAAAACTTATACCCTAAATTCATTTAACTAAAAAATAATTATTTTTTTAGTTCGGAAACTCAAAATACTTGAATCCTTTCGAAATTGCACAGATTGACAGAAAATGAACCCCATTGACTTTGGTTTGGGGGTTTATTAAAAGTATATCTGCTTTCAGAAAACCCTAAACCACCGAATTCCTCCGGGATCCGACGAGATTTCCCCACCACTTCTTGCCGAATCGCGGTTGCAGATCGGATACCGCGAGAACCGCCGCCCCTCCATAGCCGGGGAGCTCCGTCGGCGACCGAGCTCTCGGGCGGTTTCCGTTCGCCGGCCAGCGACCCGGGACGGCGGAGGGGAAGAGGACGGAAGCGGCTGCTGCAGCATCGGTCGCGAGGCCTTCTGCCGTCGCGGCTTCGGCATCGTCGTCGATTCGGTGATCGATTCGGAGGAGAGACATTCGTCGGGGAAGGTCGATTGAATCTTCAGTTGGAGCAGTCCTCGGCCCGCTGCTGCTTCATCTTCGGGGACATCAGATTTCGCATCACTCCACCTGTTCGACGAATTGCCTGAAAGTTGGAGTGTCGTTTTTCCTTGGATAGCGGGCGAAAGGTTAGGGGTTTGCTGCCGTGTGTGGTATTTTTGTGGCTTTGAGCCGTGTGGGTTTCTCATTTCGTGCTTTCTCCTGCTCAAGGCTTTGAATTTTTTCCGGGTTATGTCAATTGGGTGTGTTTCTTTTAACGAATCTAGGTCATTTTCATTTTCGTGGGCTCTCTCTGTCGAGAATGTCCGAGCGGACAGTGGGTAATGGCTGGTTGCGATGTTCAATCCTGAATTGCACTTGTCTTTTGGTGCGGTAATTGGCCTGCAATTTCTGCTATCGAGCAGCATTATCTGTAGATGATGCCCTCCTGCTTCCATTCTCTTGTTGCTGTCTTTCGGTGTCATAGTTTATTTCCAGTAGGCTGCTTCGATCGTAGTGCAACTGGCAGATGGTATGAACTTTCTTTCTTTTTTCGTGCATGTGCGCGAATTGGGTTCTCAGATGGAGGTTTTGCCTTCCTTTAGTCACTTTCTTAGAAATGTCTGTTATTGTTGCTTTAAAGGTTCACTTTTCAGCGTACTTTGTCACTGTCGTGCTCAATGTACCTGATTTGTGCATACTGGCTTGTGTGATTACAGGATTGAAGTCTCAAATAAGTCACTTGAGCCTTCCCAAGGACATTCTCTCTGTTTGATTGATTTATAGATGAATTAGATTTTGGCGATTCTTTTTCCATGGACTCACCAGATATAAGCCAGAGCTACGGTAGAAAAGATAGAGAAGACGATATTGATAGGAAAAGTGACAGGGCCGGGGATGATGCTGAATGGGAAGGAAGTGACAAGAGGAAACAACGGTCAAGCAAGTCCAGAAAACCTGGTAGTGGAGATGATGTTGATGGTTTCGATAGCAGTGGAAGGAGGAGAAATTCTGGAGATAAATATGAAAACCGAAAGAGATCAACTGGTTCCAGCAGAGCGGGGAGCGATGAAGAAGACTTTGACACTAGAAAAGACTCGCGCTCGAAGCAGGTGAAGAGAAAGCAAGAGGAAAGTTCTTTGGAAAAGCTGAGTTCATGGTATCAGGATGGAGAAGTAGAAAATAGGCAGGATGGTGGAGACAAGCTGGGGAGTAAACATGGCAGGGTTGATGAAAGTGACAGAAGAAAACTGACCCCAAAGTCATCTGAGTATGAAAGTTCCCAGGGGAAAAGTAGAAGCAAACATGATAGGTCTCATGAGGGGGATACATCTGATAAAGATTTGAAGTACTCAGAAAAGAAGGAAAGCAGCCGTGAGAAGGGCCATGGGTCTCTCGAGTATGTAAAGAGTTCAAAGAAAAGGTGGGATGATGTGGATGTTAAAGAAAGTACTAGCGAAAAAAATGATGGCAGAAGTAGCAGGACATCTGACAACAAGTATGAGAGTGTCAGGGACAAAAGTATGGCAGCTAGACATGAATTTGGTGAGAGTAAGGGTAGGGTCACAGATTCAATAGTTGACAAAGGTATGAGATCTGACCGAAAGGATGAACGGAGACATGATGGTAAGAGTAGAAGCATGTCGGAAGCCGTAGAAGAGGATAATAAGGCAAGTCCGGCTAATTACGAGGACAGAACAGGCAAGGAGAAAAATGAAAAACACAGACAGCAGAGGACTCCTCCAAATAGGGATGTTCCTGAAAGCCGGGATGGGTCTCGCCATACAGATGAAGATGGAAGCTTTTGGTCAAGAGAGAGAAGTGCGAGAAGCCACCGCTCCAGGACCCCTGATAGAAGTAGCAGATATGCTCGTGAGAGGCCTGATAATGAAAGGCCTCATGGTCGGTCTGGCAATAGGAAAGATGGAAGTAGAGGTGAGGCTGTGAAAACTTCGTCGAATTATGGGATTTCAAATGATAATTATGATGTTATAGAGATTCAGACCAGACCTATTGATTATGCTAGTGCTGATTCCGGATCTAGTTTTGCTAGAAGATTTGAAGTTGGTCAGCAAGCTGACACGAAAGGACCTTCAGCTGAGGAAGAATGGGGGCATGCACGGGAAGAAAGGGCAAGGTCTAGTATTTATGGGTCCGCTCCATCTGGTGAAGATACAAAGGAAAGATATGTTGAGGATGATTTATCAATGAGAGATCAGAATATGTGGAGAGATGATGGTGACTTCCAGGGAGGGAAAGGGAGAGGACAGAAGGGCCCTATGCCTGCCCGTACTCCTGGTGGCCAGATGTCTAGCAGTGGTTCACAGCCCCCATTTGCTAACCAGGAGTCTGGATCCTTTAGTAGAGGGCCTAATCAAGGGGCAAAAGGCAATAGACCAGGCAGGATTGGACGTGGTCGGCCAACCGGAAGAGACAACCAACCAGTGGCAATCCCAATACCTATGATTGGAGCATCTTTTGGACCACTTGGGATGCCGCCTCCCGGGCCTATGACTCCTGGTATGTCACCTGCCCCGGGTCCGCCTATTTCTCCAGGTGTCTTTATTCCGCCATATTCTCCAATGTGGGCTGGAGCTCGAGGAGTTGATGTGAATATGTTAGGGGTTCCAGCTGGCCTCTCTCCCGTTCCTCAGGGCCCATCAGGCCCTAGGTTTGCTCCCAATTTGGGGACACCACCCAATCCTGCAATGTACTATAATCAATCAGGGCCTGGAAGAGGTGGGCCTGCCAACATACCTGGCCCTGGTTTTAATGTTTCAGGACCAATGGGACGAGGAACGCCACCTGATAAAGCTTCAGGGGGTTGGGTTCCTCCTAGATCAGGTGGACCTTCACATAAAGCTCCTTCAAGAGGGGAGCAAAATGATTACTCTCAGAATTTTGTTGACACTGGAATGCGACCTCAGAATTTTATTCGGGAGCTCGAGCTCACCAATGTTGTGGAGGATTATCCCAAGCTTAGGGAGCTTATACAGAAGAAGGATGAGATTGTGTCTAAAGCTGCTTCTCCTCCTATGTATTATAAGTGTGATCTCCGTGAATTCGAGCTTACTCCTGAGTTCTTTGGAACTAAGTTCGATGTCATTCTTGTGGATCCTCCTTGGGAAGAATATGTTCATCGTGCTCCTGGTGTTGCTGATCATACTGAATACTGGACATTTGAGGAAATACTTAATTTGAAGATTGAGGTACTAAGACTAGCGCTTGTTTATAGATTTGAACCTGTCAATTTTCTGCCGGGGTTGTTAATTGCTTAAAGTTATGGAAATAGACAATAGTAGGCGTTAGTGTTTACTTTAAGGAAGGACCCAAACCCTGAGGGATGGAAGATAGTGCCGTCCCACTTCTGCTTTCATGCATAAATATGGTTTTGGCTGAAACAGGGAAGAAGAAAATGTTTGCAAGGGACTATGTTAATGAGATTATGCTTGATTTCTTTAGATTCTGGGTTTATCATAAATGAAATATTTTCTTGGTTGGGAATATCTTGTTGAACTGTATATCGAATTTCCTTGATTATATAATGAAACATCCCAAACAATGTGGGGAAATGCTCAGTTCTATTTTTTGACTTTTGGAAATGAATTGTCTTTTCATGTTCATAGGCAATTGCTGATACCCCGTCATTTATTTTCCTCTGGGTGGGAGATGGAGTGGGTTTGGAGCAAGGCCGTCAATGTTTGAAGAAGGTACGGATCAAGCCTGACGCTTCCTTTTAGGTGTTTATTAAATTGGTATATTTAGGTTTTGGTGCTCAATGGTTAATTTGATTTATTGTTTGTAACAGTGGGGATTTCGAAGATGTGAGGATATCTGTTGGGTCAAGACGAATAAAACTAATGCAACTCCGGGGTTACGACATGATTCTCACACATTGTTTCAGCACTCTAAAGTGGGTTTTCTCCTTAGATTCTATGCCTGTTCCGCCACTTTGTCTTAGTTTTCCTTATGTGTCATTTTCTACTGTATGCCCCTTGAATGTCTTCATCTGCTAATATGCTGTTGCTTGTCATTGTGATGAAGGAACATTGCTTGATGGGCATTAAAGGAACAGTTCGCCGCAGTACTGACGGTCACATAATTCATGCAAACATAGATACCGATGTAATAATTGCTGAGGAACCCCCTTATGGTCAGTAATTCATACTGGGAGCTTGCTATTTATATCTATTCCTAGCATACTCAGTGAAATACAAATTTTGAACTCATTAGTGGCTGGTCTACTCCCTTCAATTTTGTGCTAGGCTGCTTAAACACGATGTAGCATATAAGTAGTATTTTGCATTTTCAACTGGTACATGTCTCTCCTCTGGTACAGTCCAGTACTTCTTAGCGTTGGAAGTCTAGAACTAGTCAAATCTATAGTTCACCTGGTTCAACTGGTTAAACTGGTGAACGAGTCACCTCCTTGTGACTGCATCTTGGGTTTTTGCAAAAGATTATTAGTGGCATGGGTGGCAGAAGAGTAATCGACCCCCTGCCATTTTAGTTCTGACACACATGCTCAGCAAACTGAGCTGCTTTTTTCTTTAGATGTAAACAGGCAGTTAGATTATCAAAGGTGATTTTCTTTACTCTTTTCCAAAAGCATAATGCAATTACTCTGTGAAGGAAATACATGATCTCAAGGCTCCTCCCAGATGCCCCTGCCTGCCACCTTGATCGGCAAAGTTTGAGTCAGCTAGTGTATTATTTAAGTGATTTAATCAATGGGCTGGACCTTTCCGGCAAATCTTCTACTTTGGAGCCAAACTTTTAACATGAAAGAATGAGGGGTTTCCTCAAGCAGTTTGGACTTTCTGACAAAATGTACCATTCTGCCAAAGCACAATTGAAAATTGATTTTTGGTTTCACATAGTGCCCACCCTTCTAAAGAAAAAATCGGAAAATCGAAGAGTAGATGCAAAGCTGCATTGAAGTGTTAGCAAACTCATTACCGGTCTTCATAATGCACCATCAGTCTACCATAACCTTCTGAAGCATACAATTAAGGAAAGCATCTTACTTTCTGTATTCATTTCCGTAGAAGTCACAAATGGACTCTCCAATCAAAGCTTTGCAATGGGTCTTTGAGCAGCTGGTTTTCCTTGTCTCAGCAGTTCTTTTACTGGCTGCTTGTGTGTCAACATCATTTCCTGTCACATCAGGGGGTTCTGATGTTTGTACGTTTCTTAATTTAATGGAGATGCAGGTTCAACCCAGAAGCCTGAAGATATGTACCGCATAATCGAGCACTTCGCTCTTGGCCGCAGGAGGCTGGAACTGTTTGGTGAAGACCATAATATTCGAACTGGTTGGTTGACAGTGGGCAAGGAACTATCCTCTTCAAACTTTAATGCTGAGGTACAGTATTTGGTTTGCTGAATTTGTTTTACAAATGTTGCCATCTTCTTTGAAGAAGCTTGCCACTTTGTCATCAGCTTCTTGATCTGCCTAGTAAGCCTGGCCTTGGTCTAACAGGATAATAGTGCCACTGAATGACGATATAAATTTACTCAGAGTAGACAGAAATTAGCCTAGATTTTGATGGACAAGAAGTGAACAATAAACTCGATGATATTTGAAATTGACTGTGCAAGAATAGTTAAAGACTATTAACATGTTCTTCCGAACAATTTATTTATGTCTAAAGTTGGTGCTTGTGCCTTCTTTTGATGAATAACATGACATTCCAACCGGATCTTAAACTGTGCTCTCATGCTGGGCTTTTTGCTATGTTGGTCATATGATCAGTTCAGTTGTCTGTTGTATTCTTAACTTTTCTTCTGGAAGTTGCTCGGAATCCCAAAGCTTTTCTAGTTCTTTTTTGCCAGTGTACCGATCATGCTTGTATGTCCACTTGCTTTCTGATGGTCCGTGAATTTCTTTCCTATTTTTCTTTTGTTTACCTTTCAGAACGGTTTTCAACCTCACAAAAAAAATCTGCTACTTTACCAAACATTAGACAAACCCAGTCATTGCACCTCACTGCCCACCTCATTGAAATGACTAAATCCTTGCCATGATATGGAACCTAAAAACTATGAATTTGTATTTTGATACTTTCTGCTAGCTTAACTCTTCGAGTGACGATTGAAAATTGGATGTTGATGCTTTTCAGGCATACATTAAGAACTTTGCGGACAAGGACGGGAAGGTATGGCAAGGTGGGGGAGGGCGAAACCCACCCCCGGATGCTCCTCATCTCGTGGTGACCACTCCCGAAATAGAGAGTCTCCGACCCAAATCTCCGATGAAGAATCAGCAGCAGATGCAGCAAAACCAATCGGTCTCCATTTCTCTCACAGCAAACTCGTCCAACCGAAGACCCCCAGCAAATCCACCCGAAAACCCCGCAGCTCTCAACATGAGCCAAGAAGTCTCGAGCTCCAATATCCCGGCCCCTCTTCCTTGGCCTTCGCCGATGGAGGGCTTCAAGGGACCCGAGAGCGGGAACCTTCCTATGGAGGACAAGGGTTTCGACGTCTACAATTATGCTGGGCAGCCGAATGCGGAGTACTTAGATTTTGAATCTCAGAGAGCTATGAACATGTTGTAACGGAAGGTTCTGTTTTTTTGCGGTAATTGAACGTCCGATAAGATACAATTGATTCTTTCCTTTCTATGGCGCTACAAATCGAGAGGGAAAAAAGCGAGAAGCTCCTCTGCCCTTTTCGGAGCGTGGGCTCCGATTCACCTCTCGAGAAAACATTTTCCGACATCGCGACATCGCCACGGGGCGCGACTTTTGTTGTAATAATGTTGGACCGTATCAACAGCTACATAGAAGTAGTCTCAGAAGTTCTGTTCAAGCCTTCGAGATGTTGGAATTGCCTCATTGGGCGAACGTCATCAATCAGAAACGATTCAGCGGTTGAGCTGATCTCGACGCGTTCTCGCGGTCAACGGTTCGACGCCGCGAGAAAATATCAAAGCTCGAAAAATCTTTCTTTCTAATTTAATAATAGAACGAAAAAAATGAAGAAGGGGGACCGAAAAAAGTAAAAGAGGATGAAAAAATTCTGGTCCCCCTGAAGTATCCGAACGCCGCGCTCCTTTTCATGCAAAGCGAAAAAGCGGGAAAATAAGAAGAACGAAATTATAAAAGGGGTAAATGTTGCAAATAATCCTTAAATTATGACTAAATGTGCAACACAGTCTTTAAATTTTTAGTTTGTTTAATGTAGTTCATAAATTTTAGCTCAATGTGTAATATTATCTTTGAACTTTTAATTTGTTCGATATGATTCATGAACTTTTTATACATATTCAAATTAATAAAAAATTTTAATATTATCTCTAATTTTAAATTAATGGAAGGACAATATTACTTATTTTCATATAGTTTATGAACTAGTTTGAACATTATAAATTAAAAGTTCAAATATGGCATTGCACATTATATTAAATTTCAGAAATTACATTGAAAAAATTGACAATTTATAAATCACATATATCATTATCTCTTATAAAAAAGAGGGGGGGGGGAATCTTAAATAGGGACCTAAAGTGCCCTTATTTTCTTAAAAGAGGACATGAAGTAAAGTCGGTTTTAAATAAGGATTTAGTGGTCATTTAGTCTCAAAGAATGACCTTGCTTGCTGGGTTAGTGAATAGATGCATGTCCAATGCATGTTTCGATGGCCTAATTATGGTATTTTCATCCAATTTTTTTTTTATTTTTCATTTTCTATTATCTTGTTCATCGTCTTCTTTGTCCCTTGTTCATCTTCTTTTTGCATAGATCAAGAACACTAGACTTGGAGAAAGGCTAGCGAGCGCCGACTACTAGTAAGGGTCGGCAAGGGCTCGACGCCCATCACCTACAGTGAGTGAGGGCCGGGCGAGCCCTCACTGACCATAGGTGAGGGCCTACAAGCCGACCCTCGCCAAATATGGGGAGGGTTGGCCTCGCCTAGGGCCAATGAGGGCTTGACGCCCATCGCCAGTAGCAGGTGAGGGTTGTCGAGCCCTTGCTAGTCACAGGGGAGGGTGGCCATCCAAATCGAGGCCCTTCAGGGAGGTGCTCGAGGGCCAAGGGGTAGCTGGAGAAGTCGTCGATCTGAGAGCGATGGTGGAAGGAAGGGACGAAGAAGGAGACTCCGACGTCCCAGTCTTAGTCCTAGTAGAAGACGAGGTTGTCGATGGAGCGACAGGCGAAGGCAAGGGATGTTGCCCCTTGTGGCCATCAACAAGGTCACCCTTCATCGGCCTTGGCTCGCTTGCGGCCGGCGAGGGCTCACCCACCTCATCATTCACTGATAAAGGCCAGCGAGGGCTTGCAAGCCCTTGCCTGTAAGCTAGCGAGGACTTGACGACCCTCATTGGCCATGGCCTGCAAGCCCTTGCCTATGGCTAGCGAGAGCTCGACGACCCTCACCCACTGCTGACAATGGGTGTCGAGCCCTCACTGGCCCTTACTAGCGACTGGCGCTTGCCGACCTTTCCCAATTTTGATATTCTTGATCTAGGCAAGAAGAGGCTGAACAGGGGACGAAGAAGATGATGAATAGCACAACCATTAACTCGGAAAAAAAAAAAAAAAAACAAAGACAATCGAAAATGAAAAAAGAATTTTTTTGGACAAAAATACCCATGATCGGGCCACCGGGATATACATCTATTCATCGATTGGCGAGTAAGATTCTTATTTGAGACATATTTCATTTCAGGTCATCTTTTAAGAAAAAGAAAGACATTTGGGTCTTTATTTAGGATTTTTCCAAGATAAAAAAAAAAAAAAAAAAAAGGAAAAAGGAGAAGAGGGAAATAAAAAGGCGAAAAATCAAAAAGAGAAAAAGGGCCACACGGGAGCCACCGGGCAAAACATCGTTCGCTGTCCTTCTCCCCACCCTCTCTTCTCCCCAAGTCGTGTTTTCCTTTCCTTCCCTTTTCGATTTTGGATCGTACCTTTTTTGCGCGCAATGCGAGCCCGGCGGAGCAGCGTCGACGAGATGGGAGCGACCGAGAGATGACGGCGGCGGCGACGGCGACGGAGACGAGGAGCGCGGCAGCGGCGGCGGTGGTGTTAGCTTCGTCGATCGATTCGGCATTTTCCGACTTCTTCCTTTTTTGATTTTTGTTCATCGATTCGTGCCTCGAAAGCCCGGGAAACCCTAGATCTTCGAGAGCCTTCGACTCCGGCGTCCGGCTTCGCTTCGCCGGTTTCACTTGCGGTTGTTTCCTTCGTTCGCCCGTCGCGCGTGCGCGGTCGGCGGGGGTCGGCGCTTTGATTGCGCGGTCGCTTCCGGCGTGGATTTTGGGGGGCCGGAGTTAGGGTTTTTGGGATCGGTGCTGTCTCGGGGCGTGGCGGCGATGGAGCCTCGCGTGGGGAACAAGTTCCGGCTGGGCAGGAAGATCGGCGGTGGCTCCTTCGGAGAGATCTACCTCGGTCCGTCGTTGACTTGATTTTGCCGATCAACTTCTCTCTCTCTCTCTCTCTCTCTTTTGCCTTTGTATTTCTTGGGGTTTTGGCTGTACTTGGCTGATGTTGGATGGTTGTGCAGGGACCAATATACAGACAAATGAAGAGGTCGCCATTAAGCTTGTGAGTGGCCTTTATAGTCTTCTTCTTCGTGCTTGTTTTGATGAATTTGTTTGGAGAGACCTTACAGCATAGTTTGATTGATTTGGAATGCATCAGAGCATGTTGTATAGCTATTTGTAGTCATATAACCAGTTTTGGAGGAGGAAATTGTTCTATTGGATCTAACTTTTATGGATGGGGAAGGTGGTGCTTCTTATCTTGTCTCTGGTGGAGCTAGAATTTGCATTTGTGCTCTCTTTCTCTCTGGTATGCATGCTGATAGAGTGATTACTATAATGGGTTGCTGGTCTGGTGATTTTCAGGAGAACATCAAAACAAAGCATCCTCAATTGCTATATGAATCGAAATTGTATCGGATCCTGCAAGGAGGAAGTAATGTTCCTTCTCCATGGCTTTGAATTTTGTACTTGCTCTGTCAATGCTGTTACGTTAACTATTCGTTTTGTATCTTTGCAGCTGGGATTCTGAATGTAAGATGGTTTGGCGTCGAGGGAGAATACAATGTACTTGTGATGGATTTGCTCGGACCCAGCCTTGAAGATTTGTTTAACTTCTGTAGTAGGAAACTTTCCTTGAAGACTGTTTTGATGCTTGCAGATCAAATGGTTTGATTCGTTTACTTGCGATATTTTCATGGTTATAATTGTAGTGTCTTTGATCCCTGCTGACGCTTATGTTTTTATTAGATTAACCGTGTCGAGTTTGTTCACTCGAAGTCATTTTTGCATAGAGATATCAAGCCAGATAATTTTGTGATGGGCTTGGGAAGAAGAGCCAATCAGGTTTTTTTATGGCTTTGACATATTGGATTTACTTTGTGATTTCTTTTTGGACCTAATAAGATGTAATGTGGTTCTCTCCGTACCTGTCCTCAGGTTTACATTATCGACTTTGGTCTGGCCAAGAAATACAGAGATAGCTCAACTCATCAACACATTCCTTACAGGTGAGTTAAGCTTTTGAAGTAATTCTCTTTTTTGTTGGTTACTTACATTCTTGTTTTAGTATTCGTACTTTTCTTCTTGCCATTGGCATTGGGTTATGTATCAGTATGATTATCGAAATGAAGGTCATGTGTCAATCCTTGTCTGAGTTTATAAAGATGATGTTACTTGCAGTCATGTTGAGCTTAACCCTGCATTGTTGAGGCAGTATTATTGTGATGATTGCATTCATTATCTTTTTCGAACCGAGATATTTTGTTAGTTAGTGAAAATCTGTTCTGGTACACAAGGATAATACAAGATCAATGAACAAAAATAACAAAAAAACTATGAAAAACTTGTCACACCACCCAATCTTTATGAGGGTGTAGAGTGCGGAGCGTCAAATAAATTTAAACTGGAAAGTGAGTTGCTTATTCCATTTGTGAAGTCAATTATGGCCTTCTCCAACTCTCTCTGTCCTCCAGTTAACTGGTGGAGGCTACAGCAGCAGTTTTTATGTTTTAGAGTGGCCACTCAAGAACATATGGACTGTGGAGTCTGGAGTCTGTTGCCATTGTTGTCACCTCAAAGAAATCAACTGTTTTATTTGCTCTGATTTCAACTTTTTGATATATTGGTGTTTGTCTTAACAAATTCTACCATTCGAGGCTTTGGTTATCATGGTAAGCAGTTGCTTATTGTGTTTGTTGATTGAACATTCAGGGAAAACAAGAATTTGACTGGAACTGCAAGATATGCGAGCATGAACACTCATCTTGGCATTGGTGGGGTGACTTATTCTGTTTTTGGTGTTGTTTTCTTGTTTGTTTTGTTTCCTTTCATTACTGATTTTTTCCCTTCTTTTGTTGGTCTATATAGAGCAAAGTCGGAGGGATGATCTAGAGTCTCTTGGTTATGTTCTTATGTATTTCCTAAGAGGAAGGTGACTGTCGCTGTCTATATCATATATCATAGATTAGGTGATAGGTTTCAGTTTGTTTCAGTAATTAGAGCTGCTACTTCCTTTGCAGTCTCCCTTGGCAGGGATTGAAAGCGGGAACCAAGAAACAAAAGTATGAGAAGATTAGTGAGAAAAAGGTTTCTACGTCAATCGAGGTATGTTGTCTCTTTGTGAGCATATGAGGTCATTTTTGGCTTTATGGACTCATGGATGTTGATGCTTTACAGGCTCTGTGTCGTGGTTATCCGACAGAATTTGCATCTTATTTTCATTATTGCCGTTCACTGCGATTTGATGATAAGCCAGATTATTCTTACTTAAAGAGACTATTTCGTGACCTCTTCATACGTGAAGGTTTTGTATACATTTCTACCAATGAATTCTCAGAATATTTTATGTATTTACTGCCAATGTAGATCATTTCATTATCTGTAAGTGAGCCACAGCATAAATTCCGCATTCTCATTCTGCAAGTTGATTGCCTATCCAGGTTTCCAGTTTGATTATGTGTTTGATTGGACCATACTGAAATACCAGCAATCTCAAATGGCAACACCCCCATCTCGTGCACTGGTGAGTTCCATTTATGATCTGCTCAGGAAAGTGGAAAAAATGGAGAAAATGCAAGTTTGAGTGAGACTTTCGAAGTTTTTGTGGGAAGGAAAGGAGAATATATATGATGTGATGTATTTTCGTTCCCATTTTCTTTACTGTTGGCTCCTTTACTTTAGCTAAAAATGATTAGTCCTTTTTTCTACTGTCAGGGTCTTGGTGCTGGACCTAGTTCTGGGATTCCCCCTGTTGCTGGCCATGTGGATAAGCAGTCAGGTAGGAGCTAAATTTTGAATGTCCAAATGTCCTAATTGTCAGTGCTTGCTACCTGTTGACTTTTCCCTGGTATACTTTCCCAATTAATATGCATTAAGATTGGAATTTTCCAGGTGGAGAAGACGGTCGTCCAGTCAGTTTATCATTGATGGATCCTTCTAGAAGAAGGCTATCTGGGGCAACTGCAACTGCTGGAAGTTTCTCAAAGCAGAAGAGTCCAGTTACAAATGATGGTGCCATTTCCAAGGAAGCAATGGTAATTCTTTTGTCTTACCTTGATGTTGCTCTGTGTTATACTAAATGTATAGTATGAAAAATATATTTATGCTAAGTTTTGTTGAAAGATAGTCCAAGAGCCTCTCGGATGTTCTATTATATTTGCTTAACAACTGATGGTACAATTTCTGAGGAACAGTGGTAAACAGCTGGTAACACTATTTGGAATTATAGTGGAAGGATAGAATTACTAGGCAAATTATTGGAAAGGAAAGCTATCTTCAATTCTTCAGAATGGAAGGGAAAAAGGCGCTAATTTTTGGAGTGGAAAAACCCTTCCTGGGTCAACATATTTTGCTCTTTTCATTTTTGGAGTATTGGGGAGAAAGACGTATATTTTCATGGTCTTTCTGAATGTGTCTTTAATGGTCACTCAGAAAGGCAAAATTGTGCAGGATTATTAGTGAATTAATGTCATTTTCCTTCCTTTTAGACCAGCAAAAGAAATCATTGTTTCTTTTCCTACATTCAACTCCAGTTCTGCCTTTCTTTTCTGCCCTTTCTGACCAAACATACCAATAAATTAGTTTATTTATAAACAGAGGTTCCTGTCTGAAGCACTGGTAATTACTCGTCTTTTGGATGAGTTGGGAATCTTCACGTATTGAAGAGAAACAAGCATATTTTCGAGTATGTGTGTAGGAGCAGTTTGGGTGGGGTCAGATTAAGTTGGTGAAGTTGCTTCATTATACTGATCTTCATATGGACCCTCAGTTGAGGATGGAGAACCACCTGTGGTTTCAGTGAATTGTTGCTACGGTGTCGAGCATTGTTATCAGATGGTGTGTAATATTACCCATCATTGTATCATTGCTAGGGTGTCAAACATCTATATTGGATTGCTACTTACCTTATGTGAGTATTTGTTATTTGAATGTATGGGGTTGCGAAGGGCATGGTTTTCAGCAGAAAGCACTGGGACTTTCGTTGTTCGTTTTGCTGTTAGTTTCATAATAATTTACATTTTAATTTGGTGAAGCATGGGAAAATGGTGATTTTTCAAGACATTTTTGGCAGACACTTAGGCAGAACGACTCTGGTTGTAGAACTATCCTAGTAAAATGTTTGGGTGGACTCAAGAACGCAGAAGCAAATTTGAATTAGTTAAAAGCTGATCTTGTGAGCACACTGTATTTTTGTGACTTCGTCCATTGTAACTTTTACTTAATGATCAATTGAGTGTTTCATGTTTTTTAGTTGGTGTAACTATTTTGAAAAGCATTATATCACCTCTTAAATATACATGAAAAACGTTTATGTGGTGGTATAGATAATAGTCCACATTTCTTTGTTCACATAGCTCACAATGTGTCTTTGGAATGCATAGATATCAAGTTCAGCATTTTTGGGGCGTTCAGGCGGATCGTCAAGGCGGGCGGCAATTTCCAGCAGCCGTGAAGCGTTTATGGGTGGTGAGTCTGATTCCCATCGTGCTCGCACGACAGAAGCCAGTCCCGGAGCAGTCCGCAAGATTTCAAGTGGCCAAAGAAGTTCGCCAGTCGGTTCATCGGACCCTAGGCAATCATCCTCTGGGAGAAATGCGGTGCACCTTAAGAATTACGAAAACGCCCTAAAGGGCATTGAGAGGCTCCACTTTGACAGTGACGAGAGGGTTCATTTTTAATGGCCAGCTTCGCCGATCGTTGTAAATCAAGAACCCTTCCATGCAGACTTTGTGGTAGAATAGGCTACTCTGTGGGGGAATTGACCAAGTTAAGCATCCAACTCCAGGTATCTAATGGTATGCTTTGCTGAGCTGCTATCTATATTGCTGGAATCTTAAATCCCCGGATTCAACGAGCGGAATCATGTGCAACGCGATGCATCGTCTCTGGGAGTTGGACATCCTTGGCCCCTTTTCTCTTTTTAACCTTTTTAGTCCTTTTCCTTGTGACTTCCTCCGGCAATCGGTGTCTCTGTGTGCTTCCTTTTTAAGTTCTACTTTAGCAGTATAACACGAATATTGATTTTCAGAATTTTCTTTTGGCCCTGTAAATTGGCCCTTGTATTTGTTTATTGAATCATACTCCAGTACACAATCCCAACAGTCGCTGAATGTTCCATTCATTTCAATTTAGCTCGATTAAAGGACTTCCAAATCGACATGTTTGATTGTTCGTACAACTGGATTGTGGCAAAGATGTGCGAAACGTTATATTATGGACGTCCAAAATGTTACGCTAAAATGTGGATTGTCGGGCCATCAGTCAATCGAGACGGTGCGTGCTGTGCAAATGCTGATGGGAGTTCGTTTCTTCGATCGTGGAGTCGGTGGTGATGGTGAAGTAGATTCGAACATGAGTCGGGTTTAAATGATTGCTCGTAGAGAAACCTCAATGAAAAAGATGACACGGGAGAAGAAAAGATATATTCCTCGAGAGATCGGACCTGCAGGCGAGAGGTCAGTTTCGAAGTGTTTTCACTGGTTCTTCCGCACGTTGGAATCACGAAAGTGGAAGGTAAATTGAGAAGTCGACGAAAAATCTCGCTAGAAAATTACAGAGCTGAACACAGATGAGAAGCGCCATAACCAAGACAAGATGATGCGATACTGAATCAGCGCCCATTCTCTGCTTATTAGTGATTACGACAGTCGGCTTGTTGCTTCCGACTGTGGCACTAGTCATCGTGCTTAAAGAAACTGCTTTTCCCCCCCTTTCTTTACAAGTAACCCGCGACTTGTGATGAATACATACAGAGTGAAGATACAGCGGGGAAACTGAAATCGTAGTCTGGGACTGACCAGCTCCATTTTCCGGCGAGAGGAGTTGCAAGAGCTCAAGCGATTTTCCCCTTTCGGTTCATCAAGTCATGATAGTACAAGAGGAGGCACGTTGGTTGGCCGAGAATGCAGAATATGAACCAGAAGACCATATTCCCCACCTGAAATATGAATTCAGGAATATGGATTCAGGACACGACATGAAGCGGGCAAATGAGTTGACATGATAAAGGAAAACGAAGCCATACCATTGAGTTGTTGAACTTATCTTGAAGGTAATTGGTGATCAGCATCAGAGGAACCTGTCCAAAGAATATTTACCAAGCTGAAACATGCTCTAGATGAATGACTATCCGAAACCCATCCCCATATGAAAGAGATGCTACGATGTGCGTAATTCAGTTCTCTCTGCACATGTTCGATAGGTACATACAGAAATAGAATGAGGTGGGTCAAGCTCTAAATCATCTTACCTGGAACATAATGCCAATAAATGCCCAAAACTTGAATATGTGGCAAGGGACGGCGATGCACAACTGCTCAAGTCAGAATAAAAGAAATTCAGTATATCTTGCTCACGTCCTGAGAATATTCTAGTCATTAAGTATCAACCAGCAACAGACTTAGGTTGGGGAAAATTGCCACCAAACTATTACCTTACATTCGTGTTAATCACAAAACCCAAAATCAAAAGAGAAATTAGAAACACATTATTTCTTGCTTAGGTCATAAGAGCATTTTATCCATTAAGTATTCTAGACAAATAGAAAAAACCAGATACCGTATATAGTGAAATAGCTAACAAATGAAATAAACACGATGACCCCAAAAGGCCTACCTCATGGAAGATGGCAGACACTAAAAAGGCAATCAAAACAGCAACCATCTGAAATTGAAGAGAACCAAACAAGAAAAAGAGATTAGAGTCTTGGTCAAGAAATTGCAATGTATTTCAGAGACCCTAAAATTAAAGCGGCAGAAGAATTCACACCCACCGATTGAAAAGAAAGAAGAGTTGGAAAATACATGAACATACTGCCATATGCATATTATCAACCACTTCTAGCCGTAGAGCACTTTGACAGACAAATTGCTTATCAAGAAAAACTAAAGAGATAAGAGCCTACAACCCGTATACTCACTAAATCCGGATAAACAAAGACCAACAGGATAGATTGGCCACCTGATGGGTCTGGTTTTCACTGTCTTATGAGTTCATTGTAGCATTCATATTGAGAATGTGAAGATCACCCAATTAGGAGAGTGATCTCTGAACAGAGAGGATCATCCATATAAGAAATCTTGACAAATATGATAAATAATTTTGCAGACAATTCTTGAACAACGTGATGCAGAGATAATTGAATCTTGGAAATTGGAATCCCCGAGGGAATCAAACATGCGCTAGAGCGGCAAGGTAATTTAAGATTATTATGTCTCCAAGAAAGCCTGTCGAATAGTTGAAATTTTATGCTCTTTGTTGCAGAGACTAATATATAACTGATATTTAAGAAGTACTAAGGTAAAGAAAGAACAATTCTTTTTCGTCAAATATCCCAAAGTAATGCAGCTTCAGATGCTTCAGTTTTTTATTCTAGTATTCAGCAAAAGGTCAAGCCTATGTGTCAGGCATTGAAGGTCAACTTACTCCACTAGTATCAATAGGTGGTGTAGGAGAAGTACACTGCCTGGACATAACACTGAAGTATGCAAACATTATAAAGCAAAGAGAGGGATCAACTACCTTTGGTATCCCATTTCTCAAACAAGGAAAATATATGTGGCGAATCATCCATTTGTGAACAGGCTGCAACAAAAGAGAAATTCAATAACTAACAATCTTCATACGTCAAGTTCTTCAAAAAGATTAGAGGCTTTATTGTGCAATCAGGGAGTATGTGAGCAGCATTTCCTTTTCTTCTTTTGGATGAGTGTAATTTTACAATCTAGAGCAACAAAGTTTCAGAAATAGGAATAGGAGAAAATAATAATAATTTTGCACAAAAAGTATTGGCTGACAAATATAAGGATCATACTTTTTATTGCTGATGACCTGAAGCTAAATCTTGTTCCATGATACGGAAGTCAAGAAAAATTAGACACATGTTGACAAGCAGAAAACTAGGCAGCAGGCTCCTTCCACTCTTTTCTTGTATATTTTACCACCTTGTTAAATTGCTATTTGACCACAAGTTTAAAGGTGCCAAGCACACAAAACTACCATCTCATTTTGAGATGAGACAAGAAGAAGATTTGTGCACCATGACTGTTGTAACCTGAACTTCCTCAGTTCAGTCAACAAATAAAGGTTTTCCAAGTAATGGGAAGTTTCTATTCCCCTATAAAGCTCATGGAGAGTTTTGCACGAGATCTTGTAAGAAATCCAAGCAAAGGCCTCATTGAACTAAAACCATGCGTCGCTAATATTATTGCAGGTGGTGATAAATTACACATTAAAGATTTTATATTTCGAGAAAGAAATAGGAAATGGCCACAGCATTCGAGCCAAAAACATGACCAGTTTTGCATGAGACAAATACAAGCAGAGGAACATACCATATTCCACAGTCTCCAGTACTGATAATATCCCCAAGTTCAAGAGCATGGAAGGACCACAAATGACAAATAATTGAAATCAGCAAGGCACCAATAAAAATCCAAGAAACCTAAATATAGTACTGTGACATTACCTCATCCACTGTTTTTGCATTCCACCAGTCTTTATAGAATTCACGGTCACCAAAACGAAGAAGTTCTGCAAGTATATTTAACCTGGAGAAACCCTTAGATATGTCTTGAAATCCTTTAGTACAATAATCAAAGAAATGAGAAAATCCTAAAACTATTGTGCATAAAAGTTCTTTTCTTTTTCGCCAGCATGTACAAAGAGTTCATACTACACCCATGAGAGACAAGCTCCACATGTTTCAAAAAGATTTGGAGACAAACTTTTGCTTCTAATTTATTTGATGGATCTTGGAAATGGAAAAGCTTCTTTGAGGAATGAAGATAATACCAGAGGTGGAAGAAACAGTAGAACATGCAGAGCCACACGTATAGATTTGGAACTGAAAGCTTCAAAATCCTCTCAATGGCATATAAAAGGTTTCCTTTCAAAGGGTGTTGTGAGTTCTGGACAATAGGATTAATATACTGCAAAAATTGCCAGCAAGAACAGGTCAGATCTGCAAATAAATGGACTACTCATCAAATGATATAGGAGCTCACCTGTTCAATGATAAACCCCATGACTCCTGTGAATATTACTAACTTGACAACTTGGCGAGCCACCCAAGCTTTTCGGACGCATGAAGTGCGAGGATAGCTGAGCTGCATGAGGTGCATCATCATTAGTAGAGTGCTTTCCAACCTCATCATTTATGTAAGAGTTCTACCTATGTATTTGTGCCACAAAGAAAGAGGACACAACATGACCAATACAAGAGCTCTTAAAGACTACCATATAGCATTACCGAAAAAAAAAAAGTAAGTGCCAACACAATCCCAATACAAAGCTAAATGGACATGAACGAATGATGAAATATTTGGGCTCCACCAATTAGTTACAGTGAGCAATAAAAAGCATACTTCTGCAATGGAAAGCCATACACCAACCATATTTGACAGCTAAACCATCATCAGAGAAGGCAGCAGAAGAAATAGATGAAAACAAGACCTTTCCATCTCAACATTGGTATAAAGAACGGCTAGATTTCTCTTGCGCCTCTTTCATGCTTTTCTTTCTATGTTTTCCCAGTATTGCATAAGACATATAAAACCCATTACCAAATTGAAAAACAAGAAAATGTTATCCGGTGAGAAAATTAAAGAGAAACCTTGCCAGCGGCCACATTTTGCTCTTAAGAAGTGCAGGGCTATGGCATCTAGAAACTCAACAATACTTGAAGCTGTGCGCACAGGCCTGAGAGTTAAGATAGGTCTCAGTATCAGAAGAGGGCCTGCTATGGCACCTCACCTATAAGGGAAGGACTAAGAACCAGCCAAGGACCACTCAGCACCCTATAATCAGCTTTCCACCCAAAAACTACTTCACAAAATCAATTGAGAAACCCCTGAGTGTCATTAAAATAGGGGAAACACACCATATATATATATATATATATATATATATATATATATATATATATATATATATATATATATATATATATATATCGGTTAGCCAATCTGCAATTGACTGTGTTACCAGTACATTCTAGACAAGCAATTCATGACAATAAAATGCTCTACAGAGAGAAAACAAACACTCAATGTTCCATTACCTGGTAACACAATGTAGGAGCGACCATGAAGTAGACCAACTTCTTGAAGCTAACATCGTACAAGTACTCCAAATTCAAAGAATTAGGAACAATGTCACCCTGGCATAAAAAAGAGCATCATTGACAATTAGCAGAGGCTTTGTGAAAGATGCACTTGTCAATCGACAGATTGACATAACAACAAAAGAAGAAGAGCACCACAGAGATAAAATGGCATCTTGAGTGAATGCTGACACAAAATATTATAAAGCAGCTTCTCAACATGGTAGCAGATTTGGTAAGTACAAGTTCTATCAAATTTAGGTCAAGTTTATTCACACGAATCTGTTTTACAGAAAGTAGTAGTAACTTCGTATGATAAACTGTCACCTTCTCAGCTGACTTGGCAAGAGACCGCATGTCATAGCTTGTGTGAGCATATGATACCAATTTTAGCCACACAATGCAGGCAAAAAGCATCAGCGTGACGCCTGATAGAACAGCGGAATCACATCTGCACAAATTAAAGTCACTTTGACATCAGGCTCCTCATGTTATACCAGACCTGAAGGGATGCTGCCAAATTGTTGATCTACCCTGATGTTATGCTGATGAAACGATGCCAATGCGAGCACCTTGATTGTTGAAGCACTGGGATACTCCTACCAACAACCTTTTCTAATAGAATATAAAAACGACTTCTCTAGTGCTAACTAATTTTAACCTCCTTAGAGATGTCAACTTCAAAGAGATACAAGCTATTAGACATGTCTGAATAAATTTAGAGGAAGCATCAATTCTGTAAAGGTGCTTTCCCAGTTTCAGCTGCATTAACAAAAGAAGAAAATAATAGCAAAAGAGAGAGGGGTTCCTGACATCCAGTGAAAATTGATATCAATTTGGAACATGGATGGTGACAAATCCAGTTCAAAGGAAAATTAAGAAACCTAGCTCAATGTTCATACTACCAAACTTGCAGGCTAGAGCACACTAGAAGGAACTTAATAAGGATGCAAAACCCACCTGAGGATCACAAGAACTGGATAAAGAACGGAGGCTGTTGTAATAATAATGTGGAGACAGACAATAACCTGCAAGCATAAGCCAGAGTCAAAGATGAGACAAATGTCCTGTACTTTGCTTTCCTGGATTTAGCCCCAGAAGCAACCTGAGGTACTGTTGTGCCAAGCATCAGAAGGACAAATACAGGCTAATAAAGCTAATCTCTGATAAATATCTAACATTCAAACTTCTATGAAAATAGTTTCAACTTAAAAAATCTAGATAAGAACGGACAGGTGGAAACAAAAGCTTAGGAACTAACAGGTTAAAGTGACCATGGCTATAAGAATAAGCACTGCTCAAAGTGGCCTCTTGAAATAATTGCTAATACTTTTTACGATTGCTTTGAATGCTAGTAAAATCACCCAGAAATCAGATCTATAAATGGACAAGGGGCACTGAGCCTAGCATTTTTACTTCTTCAACATAAAAACTAGATCTTGCACGACTCAAGAATACCCTTTGCCTTTTTGAAGTCCCTACTCTTATTCTGATCAGTCTGCCAAGTGCTAAATGAGACACAATTTACTAGCAAATACAAGCCCGTCATTTCAACACTATATGTTCACATCAAGAAAGGAAGGGGTTTGTCTGCTGGAGATTTATGTACATTTCTGAAGTTTCAAGATGTTGATTTTAAGTTGCTTCCAATCTGTATCCTAAGTAGTTATTCTTTCCTTAAAACAGCATAGCAACTTGACCTGACGAACAGAATATTTGTCAAATGGTGTTATTAACTTACTGGCTCTGGAAGATACTTATGTTGTGCCAACTTCTCCACAAGAAAAGCAGAAAGGGGGAAAATCGGTAGTGAGAGGCTGTAGAAGAGCAGAATAAGGAGCTAATCAGTTCATAGGAATTTTAAGGTCAAGTCTTTAGCATTAATAGAAAAAAGCAGCAGCCAGCACATATTACCAACACATGAGAAGTGGCCAATCTCGTAATGATCCTGAACTAAACCAGAAACCTGATTTAATTAACCATCCATACTGCAAAAGAAATTAAAAAGTAAACATCCAAAATTTGGGTCCTGATAGAAAAGCCTTGAGGATCAAAAGAAAAGGGATGAGCATCGGGGAAACTCAGCATGAGCTAAAAGAATCGAACAAGTATATTCATCTGCTTTTTTGGGCTAATTGTAACAGCTAAAAGACAAAAAGATTCAATTGATTGCATGAGTCGAACCTTCATTAGGTTCTCAATGATAAGTCTGCTGTTAACCGCAACAAGCACTACTATACAGAGGTTGAAGAGACCTGCATGGCTCTGTCATAGAAAAAGGAAGTTGATATTAGTCGTGCACATTCTAAGTTCAGGCTATACATATCGCTAAAAGCTCTACCGACAGCATGACGCATCATGACCAATTGGATTTAAAATCTCAAATAGTTTCTATATTTATGACTGGATAACTGATGTAGAAACCATTACTCTGTTGAAAATAGAACCACGCTTATGCATTCTAGCAGGTAAATTACAGTGCAGCGTCTCCAGACCCAACTGGAAGTGAAAAAAAATATTTGCATATGAGCTGACTTAGAAGTCAAATGCAAACAGGGACCTCCCCTGAATCGTGGACAGTGGGAACACAGAGAAGCGGAATGAAACCATTTCCTCAACCTTCACACCTCGACCGGAAAAGAGAAAAAAATAGAAGAATTACAGAATGGTGTCAGCATTGCAAATTACAGCTCGCAGGAGAAACGGCCTATCTCCCACTAAAAAGAACTGATAGCAAGCAAGTGTCAACATGAGACACCGATAATCGATACTTGCAAACAGTTCTCATCAACAGAATCTCTCCAAGCTCTAACGAAGAACTTCGAATGATACCCGATCTAGCAACAATTCAGATTTCCATAGTAGCAAAACTTAATCTAGAAATTTGAGTTACAGAGAGCTGCCAAATCCTACAAGTAAACTAAAATTCAGAAGCAAAGCCACTTCCCGATGCTTCTGCACAGGCACTCACGACGTAAAATGACAAGCGCATCTGCAGTCAACCCATTCCAACTGAATTACTAAAGCACCGAGCTGCGCTGACCTGCTTGAATATATTATCGGAGCTAAGAGGACTCTCTCTCACTATCCGGTGCGCCGGAGCCGACGGCCGGTACGCGAACTTCGCCACCGCATCCCGCCCTCCGCCTTCCCCTGTCCCGGCCTTCTCGTTGCTCGCGGAATTCGCCGACTCCGCCGGGCTTTCGACGCCGCCGCCGCCGCCGCGATCCCCGTCGTCGCAGCGAGCCGATTTGGCCGCGGAGTCGCCGCCGCGCGAATCCTCGGCCGCGGCCGCGTCCTCGGCGCCGGGCGCGGCCGGCTCCGATCCTCCGCCGGAGCGTCGCCTGCGGAGGGAGAGGCTCGGATCCGCGGCGGCGACGGTCTCGACGGTGCCGACGGTCTCGACAGTGCCGACGCTCTCGAGCGAGTCCATAATCGCCATTGAAGCGGCGGGGAGGGGGGGCGATTACGGCGGCAGCCGCGGGATGGTGCGGGCACGCGGGGAAGCTTCGAGAGATATGGCGGTGCGCGTTGTCGTTGCTGTATGTGCTAGAGAGAGAAAGAGTCCATGCAGAGGAGAGAGAGAGAGAGAAAGTGGCGAGGAATGTGTGGGGAAGCGAGGCGGTGGTCTGCAATCTGGGAGGTAGAGAGAGAGAGAGAGAGAGAGATGAAGGTAGACGCCTAGTGAAGGTGGTGATGACGATGAGGTAAAGAGGTGAAGTTTTAGAGAGAGAGAGAGAGAAGGAAAGTTCTTTCCGAGACCAGGTTCATCGATGCTTGGGCCTTTTTATCCATTCGTCGGACCCCGAGATCCGCCGGCCGTCTGACCGGAAAACTCACCTGCCGTACGTCGGCCGGCGGCTCGGCCGGATATTTTTTTTTTTATTGATTAATTATTCCAACCGATACAAATGATTGTTCTCTTTTCTTTTTTCATAGTGAAAGTAAATTTCGAAAGCATTCATCCCTTGCAAAAACAATCCAAGCAAGATGTAATCCTTCCCCTTGCGTCGCCACAGCGTGTCGCCTAGGATCGAGCGATAAAGACACTGTGAAATGAAAAAATCACATGGTGCAACTAATTGCGTACGTTTGGGTACATGCATCGCAAATCCCGATCTGAACAGGGAAATGCTCTATGAGAATGAGTAAATTGCGCACGATTAGGTGCGTGTCCAATGCATGCAATGACGCAAGGTGTAGCCAATTGTGTTGGTTCGGGTATATGCATTGCAAATTCTAATCTGAACCGCAAAATGTTATATGATAATGAGTAAATTGAGCATGGTAGGTGCGTGTCCCTTGCATGCAATGACACATGGGGCAGTCACTTCGTCGGTTCGAGTATATGTATCATGAATTTCGATCAGAACCATGAAATGCTCTATGAGAATGAGTAAATTGCACACATTTAGGTGCATGTATGCGTGCATTTAGGTGTGTGTACAATGTATGAAATGATTTTCTTAGCAGTGAAATTAGCTGCTATGACTGACTTTATGTGATTCCATTCACACAATATGAAGTGCTATTTATAGAACCTAGAGGTTTTGGACAGTTCAATGCTAGGAACAAAATGTTCAAAAGCGAATTCATCAATTTACCCCCTAATTGACCCGATCCGTCAACATCCATCGATTTGTTACTCATTACATTTTACCAATCAAATGAAGCAAATCTTGTCATATTTCATGTAGCCACTTATGTCAATTCGAGTATATGCACCGTGAATTTCAATCAGACTCGTGAAATGCTCTATGAGAACAAGTAAATTACGCGCATTTAGGTGCGTGTCCAATGTATGCAGTGATTTTCTTAGCAGTGAAATTAGCCGCTATAATAATGACTCTATGTGATTCCATTCACATAATATGAAGTGCTACTTATTGAACATAAGAGGTTTCGGACGCTATAATTGACTTTAAGTGATTCCATTCACACAATATGAAGTGATACTTATAGAACATAAGAGGTTTCAGACAGTTCCATGCTAGGAACAAAATGTTCGAAAGCGATTTCATCTATTTACTCCCGAATCGACCCGATCTGTCGACATCCATCAATTCATTATTCATTACATTTTACCAATCAAATGAAGCAGTTCTTGTCGTATTCATGCCCTTCTTCACTCTTAGAGCGATCGCGACACGCGATAGATCGCTTGCGTGTGCTTTCCCGATGGGAAAGAGAACTTACCATTCTGAGGATGGCGAAATTGTTCCACAGCGGACCGACGTGACATAACGATTTCGCAAACACGTACGTCGGCATACTTTATAAAGAAAAAGAAAGTTTCGATTTTCACGAAACCGATCATGCAATATCCCAGGGGGGAAAAAAATAAGTCATTTGAGAAAGACTCTCGAACCTTCGACTCGCCCGCGAGTTGCCCATTGGTACAAACCGAGAGATCCCGACAAGCCTAAGTAAACCGCCCTTCCTCGGAATCTCGGATGCTTGGAAACCGTCATCAACGGATCACGCCCTCATTAACAAAAAAGATTAAATCGTCCCTTTTAGAAGACCGAAAGAAACGTGGACGAGAGATCCGTGCACCCAGCTGGTAGAAATGTCAATGTAAAAGATGTTACGTCATGTCAGCCCCGAGGTCGGATTTGGAAAACGATCACAACCCGCAATGCCACGCTTGTCGATACTACTTTCCAAAACTTCATTTCGGGAAAATGAGGCCAGGGTCGTTCCCTTCGATGATCAGACACTGTGCCAATGCCCGGAAGCAAGAAATGAACCATGTTTTTGCCATTCTTGATCTCGACAAAAGCTGCTGAGTACCATCCCCATGATTAAATCATCGACCCCCTTAGGTTATAATCAGCTATTGAACAGAGGGTGGGGCCATGATGTCCTAAGGAGGCTGACCATTAAAGGCCTAAACCGAAGTTCAAGTAAATGCAGGCGTCGAACAAACAGTGGGAAGGCAATGACTTGCGGAAACTACTCAGCCCGGAGTTTCCTTCTGTGAGAAGGAAAGAGATGCGGCACATGCCTATCCTTCCTACGGGTCAAACCTCGGCTGGACGGCTCTGGACGCAACGCAATTTCTCAGATGTCGACTCCGTGAAGTACCGGGGAAGGTAGACCTGTCAGCGTCCGGCCGTTCCTGCTGGATAGAGATTGAATATGACCCATAAAAGACCAGTAAAGAGACGTGGAGTTGGAAGTTTCTGCGGCTCTCCAAAACGTGCTATAAGGACCAGAAAAAGGTCTCTTGCTTCAGCTCCAATCTGACGGTAGTCCGGCATTACAGATTGACATGTGCTTAAACATTTGACAAGGTCACAGGGGAACAGGGCAAAGCAGCCGAAAACCCGAGCAACTACAGACCTTCTCGATACAACAAAAATTCAAGCAACGCATGAACACCAAAAGCATAGGCAGAATAAGTTTTGCAGCAAGCTCAAACAAAAGACTTACTACTGCAAACGCAAGCTTTCATGTCATATCACTCAAATATCATAGTTCCAGTTTCAAAATTATGATGAAGACTGTGCCTATAAGACAAAGGGAAGTAAAAACGAAAGCATAGCACATCAAGTTACTCTTTCACAAGATGGGTTTCTCATGCTCCCTACCACTGCAACGCAAATTCCAACTACAGGAGATCTGCAACATTTGCCGGCAGCTCCTCGATGACCACATTGTAGAACCTCTGGATATCAGACAGCATCCTCTCATCGTCCCTTGTAACAAAGTTGATGGCAACACCTTTCCTTCCAAACCTTCCACCACGCCCTATGCGATGGAGATAGTTCTCAGGCTGTGTCGGCAGGTCAAAATTAATGACAAGTGAGACTTGCTGAACATCGATACCACGGGCCAAAAGATCTGTGGTGATTAGCACGCGGGATGATCCCGAGCGAAATTCACGCATGATGATGTCTCTGGTATTCTGGTCCATATCTCCATGGGTGGCTGATACAGTGTGGTCTCTGCTCCTCATTTTGTCTGTCAGCCAGTCAACTTTGCGCCTGGTGTTTACAAAGATGACACTTTGGGTAATAGCTAGAGTTTCATACAGATCACAAAGAGTCTCAAGCTTCCATTCCTCCTTGTCAACATTGACATAGAACTGCTTGATACCTTCCAGAGTGAGCTCATCACGCTTCACAAGAATCCTAACAGGTTTGTTCATAAACTTCCTTGTGATCTCAAGGGCTTCAGGTGGCATTGTGGCAGAGAATACACCAACCTGAATTTTTGATGGAAGAAGCTGGAAAATGTCGTAGATCTGAAGAACAAGATACTAATTAGAATTCTCTCAGATATGATCCAAAAAAGAAAAGCAACCAACCTCTGCATCTATATCTTTATTTTTGTAAATCAAAGTTAAGCTTGGAAGAGGGAGCATGACCAAGCACACCATGATATTCCACCTTCCAATTTCCCTTTTTTTTTACATAACAGACAGAGAATAAAAAGCTGACCAAAACAACTGCAAAACACTTGACATGCAATAATCACATCTGACCAAGTGAAACGTCACCCTGATGATCAATAATAAAATATGTACCTCTTTCAATGGGAGTTCAACGAAAAAAAATATATGGAGATCATCACAGAAAAGATTTGGTATTGCAGGCAAAAATGGTGAACAAGGAAGAGAGCTAAAGGAGGGCAAGAGAGGGAAGGGGGACAGGGTTAACACCACAATATTGCAGGCTCAAAATGCACCTGATCCTTGAAACCACGTGAAAGCATTTCATCAGCCTCATCCAGAACAAAAATCTTGATGTGATCAGGACGCAGGGATTGTCTTCGGAGCATGTCGAAAACGCGTCCAGGAGTACCAACTACAACATGAACTCCACTAGAAAGGATTCGCTGGTCTTCACGAACACTGGTTCCACCAACACAAGCATGTACTTTGACACCAAGATAGTCTCCAAGAGCTCGCATGACCTTCTCAATCTGCTGTGCAAGTTCCCTAGTGGGTGCCAGAACCAAAGCCTGGCAATCCACGAGACCATAGTCAAGTTGTTGCAAAATGCCAGAGCAGAAAGTGGCCGTTTTTCCAGTTCCTGATTGAGCCTGTTGAATAACATCTAAACCTTTGCAGAATGGTACAATTCCCCTCTGCTGAATTGCTGAGGGTTTCTCAAACCCTGCAAGGAAAATTTGAAAAAAAAAAATGTCAGCATTCCTCTAAGTATTATGTTGAACTTGCGGCTGGAAAGTTGCTGTTGCTAAATTTTTTAGTTTGATGCTGGAATATGCTTTTTTCTTACTTTTTTAAAGCAACTTTTTTTCTCCTCAGTATCTCAATCTGTGCATTGCCTGTGTACACATCTAATGCTACTCGTCACTCATTAATTGTCACTTATCAAAAGCCAAATAAACAAGCAATTTAGGGCACATTGAAGGGGATGTTTCCTCAACGGAAAAACTTGATTGCTTAAGAAGCATGAGTCCCGCCTTCTAACTCATAAAAACTCTTCTTCTCCCTTTTAGAAAAGAAAAAGAAAAAACACGTCAGCGTGACACTTCAAAAGGTAAAGACCTCAGCTTTAACTCTCACATGTTGTTCAGTTTTCACACTTTCTACGCTCTACAACACATTGCCCATCCGTTGTCGAGGAGAATAATTAGGTGAAAAGAAAACAGGAGCCGAAAGTCATATATACCATATGCGTAAATGCCCCTCAGGAGATTCTCTTGCAAGCCCATAGCATCAAAGCTCTCATACACCTCATCATAAGATGTAAAGAAATCCTCCCCATCAGCCGAAAGTCTGCGAGGCATGATTTTCAAAGTACGTGAGATTCCATGATAAATACTATATTTTAAGCAACTCCGAACTATCAAGGCAAGTGTTCCTTACAGCTCACTCATCTTAGCATCGAACTGACGAGAGTCGAACGCCGAACCTTCCGGGGTTAATCCTGCCATTGCTGCAAAATACCCAAAAGGAGTCGATTTACAAAAGACATAGCGATCATAAACACAAAGAAAACATGATACTGATAGGAACCCGCAGGAATTATCAAAAGACGTAGCGATCATAAACACAAAGAAAACATGATACTGACAGGAACTCGCAGAAATTATCAGGGAACCACGGCAAGAGGAGAAATTCCTCGCAGAAAAGCAGCCAAAGCTCGTAACTTGACCGCCCGAATCCAACTATAAATCCACACCGAAATATAAGCGAAACACAGAAAAAGGAATCAAACCCATCCGACCCCCCCAAAAAACTAAGCGCATCCACCAAAACCTAAAAGCTGAATCGGCCCAAAAGCAAAGCAATCAAGCTCGAGAACCGCGCAGATCGACGACGCCGGAGCCGCGGACTACGGGGCCGCGAGCTCAGGACCTAACGCGGCCGCCGGAGGCCGGAGACCGAAACCCTCGCGGGGCCGGCCCGAAGGTCGATCGAGGGACGGGGGGCGCGAGAGAGGGAACCTGATGTCGACGGCGGTTGCTACGACGGACGGAGGAACGGAAGGGAGGGATCGATCGATCGGTCGGTCGGCCGGCGGAGACGGGGAAGGCGACGGGAGAAGCGGCGGCTATCGGGCGGCGGCGGGGGTAGCTTCTCCTCAGATCTAGAGCGAGATGCCAAGTGAGACGTGAGGAGAGAGAGAGAGATAACGAAGGAAATTAGGGACGACGGAGGAGAGAGAACGAGTGGAGAGTGAGGGAGAGAGAGAGGGGAGGGAGGGATTGGGGGAAAGACTAGATTGTAAATTTTTTTTTTTTTTTTTTTTTTTCCAGTTCCCAATTCCTTTTCCATTTTCTTTTTTTCTTTTTTTATTTCTATCGGGCGTGGAATTGGGAAAGTATTGTCGCTTGGCATGCGATCTGGTCGCGTTTCTCCTTTCTTTTTCCTTTTTTTTTTTTAAACTTTTTTTAAAAGATTTTTTCTTTCCATTTTGCCTTTTTTTTCCAGGTTGGAGGGGCCCACTCCAACTCAAATGATTGAGCCCACCAAGCTGGAAAGCCCAAGATTTTGTTACAACTCCACCGTAGCCCCCTTTTGGTTTGCCGAAATTAAACGCCCGCTTGTGTCGCTTATTAAAAGAAATAAACGAAATGATATTTTTATCGTCTGCAAATACATTTGAATACATATTATTATCGATAATAAAATTATTTTCGTTGACTAATTATTATAAGCGATATAAAATAATATCTTTAAAAAAAAAATCTCCAAATCACTTATTCTTCAGCGAAATAAATGGAGCGAATTTAAAGAGGAATGAGAGAAGAGGGAGAGATATTCTATCAACATGAGGATTGCGTGTGGCCAGAGAAGAAAGGTACAAGCATTGCATGCTGTGCTATGTTTGGAAAGCTTTATGTGGACATACAAACATTGGCATTTTTTGAGGCATATTTTGATTTTGATTTTTTTTTGGGATAATTTTATATTCTAGCGTTGAGAATCTTTAAGTGCACAAATATAAGATTTTAAAAGCTGCAAATGAAAACTAAATATTATTTAATAATTGCTGAATATCGAATATGGAACAATATTAACCCGTTGCTGAATATTGAAAGGTGAATCTTTGTAGTACAAGAAAAGGCAAGATTTTAGGCTCCATTTATTTTATGAAAATGTGGAATTTGAAAAATATCTTCCTTAATAAGATCATTTGTATCGTTAACAAAATTAAATAAATAAAAAATATTTTCATCATCTACAAAAATATTCAGATATAAATTGTTGTTATTGATAATTCGCAAACGAACCTTGAAAACACTTGTGATGTGTGTTCTTGCATGTCGAGAAGTTCCCAATCCGATTCGAATACCACAGAAAATTAGATAACTCGATGTTACTCCTTTTCAGCACATACTAGATATTGTATCTATTTTAAGAAAAGACTAGAACCAATTAGCCTTCTAAACGCTGAAATCACCAAATCTTTTACAAGATACAAAATTATAGGAGGACAAATTTAACAAAAGGAGGAGAATGGTCCACACAAAAGTCTCCTGGGATGACGAAGTTTTGAGCTCTCCTTTTTCTCTACGCTACTACATTTCATGGCATGTTCGGGCTGCAAGCAAGCACCCTCTTCGTCAAACTTGGTGAAAGAAAAGAGCAGCCCACAGTTCGAAAACCTCAGATTTTAGCAAAAGTCAGGTCAACTCCTTGCCAAATAAGGTTAACTAAGGCAAATGAACAAGGTTCTTTGGAGCAACCATATTTCCTCCGAGGCACGGGCTTAGCACTGCAGGTTCGTTACAAGAATATCATGTCAATCAATGCGGTTTTCCATTCATATGCATTTGCAGCGAAATGTGCAGAGGTGGCTTCCGAACTGGGAGATTACGTCAACTAAGCCTCCATAACCCCAACTGCAGTTACCTGAACAAGATATTAAGCCCAATAGGATTTAAATGCTTAAATTTCAGGACATGCAGGGAGAAATTTTCATCATCGACGTGCTAGGAAGAGATAATATGTGTCATAAGTCAGATGTTGTGAGTTTTTGCAGTAGAAGCAATCAGATGATGAGGGCTAGTTAAGAGGAACTTACACCAGATTGATGCAGAGAAACAGAAAACACTGACTGAGGTGCACAATGTATTTGAGAAAGAACCGCCCCATTCATGTCCAAACGACTGATCAAAGGTTCAGCTCCAACCAGTAATATCTGCAATTGGGAAAAATTATTTCAGTGCAACTGGGCAGGCAACTACCAGAAGACTAAATGCATAAGACAGACGTGGGATAAGGATTCTGCAAAAGTATTACCAATTACAGAGCCCTGAGAAAGATCCATGACAATGAAATTCATGACAATTCTACAAATCCACAATCTACTAATATATTTTAAGTTCCTAACAAAATAATGGGATTTACCAATATGTTATTACTAACACATATGAAAAATCAACATCACCTGCAAAAATATTACCAATTACAGAAAAATTGTCATTTCAGCTCACTTTGATGTAGAATTTTCGTGAAATTGGAAGTCAGAAACTGAAAAACATTCGTAGGAACTACTTAGCCCTAAATATTACTGTTTATTCATCCAAATTTTTCTTATTTCATCTGTTTCATTAAGTTCTTTGTCAGAAATTTGAACCCTTTCAAATCCAATTGCAACATTAGTCTTCCTTTCAGACAGGATGCTCAAGTAAACTCAGGGTAGCAAGGTCAGGCAAGAGACCGACTCAAGTCCAAATGCGACAATGGTCATCCTTTTGGATAGAATGCTTGAATAAGCCCAGGATAGCAAGGTCATGCAAAAGAGTGAAGCATTGAGGAAAACAAAACCTTGCAATGCTGAATTGGAAACGAAGTTCATATAATGAGCAAGACGTTGGTACAACTGTATGTAAGAAATTCAGGAAATAAAATTACAATGGACTTACTTGATTATCATCAAATAAGACATCCTGTGCAGGAGCATTGGTTGAGATTTTTGCTATGCAATCAGAAGCAGATATACTCCAGATAGATAAATCCCGACCCCGACCACAGACCTGCATGGAAAATGAAAAGATTAGAGGGGCATAACATCAATAATGAAAATGCTACATGCCAAACACTAATTCATTACACCAATATAACTCCTCATAATTTGACTGAGCTAAAGGTCAACCTCCCAGAGATACTTTACCAGTCAAAAAGGATCACATACATAAATTAATCTCTATCATCAAAATTTTGATGCTTTCCAAATTAAATAATAGACAGGAGGAAGTAAAGTTAGCAAAAAACCTCCAGAGGCTATAATTTTAATTGCAACAACCATTGCCAAATATGAAGGTATTTAAAGCTACTAAGAAAACTTGCAACTATGAATGCTTACCAACCAACTCTCACTTGCATCAAGAGCAAGACAACTAACACTTGAGAAGAAACCTTTCTTATGGTCTTTGTCTGGATCAATCACTCGGACACACTTGCCACTTCTGCAATCTAGCAGAAAGACTATATGTCAGAACTGTCAAGAAGGGGAAAAAAAGAAAGAAGAAGACAATCAACCAAAAGTAACCCAATAGAGTGCAACAACAATTCAAAAATGCCAAACAGGAGCATCACAACATAATACAGAAAAAAGGGAGGGGAAGTAAGGTTTTTTTTTTTTTTTTTTTTTGGGGGTGTGGTTTTGTTTCCTACCCCATAGTCTTGCTGTCCCATCCTCAGAACCTGTTATAATCTGCAAGAGAAGATACTTTTATTATGCAAGCAACAACTCGCGATAGGAGATAAACGAACTTTGAAAAATCTAGACCATCAACAACCCTGCCAACAAAGAGGAAGAAGAGAAAGGTATTTTTTTTGGGGAGGGGGGGGGGAGACTGCAACAGAAATGAAGAGCATCAAATAACAAACATATCCAACCTGACTCGAAGAGTTCCGTGCAACTATACAGTGTAGGTAGTCAGAATGCCCTTTGAAAACGGTTTTTATTTTACCACATTCCTGAGAAATTCAGAAGAGAAGAGGACATAAAATTTGCAACAAAAATGCAAAATTAAATATTATACACCAAAGATTATGCATACCACATCCCAACAATATGCACAAGAATCACCAGCTGCAGCATAAATGGATCCCCGCTATTCAAAAGAGAGTTATAAACATCAGTAGAGAGATATGTGAGGAAAATATATCAGCACATGAGCACAAATAGCGTGAAGCTAAATATTCTCACACCTTAACATCTACAGCCAAGGCATTGTTCTCAGGGATTGGTGAAAGGGCCCCCCAAGGACCTCTACAAGGCAGTAAGGATGCCAAAAGAAGTTAAAGAGGATATCAGAGAAGATGGAAGGCATATTTGATCTTTAGAAGAAGAAATATAATTCACAAACAATAAAAGTCAAATCCCAGCACAGTTGAAATGGATAAGTATGCTTAACAATTTAGGATATGATGATTTTTCACATATGTACAATTATGAATCCGACAGGGAACCAAGAGATGTCTCGAGTGTTTTGAGAAGTGTAGTTCAACTTAAATGGCTATCTGACAGATCATGCCAAGTTCATCTGGCATCAGAGAAGATTTCTCTCCGATAACTTTACCATAGAAATCTACATTGGAATGAGACTGGATGATATAATGACGCTATGCCCAAAATTTTTGTTCTCACCAATTTCGATTATCATTAAGATAAAACTTTATGTCAGCACACTAATAAGCCATTTTCGCAGGTAGCTATACCTAAAAATATGAAGATGACTACAAATAGTTATAGAAAGTAAATTAAATACAAAGTACACACCTACTTTGAGGATTCACCAAATCAAGTACTGGTTTTGCACTGTTTCCTGTGACATGCAAAGTAAACAAAGAGTTATGTTTACATCATTGAGGATACTTAAACCTTAATTAGCACTAGTCATTTGTTGACTCATCAAATCTTCTTGTGGGACAGAGATATCCATCATGAGACAAGGATAAGAGAGCATTCCGAGAATTTGAGCAAGCATATAGCAATGCCAAAAATTACTGAGAATATAATGCTGGGAAAAAGGCACTTTCACAGTGACCTACCAAGGCTAGACGTCAGGCAAAAAGTACACATTGCCATGGAATACAAACTAATGGGGCAAAACTTTTAAAAAAGGAATGAAGAAGGTATGGCTTTTTTCCTTGAATCTAGAAACAAGGAAGTGATCGAAAAAGTGGCAAGCATGAAGCCTATTGCACAGGACTAAAATTGAAGCTTCCCAAATTCAGTTTGGTTCCAATTTTTCTTCTTTTTATCTGCATTTTAAAGTACCCTGCCAGAGGATATCTTAAATGATGCACACTTCCCCACTAAGATGCTTATTCCTAACATATAAAGAAAGAAAGAAAAAAAACCATAATCCAATATTCCTACTGATCAAGAATATCAAGCTCAACAAATGTGCCGTTGCCACCTGACTCAGAAATGCCAAGTAGTCAAATTTCCCAAAAAAAAAAAATAATAAAATAAATAAATAAGATCGCTAAATGATTAGGTGGCTCCTTCGTTTGCAGTTAAGCTTAGTGAAGCAGAAAAAGTCACATAACTACTACCTTGCAAATGGTCATGCGCCTCTGAGCTCGTAATGTCTCTCCACATCCACCCCCGAATCTGTCCATCGTCACCACAACTACACAATTACATAATATCATCAGATTCTTTCTTTTATTTACTAAGAATGCTACTTGAGTCTAATGCACATAGCTTATCCATATACAATGAAAAGACTAGCTCTATTATAAACAAAGCAACCTTGTTCTTAACGCTACACCTGTAATGCCTAAAGAATACCCACATCTACACGCCTTCCTGAAGTCACATGGCCTCAACTTTGCTTACAACATCCATCCAAGATTGGAGTTACCATGGCAATATTGGCAGTGTAGACAAATTGGATAAAATCACAGTATCTATAAGCTTCTTTAAAAATGAAGAGAAGAAAGAAGATCAAGTAAAAATAATGAGATGGATTAGACGGCATGTACCTCAGCAGAAGAGAATCTTCACCCTCGCCATAAAATTTTACATCATAGGCAGGTCCATCATGCCCTTGAAGAAAACAAGTGGGTTCTGCCTCTAAAACACTGCCGCAGTTTAGACCGCCGCCACAGATTGTAGAAAAGGAATCCAGTCAGCGTAGCCTTCTAAATCGAAACCAGTAAAGCAGTACCTATCCGCTAGTAATCGACGCATACTCACTTTTGAGACTTCGTGTCAGCAAACCGCGACGACTGCAATCTCTGAAGTATACAAAAAATCACATTACATTTCGCAATTCAAAACCCGCACGACGAATGCATAGAACAACAACAGACACCTCAAGACTTCAACAAACTCGATTGCCGCCGAAAAAATCAAAACTTGGCCGGCATTTCCCATTAAAGGAGCGAAGCGGAGCAGACTAAAGTACCGAATCCGACAATTTTTACACGAAATTGGAAAATCTCAAGCCAACATTAAGAATCTTGGACATGCAAAACCCCCGCATTCAAACATCACGCGCGCGTCGCATCTTCGAAAACGCAATCGTGCAAAGCAATTAGCTCGGAAATAAACGGAAAACACGCCACGGCGAGAGAGCTCCGCGGCGGACTTACGTGGTCGGACAAGCAGGCGTAGATGGAGTAGGAGGCGACGGAGCCGTCGCTGGAGGCGACGACGACGGCGTCGGGGCTGGGGCTAGGGCTCGGCAAGGGGGCGAAGGCCGCGCGGAACACGGTCCGGGTCTGGACTTCCCTCTCCTTCAGGACGCTCTCCCGGTAGGCGTCCTCGTCCCAGCCCGTCGCGTCGCCGCCGCCGCCGCCGCGCATCGCCGATCTGCGGACTTCTCGAATCCGCGGGAAGCGCTGGCCACTTGAGCTTCTGGTTTTGAGTGTTGACCGCAGCTTCGCGCACTTCAAAGGAAAATGAAGGCAAATATAATGATAAAAAGTATAACTTTATTAGAATCTTATAATTTTCAAAATATTATAAAAAATAAATTAAAAAAATTATTATGAATATATAATTGAATTCTTAAAACTTTTTAAAAAATATAATTAAGTTCCTAAAAGCTATCAAGAAAATATAATCGAATTCTAAAATTTTTAAAAAACGCAATTACAGAAAGACCCATTTAATTAATTTGATAAGTTTGAGAATTAATTATATTTTTAAAAGTTTTAAACTCGATTGCTATTTTATGAACAAATTTTATGACTTAATTTCACTTTTTAAAATTTTTAGAACTTAATTTCACTTTTTTGACATTTTAAGTCTTCAATGTAAAAAAAAAAAAAAGATAGAAATAGTCATCAACTTTGAATTAACATACAATATATGTTTGAATTTTTAATTTATCGATATGTAATGTGATCATTAAACATTTAATTTTTTCAATATGCTCTATAAACTTTTTGTACATACTCAATTTAGTCTTTAAACTCTATGAAAATATCTAATATCATCCAACATTCAAGGACAATATTAAATATTTTCATAAAATTAAGAGAATAGATTGTACATTTGTCAAAAAGTTTGGAAATCACATTAAACAAAAAAAAGTTTGGAAACCATATTGTGCATTTAATCAAGTTTAAGGATCATTTATATAATTATCTCAAAATAATAAGAGAAAAAGGAAGAAAAATGGACACTTTACTCTCAGACTTTGTTTAATTCCTAGATCTTAACAAATCGCGCTATTAATTTCATGAATTTTCCATTAAATTTCACATAACAATGATGATCGATGACTCTGATTATATGTAATTCATGTGAGTGGTGCGAAAAATTTTCTTTCTTATGATCAGGAAAAAAATTGAAGTGGATTGGGTCATCAAATGGGTCTTAAGTTGAAGCTCTTATGTATCTTGTAGGCTAATTAAGATCATTTAGGCTAATTGACAAGGAGATGCGTATGCAATATGGGAATAGCGTTTTGGGAGGAGAAAAAAAAAAAAACAAATGCTCTATTGCTTCCTTCTCATGTTGCAGCATTTGGCTGCTACCAGGGGAGGGCCTAATATCACAATTCCTCATCTATCAATTGCTTCATTTAATTATGAAGATGCTCCAGAATGCAAACATACATTCCCATTAGAGGTCTCCATCCATTTATATTTAAATGAGCACTCTAAGAAAATCCTAGACCCCTACAAGCTTCGTGCCAGATCATTTAAAAATCTCTTTATTTTCTTTTCTTCTTTTTGTGAAAAATATTAAAAAAAAAAACCAAATTTTAGAATTATTTTTATTTTATTTTTCTTTATTTTTCTTTCTTCTTCCTCTGTCGCAAGCACACGTGGTCGATGATTGTCGAGCTCCGGCGAGGCTTGAGCCTCACCAATCCGGCGGAGATTTGAGCTCGCCGGCGTCGGGCGAGCTCGAGCTTTTCTAGCGAGCCTCGAGTTTTGAGACGGCAGCCGGTGAGCTCGAGGCTCGCTCTTGGCCAGCCAAAGAAGAAGAAAAACAAAAAGAAAAAAAGAAAATTATATTTAAAAAAAAAAATAATTAAAATTCGATTTTTATTTTAAAAATTATAAAAATTGTCCATTAAATTTGTGTTTAAACTATTTTAACAATACAAATAATCTTTTTTAAGTTTAGTTAAGTGGGTCGGGTATGAATCGGGTCAGGTATGGGTCGAAAAATTTAGATTAAGAAATAGGTCGTAAATGAGTTAATGTGTCGATTCATCGCTATGTGCTGTCAAAACGTAATGTTGAACTTGAATCTCGGGCATTCAACCTAAACAATCAAATCAGCTTTCTAGCCATCGGTCTTTTGCCGTTGAGAACCTTCAAGCCATATGGATAATGTGTGTGCCGCCAAAAGTAACGGTGAACTTGAAAAACCTGAAGAAAAAAGCTTTCTAGATCAGGTTTCTTTACGACATGAAGAATGAACACGCTGCTCCTACTTCAGAACACAAATCTGGGAACAACCTCTCCTTCTCATATGAGAGTTCGCGCCACGTGCTAAAGTTCTTCAATTATCAATGGAGGAAAAGTTTAAGGACAAGGGCATTTTGGTCATTGACATTTTATCAATTAATCTGTGATCTCACTCAGCTCCACATTCTATTTTCATTTACTATATTTAAGTTACGATGACCGTTAAAGTATAATATGACCGGTCAATCTATGCTCGTTTCTCATTACCAATATTTTTGAATTTACGCAACTTTCTAACTAAGAATCTAGTTAAGATCAATAATCTACAAAGACAACCCACAAAAGCAGCAAAGCCATGACTTTCCAAGGGAGCAATGACGATTCTACGACAATTCAAGTGCTTCTCACGTTTCCATTTACTCTCTTATATATCTTCTAAAACAACGTACGATACCCTTTATGTTTCATTTGTCGATGGAATCCGATTGACACATGATGTTCGTTGAACTGAATTTGGCTGGGGTTTCATGCTACTCGCGTGTTGCTTCAAGAAGTACGATGAAGGGTTTTGCAGCAAATCAAATGGGCGGCAGAAGAACTCGAGAGCAGCCGTTAGAACATTTGACAGATTTGAGTTCTAGTACAAACACCGGACCAGATCGGCAGATCCGAATTGGATGCGGTGGAGCATCAGGCAACGTAAACAGACGAGGTTCCCCTACAGTCGAAGGCCAAAAACAGATGCAGGAAGAACAACTGAGCTTGATGCTTGCAGGAGTTGTGATTTAGTTGGTAGCAGGCCATTAGCTTGTGCTGCTGGTCTTTAGGGTTAGAAGGATTGTCCATACTTCAGAAACCAATAATTTTTGTGAATTAGAAATATTTATGTTAAGAAGGAAAAATATTTCCTATTTATCACTAATTACAATAAGTGAATAAATAAAGGTTTTTCGATTGGCATGTATCTGAGACAAGTATGAAGCAATAACAAACATTTGAAAAGCCAAAAATGTGAGAACAGCCACGCTTTAACATGAAAATAAGAAATTGGCCAGAAGCTTGAGGAATTTCACGTCTGTGTATGGTGACATGTTTATTTGTCAAATATACAATCATCCCAAATTATAATAACATAAAGACTTTATGTTGAGATTATATATATATATATAGGCATAATCAAAATAATGATCCGTAAAGAGCTAAATGACGTGATGGAAATATTTCTTACTATATTAGAATCATGTACCTGTGATTTTTTCCTGGAACATCAGCGTTCTTAAATGTAATAAAAAAAATCATGAAGACTTTATGTTGATATTAGACTAGGTAAAAACCTAGTGAGACAACAATATGTTTTGAACAAATACATAAGATGCTGAAACAAGTTTTGCAAATGAATGATTATAAATTCAAAAAAAAAAAAATCATCACAACAATTTTATAGAAGAAAAATAAAATGTTAATAGGTTAATGATACATTTGGTAGTCATTCCGTTTTCAAGGATAATTTTTTACCAAAAATGGTTTTCTTAAATTTTATTTCTTGAATGAGTTTTTGAGTATTTAAAAACATTTCGTAACTGTCTAAAATTTATATTCTCAAGATAAAAATGCGTTTGATACAATTTTAATTTTTTAATGCTTTTATTATATATATTTATTTATTTATTTTCTCTTCTTCTACGTCCTTCTTTGTGACCAATGATTGGCTAGGCAAAATTTGGCGAGCTCATTGAGGGCTTGCTTGGCCACCACTAGCCTCGCCTCGTCCTTGTTAGATATGGGCAAGGCTTGACCTCACCTTGGCCTGACAAGGTCCAGTCTCACACCGACTGTGAGGTCGACCTTGCATCACCAAGGTGAGATTAGTGAGACTTGCCCTCACCTAGGTTTGCTAGGCCGAGGCTTGCGGTGGTTAGGTGAGCCTCTAGTGAGCTTGCTAGATCTCACCTAGTCGATCGCCGATGACTATTGATGGCCACGCCGATGGTCGGTAGTGGCCAATGATCTGGTAAAAGGAAAAATAAGAGAAAAGGGAAAAAGAAAAAAGTTAGGTTTTATTATGAAATTGTTTCCAAAAAATAAAAAAGTTATTTTTTTCTACTTCTTTATTTTATTTAAAATCAATTCTCGGGAATAGAAAAAAACTTTTATTCTTGAAAACAAAAAATTTATCAGAACGAATTTATATATTTTTTTATGTTTCGAAAAAAAAGAACCGAATCAGACAAACAGTGTCACCAAAGGGCCTTAGTTTCGCGACCGTTCTCGTAAGGAGAGAGACGACCGCGTTTCACTTGACAAGACGCAACGTCGACAGTCTTCCAACGCCACAGGCCCCGCCAATGGCGCCCTCCACGTGTCACCACGAAAGCCACCGTTAAAGGCCACGAGAGACAGCTCCCTCACCACCCAGACGCGAAACTCTATCCAGTATCCTCAACGCTCCCTCCCCTGATACACGCAGAGAAAAAACAAAAAACGCAGAAGAACGACGGAGAGCGAGGCTCGAGCCCGCCCGCATTCGGCTCCGGCGACCTCCGAGCGGCGGTGATGGCGTGAGCGGCCCCGGGGGGGAACCGCATTCCCGCGAGAAGAAGAAGAACACCAACAACAACCGTCGAGGCGCGGAGCGGGGGAGGGAGGCAGGGAGGGAGGGGGATGGAGTGCGTCACCGGAGGCGCGCGGCACTTCGCGGCAATGGCGGTGCCGCCTCGCTCGCGGCGGAGGGCTCGGGCTCGGGCGGCGGCGGCGAGGAGGACGGAGGGCGCGGCGTCGTTCCCGCGGTGCAGAGCGTGCGGAGTCAGGGCCGGTGGCGCCGGGAGCGAGAGCTGCGTCGCCGTCCGAGAAGGCTTCGCCGACGAGGAGGACTACGTCAAGGCCGGGGGATCGGAGCTGTGCTTGGTGCGAATGCAGCAGAGCAAGGCGATGGACAGCCAGTCTAGAATCGCGGATAAGGTCGGTGAGCGTAGTAGCGCTTGTTGGAATTCTGGTGTTTTTTTCCGTGTTGCGGAGGCAGAGCATGCGGATGGCGCTTATACTAGACGCTCGAAGTGAAAGAAGTAGGAGTAGTCATCGTCCTGATCCCTGATGTAGATACTGGCGACCCTTATACCGATAAGTTTTCATGGTGAATTGGTGTCGTGAGCGAGCACTATCCCTCGATATGCGTTCGAATGTTTGTTTATGCTTTGAAGGTTTCGTAACATGTAGTCCCTTGGCGGTACTATCTTCAAGTAATGCATTTAAAAGAACGTTCGCTATTATCATGGATTGCATGGGCAGCCACCTTTATTTAAGCGGTTTTGGAAGATATCATGTTTAGATCAGATTCTCATTTGAGATGCTTATATTTAATCGATTCGATTCTATTGACTACTGCGGCTACTGTGATCTCTGTTCCGTTGGTGCCATTACGCGTTCTGTTTCATGCCTAATGTTTATGTTGAAGATGTCCCCTGTTATTGGCTACTTTTGCAGTTACCACCGATCTTGCTAGGAAATGATCCGCTGGATTTAGTTGTGATTGGTTGTGGTCCTGCTGGTCTAGCTCTGGCTGCAGAGTCTGCGACGCTAGGATTGAGCGTCGGGCTCATTGGCCCGGATCTTCCTTTCACGAATAACTATGGTGTATGGGAAGATGAATTTAAAGGTACAATCAATCTCTTAAAGTTTAAGTTTTCTATTGTAAAATGCCATCACTGTAATAGAGCTCTTCATCTCCAATTAGGAAGCCAGTAGTCTGGCATAATAGATGTCAGCAGTGAGGATCAAGATTGAATAAAAGGCTCTTGAGCATAAGCCTATTCTGTCAGCGTTCCTCCATCTATTACTTTAGAGAAGTTTACATAAATGACGATGCCTCGGTTAATAATCTATCTTTTCATTTCCTTTTTTAGTATTTGAAGAAACAAGTTCCCTCCCCATGGAAAGAAGGAAATATGCCCTTATTTCAGTTCACTTAGGTCTAATTTTTGCTGAAATGGCATTCTTCTAAAAGCAGCAGTATATCAGCTTATCCAAGTTTCCCCTTATGTTGTCACCTTCATTTGGCTTTTATAAGCTGGTGACAGCTTCTCTAAGTAATTTCTATTATCCTAAAGTTATTGCCCAATGTAAGTGTTGTTGAAACTGTCACAACCAGTAAAATGTCTTTCAATGTTTCATGAAATTAGTGCTTGTTCTGTATCGAGTTTAACTGGAAACTAAGACTCCATTTTCAGATCTTGGACTTGCAAATTGTATCGAGCATGTCTGGAAGGACACAATAGTATACCTTGACGATAGTGAGCCAATTCTGATTGGTCGTGCATATGGACGAGTTAGTAGACACCTTCTTCATGAGGAGTTGCTAGACAGGTTAGCATGGCTATGATTTTGGCTGTTATTTGTCCATCTCATACAACACTCTCCATATATACATAATCCTTATTAATTGTCCTTAGGTGTGTCAAGTCAGGTGTTTCATTCCTGAGCTCTAAAGTGGAAAATATATTTGAAGCTGCTGATGGGTATAGTCATGTTGTTTGTGAACATAACGTTGTCATCCCATGCCGGTAACAGAGGAAAACTCCACAATTTTTACATTCTTGTCAGAATAGCTTTACTCATTTCCTTTACCTGAAGCTTTTAGCATAGTATTTTAGGCTTGCTACAGGTTGCATCTGGAGCGGCTTCAGGGAAACTTTTGCAGTATGAGGTGGGTGGTCCAAGGGTTTCTCTCCAGACAGCTTATGGAGTGGAGGTTGAGGTAGTATATTGTGTAAATGTTCATGTACAGTTCCTATGTAGGTTTAATGTCACTCAGAAGTGAACTTCGCTTTTTGAGATTTCGGGTCATCAATAATCTCCAATTATCCATACCAGAGAAATATACCAATGGTGGTATCTTTCTAGTTTGTCTCGCTGTAGCTCAATGTAAATGCACTAATATTCAGACTGAAATGACTGTTACAGTGAAAGAATGGTTTGTAATCTGATGTGACAACTGTTTACTTTTTTGTTCCATTAGAAGTATTCTATTTTTAACTGAACTGAGTATGGTCCAACTGCATTAATGCTCATCTGACTTTTAAAATGGAGCAGGAGGTTGAAATATCTATAATTTGCAAAACCCTTCTGAGCATAATTATTACTACTTTTATGATATAATGAAAGTAGGAAAGTTCATTTCATGGTGCTTAAATATTGTGTTTTTACCCCTTGCTTTTGGATTTTTCCTTTCCAATTTCAGGTGGAAAATAATCCATATGATCCCGATCTGATGGTTTTTATGGATTATAGAGATTATAGCAAGCAAGAAATTCCCTGTTCAGAAGTTCATTCTCCAACTTTTCTGTATGCCATGCCTATGTCATCCACCAGAGTCTTCTTCGAGGTTTCCTCCGATAAATATTTTACAGCATGAATGACATTACATATCCAAATGCTTGTGATACTAACAGAGACGTCCTATAGGAAACTTGTTTGGCTTCAAAAGAGGCTATGCCATTTGACGTACTAAAAGAAAGGCTGATGTTTAGGTTACAAACAATGGGTGTCAGAATTACAAAAACTTATGAAGAGGTAATATATGAATCCATACTACGATTACTTAATATATTTTTGCAGTCTACAATGTCATTAAGCACTTTCTTATGTGTGAATTTTGCAATCATTTTGGTGCTTAACAAGTTAACTTGGACATTTGTAACCAAATCCAGTAACTAAGCAAAGGCATAACAGGTTGTTGATGATGGTGTTGATGTCGATGATTTATGTGAGAAATGTCTGAGTCCATTTTATCCTTAAATGTACTCTTGAGGAAATAACCTTTTCACAATGCCTTAGTCTTGCACTATAATATTCTTTATTATAAGAAGTCATCAAGAAAGCATGATGCTATGTTTATCTTCAGATGTACTCTAATTGACAGTCTACACGTGTATGTGTTTTAATGTTTCTTTAGACATGAGGAAATTTATTATACGGAGATGTCTGGATAATACCACGAGTTGGTTTATGCTCCTTGAGGAAGTGTAAACTGCATACATATTAACCCTTCCATGACAAAACTTGACAATTTCACATGAAGTGCATGCACCTTTCAGCTTCTCTGGAAATGTGCAATTTTGCACTGTTGCTAATGTCGCACATTTGTGCATCATTTTGCAGTTGTGATAGCATAATATATCTATTCTTGATATACTTATGAAATTTCATGTAAATAGTCATCTGATATTTTCGATACCCTATACAGGAGTGGTCTTATATCCCGGTTGGTGGATCCTTGCCAAATACAGAACAGAAAAATCTTGCGTTTGGTGCTGCTGCCTGCATGGTGCATCCAGCTACAGGTGAAGAAAAAACAAGCTGTTCTAACATTTTTCTCTTTTGCCTAAATTACATGTGTGTGTTTTCAAACAGGCTATTCTGTGGTGAGATCCTTGTCTGAAGCTCCTAATTATGCATCTGCAATTGCAAATGTTTTGAAGGCTGGTCAAGTTAAGGGGGCTCAAGCTTATGAACGAAGTAATGGAAACATCTCGATGCAGGGTACATGCTCTCTCTCTCTCTCTCTCTGTGTCTAGCATTTCTTCACGATCAGTTTCCTTAGTAGTGCCAATAATTTTACACAATTTTATCAAATGCAATGTGCACAAACTTTCTGCTGAATATAGACTGCAACTGTGGAGTTGGTGCATGCTGCCTCAATTTTTAGTTGATTGAGGCTGTATAATTTTGACTCTTGGATTCAGATAAGCACTACGAGTCAATCAAATTGGTGTGAGTCTCTTTGGACGTTTTCTGAATATAAATTTATGCTTTTATTCGTGTGTCCTTTTGCAAATGGAAACCCTTATTCTAGAATCAGTGGGAGCTTGGAACCAAAGCTTTTCCCAGTACGGATAATATGTTGACAGCACCAAGTCAGTCATGCATTAAAGCATTTGCTTGCCCTCTGTACACCAATACATGCACAGCCACTAATAACTTAGAGAGTTCACTTCCCATGGACAAGTAGCAGCAAGTTTCCTTTGTAGTCTAATGACCTGATGGCTGAAGTTGAATGAGCTCAACCTTCCGATGATGATAAGAACATTTTCCTGTCATTCTCTACCATGTATCTTGTTCATCATATTATTGTCATCATTGCTTATTTTCTTTGAATTTCTTTAAGGGGTTTTCCTTCTATTTCTCCATCTTCATCTTTACCCTACTCTGTTCTTCTATCACACATCATGTAGATTTCTTGTATACATTACCCATTTTCATTATTAAGCTGGGGAAATTGGTGATGCCTATCTAAATAGAGAAAATACTCATAAGCAGAATTATCTACCGGGGGAAAGAGTCAAAAAACAAGTTTTCTTACAGATATATAACAGTTTCCCATAAAAGACAGGCATTAATTCAAAAACAAGTGTTGTTTATAAGAAACGTCACAATGCCTTGAGCTAAAGTTGCACGTGCTTAGTGAGGTTTGATTCATTTTATTTGCTCGCTGGTTCTAGCAATATAATCTTTTGGCAAATCATATTTATTATATATTAGTGCATATCTGTCTTCTTCAAATGGTTTTGTCTTATACCCAAACCCCACTTCTGTCCTCTCTCAAACCAAGGTTGGCAGTATGAAGAAGTAGCCTTCTTAATAGCCTACACATGGGTGAAATTGAAATTCTTTTTTCCATCACGTAAAATATAGGAGACCCAATAAATGAATGAAAGAGGGATTAAAGGAATCAAACTCAAGCTCTTTCATGGTGATATCGTGTTATATTTGAATAAGAAACCGTCTTCTCAGACAAGTTCAAACTATTTGAGGACGAGGTGGAATATATTTCACATCTTAACAATACTTTGTTGAATGGATTCTAAAAATACATTCATGAGATTCAGTTGGTTTACAGTTATCTTACTGTGGACTATCTTTTATCAGCTTGGAATACCCTGTGGCCACTTGAAAGGAAACGGCAAAGGGCGTTTTTCCTCTTTGGACTGGCTCTTATCTTGCAGCTGGATATCGAGGGAATCAGGACATTTTTTCATACATTCTTCCGTTTGCCTAGATGGTAATTCCTCGGTGCCCTACTATTGTTTTGCATAAGAGAACTTAGACATTCCATCAGAGTTTACAGAGCTAAAAACGCTTGGATATATGTCATTCAACATAAAATAGAAGTTTCTATACTTTTAAGCAATAGGTAGCCTGCATCTAAAGAATTGAACTCGTCATTGACAAAAAAGTAAGCACCTTGCTCAATTCATGCTATATATCTCAGAATTAACCAAGAATATTAGTACCAAATGGCATCTTCTTTATCAGGAGTTCTTGTCAAGTAATAGGCTTTTGTGATTTAGCATACACAATTGTCAAGACTTTTGAGGAATAGACCACATAGGTTTGTAGCTTTTCTTTATTCTTCATGCCGTGGAAAATACAAGATGACTAATTCGGTTACTTTTACATAAGTTGAGCTCTGGAGAATGACACAAAAATTGAGCCAAGGGCCGGAATCATATAAGGAGCTTTTTCTCCACAAAATAATAGCAGAGGCGATACACAAGAAACTATGTGACTTCTACAAGAACATACACATTGAATGAGAATTGGACCTTCTTTTTTTGTAAGGAGAACTGGGTTTTCAAATTTTGATTTTGTTGAAAATACCAGTATCGCAAAGCTTACTATCACGTGTGATGGAAAGCTTAAGCAATGGAACCTACCTTTGTGTCTCTTCAAGAAATAATTCACATGGGAATGTGCATGTCTTTTTGCAGGATGTGGCAAGGCTTCCTGGGCTCTACTCTTTCTTCGGCTGACCTTGTACTCTTTGCTTTCTATATGTTTGTCATAGCACCAAATGACATGAGAAAGGGCCTTATCAGGCATCTCCTTTCTGATCCCATGGGAGCAACTATGATAAGAACTTATCTTACAATCTAGTGGTTTTGTCTGTTTCCTCGTTAAGGCAGCATCCTAGGTTAGCCACGACTATATTGCCCTTCACTACTAAGTATTCACATGTATATTCACTTGTTCGTCGTGTTTATCTTCCTTGTAAATGTAGCAACCGTATATGTTTTCTTAGACCCATAGAGTCGAGGGTGGGATATCGGTTAAAGCATCATTAGAGCTAGTCAATTTTGGAGGACGAATCTGGATATCAATTGTACGCGTAATATGACCCATTTGCAGAGATTGTAATGATGCTTCGAGATTGATGGTTCCAAGATGTATAGCGGAGCAAGGCAGCGTCGGTTGCTAATCGGTCTCATCTCTTTTCAGTTGTCAACTTGCCATTGGTTTGGAAAATGTTGAACTTCTTCAAGCAAAGAGGGGGTAATCAGTTAGATTTAGCCTCATCATCCATGCACATGCCCTTTTCTCCACTGACATTGCATCGGACTAAATGACTATGTAAACCCCCGTTGACCTTCGTGATCGTACAATTTATTATCTCAGAGGTAGGAATGGTTCCACTTTGGCCTTTAAGATATATTCTTCCGTCTGCAATCTCCGGGATTCTCTTCTAGGAGGCCATCATCAGGAAACAACAAAAGAGGTGCTAACGAATATCATCTAGGGGGAATGCTATGATGTTAACTCGATTGATCACAATCTGCTCGAGGGTCATGAATCATCTTAAGCTACGTGATGTGATTCTCCTATGCTCGATATGCCTTACCCTTTTCGTTATTTAATCCGTTGTGGTTCCTCTTTTCAATTACTAAGTCCAGTACGGTTGCCACGCAAGAGAATCGGATGTAGTAAAAGGAGTTAAAAGCAGAGGAGGAATTCACAATCTCGTTGGTCAGTGAAATATGCTCGGCATGGAATGTGCAAAAGGCGAGATATCGATCTAGCACTGCTTTATTGTTAATTGGTCAGAGCAACTTCAGTGGTTCCTGTTACAATTGCTTAAAGCATTTATACTTTTCTGCTGCTTTTCATCATGGCACATTCTTGTGAGGGCAGGACCTGTGCTTCTGGTAGAATATCATTTTCGTATGCTTTGAGCTGCCCTAGCTTGGCCTCCCCCGAAAGAAGTAAGCCGTCGTGTTACGTTTTCTAGTGTTGATCTATTCTCTTACGTGGAGACAACCACACTATTAGAAATGATAGTCTTTGGTTCCAAGATGAGGAGGGAATGGAATTGGCAATGTTGCTTGTCATTTGACCAAGCGACTTGGGATAATATTTCAACACATCTCTCTAACATGCAAGTCGGACTATGATACCATATTAGAAAGTCTAACCTAAAAACTTAAGATGATGTGTGGAAAGAGAACACATGTACATAAAAGCATGTAGGACTCATCGTTGAGTGATGTGAGATAATATTTCAACACCTCTAGGAGAGCCCAGGTTTTACTTTGGTCTAATTCAAGTAAGTTACTAATTGGATGCTCCTAAAAGAGCAGGAAATATGATTAGGGGCCCATGCAAGAACCTTAGGACTTCATATTACCCCTTTGATCCGATTCAATAGTTCATGGAAATAATTTCTAGTTAAAAATAGATTTTTTTATTTCTATTCCCTAAATAAGCTTGTGAGCAGAGATATTCATTTGATAATGATAAAAAATTTCTTCTTAGAAGAAGAAATTCGCTTGTTAGGCCCTCTTAAATATCTCCCTTCCATACTCTTTCTATTCACTGTGCTCCACTCTTTCATAAGATAAAACATCTTTAATCAATTGAATTGAAAGCGTCAATATAGAAATCATACATCGATGGGTAGTGGCTGATGGTGATCATGAGTGGCGAGGGCAAGGGCGAGGGATAAGAAGAGTTTTTTCTTTTTCTTGTTTCTATTCAAGAAATAGAAAAATAGAAAATTCCTAGTCTTCATTCTTGTTTCAAACCCATTTCAAAGGCTAAAAAATTGTCCTGAAAATAGAAAAATGAAATTATATTATTATACAAAATTCAGAAACAGAAAAACATGATAGTGATCTTGTGCGCCCTTAATATCTCTCCTTTCACGGCAAGGATTCTTGTCCTCCCATGATGTCCTTCGCACCCAATGATCGAACCTAACACCAGATAGGATGGACATCGATGACAGAATTCGGAAATTGTCCAAAAAGGGCAAGGGTACCACGAGTGGATGGCAAAGAGGTTCTGCAGAATAGGAACTAAAGCGAGAATATGAGCTAAAGAGGACAGACTCGACTGACTTTACCAGCATTTCGGTGGGGGCTGCTTTTGATTATCAAACTCGTAAGGCGAGAACATTGGGACGATACAAAGATCTCAACGATATATTCCCAATACGTCATGTGACACCACCGCCATCTATAAAAGGCCCCCCCTTGAGACGACATCTGCAGATCCACAATTCGATCCCACCTGTCTCATCTGTTTATATAATACGAGAGAATAAGCGATGTGAGATGATACTTCAGCACTCGCTGAATCAATGGTGTATGCTGTCGCGATTTAGACGAGAGTAAGTCCATCTTTTCTGGGTGGAGGTGACAGAAGAGAGTGAGCACACAGGGTTCTTTTCTTGCATGGTCTGTCCCCATGCTCGAAGCTCTGCGTGCTCACCATCTCTCTGTCACCCCACGTCCTCTCTCTCTCTCTCTCTCTCTCTCATATTCATTTTCAGGAACGCCTTCGATGGAGAGAAGTCTGTTTGTGGAGATTCATCTTCTGGATCGGTGCATTTGAAGAACGCTCACGAGCCACGCCCCTCTTGGAAGCCGACGGGATCGGCATCTTACATCGATGGTGGCCAGGTGAGTACCGCATTCTACTTCTCGACTCATATTGTCAACGTTAAGATAAATAAGCTCCTTCAATTTCATAAGACAGTTTGAAATTACTTGAAAAATTGAAGTCCGACCGATATCGATCTTAAAGGGTTCGGTTCATACATATTCAAACTCGTTTTCATTAGAATCGAAGAAGAAATTCGACAGATCGTGTTCGTTTAGACAATGGCCAACGCCTCGATCGACTCCTTCACTTTTCTTCTCTTGCAAGTCCATCTAGGCATCTTCCTTCCCCCTTTCTTAATACACGATCACCACCTCAACATAAATTTTTCGCTTTTGTATGCGAAAATTTAATCCAACGCATCGAAACTGATATACGCTTTAGACCTTAAGCTAAACCATAAGATTTTTTTTTTTTTTAATTTGATTTTAACAATACCGTGTAATTATCTCGAGTCACAAGCACGGGAAAGTAATTGCCTACTATTCTTTGGATCTTGAAATGAATTTACCAATGTGCAATGGACCAAGCCTAACACTTAATTGGATGCCAGAAAATATATTCCATCGATTAATGTTGCTTGAAAAGAAGATTCCTAAAAAAATTATATTACTATGGATTTTCAAAAGAATTTTGTTAGTATAACAATTTTAGGATACTGTGAAAGTAGCAGCATATTATGAGCAATAAATTTTTGAAGGAATGAACCTTACAACAATATATATTGTTTTTTTTTTTTTTTTTTTTTTTTTTTTTTTGTCATTCGGAATAGGCTGTTAATTTCACAAAAAATTAAGAACAATCATTTAATCAGTTCTCTTTTCAAAATTATTCATGTGCAATTATGGAGTCAACCAATGGAAACTTTAAATGGTGCCCCGTCTTGAATCTCAAAAGATTAGGCTACTTTACTTATAGTAAAAATTGGAAATTGCATCGCACGTTTAATCCCTGTTCAAACATAAACATAATAATCTCAGAAACAAAAGCAAATAGACAATTCCCGCGATAATATAAGAATGGAACCGACATCCTATTCAGGTAATTTTTCTTTTTCGGTGGTATGGCCGCAAAATTAAGCCCTAGAGTGATGTCTCCCTCTTTTCTTTTTTACCGCCCGATGGCCTTGGATGTCACCCAGAAATAGAGGGTTTTCAATGATTGTTTGGACAATTACACGGATGACGAAACAAACTTTTCTTCCTCTTGATGAATTAGCCCACTAAAATAGGTGAACTTCAGTTGATTTATATTATGACATAGCTAGTGACATCATGGTCACGGAGCAAATACAATGCTTATGAAAATGGTAAAAATCGATTGACAACCCATTTTCTTTATATATTCAAATTGAACGATCAAGTGGTAAATAAGGTGCCGAAATTTCTAAGAACGGGTCGATATATTGCGTTGGAGATGATGAAAGTTCACCTGCATGTGGATCTTAGTGGGGTTTGTACTTGCCCGTTTCAAATATTCATTTCCGATTACAAGCATAGTTACTATTTGACTAGGTGTAGAGAGAGAGAGAGAGAGAGAGAGAGAGAGAGAGAGAGATGCATTTTGAAAAAACTAATGCTCCATGACGTCTTAGAAACGTTTGGTGGACCAGAGATGACGTCGTATCGATTCTTGAACGAATCCATTGAGAGAGAGAGAGAGAGAGAGAGAGATGCATTTTTAAAAAACTAATGCTCCATGACGTCTTAGAAACGTTTGGTGGACCAGAGATGACGTCGTATCGATTCTTGAACGAATCCATTGACTAATCATCGAAGAGTGCTAATTGGAGCCGTCACCGGAGAAACGACAAGCAGACAACCACTGTCTTCCACTCCCATATAACCAAAGACAAAATGTTTCGCCACATTTGATCGTTGACTTCTCTTTATAGACTGCGAATCTCCATTCTGACAACGTCTTACAAATCGAAATGAAAGACTTTTGCCATTCCACGTTAAATACTATTCCAGTTCGCTTTGCTTCCATTCCTTTGTCTAAAAAATATCCACAGTTACCTTAAACACCCTAGAAAAAGGTTTACACAGTGCTTCTACTATAATCTTCCATTGATAACATTGGACTTAAGTCGATGCTCAATACTCACTCCGGAACATTGCCTCGTGGATTGAATTCGAGTCTATCATGTTCACTTTTCTTTAAAATCATGAACACCACAAGTTTGTATAATTTTTGTACGATGCTCACTTGAAGGTTGTAACTTTTTTCTATCATTTGAATGTTGCATTAGTTGAAAATCATTCACTTGAGTGTTATCGGCAAATTGTGTTGTTGAAAATTCATCGCGGCATTAATTTAGTATAAATCATCCGACGTGGCTTACCGGCAAAATGAAGTCGATGAAACATTCCTTAAACAATGTGGTTTGACTCCACTTGTATTCCCCAAATCAACAAATAAGGCCTTAATTCTTTAAACCCTAATCCCAAATCGATGAATTGGGAGCAAAACCCTTCAAACTTCAACCTCAAATTAAAGTATTGGGGCAAAATTAGCGTCTGAAATTTGCAATGAAGAGAAGCGGTTCAGATCAAGCGAATAAAGAGTCAAGATGATTATGACGACTGCTAGTGTCCACATTCAAGAAGGGCAAGTCTCGATGTTCATGGACCAATTCGGTCCGAAACTTTTTTCAGCAAATGGCTGTGAAGAAAATCTCATGGAGTTCTACGTCTACGGTCACAAGCGGTTGTAAAACCGCAGAAGAAACCAAGAAGTGCAAGCCCAAGAAGGAGGTGGCAAACTCAAAGGACCTCTCGATATCGCTCGGCTGATCATACCTCTGCAAGTTCACCCTTCAGGAGCTGAAGCTGATCAAGCAGAGCTTCTCCTCGAGGCACAGCCGTGGCCATCATCAAGACGAAAGATTGAGAAAGAGAGAGGGAAAGTCAGTTTTTCCTGATCTTTTGTATTATACCGTCGTCGTTTTAGTCCCGATTGCCACATTGTCTTGTCCATTTTCCACTTTGTACCTGTTTTTTTTTTTTTAGTAAAAAACAAACGTTGGACTGAAAATTTTCTTTAAAAAGCCATAGAGGACTGATCACCAGAAATGCGCTCAAGTTAATAATTTTTCATCCATGTAACACTTGAGTGATCGAAAAAAGATGTCATGGTGAGTATTGTACTAAAGTCACGACACTTGTGGCTTTCTTATCCTTGATGTCTTCCATTCATATGGAGACACATGGTAAAAGCAACCAAAAATCCTAAATTATACCAATTGTGACATAATTACTTCAAACATTTTTTATGACATCAAAAACTCCAAACTTTTACCTATGTGACACATTTACAATTTTTATTTTTATTTTTTGACATCAAAAACCTCAAAATTTTCTTTTATGACACCAAAAATCCCAAATTTTTTTCTATGCCACTAAATTTTCGGGATAAATGTGTTACATGAATATAAGTTTGAGGTTTTTGATGTTACAAAACAAAAGTTTAGGTTTTTGGGTGTCACAAAGTTATAAGTTTGGGTTTTTTTTTTTTTTTTGTGTCAAAAAAAAAGTTTAGGATAAATGTGTTATATTGGTACAAGTATGGAGTTTTTTTATATCACAAAAAATGTTTGTCTTAAATGTGTCACAGTTGGTAAAGTTTCCGATTTTTTTGTGACTTTTTCCCTAAATAATACAATAACAATAGATGCGTATTGAAAATCGCAGAGCTTTCTTAATTGGTTGTTTTAATAATTGTCTTTGAGGTACTACTCTTTAACAATATTTATATATCGATGCGGATGATGCGGTGATGCAATGAACAAATCCGAAGCGGAGTTGAATTGAAAGAAGAACGGCAAAGGAAAGACGGACTGTCTCATGTTGCATTTTTACAGGGAACGTGCATGTGTCACGGGCCGATTGAAGGCCGATCCAAGAGGTTCCCCGAGTACGACCCTGACTCGTCCGTGGTCAAGTTCCTGTGCTCGCTCGGATTCCCAACGAGCCTTCTCCCCGAAGCTTCTAGAAGTCTTTAGCCTTATTTATGTCAGTAGCTAGTAGTTGGTAGTTGTCATAAGTGTCGGTGGTTAGTAGCCGCCATTAGTGTCGGTAGATGAGGCGGTGCGATCTCGTCCACCGGTTAGAATCTAGATCAATGGTTGTAATCCGAGGCCCTCGACTATAAGAAGGGGTGTCCTCCTTCATTTGTAATCATCCACTACTTCCGCAATACAAAGCAGTCTTCTTTCCAGAGCTCCTCTCTCTAGATTATTTCTCTCTCTACGATCTGGGTAAGCGAGCGAGTGAGCGTTCGATCGAGCAAGGCTTGGCTTAGGTGCTTCGGCGATCCACTTCGATCCTAAAGTGCCCGAGTCGCCGCACGGTCACGATCCCAATCGATCGGCCCGTGACACATGCATGGATGAGGGAAGTTGGCACGTAACTCAATTTTTTTTTTTTTTTTTCAGTAACACGTAACTCAATTTCCGTAGTGAGTTTTCGTGACATGTTTGAGACACGGGGACGGGAGGGGCCAATCCTTGTAAGCTCAAAACCCAATTCTTCTCTTCCTCCTTATAATATTCTGTCCAAATTGTTTGGACATGAATGGATATCTAAAGAAAATAGAGCAAGAGGGCGCTCTTAATTATCCTGCCTCGTAGCTTCCAAAAAGATTAAGTGGTCATCTTTATATGGCTGAATTTTGTCTATGTGGGTAACCCAGGGTTTTCAGTTAAGGAAAAGATTCGAGCGGTCGGTGCGTACTCTTTTTTTCCAAAGGGATTAGAAATACTGAAGTCCTTTTGCCAATTTGGCACCACATTAACCCTAAACATGAAGCTAAGGTGACTATGCGTACTCCGTTTGTCCGAGTAGCCGACTATTGAGACAGATGAAGCTGCTGATGTTAGACTTTGTAAAAGAGGAATAAGGACCCGTGAATCAATGGAAATTCATACTTACCTAAATTCATCTCAATGAATGAAACTTCACCATATCTAGTATTATTACATCATAAACACACAATTATTCAATCATTTTGTCAAATCAACAAGCTAAAAAGCCTCTTCCTGTGTGCGTGCATGATAACCGAATGTGTGTAAAAAGTAAGAACTCTCACTGAAAAGTAGTCGACGTGCTCAAAGAGCTCCGAAAGATCACTCTCGACGGATGTAAAAGAGAACGGAAGAAAACCGATGAAACCCTAAGCATGGGCTGGAAAGGAAAGAAGAAGCCGAAACAGATGAAAACAAAGATGCAGACCCCCCATATGTCGGCCATGATCTTACTATATTATTTCCACCATTGACATCGGCTTTCCGACATCATAAATCGCAGGTCTTCAATTCAAACCTCAAAAGCATTATTTTGACCTTGATTACTACTGTTATGGCGTGCTCCGGAATTCGACCCGGTCCATAAAACCCTAGGAAATCTCCCACCATCTTCAACACCGCACCAAACCAAGTCATCGTCTTCGACCTGCAATCCTCTCTCTCTCTCTCTCTCTCTCTCTCTGTGCAGTCTTTCTCTCCATCATGGGCAGCGAGTCGATGCGAAGCCTCCACATTGCGATGTTCCCGTGGCTCGCCCACGGCCACATCACCCCCTTCCTCGAGCTCTCCAAGTTCCTCTCCCTCCGCGGCCACGCCATCTCCTTCCTCTCCACCCCAAACAACGTCGCTCGCCTCGCCCGCTCCCACCCCGAACTCCATCCCTCCATCCGCCTCGTCTCCCTCCCCTTGCCCCGCGTCCCCAACCTCCCCATCTCGGCTGAGTCCACCTCCGACTTGGACATCGACTTGGTCCCCTACCTCAAGAAGGCCTACGACCTGCTCGAGCCGGCCCTGACCCGCTTCCTCTCTGGCAGCCGCGTCGACTGGGTGATCCATGACTTCGCCAGCCACTGGCTCCCAGGGGCCGCGGCTCGGCTTGGGGTCACCTCGGTGTTCTTCAGCACGTTCAACGCGACCTCGCTAGCATTCCTCGGCCCACCATCGGAGCTCATCAGCGGCCGGTGCCAGAAGCCGGAGGACCTGACCTGCGTACCGGCGTGGATACCGTATGAGTCCCAGCTTTCTTAAGGCTCCACGAGGTATTGAAGCACCAGCGGTGCATGGACGAGGAGGTCTCCGATTTCTGCAGGTTTGGCCACACGATCGATGGCTGCGATTTCGTGATAGTGAGGAGCTGCCGCGAGTTCGAATCGGAGCCGTTGAGCTTGTTGCAACAGATTTACAAGAAGCCCACGATTCCGGTCGGGCTATTGATGCCGGCAGTCCGACAGGATGAAGGAGATGACGATGAGAAATGGAAAGCCCTGAAAAGTTGGCTCGACACTAAGCGCGAGAAATCGGTGCTTTATATCGCGCTTGGAACGGAAGTGATTTTGAGTCACGAGCTAACGAACGAGTTGGCCGCCGGGATTGAGAAGTCCGGGTTACCGTTTGTCTGGGTGGCTAGGAACGGCCTCGTCCCGCCTGGGTTCGAGCAGCGAGTCTTGGGCCGGGGATTCATCTGGGCGGGCTGGGCCCCGCAGACACGGATCTTGGCCCACGAGGCGATCGGCGGGTTCTTGACGCACTGCGGCTGGAACTCCACGATCGAGGCACTGAGTCGCGGGCTGCCCCTGGTGCTGTTCTCCGGAGGGAGCTCGGACCAGGGCCTTATGGCTCGGTTCCTGCACGAGAAGCAGGTCGGGTTTGAAGTGCCCAGGGATGAGGTAGACGGGTCGTTCACGGGCGATGTGGTGGCCGAGTCGATCCGGCTGGTCATGGTGGAGCATGAGGGCCAGCCGATAAGGGCAACCGCACGGGCCATGAAGGAGGTGTTCGGCAACATAGAGTTGCAAAACGAATACTTGGAGGAATTCGCAGGGATCTTAGAGAAAGGTGTCAGTAAGGACCAAAAGACGGTGGACTAAATTTGCAAGACAGAGAAATGTTATTGATTGTTATCGTGGATAGGACTCATTTAACATTTGTTATATTTACTTTTCAGATTGAATAAGACTAAAAGATGGTATCCTAAAAATGATTACTTGTATTACTTATAATAATTAGCCGATAGAAAACATTTTATTTCTCAACAGTAAATTATGTTTAAGCATTTTCCTGAAAAATGAAAATATTTATGGCGATGTAAGTAATCATTTGTAGAAAAGTATTTTCGAATCATTTATATTTCGCAAAATGAATGGAATGTTAAAAATAAGCCCTTAACTAAAACTTATTAGCCAAAGGCACATTAGTTAGTGCTTGTTTATCCTCTTATTTGTATTTGAAAGACAAAAACCTAAGAGAACATCTCCGAGAATAACTATTCCACGGTTCGTGTCTAATTCAAGGTAGTCACGATTAATATTGAATGAGATGACATAATGTGTCTATCTTGTGCCATGCAGGCATTGGCCTTTGATCACTTTCAAATAAGATTAACAGTTGTTGGGGGTAACGTAAGAATACAACAGTTGTGAGTTATAAATTTTTGAATGAGTGGGTCCTATAATAATTTATAATTATTTCTTATTTGATTTTTTTTAGAATAAACTGTTATTTTTATAGTAGATTAAAGATGATGATACAAGATGATGATACAATCATTTCTCTTCCAAATACACTTTCTATTACCTAATCAAGATCTCATAATATTAATTTTTTTCTTGGACCCAATACAAAGAACCGAACCGACAAACAGCATCAGCCATTGTCAATGTGGCCGATTCACCTAGTCTTAATAATTTAATTCAATGCAAAACAAAAGCTACCATTGTGTGTGTGTGTCTATATATATATATATATATATATATATATATATATATATATATATTTGTCTAAATTGGAAGATATAGTTAAAGCCCCCAACTTGCGGGCGACCCAATTTAAAATTTGCCATGATAACCACTAGAAAACTTATCTTAAAAAATAAAACAAATAATTTATTCAAAGATCAATAGAACTTTATGGGACACTCAGCAAGAGACACTATTCAGTGCGCCACACAAATTCATCGGCGCCCATCCATTAGAAATTTTCTAGACCCCCTTTTTTCTTCGTCACTTCTCCGATGTCCACATTATCTATGCTCTCTCTTTTAATATTATGTTGGATCAAAGATTAAGTTATGATATTTGAGGGTTTTCTAATATGGTTTTTTCTTGAGTTTTATTGGACTAAAAGCTCAATTAAATTCTCAGCCACGATTACTAGTTAACACAATTGTTAGATGAGGGCAATTTCTATTAACCCTCCGAGCAATTGTTAGAGAAAGAATTTCTCTAAGGTTCCGTTCGTTTAATGAAAAACAACTTACTATAAAAAGTTTTAAGAATTTTCTTATGTTCATTTCATGAATGAACTGTCGAGGAGAACAGTTTCCATCAATGCAAGGTAATCTTCTCAAGTAAGTGAAAATATTTTCCCTTTTTTAAAATGCGCAAAACATCTTCCATCCTCTTTCTTTCCCTTCCAAGCATATTTTTTCACCAAACACCTTTTCTTTTCTTTTTCTTTTTTGAAAAAAATCAAAATTTAAAATTTTTATATTTTTCCCTTCTTCTTCGATCAGTCGCTGGCCACAATAGGCAAGGCTCAAGCCTCACCCGAGGTCGCCCAACTCGTCGCACTAGCAAGACTCGAGCCCTTGAGCGAGCTAGAGTCTCGCTGGCCTATAGCAAGACTCAAGCTCGCTTGTGGCTGGTTGCCAGCCATTGGTGTGACTGGCGATTGATCAAGGAAAAAAAGAAAAAAACTAAAATATTTTTTAAAATAAAAAATATTGAAAGGCAAGAGAAGACCTTCCTTACCAAATGGTGGAAAATATTTTTCACTTCATTTTCAAGTTTTAGCAAAATATCGGGAAAAAATTGTTATTTTCCTACAAAGTAGCTTCTGGAAAATATTTTCTAAAACCATAACATTTTCCATAAAATGAACGGAGCCTAAATCGAGCAAGGATTTCATATTATGCATATGAATGAACTCAGCTTGTGTGGTAGTAAAAGATATAAGTTCATTATTATTATTATTATTATTATTATTATTATTATTATTATTATTATTATTATTATTATTATTTTATTATTATTATTATTATTATTATTATTATTATTATTATTATTATTATTATTATTTTTATTTTTATTTTTTATTTTTGCTAAAGTAAGCAAATCAAAATGGTAAGCCTAAGCAATGCACAAGTGTTCCGCTAAGTTGTAACATGCATGGTTGCTTCAATATTATCAAACCGTTATTCAAAACCATGTTAATGGTAATCTCGCTAGGGGCGGCTATCCATGTCGTGTCATTTTGTCCGTATCTGTTATGCCTGTTGTCAACGAAATATTTTAACGAAATCAAAAAACAATTTCATTAAAAATTAGTGAAAGAAAAATGTTTATTCATATTAATTTCAAATTGCATCCGTCACATTGAGTCGTGTTCGGACTTCTCTCAATAAATTAATACAGTATTCTTGTGTTGCACCGAGAATTGTCGCTACTACATCTCTTTTTCGCTTTTGCTTTGGCATGTTAATGTGACGATTTTCACCACTTTCAGTGGTAATGGCCAATACCAACCGAAAGCATGACCAGACTAGACTTCTCATGCTACGTACACGATAATCATTTAACATATCTAATTTTCTATTTTTCTATTCCCAGTAACAGGTTTGGAACAGAAATCCATCTAATAATGCAATTTTATTTTTCTATTATCGGAATAAATTTTTACTCTAGAAATATATTTGGAATAGAAATCATAAAAAAAAAAATCTTTACTTTTTAATTTCTCAAACAAAAATGAGAAATAAAAACTCTTATTAACGTATTACTGGTAGGTCGACCACTTGTCACCTATCAACCTTCCGCCGCACCCTTGCTTGCCATCCACTATACACCCACCGCCCACTCATCTGCCGCACGTCCATTGCCTACTATTTCGCCACCGCATCTGTTGGCTGCCCATTGTCAGCCGCTTGTCAGTCACCTCTAGTCGCCATCATTTGATAGGGAGAAATTTTGTATTGGTATCAAACAAATTTATATTTTGGGAATATAAATTTTGTATTGTTATCAAATACATATTTTTACTTAAAATCGTCCAGGGAATAAAAATAAAAATAAAAAATCAATTTTTGAAATGAAATGGTTATCATTTGCGCCCTTGATTGCTCTCTCCCTAATGTTCTGAAATTTCAAACCATCTTATTTGGATTAGTCCATTACACCGCATTTCAATGATATGTTGCGAAGTTGACTCCATTAGTACTTTCTCGTTCAGGTGAGTTCAGGTGATTTGCTGATCCCACCACCTCCCTTTTGTCATTCAAGACACATTTATGTCTAAACATTTTCATGGATTATGAAAATATTTTTCATCTATTCATTTTTATAAGCGACGGGATTCATATCCCCAAAAATCATCTCAAAAGCCTAATAATTATATTCATTCATGCTCCTTTTGCCAACTAGTCATAATCTCCGAAGGCTATTTATCCATAAACTGAGAGGATTCATATCCCGAAAAACCTTGTGTGCACTCTTATGCAAACTTCTCTGATCCAAAATAGTCGTCCGACTGGGCGACAGCATCCGAGAACAGATAAAGCTAAGGAAGAGAACACCAAAGCAAAAAATCAACTAGCTGCAATTGAAAAGGTTAATGACTGTGCGACGAACTCGGGCAATGCTTCTTGCTCCACGAAATGTCCAGACCATATCCTTCTCAGGCGTGGGGAACAGCCAATGCACCAGCAGCACAACAAGGGAAACTAGAACTCATTGCAGACAACTCGACTGTACCGTGAACATACATGTGCATGGTACTGAGAATAATACAGAACTAAAAGCGTATGCAAGTGCAAAGATGGAGATGCGAAGCAGCGAAAGCATGAGCTCTCAAAATGCTCGCGCGCATGATTTTGTATCCCGCGAATCAAGTTGCATAAGCTTGAATAGAGCATGTGCATCTAGATCTCTTGTGTAAGGAATGTGCCACGGGTCGATCGATCTCACGTTCCCTAACCTGTGTGGCCTTATGATTTCTTCCAAATCAGCCTTACGCACATACTTGACTCACAAGATTCGTATAAAAAATGAAGCTCGATAGTGTAATAAAGTGATACAACTTAAGAGGAGGGGCTCCTATTTATATAAGTACAGGTCAACCTCAGCCATTCATCTCTTCTTTGATCTAACGGTGGAGCTTGAATTTCTATAATCATTACATAGTTGTCAAGAGACCCCAGAGCCTTGGGAAGCTTGAGGGTCACCAGTCCATGGATAGGCTCAAGATTGAGACACGGATGGGCCACGGCCCGGCATTTGGGAAACTTCTGGAACATTCCATCTATTGGGTAGGCCTTGGCAACCAGGCTGTGTCAAATGCCTACAGGTAGAAAGGGCCAAACAAATGCTCAATGAAACTAAAGGGCCTCCGCTGCGAGACACGCGATGATATTCGCCCTCCAGCGAAGGTGACGGAACCATCTCTCCGGTGGCCACTGCCACATCAACATCGTCCCATATCCATACTTGCACCTCTTTCCGGTGTTAATTATATTAATGTGCCAAAAAAAATTAATTTATTTTTATTTTTTATTTGTTGAATCTTTTAGATGATTTTCTTTTTGCAGAAATTGACTAAATGTTTATTAGAGGCGATAAGGTGATGATGATATCGATTGTCGTGATGGTGGCGGTTTAATCAATGCACTTAAAATATAAGTTAAACGGGGGAGATGTTTATTGGTTCGGATCACGTCAGTTATTCGTCATTTATGTTATATTGCGTGAAATTCATAAATGTGATTAATTAATTTGGTCCAAACTTCTATTTGACCTGCTCGAGTTTTTTTTTTTTTTTTAGTCCTACTCTACTCTTACTCTAATTGTCACTTTTAGACTTTTACCCTACCTCCTTGTAGGGCGTGGGAGTCGAAATCCACACTTGAAACCACATTGTCCCCATCCCATCTCCCCTAAGAATGTGGGGAATTCGAACCCCCCACCTCCCCCTTCCATGTTGAAAGGGTGGAAAATCCCGGTGGTTGACTTGCTCTAGTTCGACTTGCTCTATCCATTTGCTACCTTTACTTACTAGTCAAAGCTTGATTTTGGGAATGACTTCAATATAATATTTGTTGAAGATATCATTAGATATACTAGGGGTATTATTTGATATTTCATTGGCCTCGCGTGGTTTGACTTTGGGGAATGTCCTTGGAGAAATGTAAATGCCTTTAATCTTAAGAGGTTTGACAAAATGCAAATACTATTTGATAAACTGTAATTGAAAAAATGCCTTGTGATATAACTTGGGAGAAATGTTGTTTGGTAAATACATACATTTAGAAAGTCCTTTTGGGTGCCAATTTTAAAGTTTTGCAACTTTAATTTGTTTAAAATCAAACCAATGACTGTAAATTTTATATATCTTTTCAAGTTGAGATAATGTATAATAGACATATTAACAAATTTTTAAATAAAAAATCACATCAAACTCAATTGAAAAAAGAGTAATTTCATTACAATAGATATGATAACATATGTTCAAAGGAAAGAAATAAGTTATCGTTAATTATTACAAACCTCCTTTACTATTTATTAAGTTCATAACTATTTCATCACGTAAATGTACTGTTATCATTTGAAGCATCATGGTCAATCGAATATCCATACTTGAGATCCAAATTTGCCATTTCAAAATCCATATCAATTATGGCATTTCTTCTTATAAAATTGTGCAAAGCCATTGTATTTATGACAATTTGCACTTGCTTTTCATAATGATAACTTGACATGGTAGTTAAAATTTTCCACTTCATTTTTTACACGCCAAAGGCTCACTCAATTTCTAAACGAATTGAGGAATGGACATGGTTGAACACTTCTCGATGACCCACAGGTGAGGACCTTATTGAAACTCTAGCAAATGATATCTAACTTCTGTATATGGCCTCAAATAACCCGTGGGATTTTGATATCTAAAATCTACTAAATAATATTTACCTACACAAATATAATGTAAATTTACTTAGCATATGCCACATAAGCATAATCATTAATTAATGAACTTGGAGAAGGACGGGGAGATTGTGCATCACATCTTCCAATAGCATCATAAAAAATACAAGTATTATGAGGTAGGATATGTGTACCATCCATAACTCCAATGTAATCCTAAAACAAATAATGCAAATATTACATGATTTACATTTAGTTTTTCGTTTTTATTGTACAATCATAACTTACCTTAAAATATGGATAAAATCGTTGATCTTTCTTGATCTTCTCTAGAATTTCCCAAAATTGTCGATTAATTGGTTGGATCAAATCTTTTCCCATATCACATACTTTACTTCATCTAAAATAAACTAAAGTGCCTACTTATGGTTTCCCTAGAGCATTGAAAACACTTTTGGGCTACCCCGTTACCTATACCACGTCCCAACATATAAAGAAACATTCCAAACGTTTCTACAACATCCATCCATCCATCCCTTTTGTTGGTTGCAAGACGATTACCCTTATCGATTTATTCAACATACAACTTATAAAATGTTTCCACATCTTCGGTGGTCCAATCCATCTTCCAATAATATGAACATGAACAAATTTGAGAGGCATAATAAAGAAAAAAATCAGCAAAAATCAAGATGAACTAGTGGAGCACAAATCAAAGTAACATTGTATTAGGTTTCAGCCCTCCCTCCCCCTCCCCCTCCCCCCAAAAAAAATATTGCCTCATTGTTTATATATGCCTTAGACTAATTAAAAGAACATGAAACAAGTAGATTCCAACTCATGCATCCATCAAAATAAATTTTATGAAGCTAAAGTGGACACTGGCAATTGACATAATAATTTCATAAGGAACCTCAACAATATCTCAAATCCAAGGCTTTTGGTGAAAAACCAAAGAAATAGTAACTAATCTGCTTGCTCGAAATGAACAATATGCGACAATGATCAAAAGCTTTTACTTCCGAATGTGAAAAGGGCACAATTTTTTATACCAATACAATCCAGTATAGTTAAGCTAGTGATCATTCCTATCATCTCTTTTACGATTTGCTGCATATCATATTACAACTTTTAGCAGGAAAAAAACATAAATCAGCCTTTCAACCCTACGCTCCAAAGCTTCCACCTTTACGTCTGAAAACTTTCAATTATTCTATTCTATCGAGTTCTAGCAAACAAGACACCAAGAAAAGATTAGAAATAAAAAGCGAAATCATGCAACCCATCGATCCACTGAATCTTATAAACTAAACTTTGCATGAGGCACTAGAACAAAAGAATCATAGATCCGAAATGATACAAACCCAAATACAGTCTCAATGCCCGGTGCTAAAATCCATCACTCATTCGAATGCACGACAGAGAAATGGGAAGAAAAGAGCGAGAAATCTGAGGAAAAACCTAAGCAAGATACGCAATTACCCATATAAATTTCTACAAAAATCACAACATAAATTGAGAAATCTAACCTAGACAGAGGTGAGTGCGAGCGCGAGGGCAAGCGTGACGAAGAGAGCTCGAGGGCAACGAGCATGAAGTCATAACATGAGGAAAGAGAGCTTAAACTCCTGGTAACCCTGAGGGAATGCGGCTTCAAGCACGAAAGAGGGGGGGGGTCGTCAAGGTACAAGAAATTTGATGGAAAATTCTACAAAAATCTCAACATGAATGAGGAAATCTTACCTAGAGAGAGGCACGTGTAAGGGCGAAGAGCGCTCGTAGGCCATAGCGTGAGGAAGAGAGGTGAAGGGCGATGAGCGTGACGGTCAGACACTAGAAACGTCATGAGGCAAAGAGAGGCATGAGAGCGAAGAGAAAAGAGGCATGAGACAAGAGAGAAACGTAAGTGAAGAGAAAAAGAGGAGACCTTTAGGAATTTTGGTTTATAAAAGGGCAAAAACAGAATTCGCTTAATAAATGAGAACAAAATGGGCAACCTGATATATTTTCATTACACCAAAGAAATAGCATTCCGAAAATGTTACTTCTCAAAGCACCTCTTGCCCTCCATTATCCGAAAGGCCTTTGAAGTCTTTTGGAGATGCAACCGCATCTTCCTAAAGCCCTCAAAAAATTGAACCAAACACCATTTGCATTTGGCTAAACCCCTTTAGAGCCCCAAAATCCATTCCAAATGTTGAATCAAATGAGGCAATTATCTACAATATTTGACTTTTCAAAGAGTGGTAAGACCCACTTTTATTTTAAAACAAAAAAGAAAAAAAAAAGGAAAAGAAAGAGGGTTGAAAAAGTCAAATGAAGGGCGGAAATAAGTGTAGAAGGACACTCGCTCTTTTTAAGCCCAAACTAGTTTGGGAAGAGAGACGAAACAGATAGAGAGAAGGCAAAAAAAGAAAGAAAGAAGAAGGAAGAGAGAAAAGAGGTTTATCTTGTACATGCCGCGAACGCCTCGCTAAGCCAACTCGACTATGAAACGCAATGCTCGAATCGCGAGATCGATAATTCGAGTAACATATGTTATTTGGTTTTAGGGCATCGCCAGGTGATTAGAACTAATGTCTTCTTTGGTTTGTGAAACTCATATATTGAGGTAAGAGTAATTTGACATATGCATATATATGGAAGGGAAAACCTATTTGTTGTATAAAGTTGGATAGAGTATTCGATACTTTTGAGTTCTTGTGGGATGATTCAATAAACCTTTTTTGCAGGGTTATGCGTGCTATTTTAGTACATTTGATTTATGTGATAGCTATTAAAATACGATAGGTGTTGTGTTGAGAAAACCAATTATGATGTGAACGGGTAAATGACTAAGTGCTGACAATAATAAAACTTCGTATAAGTCATCTTTAAGGCCTTGTAGTTAAAGTTAAGTGTTATATAGTGACTTGAGTCACCTAGGAGCCACTTCTAGGGCCTTGCACTATTGACATGCATAATAAAGGGTTAAGTGCTACATAAGAAGATAATTTCGTATGAGTCACATTTAGGGCCTTATACTAAAGACTAAGTACTACACAATAACGTAAATTCATGAAAGCCACCTCTAAGACCTTGAGTTAGATATTAAGCGTGAAATAACCCATTGACATGAGATATGACGAGTTCAATTATTGAACCAAACTAATGATGTCTATTTTGATATTATGGATGAATTGGAAATTTTGCCATTTGAAATAGCCAGGTTATAACATATTTTATTCATGCAAGTTATTATATTTTGGTTTGGCATTAATGAGCTACGTCTTGGAGTTCTAAATGTGTAATGGGGAGATTTGATATGCTTATATGGTACGTACTGCTCACTGAGTTGTAGTTGCTCATTTCACTCATCTTTCATGTTTTCAAATTCTAGGATTCGTGACAAGTAGGACGAGAGTGCTACTGAAAAACTTTTAGGAGTTATATTTTGGGGTATGATTTATGGAGTTGTTTATATTGTTGTTGTAAGTTTGTTGGATTGACTGAGTTCTAATTATATATATATTCATTTGGTGAATCATAGAAATTCTGATGTTGCAACTAATCTGATGGTTTATCTGATGGATGGTTATATTTGAGGTTGCATCATTCCTATGGAAGGATGGCTGTGTAATCCCCTTTTTCTTGTGGTTTCGGGGTGTGACATCATCTACTATGGCCCCGTTTGGTTTAGCATTCCCAAGGGGCTTTCAGCCCTGAAAGCCCATTGGGGAAAATTTTACCTGTTTGGTTCAGCATTCTGAGGCATCCTTGGCCAAATGCTAGTATTTGGAATGCTTTGGAATGCTGAAAGCCCAAAGCAGGTTCGGACCTGCTTTGGGCTTTCAGCATTTCAGAAATGCAAGTTCACCTTTACTATTCATCCGTTGACCTTTTTTTTTTTAAAATCGATTATCTTCCCCACACCCCAACCGCCGTTGATCGGCAACAGAGTTTCATCGTATTTTATTTTTATTTTCTTAAAAAATAATAAAAATCCTTTGCAAATGTTGGGTTCACCTTTCTTTTTTGTCATTTTTATCTTTTGACAATCAGTAGCCAACTTTTTATAAATACACTAGAATGATCATTAATTAACGAAGATGATTAATACTACAATAATTAAAAAAAAAAATTATTCAAAGTTGAAAACAAACATAAAATAACCCTAGGCCAAAAGTTGAGCTTTGCATCTAATCTATAATCAAATTCTTTTAATATAATTTTTAAATAAATTTACTAATATATCTTTTATATTACTCTCAACATGAAAATGTAAAAGGTTATATAGTTATTATTTTTTTTTTACAATTTTAAAAATACTAAAACTAAAAAACTTAATTTGGTTACACTAAAGGGCTTTTCAAATATATGTTTACCAAACAGTCTTGCATTTCCCTAAAGCACTTTTCAGTTATAGTTTACCAAACATCTAAAGCATTTCGGAAAACCCCTTTATCTCAAAGGTATTTGCATTCTCCCAAGGGCATTTCCCCAAAACTGAACCAAACGGGCCCTATGTACTGCACAATATTTAATGTTTACTTTTGTTAACAATACAATATTATTTAGGGTCACGTCTATAATTCACATTCCTCGTACCTTTTCGTATATTTCGTATATTGAACATTATAAGGAGTTTTTCATATTTCATAACTATATCATTTCTTTGAATTACTCCATCGCATGAAAAATAAGTACCTCCTAATTTTTCAGTCTCAACATTAATCGTGCGTGTCCATATGAAAAAAAATAAATTCCCAGTACATGATAGTCGGTATACACTTTAAACCTCAAGCTAAACTTAATATTTAAAAATGTGATTTAAGCAGTATCCAAACCTAACAATTAATTTGATGCCAAAAAATAAAATCTATCGGGTAATGTCACTAGAAAAGAAGGTTTCTCAAAATAAAAATAAAAATAAAAATAAAAATAAAATTAACTGATGGTTATCAACTCTATGCATATGTATCGGTAAGGTTGACACGTAGAAACTTTATGTCACGCCCTCTTTGAATCTCAAAAAAATCGAGATTGGAGATTGCATAATCATGAAAAAATAAAATCAAAAGACATTTTACAGCATACAACCAATGAATTTCAGAAAGTGTAATTTATAGCAAGAAGTGGGTGGTTAACTTTTTCAGTTTTACCTAGAATGGAACATAAGTCCTGTTCGAGTCATTTTGTTTTTTTGCTGTTGTGCCTGCAAAAATAAGTCCTAGATTTGCGTCTTCCTCTTGACAGAAGAAGTACCCAATCAATCCTAATTTTATTGTACAAATGTTATTTCAATCATAAAGTTATCAATTTTGTTCAAAACATTTACATAAAATTTTAATGTAGTTCTTCTGGCCCAATTATACATGAAATTATTTTTCTTTCCTTTGAGACGAGAGTCTCTTTATATTTCACATGTCCTGAATTATGTGAAGTAGAGTCTCAGTGTCAGCTTATTTTGCCATATTTCTATATAGAGCACATGAAGTCATCAAAAAATATGTAATACATCTTTCGTTTCATTCCCCTTTTTTTTTTATGGTCGAAATGTAACCCTTAGATGATTAACCGAGTTGTGTTGAACTCTCTAAGAACTAATGAAAGCTCCTGTCGGCGGCTTGCTTTTGATATGTCGCGTATAATTAGAGGGTTTTCAATGATTGGTTGGACCATCATACGGATGACGAAACAAATTTTTCTTCACGAGATGAGTTAGCCCACAAAGATAGGTGAACTTCAGTTTGTATAATGACGTACCCAGTGACCTCGTGGCCATGGCGAAAATAAGATGCTTATAAATATGGCAAAATCGATGGCCACCCTTTTTTAACTAAAATTTTACAATTGAGTGGTAAATGAGTTGTCTAAAATTTCCAAAACGGGTTAAAATATTGTGTTTTGCTAAGATGAAAGCTTAACTACATGTGAACTTTAATGGGGTAGGTACTTGCCCGTTTCAAAACCCATTTTAATTACAAGCATAATTACTATATGACGAGGTATATAGAGAGGGGAAATTTGGTCACATGAAGCATTTTGATCAAGCTTCACTGGGAACGTGCACGCATGGACGAGATAAGTTGGCACGTAACTCAATTTCAGTAGGAGTTGCGTGATTGGGTAGTGAGTTCTCGAGACTCGGGGACAAGAGGGACCAATCCTCGCTGTCTCTTTTGCTTAGAGCTCAAAACCCATTTCTCCTCTTCTTCCTTGGAATATTCTATTCAATTGTTTTGGACATGAATGAATGTCTAAAGAAAATACAGCAAGACGGCAGTACTAATTATTCTAACCTTGCTCAAAATTCAAAAACCGCAGAATGACACTTATTAATCTCAATATAGACCTCATAGCTTTTAAAAAGATTTATGGGTCATCTTTACATTACTGCACTTTGCTTACGTGGGTTGACATAATGTTTCAAGAAAAAAATATTGTTGAAATTGCATTCGCGTATTTGGAGCATTTTCATATATTTAAGCCCACAAAAACCACGTTGAAATTGGATTGGCGCATAGTGGATGTTGCTAGTAGGAGGAGATTTGAGCTTAATTTATATCATCAAAAATTTAAAATTTGGCCAATCCCGTCAGTTTATCATAATGGCTGAAAATATCATATGCTATGCACATGGGTGAGCTCAATAGTCGATCAAAACATATATATGTATGCAATCAAAAACGAAAGTCAATCTACTCTTTTCGAGCTCTATAGTCGACCGAATATATATGGGCACTCAAAAATGGAAAGTCAGATCTACATAGTATGCACTCAAAGGGAAGGCATTGTTGGCTCGATGGAGAAGTTGTCACATCTCGCACAGCAATTATCATACTTGGCCGGCCAAAGCTTTTAAACAAAGGTTAATGATATTAATGTCTCAAATTTTTTTATCAATGTGTAATGTGATGCTGAACTTGGAATCTGTTCGATTCAACCTTTGAACTTTAGCTCAATATATAATATTATCCCTGAACTTTTAATTTGTTATGTGGTCCGTAGACTCTTAGTAAATGTTCAATTTAGTCATTGGATTGTATGATTATGTTCAATTTTGTCCTTTCATTGATCCAAGTTCATAAACAACATTAAACATTTTCATACAGTCTACAAACTAAATCTAACATGTATCAAAAGTTCAAGAATTACATTAAACAAATTAAAAGTTCAGGAACAACATGCATGTTAGGTTAAAATTCATAGATCAAATTGTATATTGGACCAAAGTTCAAGAACAATTTGTGTCATTTACATTTAAACAGAGAGGAGGCCGATTTTTCTTTCTAGAGAGTATCCATAGCACACCAAACTTTGTCATCGTGCTTTGCCTCCCCATCGCCGTTCGCTGCCATGTCTTGCTTCCCTACCACTCTCGCTGCCGCCCCCAAAGTCTCGCCACCAAACACTGAAGAGCTCCTGCTACGTATGGTAATCCATTAGCTTTTCCTTTTCGACGGTTCACCCCGAGAAAGTTCGCGACTCAAAGACCTCAAATAGATCACTCCCCATGGATATAAAAAGGAGAAACGGAAGAGAAATGATGAAACCTAAACAAAGCCAAGAAAGAAAAGAAGTGGCCCAAGCCAAGGTGAGCAAATGATGCAGTCACCCCATACGTCAGCTACGATGATGTTAGTTTATGTTATATCCACCGTCGACATCGGATCCCCCTCGTCATAAATCGTGGATCTTCAGTTTTTCAAACCTCAAAAACACTATTTTAATCTTCGGTTCCTGCTCTAATGGCGTGACCTCGGTTCATAAAAACCCTAGAAATCTGCCGCCATCCTCCAATTCATCGTCGTCTACAATCTCACTTCCTCTCTCTCTCTCTCTCTCTCTCTCTCTGCAGTCTTTCTCTCCATCATGGACAGCGAGTCGAAGCGAAGCCTCCACATTGCGATGTTCCCATGGCTCGCCCACGGCCACATCACCCCCTTCCTCGAGCTCTCCAAGTTCCTCTCCCTCCGCGGCCACGCCGTCTCCTTCCTCTCCACCCCCAACAACGTCGCTCGCCTCGCCCGCGCCCACCCCGAACTCCCTCCCTCCATTCGCCTCGTCTCCCTCCCCTTGCCGTGCGTCCCCAACCTCCCCAGCTCTGCCGAGTCCACCTCCGACTTGGACATCGACTCGGTCCCTTACCTCAAGAAGGCCTACGACCTGCTCGAGCCAGCCCTGACCCGCTTCCTCTCGGGTAGCCGCGTCGACTGGGTGATCCACGACTTCGCCAGCCACTGGCTCCCGGGGGCCGCAGCTCAGCTTGGGGTTGGCTCCGTGTTCTTCAGCACCTTCAATGCGACCGCGCTCACGGTCCTCGGCCCACAGTCGGAGCTCATTGGTGGCCGGTTTCAGAAGCCGGAGGACCTGACCAACGTACCGGCATGGATACCGTACGAGACCACAGTTTGCCTCAGGCTCCATGAAGTACTGAGGCACCAGCGGTGCATGGACGACGAGGTCTCCGATTTCCACAGGTTCGGCCACGTGATTGACGGCTGCAATTTCGTGATCGTGAGGAGCTGCCGTGAGTTTGAATTGGAGCCATTGAGCTTGTTGCCGGAGCTTTACCAGAAGCCGGCTATTCCGATCGGGCTATTGACGCCAGCTATTCGAGAGGAGGTTGGAGATGACGATGAGAAATGGAAAGCCCTAAAAAGTTGGCTCGACACCAAGCGCGAGAAATCGGTGCTTTATGTCGCGCTTGGAACAGAAGTGATTTTGAGTAACGAGCTAACGAACGAGTTGGCCGCCGGGATTGAGAAGTCCTGGTTACCATTTGTTTGGGTGGTTAGGAACCGCCTCGTCCCGGCCGGGTTCGAGGAGCGAGTCTCGGGCCGGGGATTCGTCTGGGCGGGCTGGGCCCCGCAGACACGGATCTTGACCCACGAGGCGATCGGCGGGTTCCTTACGCATTGCGGCTGGAACTCCACGATTGAGGCACTGAGCCGCGGGCTGCCCCTCGTGCTGTTCTCCGGGGGGAGCTCGGACCAGGGCCTTATGGCCCGGTTCCTGCATGAGAAGCGGGTCGGGTTCGAAGTGCCCAGGGACGAGGCGGACGGGTCATTCACGGGTGACGTGGTGGCCAAGTCAATCCAGCGGGTCATGGTGGAGCATGAGGGCGAGCCAATAAGGGCAACCGCACGGGCCATGAAGGAGGTATTTGGCAACATGGAGTTGCAAAACAAGTACTTGGAGGAATTCGCGGGGATCTTAGAGAAAGGTTTCACTAAGGACCAAAAGATGGTGAACAAGAAGACGGAGTAAGTGATGACTCCACCAAGAATAATGTAGCAACAAGTAAATGATGGATTTGGCTTTCTTTATGCATGTCGAGTTGGTATACTTGCGTTTGATTGTATGTTTGTCGGGAAGTTGCCTCTCAAAAACTAAAGATTATATGATCACTAATATCATTTATAATAATTAGTTAATAGAAAATATTTTCATTCTTAACAGTAATTTATATCTCAATATTTTCGTGAAAGATGAAAATATTTATATTGATATGAGTAATCGTTTGTAAGAAAATATTTTTTAAATAATTTATTTTTCGCAAAAGAAACGGAACATTACCATCAAGCCCTTAACTCAAAGCTTATGAACCAAAACCACATTAGTTAGCGCTTGCTTTTCCTCTTATTTGCATTTAAAAGACGAAAACCTAGGCGAATATCTCTGAGAATATCCATCCCATGATTCATGTATAATTCAAGGTACGTCCTGATAAAATTATAGTTTTCCAAAGAAAAAATATATTATAGCATGAGATGACGTAATGTGTCTCTCTCGTGCCATGCAGGCATTGGCCTTTGATCCTTTTCAACTACACTTTCTATTGCTTAATAAAAAATTTCATAATATTAATTTTTTTTCCTAAGCCATTGTGGATGTGGCCGATTCACCTAGTCGTATAATTTAATTAACTGCAAAATACCATTGAAAGATATTGTCACATACTCGGACTCCCTAGCCACGGGGATGCGACTGGCGGGAGTTGTTGTTGTGATTTCCCAGGCTCGTTGCTGTCCGTTTCTTTTATCTTTTTATTATGAACATGCGGAAGCGTTTATATAACAAACACCCAACATCAACAACAAGAAGTTAGGAAAACTCTTTACAATCACGCTACTACTATTATATAATGTTAGTGCTTTGTACAAGCCCTTTACTACGGATCCTTTTTCTTTCCATATATGATTACATATTTATCCACAAAAGTTGGGGTAACCTTAACTCCTCTGGTGAGGTTGACCTTCCAAAATCGATTCCCCTCGTTGGGCTAACCTCCTAGGTACTGAACGCAATCCCACCAGATGAGGATGCGTCACTTGGCCTTGGCGGTCCACTGAACCCACGAAAGGGTCTGACAAGGTCACCGTCAAACCAAACGTACCACGCCATGTAATAGTGCGGAACCAAGTCATCGAGGCCCTCCTCAACCCAAACGGTAGTAGTGCATCTACGATAGGCGGTATTGGCTCCTGCTTCTATAATATCGGTGATGGTCAATTCCATTTCAACGAGCAAGCCAAAACAAACAGGAGGGAAATCCATACCTACAAATCCGTAGAAAACAAAGAGAGAGTCATGGACTTAGTAAGTAAACTCAATAAACTTCAGTTAGGAGGATGCCTCACCATCGAACAAAGTATGCAACTATCACCTTCTCAAGTGTCAATGGGAAATTAATAGCAAACTATTCCATTAATCTTGATCATATGCATAAGAATGGTTCAGCTTACCTTTGATGCACGAAGTATCCAAAAACATCAAACAAAACATAGAGAAAAGCACGCAAAACTTCATTTATTAACTTAACCGAAATCCATTGATTTTTCCGGAATCCACTAAGCTTTCGAAATTCATCGGGCAACGTCTTCAAAATTCATCGGCAACGGATATTTCCACCGTGTGACCATGCGACAACATCACGCAATCCGACTTCTTATCTTTGTATTCTTAGTCGATGCATCAAGGCCCAAAAATGTGTCATGTAAGTGAGCGTCATGACCTACAAAACCATAACTATACAATATGTTAGGCACGGCCCAAAGTTCGTGGTTTGACCCGTTACACCTAAGCACCAACCTAAAACCAAGCAACGTTTGGATCGACACACCTCAATATTGATTTGAGGCCAAGCGAGATCCAATCCGTCATGCCTTAACGTCCGTTCAAGACCAAGTGAGACCCCTTATGTGGCTTGGAGCATGTTTTGACTCATGGACAATAGCACGTAAGCAAACCATATATGAACAATCGTCAACATACTCATACAAGCGCAAGTGAGAACACATCCAAGTCCGAGTGACGTAGCACAACGCCCTAACCAAGATTAAGGAATTCACTTACTACTAGACCAAGCGATGGCCAAATGACAAGGGGCAAGCAGCAACAAGAGAGAAAGTGGCCGAGAGAGAGGGAAGGGCGTGCAAGGAAGAGGAGAAGTGGGAGAAATGAGCCAAGGTTGGAAATGAAGGATTGATGCTTTTATTTATAGGCCAAACCCTCCATGATGGCCTTTCCAAATGGTCCGATAGCTTGTTCTTGGGTGGCAAGGCTAATTTAGGAGAGGTGGTGCCTACCTTACCTTGGTTAAGTGGTGTCCAGGATTCTAGAGAAATGATTGGAGCCTTATTTGGGCTTGATAAACATTTTTTTCATGAAAAGAACAATACCAAAAGGGCATTAGATGTAATAAAGTCTCCGTACTCAAAATTTTTGGTTCGTAGGAGTAAAATAATTCTCTCATTATTTTACTTAGATATATAATCGACCTACCATAAACTGATTAGTAGTGACTTATAATTGAAAAAATCATTTATATGTTAAAAACTTAAACCTAAGTTGCAAATTGATATGGGTTTGAGAGAGCCCGATTAGTCAAATCTTAGGTGGTTCACCCGAGATTAGATTGCAACAGCTTAGCGATTCTGCTGAGGACCGAACCCAGAATCTCTGGTTCTCAAAAGGCAACCTCTACAAGTCGCCAAGCTGAGCAAGGGCAAGGGAGAGAAGACTCACTACCTCCCAACATTCGCTACTTATAAAGAGAAAGAGGTCTATATTGATGATATGATTGAGTTCAACTGGGGCCAATCCTCGTTGTCTCTCTTTCTTATAGCTCAAACCCATTTCTTCTCTTCTTCCTCAGAGCATTCTGGCCAAATTATTTGGATATGAATGTATGTCTAAAGAAAATAGATTAAGAGGGCGCTCTTAATTACTCCACTCTTGCTCAAAATTCAAAACCGCACATTTACATTTATTAGTCTCAATATAGCCCTCACCGCCTTTAAGAGAATTAATCGGTTGTCTTTGTATGGCTGGATTTTGCTGTTGCGAGTCAGTCAAGATTCTCAGTTGAAGAAAAGGTTCGAGTGGCTCACGCATGTTCTTTTTCCCAAAGGGATTAGAAATGTCCAAGTCCTTTTGCCAATTTGGCACTGCGTTTAACCCTAAACATGAAACTGAGGTGACATATACATAATTACCCACATTCATCTCAATGAATGAAACTTCACCATATCTAGTATTATTACATCATAAACACAGTTATTCAATCATTTTGTCAAATTGACAAGCTAAAAAGCCTTTTCATGTGTGCGTGCATAATCACCGAATGTGTAAAAAGTAAGAACTGTCACCGAAAAGTAGTCGACGTGCTCAAAGAGCTATAAAAGATCGTCTCAGTGGATATGAAAGAGAACAGAAGAAAACCGATGAAACCCTAAGCATAGCCAGGAAAGGAAAGAAGAAGCCGAAACCGATGAAAACAAAGATGCAATCACCGCATGCGTCAGCCATGATCTTACTATATTATTTCCATCATTAACATCGGATTTCCCACTTCATAAATCGTAGGTCTTCAATTCAAACCTCAAAAACATTAATTTAACCTTGATTACTACTGTACTGGCGTGCCCCGGAGTTCGATCTGGTTCGTAAAGCCCCAAGAAATCTCCCACCATCTTCAACCACGCAACAACCCAAAATCATCGTTGTCTACAATCTCACACTTTCACCTGCAACCTCTCTCTCTCTCTCTCTCTCTCTCTCTATCTCTCTCTCCATCATGGGCAGTGAGTCGAAGCGAAGCCTCCTTTCCTCGAAAGCTTCACCTTCTCACTTATAAAAAGGGACTGGAAGACTTGGCACATTCATTAGATAGAAGTCCACACCCCACAGGAAGACACGACCAAAAATAAACAAAGGAAAGGCAGTGTTGGCTCGATGGGTAAGTGATCACATCTCGCACGGCAATCATACATAGTACATACTTGGCCGGCCAAAGCTTTTGAAGAAGGAATAGTGACGTAAATTATCTCAAAATTTTGGCTCAGTGTGTAATGTGGTCTCTGACTTTTAAATTTGTTCGATAAGATCTCTAAACTTCAGCCCGATGTGCAATGTCGTCTCTAAATTTTTAATTTATTTAATATGGTCCCTGAACTTTTGACACTTGTTCAATTTGATCCATAGACCGTATGAAATGTTCAATGTTGTCTTTTCATTGATTCAAGTCCGAGTACAATATCGAACAATTTCATACAATCTAGGGATTGAATTAACATATACCTGAAGTTTAAGAACAGCATTGAACAAATTAAAGTTCGGGGACGACATTGTACATTGGATCAAATTTCATGGACCAAATTGCATATTGAATCAAAGTTAACGGATCATTTGTGTCATTTACTATTTAAAGAAAGAGGAGGCCAGTTTTTCTTTCTCGAGAGTATCCATCATTCGCGAAGAGAGGAGATCCATTTCACACCAGACTTTTTCTCTGCTTTGCGCCACTATCAACATAAACACACTCTGTCGTCGTGCTTCGCCTCCCCATCGCCGTTCGCTGCCATCCCGGACTTCTCGCGGCCAAACACTGGAGAGCTCCCACTACAGATAGTAATCCGTCAGCTTTTCTTCCGGCGGTTCACTTCGAGAATGGCCGCAACTCAAAGACCTCAAATAGGTCACTCCCCATGCATATAAAAATGGAAAACAAAAGAGAAACGATGAAACATAGCCAAGAAAGGAAAGGAGAGGCCAAGCCAAAGAGAGCAAAAGATGCAATCATCCCATACGTCAGCTACGATGACGTCACTTTATATTATATTCACCGTTGGCATCGGATCCCCCCAATCACAAATCTGAATCGTGGATCTTCAGTTGTTGAAACCTCAAAAACATTATTTTAATCTTCGCTTCCTGCTCTAATGGCGTGACCTCGGTTCATAAAACCCCTAGAAATCTCCCACCATCGTCGTCAACAATCTCACTTCCTCTCTCTCTCTCTCTCTCTCTCTCTCTCTCTGCATTGTTTCTCTCCATCATGGGCAGCGAGTCGAAGCAAAGCCTCCACATCGCCATGTTCCCGTGGCTCGCCCACGGCCACATCACCCCCTTCCTCGAGCTCTCCAAGTTCCTCTCCCTCCGTGGCCACGCCGTCTCCTTCCTCACCACCCCTGGCAACGCCGCTCGCCTCGCCGGCGCCCACCCTGAACTCCCTCCCTCCCTCCGCCTCGTCTCCCTCCCCTTGCCCCGAGTCCCCAACCTCCCCAGCTCCGCCGAGTCCACCTCCGACTTGGACATCGACTCGGTCCCCTACCTCAAGAAGGCCTACGACCTGCTCGAGCCAGCCCTGGCCCGGTTCCTCTGGGACGGCCGCATTGACTGGGTGATCCACGACTTCGCCAGCCACTGGCTCCCACAGGCCGCCGCTCGGCTCGGGGTCCGCTCGGTGTTCTTCAGCACCGTCAACGCCACCACGCTTGCTTTCCTCGGCCCGCCGTCGGAGCTCATCGGCGGCCGGTGCCATAAGCCAGAGGACCTGACCTGCGTGCCGAAGTGGATCCCGTACGAGTCCACAGCTTGCTTCAGGCTTTATGAGGTACTGAAGCACCAGCGGTGCATGGACGAGGAGGTCTCCGATTTCTGCAGGTTCGGCCACGTGATCGACGGCTGCGATTTCGTGATCGTGAGGAGCTGCCGCGAGTTCGAATCGGAGCCGTTGAGCTTGTTGCCGGAGATTTACCAGAAGCCCGCGATTCCAATCGGGCTAGTGACGCCAGCTATCCGAGACGAGGTTGGAGCCGACGATGAGAAATGGAAAGCCCTGGAAAGTTGGCTCAGCGCCAAGCGCGAGAAATCGGTGCTTTATATCGCGCTTGGAACCGAAGTGATTTTGAGTAGCGAGTTGACGAACGAGTTGGCCGCCGGGATTGAGAAGTCCGGGTTACCGTTCGTTTGGGTGGTTAGGAACTGCCTCGTGCCGGCCGGGTTCGAGGAACGAGTCTCGGACCGAGGGTTCGTGTGGGCGGGCTGGGCCCCGCAGACTCGGATCTTGGCCCACGGGGCAATCGGCGGGTTCCTGACGCACTGTGGCTGGAACTCCACGATCGAGGCGCTGAGCCGCGGGCTGCCCCTGGTGCTGTTCTCCGGGGGGAGCGCGGATCAGGGCGTGATGGCCCGGTTCCTGCACCAGAAGCGGGTCGGGTTCGAGGTGCCCCGAGATGAGGCGAACGGGTCATTTACAGGCGACGTGGTGGCCAAGTCAATCCGGCAGGTCATGGTAGAGCCCGAGGGCGAGCCGATTAGGGCAAATGCATGGGCCATGAAGGAGGTGTTTGGCGACATGGAGTTGCAAAACAAGTACATGGAGGAATTCGCAGGGATCTTAGAGAAAAGTGCCACTAAGGACCAAAAGATGACGAAGTAAATTTGCACGACGAGTATTGCTAAGTATATCGAATCTATGTACCAAATTGATAAGTACGATCATGCGATCGATTTTTATCAAATATTGAATATGACCCGATTTAAGATTCTATTGCGTTGCATTTTACACAAAATTTAAATGATATTAACTTTAGTAAACCTATATATCATTCGTGTGAATTCACTATATGCGGAGTTTGCAAAAGTTATTAATGGGGTCGATCTTATATGATTTCAATCAATCTAATCATTTCATGAATAGACAGAAGCTACACAAACGGCAAGATGTAACGTAATCAATTGATTAATTAAAAGTCGGACGAAAGCTACCATTATAAGATATGCTAAAAGCCAAAAGCACTTTGTACACTCAAATGTATGAGAGGGAGGAGACGGGGTGAAAAAAAAATCAAAACCCGACCTTGCGGGTGACCCAATTTAAAAAATTCGCCTCCATTAGCATAAGAAAACTAATCCTAAGAAAATGAAATAAAATAATGTATTCGAAGAAGACTAATATAGACTGAAAGCCATCACGCGACAAGTACGTGCGCCCGGCCGTGGGGGTTGCTTCTGAATGAGAATCATAGAATTCAAATAATATAAATATAAGGCTAAGATTGGAATTTTCATATAAACTTAGAAATTTGGAGCTGATGATTAGAATCCATCATGAAGCTAAAACAGTACGATATATATATATATATATATATATATATATATATATATTTTAGTCTTGTCATATGAATGGACCGAGTCATCGAATAAAAAATAGCCGACCTAAATTCACTCATTTAATTTATTTTAACCTATTTTTATGTACTACAAATCTAGTGATCAATACCCAATCACATACCAACCCAACTTATTTTATTAAAACACTAGAGCTGGCAAAATGATTCATAAACCTATATTATGACTCATTTTTAGTCATATGGGTCAAGTGAAAATTAAATATGGGTCACAAATGGTCTTAGAAAGTAAAGCAAGAAAAGAAATGGGTTTGAATGGGTTATTAGGAAACCCACTTTAAACCCATGGCCTTCCTCCTCTGCGACAGAGGCTCTACCTTAATTCTCTCTTCCTTCCATGATTGCAAATCTTTGGATGAGTAGAGCACCCCCTTTCCTTTCTGATCCCAACCAATTGCAAACACCGTCTACCCTACCGTCACGCCGCCATCTTCGTCGTCAATCCCGAGCTCGTCGACCTCAGGCGAGCCGCAAGCTCGCCGACCTTGGCCGAGCTCGGGCTCACCTAGATCTGGCGAGCTACAAGCTCGCCAGCCTTGACGAAGCTCGAGCTCGCCTGGATCGGCCGAGACGCGAGCTCACCGGCCATGGCCGAGCTTGGGCTCGCCTAGATAGGCCGAGCCCCGAGCTCACTGGCCACAACGGAGCTTGGCAGCTCGGGCTCCCCTAGACGGGCGGAGCCTTAATCTCGCCAAACTAAGGCTTGGCCGGTCACCGTCGACGGAGTAACAATGGAGAAGAAGGAGGAGGAAAAAGAAAGAAAAGAAGAAAATAAAATAAATAATAATAATAATTTCAAAAAAAATTAGAAAAATTTGATTTTTTTTAATGATATTTGGTAGATAGATATCTATATACATACTGGAGAAGTACTTTTAGACGAAGCTCGATTCTATTTAGATTGATAAATAGAAATTATAAACATCATAATGTAATTTTTAACTTGGTGAACTAAAATCAAGAAATCAAACAAAATTAAAAACAATTACAATTAAGAAGCTATGCATTCTCGCATTCAAGAAGATTTGTTATAAGCAAATATTATTTTCATGTCAATTATTAGCTCATCAAACTTTTTCTTATCAAGAGTTCTTCAAAAATATTTCAATTTAAAGGTTTTTCACATTTTTTTTATTTTATTTACTTTTTAAAAATTTGGTGTGGAGTTTTTATTTAAGTAACTAAATTGAGTTAAATACAAATGTGTTTAGATAACATGGGTTGGGTCGTGTCGAGTATGGGTCATCAAATTTACATTGCATGAAAATAGGTCAAAACGGGTTAAATAGGTCAATATGGATCAAACCATTTTCGACCCGACCCACCCATTTGACGGCCTTATAAAACACTCATATATTTAATCAAATTTAGGAAAACTTATACCCAAACTACGGTGAGAGCAGAGTGAACAAGCTCAAGATCGAGTGAGGGCGAGAGAGGGTCTTAGAGTTGAGTTGAGTCTAAGTTATGAACCCATTTAACACTTATATTGTTTTAGGTCTTACCATCTAAAACCCATATATAACCTATTTACTAAATATAACTAAGTGATATAACTACCCAGCCCATCAAATATGGGTTAAAATGAGTCTAATATATAAAGGCATGGTGTTATGTCCTATTTTGATGGTCTAATTTATGGTAGCATGGAGCTATGTAGAATCAAAATAGTCTAATTTAACAAAACACGTATACAAAGAAGGCCGCACCATCCATGTGCCTTGTGTAAAATTTTGCAAGTTCATCACTAACTATTCTAAAAGGTTCAATTGATAAATGAAGACGTACTTTAATATTTAATATATTAACACTCTGCATTACACCTAAGTTGGACTTTACTAGTATTTTGACACTTCTCCTCACATTACACTAGGGTGTGATATAACAAGGGAGACAAATAATGGGTTTGAAAAGATCTAAACTTAGACTTTTTAGCTCTAACACCTTGTAAAATTTTATGAAATCAAAACCAACTATTTTTAAAGTTTAAACCATTGAAAGAATGTAATTGCTTCAACTTATGTATTATTATAGGAAATAATATATTCAAGAAAATTCCACAAATGATGACTTTACTTGCCAATAAATTCTTCTCATATTAAAACAGGGAAACGGTTTTTTTTTTAAAAAATACTTTAATCTTATATTACCAATTGAAAGGACATTGAGATCCACAAATGATGACTTTACTTGCCAATGAATTCTTCTCATATTAAAACAGGGAAACAGTTTTTTTTTTTTAAATACTTTAATCTTATATTACCAATTGAAAGGACATTGAGAAGAAAAAACTTAACGTGCGATTTTGGTATTAGATTATCGGTATGTTTTCGGTTTTGATAGCTGTAACCAACGGCCGATTAAATTATAATAGAATCAGGAAACAAGCTTTCTATAGAAAAGGAAAAGGTTACTCATGAAATAACCTAAACTTTAAAATTTCGGAAATAATTTCTATAATTGACTTATATGGTATAGAAGATTACACTTCTATCATTTGCTAAAGTAAGAGACACAGTAAAGATAAAATAGTAGGCCTAAGCACTGCAGGAGCCTCCCACTAATCTGTTACATGGGTGTTTTGTTTTATTAATAGTCAGACCGTCATTCAAAGCTGTGTTAGCATTTACTTTCATTTGGATCAATTATTCATTTGGCGACCCCTTCACGTCATCACCAGAATCTTTCAACGTGATTAGAGAAAAATAACATTGCTAAAAATTTCATCAAAAAATGTCGTGTTGATGTCAATTTCAAATTAAATTATATCAGATCGAGTTGAGTTGAGACCTCTCTCGATAAATTATTGTCAAGTCAATGAAATATTATAAAACATCCTCATGTTCTTTTCTTCTTCTTTTTTGGGGGGAGGCATACTGGGCCCTTTGACTCGATATTCTATTAGTCGAGCGCTAGCACCACTTTAGAGTCGGGCTCTTCTGCTATCGATGAAACTGGTCTAGATCCAAAACATTTCTTAAACTGCAATCGACTCATTTAGATGTGCATATCACGGCCACCGGCCGTTACCGAATGAAAGCACGGCCCAAAGCATCCGCACCTCGATTTTGTAGGCTTTGTTCAGTCTCGGATAAACACGACCGGCTTGCGCAACGTTCGCAAATTGCAAACGATCCAATTATCGACGCGATCGATATTTTACCATTCGGACGAGGAGCTGATCCTGCCGCCTTCTTCTGGCCCCTCGGCACGCATTAGTTATAGTCAATTTGTCGGCAGTATGAATGATCTCAACAGAGCCTAAATCACGAAATCTCTCCTGGCCGAAACAGGATTGCGAAGCCATTTGGGCCTGCGATGCTTGACCGATCCCATTCGCTACACCATGGATCGTCGTCATAGATTTCGCCCATCAAATTTCTGGTTTCGGGTTCTCTCAAGTTCGAAACGCCATCCGGAAAAGCGGACGAGTTCTGATGATCCATGCCCCTTTGGCCAACCTGCATCTTTTTCTTTTTTTTTGACATCAGAATTTCTCACACGTTTGCTCGGGTTCCTCGCCACGCTATTTAGACGTAAACCTTGTCATCCGGAACCCCCACTTAAGTCATGGAAATGTAATGAGAGGGTTCGAACTCTCGACCTCGGCGATGAGGGAGAGAACTCATTCCAACTGTGCTGCCCATGGGTGGGTGCCAACCTGCCTTAATCTTCAAGAGGCTTCATATCTTAAATGATCGCATGCATGCTCTTATGTAAAGTTCTCCGACTGAAGGAGTAGTCAGATAGATGATGGCATCGAAGAACGGATAAAGCTTTGCTAAGAGAAGATCGGAGCGCAAAAATCGACTAGCTGCATAGGCGCGGGGAATGGCCAAGGCGCTCCAACCAGGCTTATCACATAAAGCTCAGCGATGTTATGTACATATCTGTGCATGGTACTGCAATACTACAGAATAAGAGTGTCTGTGAGTGCAGAGATATCGGATGCAAAGGAGCTAAAGTACGAACTCTCGAAATGCTGGTAGGTATGATATCGTGTCTCATGAATCAAGTTGCACAAACTCGAGAGCATTTGCATCCGGATCTCTCGTGAAAATCGCCGGCCTCCCCGACTTGCTAAGCGTGTAAGGAATGCCTGCAAGTAGAATGGCCAAACAAGTACTCAACTTCGTCGCTGCGCAGTTCTAAAACATAAATCCCGATGAATTAAATGCCTGTGCTTCATGAGATGCGTGTACTGCTTGCCAAAGAGTAAGGAAAGATTTACATACCGGCTTTATCAAGGACGGCCTTCAGCTTAGACACGTCCTTAATAGAGATGCAGGTGTGACGGTCTCGGCCCCGTGTTCGGGTCTTCCGGTCAACGGGTCTGGATTTGGGAGCTCCATCAGGTGAATCATCTCGGAACCCACCCACAACCATGCACCACGATAGGGAAGTTTGTCATCCGGACGTGCTTCGTTTATCTCGAGACCTAACTTAACAGAAAAGATCGACAAATCATGACGGTTCTTTCAAAAAGTAGTATTCTTGTACCTGAATGTTGGCATGGGAAGTAGGACTTACCGAGAAGGTTTTGATAATAATCGAGCGACCTTTCAAGATTTTCACATAGGATTCCTACGTGATGAATGCTGAGGAAACCAATATCTGCATAAACGTTTGATGTTACCAAAGCTCAAAGGCTCGCAAAAGCAAAATGATGCCATCAAACAAGAGCTTCTACAACCTTGTGGATTCAGTATTACGAGATGATCATTCTTTGACCAGACTAGACAAGCAAACGAGTGACAATCAGTGATTCTGAAAGTTATTTCTCCACCCACAGCACAGAAAAGAAACGGATTAGTTTTGTTCTGCTGGGCAGACTGATCTGATCAATTTACTCCTGAACTCCTACTTAACCATGCAGAAGAGATGTGCTTTGCAGTTTGGAATTCGACATGAAATGGGAGGTTAACATTTCGACTCAATTCGTTGACTCCAATTCTCCATCTGATGTCAACCAGCAACTAAACAAAATTCAGTAAATCGCACACAGAAGTGACACGATCCATAAAGAAATACTTGGAACCAAACGATTTCCGTTGCTTAAGCAGATAGAATTTTGAAAGTAAAAGAAAAGTAGTAGCCAGATTACTTTGAACTGCCAGGATGCTAAGATGCTAGATATAAGCGAGCACTAGTGCGAAATCAAAAGTGCATCGAGAAAACAGAAGTTCCAAAACGACTGTCTAATCACCATTTCTGTTGGCCACCGCATCTGCTTCTCTCGTTAGCATTGCCCCTTCAACAGTCGCTTGAGCTTTCACCGCGAGACGGCATCTGCCGCCACCTCGAACCGCACCACGTTGAATTGCCGCTCGTGGTGCACTCGTGCACAAGCCATTACCTTTATAATGGTTCACCTGAATGCAAAGGAGGAAATTCATCAAACAGTTTTCAGCCAACCAAGGAAGCTGGCATTGGAGAACAACTTTAACTTGTGCAACTGCAAGCATGAACAAGAAGCCGAAAATGCAGAGAGATCATATGAATCCGTATCTCCTTCCATAAAAAATCAAACTTGTCCCCCTTCTTCCATTCCCAACCACAAACAACGCATACCCAATTAACTTTACTCATTACCCGTATCGATTAACGAATCAATTCTTGAGCGCGAATACACAAGAGCCACCGAAGCCTCAAAGGGCGACGAGAACGCAGCGGAGGTGACTTAAAACCAGAGACCCAGATCAGGAAACCGCGGGAATAAGTCAAAGGAACCCACCAGAAGACGAATGAGATCGAGCAGACGGGCAAAAAAGAACGTGAATTTTCGGCACCGACCAACGAAGAAACGACCCAGATTCACGCGGACGAATCGAAAGACAGGATCGAAGGAGGAACTAGTCAACGATAACTGTAGCAGCAGAAGTTATCTACCTTGTTCTGCAGAGGTACGGCAGGTGATGACGGGCTGAGAAGAGACGCCATGATCGAGCGGAGATGGATCCACGAACCTTGGAACGGGTTTTTTCTTCTGCTTTTGCTCCTTTTTTATGCCTTTGATAATTGTCATTATTATTATTTTTTAAGGCTGTGCGTATGCGCAGCACGAATCAACCGCGGCCTCAAGATTCAGGAATGAATAGGAGCCACAGGTTCCCGGACCTTCGTGGGATGGTTCCAGGGGATTTTGCATGATTGGGGATGCTTTTTGGAGTTGTGTGTGAATGGAGTGATTAAAGGGGCAATTCATTTCGTCCAAAAAAAAAAAAAGGGCATTTCAAGAAAATTTAATTGTTCAAGATGAGAGAAAAGTGAGGAGGGAGTCGATAGAAACAATGGGACAATCTGAAACAAGCTGCATCATCACAGGAGCACGAAATGGCGAACAATACGAGTTATCATTTTTAATATAATGTTTTTCAGATCATTCATTTTTCACAATACAAACAGAACTTGTTACATACTCTAAGTCGATAAAATCCAAAATTCGCCATCGATATGAAGAGTGCCTCAGGAAATTGCTGAGAGGTGGAAAATTAAGCTAGGGACTTCCCAATTTATCATACCTAAAAAATAAAATTTGCCTAGAATTTTAAAAGCCGTTAATTTAAAAAAACAAAAAGAAAGGGCAAATTGTCAAAAAATTTCATTGAACCATTTTCTTCACCATGTAGTCATTTCTCTCCGTGTTATTAGTCCAATATCAAATTCGCCAGTCTAGAAAGCACCGTAACGAAAAATTAAAATAGTAATGTGAAAGCGCACGCCTTTCTTAATCATAAACTTATGAAAACCCTAATTTTAGTAAAGCATCGGGTCAATCTACAATAGATTATGTCAAACTCCTACGTCGGATGCTCATTTAATTCTGTCGGATACTCATCTGGTTCTGACCTTCCCATCAAAGAGCAATCAGAGAGTCATCTGCTTTCGGTTCCTCCACACGACAATAAATGGAAAAAGGAAGAAGAGGGAAAAAACCAAAAGCAAAGATGGCCCCGTTTTGTTTTTGACATTTGACGATTCCGGACGCTGGTTGACCTGCTGACTTTCGGGAGACTGGTCAACCCCAGATGGGAACGCTCGAAGGGTCGCGCCACTTTCCTCGTCATGGCTGAAACGACTCGTACCTCAAAAAACCAATCGGCCAAGCTGGCATTGAATCGAATGGCTCCTTGTGTCGTAGGAAAACATGGTTTATTGACCTGCCCGTATTTTAGTCCTGATGAACCTGTTGACTATTCCGATTCACGATTGTTATGCATGATCACGTGCACGAAATGATCCCGTGTTGACAACCGGGGACGGGATAAATTGCTGACATTTTCTCACTCGGAAATGATCATACTGAAAAGGAAAAGACGCGGATTATAAATATTTTTCGCGAAAAATCACCATTTTCTAAAATTTTTCTCATGGAAAATGATAATATTTTCTTATGTTTGGTAAAACACGAAAATGTTTCGAAAATATTTTTTCGATGTTCGATAAGAAAAATATTTTCCGCTCCCATTGGCGAGCGCGAGTATTAAGCTTGAGGCTCGCCCGCAAATCGAACGAACGCGAGCTTGAGGTTCACACCGATGACGGCCAACGACTAAGTCCAAAAAGAAGATGGGAAACAAAGAAAAGAAAAAGAAATAAAAAAGAAATAAAAAAGAAAAAGGAAATTAAAAATAATTTGAATTAAAAAAAAAAAGAAAATTAAAAAGTAATTCGAATAAAAAAAAAGAAGAAATGAGAGGAGGAAGTGAGGATTTGTAGAGGTATAAGATAAGAGAGATTAAAGGAGGAAAAGGTTTTCCACTTTTTAAAAGTAGAAAACATTTCCCGCCAATTTAAAAGACTTTTTCCCGTTTATGGAAAACATTTTTCTCAATAAATTCATTTTCCTGAAACGAACACTGGAAAATCTAAAAACATTTTTCCAAAATTATTGGCAACAAATCATTTAAAAGCCTCTTTGAACTTTAAATAACATGGCTTCCATAAAAGTAGTTAAAGATGATGGAGTTGCGAGGGCATGAGTAGATTACATTTGACGATTGTGGCCATTAAATCAGGAAAATCCGGGTTTTTATCATGAAAAGTCCATGCGATATGAGGAATTTCATGTTGTTATGCCGTAAGCGGTGACCTGGGATTTGAGCGTGACGGCCGGAGGTTACCGATGACGGGTCGAGGGCATGTTGGCCTGTTCCACAACACATGGCGTCAACAGTTTCGGTAGGATTTACCAAATACAAAGAAATGGTGGGGCGAAAATAGAAACATCTTTCAAGGGTGTGAATGCGTGCGATTACACTCGGTGCGGAAGTCAAAAGGGATTAATTAACTTTTGACTTGCTTTGGAGAGTCAATTAGACTCCCACTGGTTGATTTTTGAAAAGCCATGAGCTATTTTACTTCCACTTGTCTATTGATTGACATGGGAAATATAAAATACTAGATCGAGTGGACCTGTAAATTTGAATTATTAATTTCTTTGTGCATTCCATAAAAATTTCGAGACATTGTTCGGTAGCAATATAGTGATATGATTGGTTAGGACTTGTAGCATCGGCCTTTCTCCATGCTCTAAAGTATCACTCAATATACCTCTAAGGTAAATGTACAATATTTAATTATTTACAAGCTCTCTTTTCTCTTTTCGAATTATTATATTTAGACGTGCGAAAGCCGTAACCAATGAATGATCTCCGACTCCAATAGAAGAATTGCTCTCGTTCATAAAAAATATGATTAGATTTAACATTGCATTAGGCTATCAGCGCCCCCTATTGCCAAGATAAATTCTCATATAAACTAGTAAATTTAAATAATAACCATAACCCATATATGATTAGATTTAAAGTTTTATACCGAACATTCAATGCGTTAAAAATTACGTTTTTTGTTCGGTATATATATATATTTAAGGAAAATATAAGAAGGCACGGAGTACTCTAAAATCCGGTAGGACCGGCGGGTTTCATAGTTTTCCGGCGGTTCCGACAGCTTACGGGAAGGAGGTCTCCGACTACGAAACCTCGTGACGGACGTCTACTCGGTTTGGGACTGTAGATATATTCCAAAGATAAGCAACCCCGCGAAACTTCTCCATCTCTTCCCCTCTCTATATTATTCGCAAGCAGCGTCGAGAATAAATCCAATTTCTTTTATGTAATTCTTTTTTTTTTTTTTTATTTAAAACGAGTAAGGACGCCAAAACCATCAACTTCCTCCCGACCGCGTAAACAAGACCCAGGATCGCGTTTACTATTCCCAAAAAATAATAATAAATTAATAAAAATTAAAAAAGAACCTTAATCGTTCCAAAAGTCAAGTCCCCCTCAGGCTTCGGCGACCATCTCCCACTTTTCCACCGCGTTCACACGGCCACCGCACACGCTTCCCCTCCAAACCGTATAAAAGTTCCGACCACTTCCGATGACTCGTATTCAAACCAGCCCACGCCAAGCGTTCACATTCCCCGTTCATACATCAGATCTCTTCTTCTCCCCCCCCTCACCACCCGGTCGATGGAGCTTACTTCTTTCCCATTTCTCAACCCGGACGCTCCCGACGACCTCTCCCCCTTCTCCAGCTTCCTCTTCCCCGACATGGCCAGCTTCGCCCCGGCCGGCGACGGCGACGGCGATGGCGGCGGCGGCGGGGGCTCCTACTGGTTCGGCGCGGGCGGTAGCGGGAGCGGGAGCGGGAGCGGGAGCGGGAGCGGAGCCAGGACCTTTAAGCGCCGCAGGAAGGAGGAGGGAGGAGGACAGCACGGCAGTGGCGATGGCGGCGGGTCGGTGGGAGAGATCGTGGCATCGCTGGCTTTGATCGAGGAGGAAGAGAAGCGCGAGAGGGAGAGCTTCTTGGCCGACTCGATGCGGGGGAAGGCCACCCTGGATTGGAACTTCGGTCGGGAGGTCCGAGCGGCCGGGGATTACTACAGCCAATTCCAGGCGCATTACGACGGCGCGAACGAGCTCGAGATGGGGAAGAACAAGCGCACCAGGCAGTCGGCCGCCGCGGCTGCAGCGGCGGCGGCTGCGGTGGCGGCGGAGGGCGGTGAGGGCGACGCGCCGGCGCAGGGCGTGGGCCAGCATCGGCGGCTTTGGGTGAAGGACCGGTCAAAGGATTGGTGGGAGAAGTGCAACAGCCCGGATTTCCCCGAGGAGGACTTCCGGCGCGAGTTCCGGATGAGCAAGGCCACCTTCGAATTCATCTGCAACGAGCTCGACGCGGCCGTCACGAAGAAGAACACGATGCTGCGGGACGCGATCCCGGTGCGGCAGCGCGTGGCGGTGTGCGTGTGGCGGCTCGCGACGGGGGAGCCGCTCCGCCTCGTGTCGAAGCGGTTCGGCCTCGGCATCTCCACGTGCCACAAGCTGGTCCTCGAGGTCTGCTCCGCGATCCGCAACGTCCTCATGCCCAAGTTCCTCCAGTGGCCCGACGACGGCGGGCTCGCGGCGATCAAGGAGGAGTTCGAGGCGGTGTCGGGCATCCCGCGCGTGTGCGGGGCAATGTACACGACCCACATCCCGATCATCGCCCCCAAGATCAGCGTCGCCGCGTACATGAACAGGCGGCACACGGAGCGGAACCAGAAGACCACGTACACGATCACGGTCCAGGGAGTGGTCGACCCGCGGGGCGTGTTCACGGACGTGTGCATCGGGTGGCCCGGGTCGATGCCCGACGACAAGGTCCTCGAGAAGTCGGCGCTGCACCAGAGGGCCGGCAAGGGGCTGCTGAAGGACGTCTGGGTGGTGGGCAACCCCGGGCACCCGCTGACGGACTGGGTCCTCGTCCCCTACACGCACCAGAACATCACCTGGACGCAGCACGCGTTCAACCAGAAGCTCGCGGAGGTCCGGGACGTGGCGCGGGAGGCGTTCGCGCGGCTCAAGGGGCGGTGGGCGTGCCTGCAGAAGCGGACCGAGGTGAAGCTGCAGGACCTGCCGGTCGTGCTCGGGGCGTGCTGCGTGCTGCACAACATCTGCGAGGCGAGGAACGAGGGCATGGAACCGGACACTAGGTTCGAGATCTTCGACGACGAGGTGGTGCCCGACAACCCGGTCCAGTCGGTCGCCGCGGCGCAGGCCCGGGATCAGATCGCGCACAACCTGTTGCACCACGGGCTCGCCGGCACTTCTTTTCTATAGCGGTCTCTAGTAGGATCGGAGCTCGGGTCATTCGATTTTCGATTTGACGATATACTTATTATTTTAATGGATGTGGGTATAGAATAAAGTGATTTGGATCATTAGGCTTGGGGTTGAGGAAAATACGGTATCCGGATAGGTTCTAACATACGGAATTTATACACGTTTTCGTGTTTGGTTAACGTGTCCCCTCTGAATATTCTCCTTCTTTATTTCAATTTTCGTCAACTCTTTTTCTTCTCGCCAATATAGATGATCGGGGCTTATACTTTCGACATGAGAAATACTTAGTAATTATTTCTCGATCTATGTATATATTCCTTATATACAAACGTCTTCCTAAATGGGCTCAAATAATTTCTTCTTTTCTTTTTGGGATTTCGATTGATGAGGTTGACAAAACGAGGGAATCCCATGCTTCGATCTGATTCATGATGACAAGAAATTTGGCGGCTGCAGGGATTTTTCAGTGGATTCCTTAAGCAAGCCATCCGGTTCGGGCGGTGCCCCACGCTGAGTTGACTTCTTATATTTTTTAGGAAGGATCCCTCCTTCTTCTCCTTTTCCTTCTCCTTCTCCTTCTCCTTCTCCTTTTTCTTCAGCTCTTCAACTTTGACCAGGAAGAAAGTTCTCTGTATCTTTGAAATTGACCACCGTTGAAGCTCTCGAGTTCATCCTTACATTTGGTGAATTTTTGTACGCGGGTGCCACGTGAATCTCGCGAAAAAAGATGTGTGTACACGGCCAATTTCATCTTCATTTCCCCATTAACTATTATTTGTTATATTTTTTTGTCTTGCTTCTCTCTTCTATGTATATGGGCGTGCAGTGCTCACGGAATTGAATTCCAAATCTTATGCTCCCCGACCCCACCCTCCAAATTCCTTTACCAATAGGGCCGCATGCCTGTTGACTAATTCGTTACATTGACTGACCAGAAGTACACGTTGTTAATTTCATTTTATTCGACACCAAGTGTTGGCTAATATCATATTATCAAATTGAGTGTGTGGTGAGCTACCCAAAAAAATATTGAACTATGAAAAGCTGACCATATATCAAGAGAGTGGTCCGGATGTAAATATTTTAGTATTCAACTACTAATTATCTCAATTTAAGTTATGTTGAGCAAGTGTGATTGGTTCCAAAATTGATAAATTCTATAATTGAGACTTTGTAAGAATTGTTTCTCAATTTTGTGGAACTTGAGATGCGCATGATAACCGTTTTGTTTATCTATTTTTCTATTTTTCAATTCTCGAAAATAAGTTTGAATAGAAATCGATAACACAATTTCATTTTTCTATTTACAGAACAAATTTTCATTCAAGAAATAGTTTTGAAACGAAAATCAAATGTAGTTTTTTTTTTACTTTATAATTTTGAAATAAAAATACAAAATAAAAAAAAACTCTTCTCATCGCTCTCCCTTCTATTAGTAAGTCGCCAACCTGCCATCGACTTGCTCGCCATTTGACCACCACCTGCCCACTTGCCATCTGACCATTGTCCACGTGTCGCTCGCCTGCCCCGCCCGACCGCCGCTTGCCCGCCGCCCATTGTTCGACCATCGGGCCCATCCCCACCTGTTGCTCGCTTGCCTGCCCGTGTTGTTCTCATTCTTCCTCGTACAGACCATATCGTATTTTATATGTGTTCAATGCGTTCAACATGCTCTGCTAAAGCCATCGTTGTTCACTGGTTTTTTAAGCTACAAACCAAAAGGAGGAACAAGCGGGTGTGTTGCCCTGCTAAAACAGTGTTATTCATAGTTTTTAACTTGTAAACCAAATAGAGGAACTGAGGACCATTCAGTACAAGAAAAACTCATAAACGGCTTCTCATTGCAGCTATAAGGCATTCGATGCGTCTTAATCCAATGCAGGTGCATTTTACATTACATTGATATCACACTAAGTGCAATAGAATCACCAGATCAACATCCAAATACATAAACATCACGGGAAAAAAGACATTGTAAGTTCTTGCGGCCCAAGATGTTCCCTTCAAGTAGATATTTCCCCGGCTGTAGGCAAGTTTCCCATAGCTACGACGATGATCAGTGCCACAGGAATGATCGCCCGCTCCTTAATCCAAGTTACCGCAATGCTGCCATGAAGGACGTGCTCCCCTACATAGAGGGTTTCTGATAAAATTATTAGCTAGTAAAACACCCAGTAGTGCCGAAACCTTAAGCCAATAGGTTTAGTCATTACCGTCATCGAAAAAATAGTGTCAAGTAATAGTTGGAAGGCTTGGCGATGGACTTTGTATTTCCTCAATTAACGGCGCGCTGGCTGTGTATAAACACAGGAAGAGAAATAAGAGAGCGATTTTGCTACTAGCTGGCCGTCGACTGCCTGCTTGCTGTTTGATCGCCATTCGTCACTTGCCGCCAACTCATGAATCACTTGTCACTTGTCGCTCGACCGCTGCTCGCCTGTCACTTCTTGTTCACTTGCCTGCCACCCGCCTCAACATATTGTACTTTTTCAACCTTAAGCTTTTTTAATTTTGCTAATTGAGTTCTTAATATTTTCACATTTTGTAATAGATCTTTTAAAGAAAAAAAACTGATGAAAAACTTGAAGATATTATAAAAATTATCCATATCGACACCGACCGTGCTATGTAGAATGGGTGATGTTTGCTTTAACAATTTTTGTCAATAATTTTCCTCGTGGACTCAATTGACAAAACATAAAAAGATTTAGGACTCACTTAATAAAATTGAAAAGTTAATGAATGAATTGATAAAAATGTAATAGATACAAGATAATCAATTAAGAAAGAACAAAATGTCATGTATCTTATTCTCTTTTGGGGTCAATTCCCTAAAAAAAAAATCCCAAACTTTAGATCTAATCATAAATGTGCCCTAAACTTTTTTTGTCTAAGAAAAAACCCCAAATTTTAGTTACAATCGCAAATCCGCCCTGAATTTTTTTTTTTAATCTTAGAGAAAACCCTAAACTTTAGGTCCAATCCTAAATCTATCCCAAATTTTATTCTGTCTAAAAAAATTAATAACTTTTGATCTACTCTCAAATCTACCCCCATGATCCAATCTCGGATTAACGTGGCATGTCCACAGTGATAATAAATACACATTGGCAAAGAGACATAGAAAATTATATTCAAAATAAAACCGTTATAGAATGTAAAAATTAGGGACGACTAACTGCAACTTTTGGACAGAGAGCTAATAGGGGCAAATTTAAGACTAGAGTAAAAATTGACGATTCTCTTTTAGACAAAAAAAAAAAAAATGGGATAGATTTGGGATTGGACATAAAATTTGAGATTTTTTTAGATGAAAGAAAAGTTCGAGGCAAATTTAGGACTAAACCTAAAGTTTGGAGTTTTCTCCTAGACCAAAGAAAAAAAAAGGTTAGGACAAATTTGAAACTAGACCTAAAATTTAGGTTTTTTTTTCCCAAAAAAAAAAGGTTCGGGGCAGAATTGAGATTAGATCTAAAGTTTGGAGTTTTCTCTAAAATAAAAAAAAAAATTTGGAGCAGATTTGGGACTAAATCTAAATGTTGAGGTTTTTTTGGAAAAATTTGGGCCATAATTGTGATGAGACCTTCTTTTTTGTCCAAATACTCTCACCTACTTTATTCTCTACAATCAGAGAAGTGGATGGACGATGAGATTTATCAATAGGGATTCCGAAGAATTTCCCCGTCCTATCCGGCGAATTAAAATAAATTTCATCAGAATAAATTCAAACCACTAAATTCAATAGATTCTCGTAGAATAACGTCAAATCTACAATTTCACCACACGCAAGGCAACCCCGTGATTTTCCACGGTACGACATTCCATCATATATCCTCTGCACGGAACCCCGAAGCTCCGGGCCTCTTTCCCTCAGATTCGCTCACGACCGTCGGATCTCCAGGCTCGCCGACCTGGCCTTTCTCCGGTAGGCCCCACCCGGCCAAAATTCCGTGCAGCACGTCATCGAGGCGGGGGCCGCACACGCACCCGATGATGAAAACCAATGAATAATTCAGCACAAGAAAAACTAAATAAACAGCTTCTATTGCGACTAAAAAAGCATTCAATACATCTTAATCCATTGCGGGTGCATTTTACATTACATTGATATTACACTAAAGTGCAACAGAACCACCAGAATTTAACGTCCAAGTACATAAACATCACCGGAACAAGACAGCACGAGTTCTCGTGCCCTCAAGGTAGAAATATACTAGAGTGAGAATAGCTACAACAATGATCAATACCACAAGAATGATCGCCCACCCCGGCATCCAAGTTCCTGCAATGCTGCTGCAAAGGACTTGCTTCCACGCTGTCGCGACTAAATTTTCGATAAACCACCTAGGATTTGGCTAATAATTTTTTTGCCTAGACTTAACTCGGGCTCTCCCAAGTCCATATCAATTCGCAATTTAGGTTTAAGTTATTAACATGCAAATGATTTTTATCTAGGAGTCGCCACTATTCTATTTTTAGTGGGTCAATTAGAAACCTAAGTAAAATAATGGAAGGATTATTTTACTCCTACGAACCAGAGATTTGTGAGTTTGGGGACTTGATTATATTATATTTCTCTAACGCCCTTTCGGTACCTTTCTCTTTTGTTTTTTTGAAAAAATGTTTGGCAAGCAACTTAAATTGATTTTAATTTATCTCCCTAACATGTGATATCATCATGCGAGTGCGTAAATCACCAATTAAACACCCAAGTAAAATAATAAATAAATTGCAAAAACTCACCTCAAAGCAATGAAAGCATTTGCAATGTTAAATTAGAATTCACATTAACAGTCCTAAATATGATTTCTAATTAACACGCAATTTCTTTTTTCAGGATTTTCTCTTGTTTAATGAAAAAATTGTCTTATGCAATGCATGATACTAATCTAACATGAAATGATATGGCAATATGACCGAATGACCTAATATTAATGACGGACACTTTTTAACTAAATGGACCTAGCAATAATAGCTAAATGAATCTACTTTCTATATGACGTGCACATGACATTTCTACTTTCCTTAAAAAAAACATGCAATTCTATCTTAGAGAATGAAATGAATTTACTCTAAAATATTTTTTTTTGGATTTTTCATGAAATTCGAAGTTAAGAAAAATGCAAAAAATAACTATCTGGATTAAGATTCTATCCAACTTACATTAAGAATTGGGCTAGGTCAAATCTTAATTTAAATTAGGATGTTATCTTAACTTGAAAGTTTATAATCTATAATGCAATCTATCTCAAAAGATCTATCTAAATAAAATCAAACAAGCAATCAACCTAATATGCAATGACGTGCAAATAATGCCCTAATTCTAAATGATATATGCATGATGATTTTTTTTTGTGTTTTTTTTATAAAATTTGAAATTTAAAATTGCCAAATAATTAAACATGCAATTTAAATTAAGAAAAAAAAAAAACTAACATCCTAAATGAATGCATTTTTTTGGATTTTTTATTTAAAAATTCGAAATAAGATTGCAATTCTAAATATGCAATATTCCAAAACGAACCTAATCCTAATTCAATTTTTTTTTGGATTTCTTTTTCTTTTTATGAAAACAAGATCGACTCAAACTTCCATAAAAAAAAAAAAAAATTGACGAACCATATCTCGCGCATGAGATTGAGTTGACCAAATTTAAACAAAATCACGAATCGAATCTCACGCGTGAGATCGGATTGGCGATTTTTCCATGCGATTGCGAATCAAATTTCCGGCGCGAAAATCGGACTGTCAATCATATGCACGTTATGGAATTGAGAAAATTTCCCAACTTATAAGGCCACTCGAGACTACGGATACCTCAGCATATCGAGAATTTCCATCATGTGCATCAACGAACATATCAAATAAGGAAACAAAATTTTCGAAAATCAAAATAGACATAATTTTTACCTATTTCAAATTTTGCCTTCCGAATTTACTACTTGCGATTGGCGAGTGATGGATGGGCCGTTCATGGTGAGGCTGGCCGATGGGTCTCTCGGTGATGATTACGATCAACAAACCTACAAAACAGGATGCTTGGTTCTCTCGACAAGGCAGTGAAGGGCACCAAGGAAACGTTGACCAATGTCAAACTTTGCTAACTCCCAAACCTTTGTCCGCATCCTCCAAGTCTTGTGACGACAGTCTTTGATTTTCAAACTTTGACCCTCTGAACCCCACAATCAAAGTTTCCACTGGTCTTTCCTTGATGGCTCCATGTCTATCACGCCGCGTCCGTGTGTCGTGAAGTCAGGAGGACGACCACGAACAGTTACGACATAAAGTGTTCGGCGATCTTCAGCGAGGCAGCAACTTCTCAGCTTCGTAAGGCAGCACTGATTTGCAGCGAGGATTCTGGTGCAGCAGCTTGTCCCGGTGGTGGTCTCGCAATGTGGGGCAGCGTTGCGAGCATGAGAGCGCGGCGATGTGGCTGGCGAGCCTCACATGGCAAGGGACTCTCGGCCAAGCTTGGCAGAGCGCTCTCTCTCTCGTATCTCACGTGTGTTCTCTTGGCCGTATGTATCAATGTTTGGCCCCCCTCAAAACCCTACACGAACAAACCTATTTATATCGATATCCCGGAAAATTTCAAATTTGAGATGATCTTTGATCATTAAAAAAAAGGGATTTGGGCCAATTTGCTTACTCCGTGGCCTTAGTCCGACCTATCAAGTTAAAGCTCAGAACCACTAATTCGAACACATCAATCACCGGTCCAATGCAAAAAATGCAAATTAAAAATCAATGCACCAAAATCTATATGCTATGCAATTAATATTTTTTCAGGGATAAATTAACTCCTAATTTTTAATGCGATAAATGACTAAACGGGTAACCAAAATTTATGTGTCAACACACGCATAGAAGGTTTCAAATAAAATTATTAGCCGGTAAAACAACCGTTAGTGCCAAAACCTTAAGGCAATCAATTTAATTGTTACCGTCGTTGGGAAAAAAAAATGTCTAGTAATAGTTATAGCCTTGGTGATGGACTCTATATTTCCTCAGTTAACGGCGTGCTAACTGTGTGCAAACACAAAAGAGAAATAAGAGAGTGATTTTGCTCCAGGGCAGCTTCACATACATAGAGAGACATAACGTCATTTATGACTTTAAATGGTGATATATATTACAATGGGAAATGAAAACAAAAATGAGAAATAAAAAAAAATTCTCATTGTTCGCCCTCGCTACTAGCCAGTCACTTGCCCATTGTCCGATCACCAGCCTTCAATTACCACTTACCAAGGAGAAAGAAATTTTGTATCGTTATCAAACATATTTCTACTCTGAAAAGAGAAATTTTATATCATTATAAAATGCGTTTTTTTGCTTAAAAACTCATTCGGGAAATATAAATAGAAAAATTAATTTCTAAAACAAAATGATAATCATTTGCGCACTGTATTTATTTTGAAACTAAGATTGATATATATTTTGTTTGTCTGATTGATTGTAGGGTCTACTCATGAATGGGTTTATTTTTGTTTTTCGCTTCTGTATTTTTGAAAACCATATAAGTAACAAAACGATTCAAAGTAATATATCGATACAAAACAAATAGAAATCTATTTGGTAACACAATTTTATTTTTTTATTTAATAAAAATGAGAAATAAAAACTCTTCTTATCGTCTGTCCACTCGCTATCTGCCCGCCTGCCCGCCCGCCAAAACATGTTGTTAGTCTTCCTCATACGGAACATATCGTATGTTATATTTGCTCAATTCATTGAATATGCTCTGCTAAACCAATGTTGTTCACTGGTTTTAAGTTGCAAACCAAATAGAGGAACTAAGAACCATTCAGCACAAGAAAAACTCATAAACAGCTTCTCATCGCAACCATAAAGCAGTCAATGCATCTTAATCCATTGCAGGTGCATTTTACATTACATTAAGATTATACTAAGTGCAATGGAGCCACCAGAATTCGAAATGCAAATGCATCCCTTAGGACGTTCACTTCAAGCAGATGTTTCCCCAGCTGCAAGCAGGTTTCCCATTGCTATTTCCATGTCCCCAATCCTGCATTGTAGGGGAATGGGGCTCCTGCACTAAAAGTATACTGCAATGAGAATAGCTAAAACGATGATCAGTACCACAGGAATGATCACCCACTCCGGCATCCGAGTTCCTGCAATGCCGTCGTAAAGGACTTGCTTCCTGCACAGAGGGAAACGACTGCTAGTGCTGAAACCTTAAGCCAATAAGTTTAGTTGTTGCCATCATCAGGAAAATAGTGTCCAGTAACAGTTGGGAACCTTGGTGATGGACTCTGTATTTCCTCCATCAACGGCGCGCTGGCTATGTGCAAATTTGGGAAGAGAAACAAGAGAGGGATTTTGAAAGTGGGTAGCTTCACACCGAGAAAAATAGCATCATTTTATGACTCTAAGTGGTGATATATATCACAATGGGAAATAAAACAAAAATGAGAAATAAAAAGTCTTCCCATTGCTTGCCCTCCCTATTAGCTGGTCACCCACTTGTCGTTGGCTACTGTTCAACCACCATTTGTTGCCCACCCACTAGTCACTTGTCGCCCGCCCGCCCGCCAATCACACATCGCCTACTCGCCGCTCGCTCACAACCCACCTTCAGTTGTTGGCCGCCCGAGAAAAAGAAATTTTGAGTTGTTATCAAATACATTTTTATTCGAAAAATATAATTTTTGTATTGTTATCAAACACATATTTTTGCTCAAAAAATCATCCAATTAATAGAAACATAAAATTTAATTTCTACCAAAAATTGATTTCTGAAACATAATACTTATCATTTGCATCCTTAAAGTTTACCCTTTTTGTTTGGAAACTGACATTGAAATATATTTTGTTTGTCTGACTAATCATAAGGTCTACCTAGGAATGCATTTCTTTTTCTTTTTTTTTTTTGCTTCTTTATTTTTGAAAACTAAGACAAATAGTAGTTATAATAAAACAATATAAGTGACAAAACAACTCAGAGTAAAATATCAATACATAACAAATAGAAATATAAAAACAATAGGGAAGTTGAGCTCATTTAATAAAGATAAATCAATCATCTTCATTCAACTATATAGAACAAGCCCTTATCAATGGGTGCAAGGATGGCTTCAACACTTAGAACTTACATGCACAGTAAAAATTCTAAATTAATCAGGAATTGGACCTGTTTTTACCGGAGACTGAATCTGTTTCCATGACGATTGGTTTGGTTCTCATGTTGAACTAGATTGGTTGCACAACCCTAATTTTGAGGGTTAGTCCATGCATGCAGAAGGGATGCTTTACCTGCGTTCACATGGATTAATTAAGCTGAAATATTTTAGATATTAACAATAGTTTAAAAAAAAAAAAAAGATCGAGCAATTATAGCATACTCTAGTGTTCTAAAAAAAATTCACACAATTGGCTTTATGGGAAAATTATCTAATGAGTTTTAAATTTATTCTATAGATGTTGATTCAAATCTTATATTGGTCTTTCCAAAAAAAAAAAAAAAATTATAGGTTTTATTTAATTTCGAGAGGATCAAGTGGCATAGGAAAACTTACCCAAAAAATTCTAAACCTTTAGTGCTTTTATCAATTCAATTATAAAATTTTTAATTATACCAATTGAACTCAAAATATTTTCATGTTTTGTAATGCATTTAGAAAAGAAATTTTTAAATAAATTTAATAAAAAACTAGAAGATATTATTAAAATTGTTACCATCAACACTAATCGTGTTACGGCATATGCTTCAGTGGTTCCCACCCAAATTTTTTTCAATAAACTCAATTGACAAAACATAAAATGGTCTAGGACTTAATTGGTGAAACTTGAAAAATTTATTACTAAATTAACAAAACTACAATAGGCGCAAGATTCATCGAACAATTTTCTCAGTGGCATATTCGCTAATTAACGAAAAAAGAACAAAATGCCATGCCCAAGATACTCTCATCTACTTTATACTCTACGATCAGATAAGAGAGATGATGTGATTTATCAATAGGCCCAAAAGAATTTTCGTGTTGTACCGGGAAATTTAATAAAGTACATAAAAATAAATACAAACCATTAAATCCAATCGAATTTTTAACAATCACGTGGAATTTACAATTCCACAAAAGTCGAACGTACATTAAAATTAATACGCCACGCAATCCGTAATTTCCCACGGCACGACGTTCCGTCACACATCCCCCGCACGGAACCCGGAAGATCCGGGCCCCTCTTTTCTCCTCAGATTCGCCCTCGACCGTCGGATCTCCATCTCCGGTCGCGGGGGCCCCACCCTGACCGAAATCCCGTCCAGCCTGTCATCGAGGTGGGGCCGCACACGCGCCCGGCGATGAGCCGCGCTCGCTGCTGTTTCTTACGTGCGCCACCCCTCCTCCTCGCATGAGGGAATCTATCGCCTGTTCGAAGCGCGCAAGCTTTTCCGGCACCGCCCAATCGGGCTCCCCCACGTGTACGAGGGACAATTTACGCCGCGGGGGTGAGGAGGAAAAAAAAAAAGGGGAAAATATACCCCAATGCGGATGCAGGTTTTTGGTTCGTGCTTCGTTGTCGCGATCACTAAAAACAAATAAAAAAAAAAAAAAAAAAGACCCCGAAGGATTTCGCGAACCGCACAGGCGAAGGAGAGCTTTTTTCCTTCCACGGCGAGAGGGAGAGAGAGGGCGGGAGGAGGCATGGAGAATCGCCAGGAGGTGGAGGAAGCGGCGGCGGCTGCGGCGGCGGCTGCGGCGGCGGCGACGGCGACGGCGACGGCGACGGCGACGGCGACGGCGACGGCGACGGCGACGGAGGCTGCGGCGGCGGCCGGGCCAATGGAGGAGGACGAGCAGGAGGTCGGCTCGAGCCTGACGATGGAGAGGGTCGCCGCGGCGAAGCAGTTTATCGAGAACCACTACCGGGCGCAGATGAAGCACATCCGGCAGCGGAAGGAGAGGTGAGGCCCCCTGTTTCCCCGTCCGCCCTTGCCTCGTGCATGTCCCTTCGCGAATTCCCGCGCCCCGTCGGAATTTTCCCCCGCGGATTTTCTCGCGCGTCTTCGTTTTGGGAGGGAGCGGCTTCGATGAGTCTGGCGCGTGGGATTGGGGAATCCCGGCGTTCCGTGAGGTTATTTTGCTGGATTCGAGAGCTGGAAAATGCGGGGATTATCGGTCGGGAGCGCGGCTCGTCGGAGGAATCCGTGGGGTTTGCGCATGGGGATTTCGGGACGCGAGTGCGACCTCGTCGTTTCGGCGTGTCGATTGCATGCCTGCCTTCTCCTTTGTGATTGGCGGTGTTGAGTCTCCATGTTGCTAGAATTGATTGATGTTTGCATGCCTTTATAAGTTTGGAAGGCGGGGGTTGAGGTGAGCGACGGGCAGAGCATTGTGTAGGATTAAATGCGAGTCGTCTTGGTCGAATATGGACATTTTTGGAAATGATTGTCGAAAGTTTGAAGAGGCTTAGGAAGTTGCTCGAAGGAGCCGATTTATTGTTCTTAGAGATCATGAAACGATAAGTGGAGCCACCTTATGTTGAGTAGGAGTGCATGGTGGTTTAATATGTTGCAGTGGATGAATTCGTCGTCTGATACTTCTATGAATGGCATGTAGCTAAGAAAGATAATGTTAGTGGCATAGAAGAAAATACCTATAGTGGTTATCCAATCTTAGGACCTTCGAATATGCTGCATGAGATCAGGCGGGTACCTCAAGGAATGGATATGTTTACTATAAGCCGGGACAACTCATGAAGTTCCTTCTCCTTACACCTGAGGTCTCTAGATGTCGGTGTTTATGTCTTCAGTGTTGCATCCCGTTTTTTGGTCGCAAATGTGCTTTTTATGCAAAAGATGCATGATAACCTTGAAAAGAAAGAAATTTCAGAAAAGGTTGGATTTGGAAGCTAAAGTGCTTTTTCAACCTTGAGACTGAGAAAGCTTCGGATGATGAATTTTGATGCTTCAGAAGATGAAATCCGTGCAGTTTAATGTGATCTCTGATAATTCTCTGTTCACTTCTCACACTTCACGTGATGACCTTTCTGATGTCTCTTTTGTCATGATGTCATTCACAGATGAATGGTTACATGCATGACTGTATGTCGGTTCATTAAACGAGTTCTTGCCTACTGTTGTTAAGAGTGATATAGTCATTGTTGATAATACAGATACTTGGATATCTTATTTTAGAATCCAGGACTGGTGACTATTTATTTGTCCTATTTTCCTGACAAATATTATTCACTCCAGGCGCTTGGTGCTGGAAAGAAAGTTAGCCTCTTCAGATGTACCCGAAGAAGAACAGATGAATTTACTAAAGGATTTGGAACGGAAGGAGACAGAGTACATGAGACTTAAACGGCACAAGATATGTGTTGATGATTTTGAGCTACTTACAATCATAGGAAGAGGAGCTTTCGGAGAGGTTCAGTACTCGTTTTCTACATGTGCCAAACTTGAATCACTTCAATCAATAATTTTGTCTTTTAAAACCTGATGCTAAGTCAAACCAATAGTATGATATTATTCTTAAATTTCAGAAGTTGGCTTTGTATGCTTTTTGATGGTCCACAAAATAATTTGAGTTCTAGAAGAAGTTCCTTCTAGGAGGCCAGAATGAAACGCATCTAATGCATGCTATAATAAATTTATTAACAGGCCAGATGATTTCATTTGTGGGAACATGCACTTTATAATTTGAAACAGGTGACTTCAGATTCATGATCAACAATATAGAGAAAAGGAAAAAGAATGTATCTTGAAAGGGATGTTCTTTTCCTCTACCAATGTCAATCTGTGCTAGATGTGAGATCCTCTTGGGAATATTAGTGCACTTATCAGAGCAATGTGGTTGAGTGATTTGCATGCTGCTTTCCTTGAATTCTCATAAGTAGGAAATTGTTTAGGAGATATTGAAGGAGCTGTTAGGTATGGCTTTATAATGGCAAGCATCTAATTTTTGGGAACTTTTGTCGGAGATGCTGATCGTATGCTATCAGTTGCTTATCCTGGAATAAAAAATAGGAGCAACAAATTTAAGTTTCAGGGATGATTATTGTTTAGGCCCTTAAGGGATGTTTGTCAGTATCAATATAGGTCAAATGTACAGCGAGATGTTTGTATGTATATGTCTCTCACAAATTAGTGAAGGTAGCAGTACTCTGCTTGTAGTGGCAACAAGTGTCTCAGTTGCCGTTGCTACCTTTTTTTCTTTCTACTTGCTTCGCTGTGGTGGAAGCAGAACTTATTGTTGCTTTTGATGAATTTACTTGTTGAAGATATATACATCTTAAGCTGCAAACTCTGATATGCACAAGTCAAGATGGGTATATACTGATTCTGATGCTGAAGAAAGTGACTTAATCTGCTGTAATATGTTACTCTGGAAAAGCAATGTCAAGCAAAAAGAAGATTAGACCTCAGGTTGTGAGAATAATGCATGCTAATGGTGGGGCCTAGCATCCTGCACCTCTATTTTTTGGGTTTGTTGAAAGTAATGTCAATCTCCAGAGTCCCTTAAGGGAAAATCATGCTTTCTTCAAGGATATGTATTGTCGCTTTGTATCTAGCATCCATTTATTTCTTATTTAAGCTGCAATGCAACAGGATAAAATATAGTTGCATGGGCGGCAACTGTGATAGTAATGTTTCCTTGTCATTTTTTCTCTTCACTCAACTTTTAGCATCTTTAAGGAGTTTTGATTATGTTCTGCTAGTTGCTAGGATCACTCTTGGATTTTGGGGGTGGGAGGAAGGGGGTGGACATGTCAGGTTTCAAAAAGATGCGTGGATCCACTTAGGCAAATGTGGATACGATGACACATTAATTACATTTGGCTCAAGGACATTTCTTTCTCCCTGTTTTTCATTGAATGCTAAAACTAAGGTGAATATGGATGCAGGTCAGACTTTGCCGTGAGAAGAAATCAGGGAACATCTATGCCATGAAGAAATTGAAGAAGTCAGAAATGCTTAGCCGAGGCCAGGTGAGATTTGAAATAGCTTCATGACTTCCACTGGGTAAATTTCCACATTGTCAATTCCGTTGCCCAGATAGTCTCCTTTAGAGAAGGAAACACCAAGTAATGTAGCATGCTTGATCATTTTCAGTGATTTATTAAATGTCACTGGCTTGTTTCATGATCATGGATGAAGTAGAGATCATACTACTTTCTTTTGCTAGTAGCTAACAAGCACATTTACAAATTCCTCATTTCTTACGATGTGGCACAGATTCCAATTGCGTAGCGACCAGCCATTCAGCCATGCTAACGCTATACTACCTTTTTCTTTTCATTTGTTTTATAAGTGAATGATGGTTGGGTCATGATCCATTGTTCCTGCTCCTCTGTTGGCTATGCCATAGTAGAGAATATTATTTCTGTGTTCTCATACTTCCTGTTCTTCATCTCGATAAGACGTGGTAGTTACATTGATGTTTTTTGTGTTATAGGTTGAACACGTTAGAGCTGAAAGGAATTTGCTTGCAGAAGTTGCCAGCCATTTTATTGTTAAACTGTATTATTCTTTCCAAGATGCTGAGTATCTATATTTGATAATGGAATATCTGCCTGGTGGTGACATGATGACTTTGCTTATGAGAGAGGAGACGTTGACTGAAATGGTGGCCAAATTTTATATTGCTCAAAGTGTTCTTGCCATAGAATCCATTCATAAGCATAATTACATTCACAGGTATTTCTTTTTTCTTTTTTTTCCTTCCTGTGGGTGACTCTTCTACCAGTAAAACATTTCGATTCGGTTCCTATATTAATGCAATATGTATCAATGATTTCTTAATACTGTTTTTGAGTAATTTGTCTTTAACCTATGTACTTTTCTTTCTGCAGGGATATAAAACCGGACAACCTTCTCTTGGACATAAATGGTCACATGAAGCTTTCTGATTTTGGTCTGTGCAAACCTCTTGACTGCTCGAATTTATATTCTATAGATGAAAATGAAGCCATGGATGATGGCAATGTCGTTGAATCGATGGACATTGATGGGCGCTTTCCTGACACTAGTAACGGGGGCCGCTGGAAAAGTCCCCTCGAGCAGCTTCAACATTGGCAGATAAATAGGAGAAAACTGGTATTGCCTAGAAACCTGACTCTTTGAATTTATATGGTATTAGTGCAGGGTATTGTAGTTCTTTTTTTGTTTTCATATGATGTCAGTAAAATTAATATATCTATAAAAATTTCCTTTAATTGCAGTAAGAAATGAAATCTTGCATTTTGTACGTGCAAGCATTCCTGCAAGTTAAAAGTGTCCTTTCCTCTTGTCAAAAAAAGGACCAAGAGCTACATAGATGCCTTTGTTGGGTTCTTTCTATTTGCAATGACCTTTATTTTTAACTTTTCCTTATGCATTTGCTATTAATGTTTGGGATTTTGACTTTTCTTTGATACTAAACAGCCTGATCTCTTAAATACTATGAATATGGACTTTCGAGATAATTTGTATCAAATGGAACTTTTCATGCATTTTGACATCAAACAATCTTTTTATTGTAGCAGTAAAGTCTATTTCTTCAAAAATTGAAACAAATGGGTTTATTATCCCTTTGACCACTAGGTTGCACACCTTTAGTCCATTGATTGGAGGTGGAATTTTGGTTTAGTTACTATGTTCAAGTTCTAGTCATTCTCTCATATTTCTTTTTATCTCCAGTAATCTTGTGATCCCAGAAAATCTATTTTATTCCATTATGATTCTAATTGCCTCTAATGATAGGCTTTTTCTACTGTTGGCACACCTGATTATATTGCCCCAGAAGTTTTGCTGAAGAAAGGATATGGCATGGAGTGCGACTGGTCAGTTGACGATTCTGTAGATACTCTACCTTGGCAATTATTTTAAATAACAGTTGTTTATCTTAGTTCTTGGTATCTCTCACCTGACCCATTAACTGTTTATTTAAAATCGAAAGCAGTTCTTTAGAAGTGCATCATGTATAAACTAGAATTAATACAAACTCCATGTTTCCATAAACAGTACATCCACTTAATGCATGCTGGAAATGTAATTTCTCATAGAAGTAGATTGAGCATGTATCTTTTCTGTGCTTGTTAATGATTCCATTCACCTCATAAAGAAGATGAACAAAAGGTTTTGCACTCTAAAAATATTATTGGAAGGGACTAGCGGCGGAATGGAAGAGAAAATCACTGTAACTGACAAGGACATAAGGTCTGTAATACCCTGTTATTGCAGTGACTTATGCCAGGAAGTAGCAAGTGTCATTCTCCTTCTAATTGATTTTCGTCTTCATGGGGACTGTTTGGTTTTATCATTTGTCTGATGTCACATGACATGCTTAGGAGATGGTGACTTATAAGGTCTATTGGCATAATAATTTTATAGATTCAATGGAAGTTAGCTGCATTTACATGATAAGTCAAGTGAAGGGAATAGAGTTAAATTAAAGGTGTCACTGTGACGTAAATTATTTTAAAGAAAAACTTGACATTGTTTTTTGAAGGAAAATGCTTTGGTGGAATTTGGATTATGACTTGACTATACTGAAATTGAAAGTGCTATATTTTTTTTAAAAGAAAAGGAACTTTTTTAATTTCCCTTACCAGGCACAACTCAATGACTTACAGGCCTGGAAGGCGTTTTCTGTTGTGTGTGAATTTGTTTGTTTCAACAATGATGCCATGAGATACTCTCTATCATCTCTAAATGCATATTTAGGATTCAGCGTTTCTTATGTTAGAATTAATTTAAGTAGAGCTGAGTTTCTTTGATGACTTCTTATTGAATTCCCTCATTTCAGGTGGTCACTTGGTGCAATCATGTATGAGATGCTTGTTGGTTATCCTCCATTCTATGCGGATGATCCAATAATGACATGCAGAAAGGTCAACTTTCTTTCCTGATTCACATTTATGGTATGCTTAGTCGATGGGATTTAAGACAAGGAAAAGGGTTTGGAAAGAAATCATTTTTAAATCATTTATCTGAAAGATCTGAAAAAGAGGGAGAAGAGAGAAAGAACTGATTTGCACAGATTATTTTTGAGGAATTGGATGATGATGTGAAGGGAGAAGCATTATGCAAGCTGAGGAATGGCTTCTATCATTCATCCTCTTACTTTTTTATAACAATCACTTAAACTTTTTATTTTCCCCCTCTAATTTTCCAGATCTAGTTTTGCACGAGTTGTCCCTATTGTTGGTTTTAGGGTCTTGTAGATGTAGGATGTGGTTTATGTTTTCAGGTACAAGTAATCAGAATGCCGAGACATGGACATTTTGAAATGTTTAATGATGTGTAGTAAGTACTCAGATTATTCTTCCCAATGCAAAGTCTATCTTTCCTTCAGAATGTGAATCCATCTTTCGCTTTGGATCAATTTCAACTGTTTCAGTTGCATCGGGACATGATCTGTCTAAAGAGATGTGTCCTTGACTGTGTTACACAGCAATCTGTCTTCATGTCCTCATGTATTGAGAAGACGAATGATTATGTTACAATAATAGAATTTAGTCTATGGAATTCGGTCTACCGCATTAGGAAGAGGGACACTTTGTGAAGATGCTGAGGTTGAAAGAAGGAGTCTGTCAGTTCTTTCTCTCTGAGAGAGAGAGAGAGAGAGTGAAGTAGAGGAGCGATTTTCCTCCCCTTCCTTTTTTTTCCTGATTTTTTCTTAGCAATTAATTAATTCTATCCATCCGTTATGCCAATTTGAGTGAGCATCTTTTCCGAAGATTGTTCCATCTGTTTTAGCTTTTTCAGTGATGTTTCTGTTTTGCTTTTTTGTAGATTGTGCATTGGAAAAATCATTTAAAATTTCCGGAGGACGCCAGATTGTCACCTGAAGCAAGGGATTTGATCTGTAGGCTTCTTTGTGACGTGGATCACAGGCTTGGTACTCGAGGGGCAGAACAGATCAAGGTATGTTGTGTTGTTGATTTGATGTAGCATCACTCTAAATTATGCTGAAGTATGCTGCATCAATTCGATGGTGCTATCCCTTGTCTTATCACTGTTCTTGCATTTGCTTATAACTCAAAGCTGAACTGATCAGGCTCATCCTTGGTTCAAAGATATCGACTGGGATAGACTTTACGAAATGGAAGCTGCTTTTAAGCCACAGGTCAATGGAGAACTTGATACACGGAATTTCATGAAATTTGACGAGGTGAATGATGCTAGTGTACTTTCACTTATCTTTTATGGAGGTCATTCTTTGTGTTTGACTATCAAATGGATTTTCATGTTAATTAAGAAGAGGTCATGACATAATGCAATTAGTCAACACACCCCATTCCTTGATATCATTGCATTTTCAGGTTAAGGCATGTTCAGGAATGATGATAAGGTTTCCAATGGAATGGACATATTATTTTTTCTACCGGACATGATTTCTTTCATATCCTTATATGAAATGATTTTGTTAGTAAAATTTTCTTGATCAATTGTTTGAGCAGCGGTTTTCATGCTTTTACCTCTCCTCGTTAAGTTTGTGTTGTCAAAATATCTCCAGAATGACCATAGATGTTCCAGTTTAACAGTCTGTTATATTAACAATCTGACTCATTGAATAGGTGGAACCTCCTATGCCTTCAAGGACAGGATCTGGACCTTCAAGGAAGGTAAATATTGTTTAGTGGGGAATATAAAACGCTTGACTAGATTGATATGATTTTTATGATTGATTGCTGCTGCTGTTGCTCATGTTTAAGGTGAAGAGCAATTCATGTTAGAAATTTCCTCATAAGACATCTAAGCATTTTACATGCCATGTGGACATTAGATGACAATATTTCCATTGTATGTGAGTGAGATGGGGCGAGTCTAAAATATCACTAATAGGAAGCTTGAGAAACAACCGTACTTTTCACAAATCTTTTTTGCTTATCCTGAACCTTCTAAAATATGCTGTTGAATCTTTTGAATTCTTCAGGAAAGAACAATTGGCACGACATCCATCTTTTCGGTAAAGAAGAATCTTTTCTTACATAAAAAGTTATTTAAACTATGCCTTTTTGCTGGTACTCTGAGAATATAGAAATATCCTATTGCTTGACTGGAAAATCACTTATCTTCTGTCAACTTATCTAGTTGTCTTAAAAGACAAGCCGCATAATTGTTCTTTTCCTATGTATTCAAATCTAATCGCTATCTTCTTCTTCTTCTTCTCTCACATGCACGCACCCGCATTAGCAGGTCACAAAAGATGGGTGCTGGGGTTTTGAAATTGCACATGACCACGTCAATGTTGTTGGAGAATTGGTTGGATTGATGGCTGCTATAATCTTTATTTTTACCTTTCACGTGATGTCTGTATCCTGCTATCATACACAAGGAGAATATCTATCCTTTTTACTTTGGTATTCTATAAGACAAGCTGGAAGAAAATACCATTTGACCTTGTGTCGAAATTACTTTGCATGAACAACTCGTATTGCCACCAATGTTATGTTATGGCTGACATCTCTTGAGTTCTGCTGGGAGAGGGTTGGTTTGTTTCAGCTTCTGATAAGTACCTTTTCTTTGCCTCCAAAATTTTTGAAAACGACAAAAACTGTTTTAAATTTAGAATAGATAAATATATAATCCTGTCTACATGTCCATGTTTGCATGTCTAAAAGTTATCAGGTGTTTGACATGAAGTAAAAGTTGAACTTCAAAGCTCCAAGAGAAGGAAATGGCAAAAAGCTAAAAGTAAAATTTACTCTAAACTGACCCTGGTAGTAACTCATGTCTCACATGACATACTTAGAATGGATTTGGCTGAAATGATCTCATTGCATGGCTTATGGGTTCCTCAATGTGCAATATATAGAACAACGCTGACACGTAATGTGCTGGTGAAGATGTGTGGCAGTGGTTAATTCTGCTTGTTGATTGTTCCAAGTGTCATCTATGGAGGATGCGCAAGCTACTAGACCTGAATAAATCTAAGTGTAGGTTATTAAGCTTTGAGCCAACTCCTACATAGGGAAGGCGTGTGTTGACAGTTTCAGGTGAAACTCACAATATTCTCTCTCATCAGCATCATTCATATGATTAACACATTACAGAGAGTAAATCATACAGCTTAAAAAACTTTGGTTATGTTTGGTGAATTCAGTTCCAGTAAGTTTGAGTAGGAAGCCATCTGCTAGTCTACTTGCTGTTTTATCTTCTTTTCTGCCATTAAATGACATTGTTGATTTGCAGATGGCTTCTTGTTTTTGGATCTTTAAACTTGCCATGACTATGTGTGAGTTGCCACCTTATGTTATTCTATGGGCTATTGCAGATGTTGTTGACACCTAAGGACCTCAGTTTCGTTGGGTACACATACAAGAATTTTGAGGCACTTAAGGGGGCTTATGATCTCTATGGTATGGGACTTGAGATTTTTCAAATACATTTCCTCCGTTCTGAAATTTCAGTTGCCTTAATCTCTCGATGCTTTTCTACATGAAGCCTGGGCAGTATGTTCCATGGAGTAGTTCTTAATAACGATATCTGTTCAGATGCGATAAGCTTGTTGAATGGAGTATAATAAAAAACAAGGATTTGGGGTACTAGTGAAGCATCACCTATACGGATTTACCCTGCACATTCGACCATGGACAACGGCATAAGTCCAGCGGCACCTAAATCCCATGTATATGCCGGATGAAATTAGGAAAGATGCTATTATTTTAAACATGTATCATAGATAGACTGATTACTCGATTGATGGCAGGTTCCTTTGTTCGTTGGCTCCTTCTACTTAACCTATGTATACAAAACCATTATGCATTTGTTCCTGAAGTATGCTTGTATTTTACACTTTGGAGAGACAGTATCCATGTTTAATCTCACTAGCACCTATATGTAATTCTACATTAGTTAATGTAAAATTTCTTAGAAAATTATGGAAAGGCAAATCATGCAGTAGCAGAGAAAGGCCCTAGCCAACAATAGTCGTCGATGACTGTTGCAGCCTAACCATTAAAACAACTGTGTTAGCCTAGTGTTAGCCTATTGAATGTCTCGCTATGCATGACTCATTAGTAAGCAAAAAATGAGAGAAAACCCCAAAAGGTGGGAGTTGTGACCTGATCTTGACATTTATTTGGGTTCTTGTAACTATGCGACTAACATAATTGTGTCATATCGATTCTGCTAAATGCCCATACATGCCTTGTTCGTCTAATTGGTTCTTGATGGCCTTATACTACTCTGTTTTCTTTTTGTTGGCTGTGGAGTAGTCCATTCTGACATGAAGAGGAGTTCATCACCAGCACGGTCATCCACCGACTCATTCCAAAGTAACACCTCACCAACTTCACTTCACATAACTTTTCATGCTTTCCATTGATGAATGGCAAGTTAATTTGATCATGCAACTTTTCAGGTGACACTGGAATGGGCTGCTCAACTGTCGAGTTGACCCCTGACAGCCCCGAAAAGCAGATGCTTGCATCGCAAGGGGACATGATGCCACAGTGAAGAGTGGCCAACTCCACAGATCAGCTTACATAACAGACGATCCAGATCCTCGCAGCAAGGTGATGGGTGCACCTGCTTATTTTTCAGTCAGGTTTCGCCCCAAGCTACGTTACTAATGACATTGACTGCCTTATATCCCGCAGAACTCAAGCTGATGTATAGTAATATTGGAATCTTAGGCGGTGTTAAAAAGCGTCTGTACTTGTCGGTTGGTAGCCTGTGACGTTTGAAGTTTTGCATGGACGTAGGAATTTTTCAGTACTCACTGGCTGTCCAGACTACCCAGGTTGGCAGGGCTAAGACTTGCCTTCGCTTGTGGTGGGTTGGGCCTCGTTGTGTCTCTCGCTTGTTCCTAGCCTTGTAAGGTACCTGTAATTGCTCTTAACTTGTGTTGAGCTGATGATGGATTAGCGGCGATTGGGAACTACGACTTGAATAGGAGATGAAGTGTTATCGAGTTTTTGTAGCCGGAACTCGGGTTGCTGTACTTTAACCTTCTCCTCATATTCATATGCGTGATTCTGCTGCTACATTTTCATTCTTATCTTCTCGGTCAGATTTCGGAGATTAAGAGGAACTAATGCTCGAGAATTTGTTTCCTGCCCCCATCTTTGTTCCTTCATACCTGGGACTGTGACCCCCCACTATCCGGCAATTTTTTAATGACGACAGCCTCTCCGAATTGTCGATTTCACCTGCTGAATACAGAACACAGTTGTCGTCGGGGCCAAGTAGTTTAGTGTATGTTGCCCCACGACCGTTCTGTCACGGCACAGGCAAGGAATTGCCCGGAAACAAATGCAAAACCGGACCAGTGATCTTCGGAAACATCGAGGGCCAGCGATCGAGACCACTCCTATTTGTGGCAAGTGCTGCTAAGCTCGTAGCCCGTCCGGTCCTAGCCGTCCATATCCTAGAACAACTGTCATTCGCTGTAAGCATCAACTGACTATACTCTACACATTCGAATTAAGGCGAATTGACAAAATTTCACCGCATCGAAAGACCTCCCGAAACGACTCGTGCCCTCGATGACACGGCTGATGAGGGGAGCTGCCCCGTCTTGTCCCCAATCAAAGACGGCCTTGTCTGGTCCGGTGGAAAAAAACCATCTGTCCTGGAGAACCTTCTCCGCGATACTTATTGCGCGACGGCACATTTCCTGACAAGTGTCCCGCCGAGCTGTCTCCATGGAGACGATATTTTCTCGGGACATTGGAAAGCATCATGCCTTCTCCCTCTCTCTTCTAGAAAAGGTACCAGAACATCATCAGATAAAGTCAAATTCCACGTTCCCCGAATTTTTTATGTGTTTTCCAGGGGTTGGCCAGAGCCATAAATTAGTGAGAAAGGGCGGGCGGAAGGGTTGCGTTTAAGGAGCCTCGGACAAGTGTTCCAAGAAAAGATCCTGTCACATCGGCCTTGCTATCAATAATTGACTTCGTTTTTTTCCTTAGGGTTTTGCTTACATCCGTGATCAACTCGACCGACGATAAGATCGGCGTTCTCTCTTCACATTTTCCCTGTCCTTTTCTGCTTTTTCTTTAATGACAACTTCGTCGACGTGTACTTTTGGTCCCGAATTATGGAAATACTTTTATCCCTTAGGATGTGACATTAGCTATTTAAAAAATTAAAATGACTTATTATCGTGATAATTGATAGGGTCTTGTTAACAAATATCTCGCTGATTTTGAATATCGTGACGGTTGGTAGAGTATTGTTGATAAATATCTCACCGGTTTTGAGTGATTAATTTTATATTTTACTTGTTTTGTAGAAAATATTTTTCTTGTTTTCTAACGTTTGTTTAGTGGAAATTATTTTCCTAATCAATGGAATTTCCTACCAAAGCTAAATTTCAGGAAATATTTTTCCAAAACATAATTATATATCAACACTTTTCCAACCAGTAAATATATTATAAAAAAAAAAAAAAAAACCAGTAACTCTATGTTTAGGCATGGGAAACCAAACTCTCACTCTTGGGCTCTTAGCAGTAGGGGTGAGTCTTTTGCGCTCAAGCTTGAGGCTAGGGGTGTCAGTAACCGAACCGAAAACCGAACCGAACTGAACCGAAAAATTCGATTTTTTTCGGTTCGGTTTTCATTAAAAACCAAAAATTTTCGATTCGGTTCGGTTTTTATCGGTTAACCGAACCGAACCGAACCAACAAATAAAAGTGGAGAAATCTGAGTTTAACAGAAAAAAGAAAACGAAAACCGAAAATCAAAGGTTAAAAACCAAAAACTGAAAAACCGAACCGAACTTAAATTTCGGTTTGGTTCGTATTCTGGCTCGATTTGGTTTCGGTTCGGTTCGGAAGATTTTTCCTAGGTTCGGTTCGGTTCGATTTTTCAAAAAACCGAACCGAACCGAACCGTTGACTAGCGCCCTGTCCATTTACACCAAGCCTAAGACCCCGGCCATTGCACTTGGATCCATCAAGGTTGCAACTAGGAACTAGTGCTCGTGCTTAGACTCCAAGCCTAGTAATACTGAGGCCAATTTTAAAAAAAAAAAATCAATTTTTTTAAATATATATATTCTCTTTATCCTTATTCCTTTGCTAATCACCTAGCCTTGTGCAACCAGCCATAGGCATGAGTCAGTGAGGTTTGAGCTAGCGAGGCTCAAGGTCGCCAATCTTGGGCAAGCTTGACATCATCACATCTCGTCAAGCTCGAGTCTCGCCATATCTAAGTGAGACTCGACGTCGCCTAAGGCAGCGAATAACCATAGCTATTACTCATTACATCAAAAAATTCCATTAATGAAAGATGCAAATCCATTGAAAAATCAAAACTACACATGTCGGATGAAATGGTTGTTATATGCTCCAATAACGAATCATTGGTTTAAATTTAACTGAATAAAAACTAAATAAAATAAATAGACTTTTCTAGGACGAGGTTCACCTATGGTACCTAGGTGGCTAATAGAGGATGAAGGCAAAAAATAGAAAAATCATTGAAAAAAACAAAATTTTTACAAAAAGATCATAAAAAATTTCCACGTCGAGGTAGCCAATATCACATTGGGTGGTCGACGTCGTTATATGCTATTTCAAATCAATGAGATTTTTTTTTATCACACAATGAAAAATATTTTTCGGTAATCTTTGTGTCTTAGTCAAACACTAAATAACATTATCATTTTCTTGAAAGACGACTTCCCATAAAATCTTCTTTCCCAAATCTTAAATTTTCCGGGACCCAAACAAAAACCATAGAAGCCATCGGTCAACGGAATCTGATACACTTCCATTAACTAAACTAGTTTGAACAAAACAAGCGAAGCATGAATTCCGTGTAACGAGGGGGACACATGTCAGGAGGAGATCGTTTTGGGAACGGAGGAATTGACGGACGGCCGGGGGGGTGGACGTCGCGCTGTCCCTTCACGGTTCGTGCTCGGTCTTCGCCCCGGTTGTTGGTCAACAGATTGGAACCGCAGGAGGAGGCGGGAGAGATCCGGAGTACTACGCTTCCGAGGCGGAGGCTGCACACGTGGCGGAAACCCAGATGAGCTTCCCGGGCACGAAAGTCAAGGAGCGCCCGAAAAGATCGCCCCTTTTTTTTTTTTTTTTTTTTTCTTTTTTTTTCTTTTTCTTGTCGACTTCGGGAGAGAGAGAGAGAGATTTATATATTTTTATAAAAAAAATTGATTTTATTTATTTATTTATTTATTTTTGCGAATTTCGAGGAGGTTGAGGTGTCAGTGCGATGTACCTAACCTTAAACTAACTTTTGCTGTCGATGATCCACACGTCACTTTGGGTTACCCACCCCGGATTCTCCGACGGATTTGTATCCCCCCACGTGGCGCCCCCTCAATGGCCCGATCTCCCGCCTTCTCTCTCTCTCTCTCTACACGAGATTTCCCACGGGACGAGGCGCCTATCGTGTCCCCATTTCATATCTGACTTCAATTCCGTCCTGAACTCCTATTTTTATCTCCAAGAAAAATCGCATACTTCCAATCGTTTTTTTCTGGAACTCGTTCGATCCCACGTCGAAAAATCGGCGTCTAGTTTCCTCAAAATTATCGACATTGACGCTATTATTAGAATCCTTGCACCATCACTGATATCTTTGTTTTTGTATGGAACAATAATAATCTCCTTATATTGAGAATCTCGAATAAATCGGTGGTCATTTTTGAGTACTTAATTCTAAGATTAGGGCTCTGTTTGTTTTCACTAAAAATATTCTTTTGAAAATGATCACAGGTATAATGAAAGTAATTTTTTCATTGGATTTATTATTTCATACAGTACAAGAGATCATTTTTGAGGAAAATATTTTCCAGATTATTTATTTTCATAAAAGAAATAAAGCTTCAAATGAAAGTCAACAGTTTTTTTAGATGAAAAAAGTGCATAGCAGAATTAAGATTTGACTTGAAGTTGGAGATTTATTACAGAATTAGACCTAATTTACCGACCCAGTCACCCCCAATAGTTTTAGGAAATTTGACCTCTTCCGACTCCCGTCGAATACATTATCATATATTTCGATATTTTAGCAGATACCCGCGTCACAGGGGACCCACGTGATACCCTCAAGGGATGTAAGTCGTTTCGTGTGATCTGGGGACCGACCAAATATGTAATTAATATACTTCGATTCGGGCGTGGCTTCAAAAGCCTATTATCATCTGTGCTGTCTTCATGTTTGCAGAGGTATTCTTAGATGTCAAAAGAAGAGGAAAAGGAAAATTAAAGTTCTGAAAAGGAAAAATCTTTGGCCCATGCCTGTGTTCCAGAGATCCTTCTCACCTGGACAAAGGAAACAAAAATCATTTTCCCTGCGGAGCTCCTTTTTCTCGCCGACATTGATTTTCCGGGAAAGCAAAAATATTTATCTTCTGAGGATATTAGTAGGCCATTGAATGTTGCACATAAGTTCATCGACAAAAAAATAAAATCGTTAACAAAATCGTCACGAAAAAAGAGACATACATACGTACGTGAGTATCTATGTGGTTAAGGATAGTAGTGGAACAAGTTAGATAATCTAAGAATAATAGGTCTATGCACTCAATTTTCTTATATATATTCAATCAAATTAGAAAAAATAAACTCCAAATTACCCATCGCCTATGTTATATAGTCCATGTAAAATTTGGAGCTAGGAATTTGCTAAGATCGAGCAATTTTGAGACCATCATTGGCAAAATCTGACTATCCGTAATTGCATGGAATACATACAAACCTCGTAAATTGATTAAAATAATAATATGGATCTTTCCATGTCTAGGGGTCTCGTGTCTTGATAATTATCTCCTCATAATGCGATAAGGAACTCGATGCTTCAAGAGGTCTAAAAATCAATAGAATTTAAAACAGGTGAAATTGGAAAAAATAATATCTCACTTTCGGGAGTTTATGTTCTTTTTTTTTTTTCTTCATACGAAATTTTTTCAAGAAGGGGATATATTTTAATTGAGAAAAAAAGAGCAAAGTTTTTTTTTTTTTTTTTTTTTTTTTTTTTTGAAAAAGAGCAAAGTTAGATAATTTTAAGTTTTCTCGTGTCGAATATTATTTATTAAATAAAGTAGCGAGAGCACATTAATTTTTTTTTTTTTACAAATGGGACTTATATTTTGATTGGGTGTTATATCTCTCCTAAAGTACACAATAAACAAGATGAGCACACATATTTGTAATCCCATTTCCACCAACCGCGGAAAAACGAATTTTAACCAACGATATAGAATGATCAAAATGCTAGATTATCCTACGAAAATTAACATTTTTTGGGATTTCTCTAGAGGCAAGCACATTGGACCAATGAACTGAGAATCGGTTGGATTGGCCGGTTCGAAGCGATTTCTAGGGGTGTCGCTCTGATTCTTGGTTCCATATAAATGGAACTAGTAATTTTTGGTCCAATTCCCGATTTTAAGAGGAACTGAATCGACTTCATTATTTTTTTAATTTTTTAAAAATAACAATAAATCCTAAAATAGCAACAAGTTCAATAATTCCTTCATAATGATAAAATTTAAATATGGAATTGCCAAACGATTGGTTCCATCAAATCGGTCTGGTTTTTGATTCATGGATGGAACTGAATCGAAACGGGAATCGATCATCCCTAAATCTTTCGCACGACAAATAAACCTAAAACAAGCACCTCTCTCCAAAATTTTCAATAAAATTTCACTTTCCATCATCCAGTTCGACACGATACGCTACTCAGCATTTCCAGGTTCATCGTGCCAACTTTCGCTCCCGGTCGGTCTCCTAGACCTACCTAGGCGATTAGCAAAAAAAAATAGACTTAAAAAGAAGACGATGCGGATCGAGACCGGTTCGTTCCGACACCTGCACATCCCTCCACGGCTCCTTCCTTGTCTCTCGTGTTGGATCGTCCAAGAATTCGTATGATGCCATCACGAAATCAATCTTGATTTTGTAGGGTACCCACCGAGCCCAGACAAAGAACTCACGTCGTATAAAATGGGGTCCGAAAATCATTACTTTAAAATTCCCTCACGACTTTCCCACCGATTTGGGTTCCGTCCAGAGGTAGTTGGGACACCGTGTCCTCCTTAAATTTTTCCATCTTTCGTTCGTTCGTACTTTGCAATCGATCTCGGTTTCTCTCGGTCAATGTGCGGGTACGTGTCCCGTCCGTGATGTAAAATCCCGGATGCGCCGAGTCGTGTCCGTGACGTAAAATCCCGAATGCATCGTGTCGTTAGGAAAGATGGGGTTAGTCGAGGTATGCGAAAGTTTTGCGCGCGTGCCTAGTCGCCCGTTACGGAAAAAAAAAAAAGAAAGTTGTCTTTTTTTTTTTAAATTTTTTTTTCTTGAAATTGGGTTTGTAGGGTAATGTCCTGTTGCCATGTGATTGGTGGGATTGATTTTCAATGAAATTGGAATGATGGGGTCTCGCTTCTCGATGGTGGACACGTGTTCGCCTTCTTCCGTTTAAAGTCTTCGTGGTCTGCTGCGATGCGGTTTCTTTTAAGAGTTTCTTCTTCTTGCCTCCTCCTCCCTCTTCCCCCCTCCTCCTCCTTTCCTCCCTCCTTTCCTTTTGTTCTCCACACGCCGCTTCAGTGCTTATTGAGAGGGTAAGCAACTTCCCATCTCTCTCTCTCTTTCTTTCTGGGTTTAGTTGTAGCTCTTGAGCTTTCTTAATCTCCCTGTTCTTGGGAGTGGTTCAGAGGGTCTTGAAAGATTGTACCTTTAGGCGGTTCTGTCGTTGATTCTTGATATGCCAATCGATCGAGAAGGTGTTTTCCCTTGTGTGGTGATTTTGATGCCTGTTCTTGATTCGTGCTTGACTGATCTGAGGGTGTCTAGATGAGGTAAAGAAGAGACCCACATAATCCGAGCCAAAACAGAAGAGAGAGAGACCGACCCAAGACTCTAGAGATGAAATAGATCTCCTCAGATTAGGCAACCCATCTTCTTTGTGAAGTTCGTGCCAATTGGCAAATCGGAAAATGTTTATGATGAACCCATTTGGCCCTCTCTCTCTCTCTCTCTGTGTTAGCGGGTTTCCTTGAAACTAATCGGTTAGATTCTCGTATGTTGCTCATGGATTTAACTCTCTCTGTGTTAGCGGGTTTCCTTGAAACTAATAAGGTAGATTCTCATATGTTGCTCGTGGATTTAACTCTCTGTGTCAGCGGGTTTCCTTGAAACTAATCAGTTAGATTCTCATATGTTGCTCATGGATTTAACGAAAAGTAATGATTTGAGGGAAAGAAGAGAAGCTTTTGGTCATCTCTTTCATATGTTAAACTTTTTTGGCCGTGTACTTTCAGTTCGGTATATGGATGTTGAATCAGATTGGGATTTGTAAGGGTGAGTATATCGGACTGGACTGGACCGGTTGGACCGGTCCGGTGATTTTCGGTCAGGTTCCAGGTTCCAGGGGAACCGGACCGGACCGGACCGGACCGGACCAACACTTTCTAAAAATATATATAATTTTCATTTTTTTAAAAATAGCAATAAACCCTAAAATTGTAATAACTTTAGTATTTTTTTAATTTTTTAATTTTTTGCGAACTGGCTGGTTCCATTGGACTTGACCAGGCTGGTTCCCTGTCCTAGGACCATCTGGTCCGGTCGCCAGTCCCAAAAAAGGGGAACCAAACCGGACCGGGAACTTATCACCCGTAGCGGTTTGACTTAATTTTGCTTCTCACTTCTCCGTACTTTGTTTTGTATTGCTCCAGACTTCTGTGAGGTTGTCTCATCATGATTTATGTCCCTCAACTTAGGTGATTTCTCTAAAAGGCGGTTCAGAGGTTAGCCCAAGTGAAAAGAGGCAAAATAATGCTTTAGATTTTTGTGGTGGGTTGAGGCAATCAAAGCTGTGCCATACAACAGAGGTGATAAATGGAGGAGATATCTTCTACGCTAGCTGTGCCGTTTAGACTGAATAATATGACCAGTGACGAATCTGCACTACAAACCCAAATCGAAATCACTGGACTGAAGCTTATTGCGAGCACTGCTGGTTTGTTATCGGACCATCCGGGGGTGTTGTCGCCTTCTATTTCTGATCATGCAGCTGCCCAGGATTTGAGTTCTGGCGGTAAATCAGGCAAGTTTGGTGTTCTGACACTGTCAACTGATGAAGATGAGTCTAGAGGAGGTGGAATTTTTTGGAAGACAGTGGAGAATGAACTTAAGTTGACACCGGAAGATGGGAAAGTGCATAGTCCATATGCTTGTGGCCAATTTATCAATTACTCTTGTTCATATACGGTTGCTAGTGACGCCACTAGTGCTTGTCATGAAGAGTTTGTACCGGTGAAAGCAAGTTTTGATAAGAAATCAATGACTGTCATTGATGTCAGTGATGCAACACTGGGGAGCGTTTCCAATGTGAATAAATTGGGTGAGCTTGAGTCTCGGCGAGAATTACAGAGAACTGCAAGCCGGGGTGTCTCCGAAGTGGATTATGTCCCACTTTGGGGAGTGAATTCTATCTGTGGAACAAGACCAGAGATGGAAGATGCCGTTGCAGTGGTACCTCGGCTTTTGAAAATTCCTTCTCTGATGCTGGCTGGTGGACAAAATTTGGAACTTAAAAATCAACATGGCAAAGATTTAACAGCTCATTTCTTTGGGGTCTATGATGGACATGGTGGTAGCCAGGTAAAAACCAGATATAGCTTTTTAAATCTCTAAACCATATTTTTATATGATGAGCATGAGAATGCACAAACCGCTTATAAAACTATAACGTAGTACTAACTAGGGCTTTATTGGTATAGGTTGCTAGCTACTGCCGCGAAAGGATACATTTAGCTCTGGCGGAGGAGATGGAAGTTGCAAAACGTGGCTTCCGTAATGGAAGTAGCTGGAGTAATGGAAAGGAGCAATTGGAGAAGGCCTTCTCCAATTGCTTTCTAAAGGTTGATGATGAGGTCAGCGGTGTATCCAGATCCGCGAATGGAAGCGACCCTTCTCTCGTAGAATCTATGGCCCCTGAAACAGTAGGTTCTACTGCTGTGGTTGGCTTAGTTTGTTCGACACACATTATAATTGCAAATTGTGGCGATTCGAGGGCAGTTCTCTATCGCGGAAAAGAGACTGTGCCACTGTCGGTAGATCATAAAGTAAGTCATGTTGCTTGAGTTGTCTTTTTTCCTTTTCTTTGATCTTTTAGTATTGTGATGAATTCCAGCTGTTTCTGTTTTCACTTACCTCTGTATGGCCTTTGAATGTTTTGTTCAGCCAAATAGAGAAGATGAGTGTGCACGGATAGAAGCTGCTGGTGGCAGAGTTATTCTGTGGGATGGATTCCGGGTTTGTGGCGTTCTTGCAATGTCAAGGGCAATAGGTAGGTTCTTTTGAGTCCATGATCCTATTTTCTGCCTCTGTAGTATAAGTCTTATCTACGTCGAGGATGACAATACCTTGACTTGTATGTTTGCAACTTCTTCTAGAGGTTTTGAAGCGCCAATGGAGGGTTATTCCTCCTTAGTCTTCGGTTGGTGTGAAATTTGAATAGCTGATTAGAACAGGGAGTTTCAGTAGTACCCCCTTAATTGCCTGCGCCCCTAGACGACCCATGCTTTTGGCCCTTTATAGTCTGTCTTTTGCCCCCACTTTATTGCATATTCTCAACACCGGGGGGTTATTCCAAAAGGTTCGGAGTAAATCAGTGTTCAAAAATACAGAGATTGCCAACATTTGTTGTAGAGAAGTGTAGGGTTTTGAACATATGGGGTACTTGTGAGAGTAATCATATATGTAATCTGCCAGGATGTCATTCCTTCACGCCACTTGTTTAATCGTTATCCTCAGGACTCTTGCTTATCAGTTTGTCCATGTAACTGGCCGCTAACTTCCAACTATCTCGCTGACCATTTTCTTGTCATTCTCAGGTGATAGATACTTGAAGCCCTCAATCATCCCAGATCCGGAAGTGGTGTTCTTTCCACGGGCAAAAGAAGACGAGTGCCTCATTCTAGCCAGCGATGGTCTCTGGGATGTCGTGACCAATGAGGAGGCCTGTGACATGGCGAGGAGGAGAATCCTCCTTTGGCACAAGAAGAACGGTGACAACCTTCCTGCAGAAAGGGGCGAGGGAACTGACCCGGCAGCGCAAGCGGCCGCGGATTATCTTTCCAAGCTAGCTCTTCAGAGGGGAAGCAGAGACAACATCTCTGTAATAGTAATTGACTTGAAAGCTCAGAGAAAGTTTAAGAAAAAGATTGTACCCGAGGCCCAACAGCCAGGAACTGTGAATACATAGTTGTATGCCCCTTTATATCTTATGAGAACAGCAGGTAGTTCGGTTGAACCGAGTGGTCCATGCATACATGCCATGTCACATTTGCTTCCCCATTCATGCTTTATTGAGATGAACCCCAGGTGCCAATTAAATGTTGGAACCGACTGGTTAAAACCTCCATAACCGGCAGAGTCGATATCTCTTCTTCATTTGGCTGAGGTTTCTGTGTCTCTGTCATAATGCTATTTCCAGATTTCAAGATCGAGATATGATATGCCTATGCGGATAATTTGTCTAGTTACAAGCTTTCCTCATGATGATGTCAATTAACAGCAGTGGGTTTCGATGACGGTAGAATCAACACGCGATAAGTGATGATGGCAGAATCAACATGCCATAAGTACTGAGAGTAGGACGGACATTAACAACGTGTCGCTAGCCAAATTTGCTGCAAGTCCTACATTGGTGATGACGAATTACTATGCTCATAACCAGAGCTTAGCATAGTACAGAGCTTCCTCAATGACGTCAATGGACAGCAATGGGTTTTGATGACGCTAGAATCAACATGCCATAAGTACCGAGAGTAGGACAGACTTCTCAACATGATTTGAGCAAGTCCTTACAAGGCTCATGGAGAAGAAATAGACGAGAGATTCGAGAGTAGGACAGACTTCTCAACATGATTTGAGCAAGTCCTTACAAGGCTCATGGAGAAGAAATAGACGAGAGATTCGTTTTGGGAATGAGAGATTCCACAATGTTATCCTCTATTCCCTCCTCAGGAAGACAAAAATAGAGGAAGGAATTTGGAGGCCTCATGATGGTAAGTGTAGACAAATTTACAGAGGATGACTAAGCTCATAACCAGAGTACAGGGTAGTATGGAAATAATCAACATAACGAGGGTGAAAATATTTGCGAGTGTCTCGGCTAAGAACTGTTGAGGCGGGAGTGCGATGACGTTAAAGCGAAAAAAGTTTCACGTTGGGTGGAGAAGTAAAGCGAAGCAATGAATGTATCTTTCTTGGCACGTGAAGTCGCTCACTTGAGCTTTACATTCAACTGGAAGTACTGACATATTTGGACTTCGCCTCTTCTTTAGTGACTCCCCGGATGGCGTTAAAGATATCAAAGTTAAAACAGTAGATGCCATAAAAAAAACGGAGCACGCAAACTCCACAACAGCGAACTACGAAATACAACTCATACATGTGAAATCAAACGGTTGATTTGAAACTATAATCGTGTGTCCAGAGAAGTTTTTATGAAGAGCAACATAAACCAGAGAGTTGCAGAACTTTGGCATTATGTACAAACTGAATCCAAGAAAAGAGTAAAACCACAAGTCAAAAGCCAAACAACCTTCTCAACATTAATAGCACGATAAATACATCCCTCCATGCCCAATCAAAAACTACACTATCTACACGTATGTTTAGTAGTTGATGGAACATAAGCCCTCCTGCTACTGGCAGACAGTACCCCAATCAGTTCAGGAATCAATTATGTTGAAGGAAAATTTCGATAGCAGCTGCGGAACTCCAGCTATAATCGGCCCATATGTCTGCACAAACAGAGATTGAACCAAATGAATCATATTGTAGCATACAGCAACTTCTAGGGCAAGAGAAAAGGGTAACCCACAAGATAAACACTTCAATATCAGAGATTTAACTTTAGATGACAAAGGACTCAGGGATTCTTTTTCTATTAAAGGTAAGTTCATGAAGTCGGAAGGGCATCGTTATCACCGAGGTCACAGGACAAATTGGAGCCCTTGCCTGACACAATCCTCTCCTATCCCCTTACAAGTGATTATCGACGTATTTGGTCCAGGGCACAGGAACCATCAAGTATGGGTCCCCCAAATTCCATACCAGATCCATGGGAGTCCGGGTCATAACAATATTAGTCAATCAAAGTTGCTAAGCTAAGCCCAGATGGTCAGTGGATCTGGTCACCCAAGCAAGGACCACGGCAGGAGACACAAACCAGCCAAATTCACTCCGCAAAACCAAAATTACAAACTCTGGTCGTGGGGTGACCTGCAAAGCTCGTGTAAGCCAGGGAAATTGTTTCCTTCAGCCACACTAGAATTTGCAGGTCTTAATAGGGTAGGTAAGTTTGCATCTTCAAACTTCAGGATTTCTCCACATTTGAAGTAAATTATATGTAGTAGCATTCCTAAAATTAACCTCTTCATGGAAAAACGTTTCTTTAGTTATAATTCCCAAGATCTCTCATCTAGCAAGAAGAAAAGGTCTTCACATATCATTGGCAACAGAATTTCATATATCACATAAGAATCGGAAGGCACCAAGATAATTCCCTACGGAGATGCATGCATCCATAATAGTCAATCCATCTTGATAAAGAAGTGCCATACCTTGAGATTTTCATGAATTTGACAAAGTGGTACAGCAAGCAATTTCAGGTTTTTTGGAACAATGAACTTCCGACTTACAGGTAACTTCACAAGAAAGAGTTTTGTGCACTCCTAGAGACCAGTCAACAAAGAATTAGAAACTTAATCAATCTCAATTTGAAGTGAGCAGTCTCAGTGGTGGAAACAACCTTAGGCTTCTTAATATTAGGTGGCAAGTAAGGATAGAGCAAAGTTTCAAAATCAGGCCTCCACCACATCCCAAGGCATTCTCCAATCTACCATTTGAAACAAAAGGTCATTTCCAACTATACAGCATGAGAAGTAATGAAAACCTGTAGCTCCATGATACCAAAATGAAAAACATTATCCACCTCCCACTGAGTCTCATCGGCAGCTCCATTGGCAGAAAGCTTGCTGGTCAGCTTGCGTTTCAGCCCTTCGACATCTGAAAAGATAAGCATGAATAACAACATTTTCCCGTTGAAAAGCATTATCCCTCCTCAATTTCGTCTTCCCCATGGTATCATGGAGAATTACCAAATTACCTGCTTCACCAGGCCTTAATCGACCTCCCGGCAGCTGAAAAGTGGAATTTCTTACTTGCAACAGCAACAGATGAGGATGTCTGAATAATTCAACCTATTTTAGAAACATCAGGATCCTTAGGGTATGTTATAATCCAACAGCCTTTCAAAGGAAAGATGTAAAATGGCATGGAATGCGATAACACAGGTAGGCAGTGGACTGATTATATTAAATGATATACATCTCAAAGCATCCACCAAATTTTGTCTACCTTCTCAGTATTCCTAGCATTTTTGCTCATCCAGGAAATGAATGCAAGCATACACGATGTTAACATAATGAGCAAGTTTAAGATAATCCCCATAAAAATTCTGAAGAAGTATGCTCATTGCCTCTCCTTATCATTTCAAGGCAGAATATCAGCAAGTGGGAACCAAAAGCATTAGTTGCTCCCTTTCCAAAACTCATTTGCCTTCGCGGATTACAACCCAACACTGCAGAAAACTCATATCCAAATTACAACATCAGCTCTGGCTTGTAGCTCACGCCGAACACAACTAGAACCATAGTAACTGAAACTTCAATTAGCCGTTGCCCTAACATTCAAGCATCACACGGGACAGCTTGGCAATTCGCCTTCCCAAGTTTCCCGAGTTAATGTAGATCACCGACGTAAGCACTCAGCCCTAAGCAGTGGAAAAACATCTTGACGCACAAGATCATCGTCATTCCGACCGTTTGAATTCGCTAAAGGACTCGACATGCAAATGCAACCATACCAATGTCGTTAACGGAACTTACAGAATGCCATAGCAGGCAAAAGGGCAAGACTACCTCGTACAGACTCGTCAGCTGCTAAAAGAAAGAAGCAGAAGAAAAAGAAGAAGAAAAACACCAACCACAATGACGGCTTCCACGCAAGTCCTCAATCCATGAGCCGCGTAACTGAACGAAAACCACCACGAACAGAAAACAGGGGAAGAATCGAAATCAGCGACACGACCCACTTCGATTTCAGGCGGCACAAACGCAACGGAAGACAACAAACGGGCGCAACACCCAAAAGCAGAGATGGGTAGAGAGAGAGACGTCACTGGGATTTCATCCTCTGGACGCGATCGGCCAGGGTCTCCTCCCTTAAAGCGAGAGCGTCCTTGGAGCCGAAGTAGTAGCTGCTCAGAGGGTATATGTCCAGCACCCGGGCCTGATCATCGCCGCCGCCGTCGCCGCCGCCGGCGGCCGCCGCATGGTTGATCACAGTGACTTCCTCGCCTTGCATTTTCTCTCCACGCGATGGAGGAGCAGCAGCCGCAGGAACACGGGGACCCAGATACGCAGGAAGCCTACAGAGAACGCAGAACCGCAGTAGAGAGAGAGAGAGTGGTGGAGTGTCGTGGGTTTTCTGCTAGACGGGTGTGGAAGGAGAAAGGTACGAGCTTTTTCGATGCGCAGAGAGAGAGAGAGAGAGAGAAAAGGGAATATATAAAGACGAAGAATTTGCAACGACGACGGAATAAAAAAGAGAGCTTGAAGATTATACCAGAAAGAGAGAGAGAGAAGAGGGGTGGCTATGGTGGCGACCCGAAGACCCCTTCTTCTTTTTTTTGGTTGGGACCCGTGGGTGCTCAGAATTTTTTATTCGAGACATTTGATCGATCGACTCACGCGATATCCACATGATCTTTCTCGACTCTTTGCAAGTTATATGCTTTCAGGTGTCAATCACGAAAAGTAGCCAAGGGAATAACAAATATAGTGACAATACTATCGACATGGCGCATGATGCGAACACAGTTAAGTATTGTAGTATGTAGTTCTATTGGATTTTGTTGGGTATTTGAAAAATCGAAACGGAAGCATACACATCATAAAAAGATCGTGCTGGATGAAATTTCAAATTATAGAACTTTATTTAGTAATTTTCAATGAGTTCCTAAACGTTTTGCGGACACAATTTTTGTGTCGATGACGTGGTTTATTAATTGTTATAGACGACAATTTCTTTGATGATTAGACAAGACCCAGATGGCACATGCCTTTTCAAATTTGAAAACCGATGATCTTAAGATTTTAGGAGTTCTTAAGTTTGCATAATCGTTTCAATTAGAGAAAAAGTCATAAAAAATCTCAAACTATGTATATTGTAATATATTTATAATAATTTTTTTATGAGACATGTTTACCTTCAGTCAAGCAAACTCCATGAACAATATTAAAAATTTATCTATATGACGCTAGAAAGCATATGGTGTTTGATATGGCGTCTACGTGTCCTAAATAAAATAAAAATAATATTGTTTTAACTGTAAAATCATTAAACGGAACCTTAATAAAGAAAAAATGTATCACATAAATATAGAATAAATGTGTGATATCAAATATAATTTGAGATTTTTGATGATTTTTTCCTTTTCGATTATCAATACAAATTCCTCGCGTAGAAAGATCGATTGAACAAAGCCGTTTCCTGTCATTGTCTTGGACTGCACTTTGGTCTAGTGAGCTATCTTTGTTTCCCTCTTTAGAAGGAGTTTCGTAGTAGTTTTTCTAGCAGCCCAGTGCCACGTGGAAGCCCCCAGTCGAGCCAGCACCAAGAGCAGGTCAAATATTAATTAAAAATTTTATAAAAAAAGGCCGCCAAACATGAAGTAACCAACCGGAGCTCTTGGTCGGTTCGGATTGTTCGAGGTTTATCCGGGTTTGCCGGCATCCACGTCAAAGAAGGGGGAAAAGGGACCATCGAACGCTGGAAAACTCGGGAAAAAGAGGATTAACAGGCGCCGGTCAAAGGTTTGACCCAGCGGTTGGTGGTTGGTAGTTAGTTTCCTTCGTGGCCAAGCAACCGATTACGGTGGGGGGCCCACTTGGTCGGTCGTTGATGCGGTGAGCGCGATGAGGATCCTAGTAGATTGTTCTTGGATCATGTAGTCGTGTGGTCTTATTGCCCTTTTAGGTCGGCAATCCACTCAACTCAACGTGTTCTTCCCTCATTTGATGATCATTTAGAGCTTTCAATCAGATCCTAAAGTAAATTTGCAGAGTTCAAAGTGCGTTTTGCCTTCTGTACCCTTTGAGTTTAAATCTCTATCGAGGTACATGGGGTGGATTTGGTTCAACGTTGCAAATGAGCCTTGAGAAATGCAAATGCCTTTGATCTAAAAGTCTCTTATGAAAATGCAAATTGTGTTTAGTAAAAAATAATTTGTAAAGTTACTTTGACTAAAATGGTATTTGTCAAATATTGTTTTGCAAATGACTTTTGGGTCTAATTTTTCCTTTTTTTATTAGAAAAATCAAATCTTCTAACAAAAGCCAAGGTTGTCGATGAGTCAGATATGGCATCAACAACCGTTGTCCAAGGTCATGCGACCCTTGGCTAGGGCTGTGTGACCCTAGGCATCGTGACCCAAGTGGTTAGCTAGGGTCATGCAACCCTAGGTGATAGTCGCTTGGGTCACATGACCTCGGGCTTGTCGCTTAGGTTGCACAACCTAAGCAACAGCTGTGTGGGTTGCAATGCCTAAAGCCGCATGACCCTTAGAGGACCGCATGACCTTGCTGGCCCAATCTAGCCTCATTGGCCACCCTTGCTAGCTAACCTTACTGAAAAAAGATGAAAAATAATGAGGGCAAAATCAAAAAATTAAAAAAATTGACAATGGTAGTTTTGGAAGAAAGAAACTAGTTTCATCATTTGGTCAAATGTTGAAAAGCCTAATGCTAGTCTCCATTAGCTAGGGTTTTTAGCTTTTCCAAGTTAGTATTTGGTCGAAAACCTGTTGGGAAAACTTGCCATGTAGCCTAGTATTTTATTCGAGGGGCTTGGGAGGTTGAAAGCCATTGAAAAAGTTGAACCAAACGCACTCACAGTCTCGAGATTGAGTCTTGATATATGTGTGGTACAAGGAAGTTTGTATGTTAATTGATGAATCAAGATTGTGGTATCGTGAGATTGTCTGGCCATCCTAGGGTCAAGTGGGAAATTTTCCTGAAATAATGTGATTGGGCCATTTTAGTTGTTCTTGCTTCATAATGATGGAGATCAAGAAGGAACTCGAAACTTGGAGAGGAATGAGGATTAAGGGGAAAGCAACTTGGTTTGTTGTGCTAAAGCTTGATTAATCTGTAATTAATAATCGAATTACAAGTCATTATTGGCGAGCAAGTAAGTCATCCTGCGGGTCCCGATAGTAGGTGAAAATGGGCTTTCACCATTATTACCCCTCAGTAAAGAAGAGATGCCAACTTCGATTATGTAGAAAGTCGCAGAAATTACCTATTCTTTCTTGCTGTTGCTATTTCCATCCCTAAAATAACCTTATTATACACACGCTAAAATTTAAATGGTCCAAGAGTGCATTTGGGAACACTTTCCCAAAGCCCACTTAGTAAATGCAAGTAGCATTTAGCAAATTTTTTGGAAAATTTTGGGAAATACAATTGCATTTTCATAATCTCAAAACAGATCTGAAGTGCTTTAAACATAAGTCTTAGATTTTATAATATTTTTTTCACTTTTGCACTGCTCATCTTCCCTATGATTTGCACAAATGAGTTGAATAGAGGCCAGTGACCGTCACCTGTCAAACAACACCTAAAGTCGCAAGGCCTCTAGTCGATAGATTTGGCCTGCCGTTGTTGACAAATGTTTGAGATTTTTTTTTTTTTTTTAACTAGCAAAAATCCTTTACTACGTGTAATTTTTTCGAAACAACATTTAAGTCAAAATTGCTTGACATTGTTTTTTTAAGTTACACTTCATCAAATGCTATTTATATTTTTTTAAGAAAACCTTTTCACCTAAAATTCTTTGCATAAATTTATGATATTTCTCTAAAGTTCAATCCAAAATAATACCTTACTTTACAATTTTTTTTTGTTTATGTTTTTCTTATGGAAATTCTTTGATTAAAATATGAATTCTTGATTATAATTTATATTTAGAATATGTGAATTGACATATTATGAATGAGGTTCAAACCCATTACAAGAAAATCCTCTATAGAAATCAGCTCGTGCACATTAGCACATTAATAAGTACAAAAGAGGAAATGAAGTCTGTTTAAAAAATGGAAAAATAGCATAAGGTGGTGAAATAAAATATCGTTGTTCTGATTAATACACACAGTCTTGTATTTCATGATAATGCATGATTTTTATATTTGTAATAAATAGCAACCCTCACTCTTTCTATTGTAATTTTGATTAATTAGTTCTCACAAGATTATTTTCGTCACCCCAATAAGTTACAAAGTATTAAAACCATTTTGAGGGTAAGAATAGCTCCATTTTTTTTTTCACTCTATTAACATTTAGATCTTGTTTGGTTAATAAGAATGAAAACAATCGAAACGTGAACAAAATCTTAACTCCATTCTTAATAGCGTTTGTCACTTGGAATAAAGAGTGAATGTGTAACAAGTCTTGCAATGGTTATAAGCATGAAATTAACTAAGGGCGTCTGTTCATGAATGACTTTTTGTGGAAGGAAATAATTATATTTAAGGAAAGTGATTGACTTTTCTCTTATTTAATTACAAGTATGAAAATAAAAGGGAGGTAGTTTTCCGGTATTTGTATTTTACTTGTGAAATTATTCTTTTCAAGGACAGATGATGTAAAACTACTAAGCTATAAAAAGGAAATATATATATATATATATGGAATATTTTTTTTTTTTTTTGGTCAGTATATAATGGAATATGAACGTTGGTTTAATGATGAAAGAAGGACGAATCTCAAATAAAGTACTTTTTTAAAAGCAAACATAGGATTCGAAAAAAAGAAGAAGCAAATATAGGAAAAAGAAGCACAGGGGGGATACATTCATAATATTCAATTTCTTCATTCTTTTTCTCTAGTTTCAAAATTAATATTGGAAAGAAGTGAATTGGTAAGCAGAATCTATTTTGACATCTTAACAAATGCCTTACGTGCTCTTCACTTCAACACCATTCCAAGGGGAAAAATTACAAATTTAAAATATTTGTTTTTTTTTTTAAATGAGAACACGACTTGTCGATTTATCAACAAGAAACAAAGAAAATGAATTTTGAAAGAAAGAGAGAGAGAGAGAGAGCGCGTGTGCACATTTTGGAAGTCTCGAGCTGGAGTTCTTCGAAGTCCAATGATACAAAATAACTTGAAACTTCCCTAATGAGCCCTTTGCTAGAAAGGAGACTTTTTTTTTTTTTTTTTTTCAAACTTTAAGTGCAGGGTTTTTTTTTTTTAAACTATAAATACTTTTCGGATTACTTACCATTTTCAATGTTCCAAATATCGAAAAACATAATAAATATTTGGGTTAATACCTTGAAAAACCCAAAACTAGTACACTTGTAACAAAATTACCCAAAACTATTTTTTTGATCACTAAAAACCCTAAACTGATATACCTTTGACAAATTTACCCTAAACTGATTCACTTGTGACAAATTTAATCTATGTTAGTTTTTGTTAAATTTTATTGTTAAATTATTAAGTTAAATGATATGTGACCGTTGATTAGTATATCAATTTGGGATTTTACGCTTCGTTTGTCACAGTTTACAATTTTTGTGATTTTTTTGTGATATTAATCTAATTTAGCGGAATGTATATTTATCACAAATTTACCAGTTTGGGTAAATTTGTCATAAATGTATAAGTTTAGGGTTTTTTATGGTTAGTCGGGGTAAATTTGTCACATATATATCGATTTGGGATTTTTCATGATAAAAAAAATAGTTTTGGATAAATTTGTCACATGTATCGATTTGAGGTTTTTTTTTTTCAGGATATTAACTTTTAATATTTTCTTTGAAGTTCTTTTTAACGAAGCAAACTCATCTTAAGAAGATTGATTACAAATAAATAAATGTAAATAATAATCGACACTTAACCACAAATTATATAAATCATCAATTCCCATTATAGTTTTACCATATGGACATTCTCTCATCGGAAGGACATGAATATTTCAGATTAACAATTCCCTTTCTGGTTTTGCTGTCCGTCCGGCTAGATTGCCGAACCTGGTCAACCCAAATCCTACAAAAAGTCAAAACCTCCCCCAAGAAAAATCCCCAAATCCAAAATTAGGGTTCGCTCCAACCAAACCCCCAACACTCTCCAGCTCTACTCTCTCTCTCTCTACTTTCTCTCTCCATCTCCTTCGCCGGAATTCGAATGAGATGAAGATCGCGGGCCTCAAGTCGGTGGAGAACGCCCACGACGAGTCGGTGTGGGCCGCCGCGTGGGTCCCGGCGACGGAGTCCCGGCCGGCGCTCCTCCTCACCGGCTCCCTCGACGAGACCGTGAAGCTCTGGCGGCCCGACGAGCTCGCCCTCGAGCGGACCAACGCCGGCCACTTCCTCGGCGTCGTCTCCGTCGCCGCCCACCCCTCCGGCGTCATCGCCGCCTCGGCCTCCATCGACAGCTTCGTCCGGGTCTTCGACGTGGACACCAACGCCACGATCGCCACGCTCGAGGCACCGCCGTCGGAAGTCTGGCAGATGCAGTTTGATCCCAAGGTCAGTAAATTTCCAGAGCTTTCGTTTTGTATCGAGAGAGGTTGGATTTGAGTGGACATCGAATGGTGGGAATTTAGAGTTTTTCTTAAAGTTTGGTTTTTGGAGTAGCGGGCATTTGCAAGTTGAATTTTTTTTTTTTTTTCTGGTATTTAATGTGGACGAAGCAATTCAATTTAACGACTTGCGGTTTCTGCAGTCCGAGGACTCTCGAGATTGCTTGAGCTAAGAGACTTAAATACGGTAAAGCATTGAGAAAACTTAGCACTGGCCTGGGGAATGTAATAAAGCGGGCTAAATGCGGGTGATTTTCGGTATATGTAAACTCGAGTTGAAAGGCTCTAGCAAGTTAATAACTTGAGCGAGTTATCTAATGGAATTAAAGAGGCAGGTGCACTGAGCAAATCGTCCATGATGTTTGAGGTGGTTCTACTCCTAGTATATTGTGAGAATCTTAGGAGTTTCCTAAAGTAAAAAAGAATGTCGGGGCTTTTGTATGGGCTAGACCTGGACAGTTTAACCCATGAACCAGAAATGGGACTTGTGTCCGATTTGGTTTTTGCAGTTGGCTTGTAGCAGTCAAAGTGGACTGAACACTGAGTGACTGTAGTTCCTCCAGTGTGACTGGTGGTGATTCAAGCAACCCAACCCAACACATCTAGATCTTGTTATCTGTAAAGGGCAAACCTGTGCGCTGAAGTTGGGGCTTATCTCGAATCCCTCAAGGAACTCCCCACGGGCTCTTCACCACTTTGCCAAAGCATTTACATATCGAAATATGTCTGCTCATTTGTTTATAATCCCTTTGTTGACCTTAAAAATCATGTTATTGAAGGTAGAGGGAACTAGTTCTTATTCTCAGGTTTGACAAGAGAGTGCTTACCATGTGAAGTAGAAGTAAGCTATGTCATGGGTGTGAAGAAAGTAGAATACTTAGATGACTTCAATTTTTGAAACAAGAGTTGGAATTCTTCTACTTGTTGACTGTCTGATTGAACTCGTCACTGATTTTATTGTGGTCAGTATTTGAAAACACCAGAGAATATCGTCACTAGCATGAAGTGGTTGTTATCTTTTTCATTTCCTTTTCTTTTCATATTTGACATCCGCTTACTTGAAGTTCTCTCGGTTCCTTGCTTTTGCTTGCTTGTTGACAAATTGGGACACTTGTTATGCATGATCATGGTCATTAATGAGCTCCTTATTAGTATCGGATTGCTTTCTTTTACGGAAAGTAAATCACTTCTTATATGGTGATGATCATAAAGTTGGCCAGCGTGAAATTGTGCATTAAGGATATTGTTTACAAAGCTTTGCTGGATGATGAGGCGTCATTGATGCTGTTTGGGGGAATTTATTTGGACATCCAGGCATTAAAAAAGCTAAGCCCTGAGTATCCTATCTGATCTTTGTAATCTGCTGATGAAAATGTTTGAATGCTCTGTAAATCAAGCTCAATATTCCTTAAATAATCAGCTCGAGGAAGGATTCTGATGATTTTTTTTTTTTTTCAAATTTACGTGCAATGCGAATAAAGACTAAAAACGTGCAAGTGGCTTTCAAGATTAATTGGCTTTTCTGTGCTGTTTTCCACCTTATGATGTACCGCTTTGTTCTTGTCTTTAACATGCAAATTTAATTTTGATATCTCAATGTTGCTAAGTAATACTTCTTCCCTAGGGCACCACTCTAGCAGTGGCAGGTGGAGGGAGCGCATCGATCAAGCTTTGGGACACTGCCACATGGGAACTGATTGCAACCCTCTCGATTCCTCGTCCAGAACAGCCCAAACCCTCCGAAAAAGGCAACAAGAAGTTTGTCCTCTCTGTCGCGTGGAGTCCTGATGGCAGAAGGCTTGCCTGCGGCTCAATGGATGGTACAATCTCTATATTCGATGTGGCTCGGGCCAAGTTTCTGCACCACCTGGAAGGCCACTTCATGCCAGTGCGATCTCTCGTGTTTTCCCCAGTCGAGCCACGGCTGCTTTTTTCTGCATCCGACGATGCTCATGTGCACATGTATGATTCCGAAGGTAAGTCCTTGGCGGGGTCCATGTCTGGCCATGCTAGCTGGGTATTGAGTGTTGATGTGAGCCCGGATGGAGCAGCACTCGCGACAGGTTCAAGTGACAGGACTGTGAGGCTGTGGGATCTTAGTATGAGGGCTGCCGTTCAGACGATGAATAACCATTCGGATCAAGTTTGGGGGGTTGCCTTTCGACCAATGGCGGGTGCTGGTGTCAGAGCTGGTGGTCGGCTTGCTAGTGTATCTGATGACAAGAGCATATCACTCTATGATTACTCATGAAGGTATATCTGCAAATTGTGAAAAGATAAGTTCTTGGAGCCGCTGATCATTAACCTTTGTTTGAATAGTCTGCAAGAGATTTTCTTGGTTTCAGATCATTTTAATTTGTATAATTAGTTGAATATGATAGCTTTCGGAGAAATGGCTCGATACATCTCTTATCTGATGGGTGCCATGTATTAGCTTCGAAGTCAATTTGATACCTGATATTTCTGAGAGGGTTTTTTGTGAAGTTATATTAACTATGGGGGTTACTATCACTAATCAGCTCAGCTGTTAATATAAATTAACCATCGACCATTTTCGTGGTAATCCCAGATCTACTAGGAGAACAGACCTGAAAATAGTTATGGAAAAGAAATTCCCTGAAAATGATTTGAATGAAGAACATAACAACACTGCAAGATGGTAACACAAGGGAGAAGACGGTGGATACGATAAATTTGTAGATCGTGGCTTGTGATAGCGGATGGTAGACGGATAGACGTTACATGTCTGGATGGAAAAAGACGAGGAGAAGAAAAAAGACCCCCTTGGAAAACCCGATCAGGCCAACTCGACTTGTTGCCAGGCTTCTGGTCGGGTTCACCGAAGACCGTGCCTTGAATATAATCCTGTGTATTTATAGTAAGAAATTATGTCCACCGTATACCGTCAAGAGTGTTCTTCAACCCAAAGTAAAACTTTTATGTTAGATTATGATTTGAGGAATACTTGATCACATTATTCTTTTCTGGGGGGATAGGAGCATGAATTCGGGGCAATTTGGACACAGTCATTGGGGTCTCACGCCATGAATGGGATTAGTTTTTTTTTTTTTTTTTTTTCTTGGGGGTGCCTAGTTCCGAGAAATTAAAAGAATATTTTATTTTTCATGAGTACGGGATGAGTTATTTTTTTTTTGAAATAAATGCATATTTATGTATGCATTTGATATATTTGATCGCTTTGACTTGATCTTAGTCACTGTAGTGGTTTTATGACTTAGCTTCCTTGTAGCGTCCCAATTATCCGCATTTTGCCAAGCTAATTTCTCCAGGATTAAAAGAAATTGGAGACGAGTTAAATAATTTTGTTTTTGAGTTTTTGTTTTTGCAATTCATCGTTAAGGTTCAAAAAATAAATGATTTTGAGAACATTTTTTTTTTCAAACGATTCCTTGTATTACTTTTAAAAATGAATGAATGAATGAATGAAAAATATTTTTATTGTCCTAAAAAATGTATAGGTATGAATTTATAATGGATAATGAAAACATTTTCCATCAACTAATTATTTTAAGTGATGCAAATTATTGTTTTTATGAAAATATTTGTCAAATCATTTATTTTTTATGAAATAATGAATTCTAAATTTCCCTATCTGTCAATCAATATCTCCAAGTCAATCATTCGGATGTTTAGTGGGGTGTAATAAGGAGAATTTCGACATCAATCTTGACATTGTTTTTTTCCATGTTGGGTTCCAATATCTCAAGTTCATGTTAACTAGGAAGTGGGACATGACTGACAACGAAAATGATACAAATTTCAAATGTAGGACAAGGTTTTTTAATCCCAATATTGTCCTTACAGATTTGACCTGGGACTTTTGTAGTATTTACGATGCAGCGTTTTGACCTGAGCAAGTCCTTAAAACTGCTCACCGAAGGAAATGGAGGGAGAACCTCTCTGGGGAAAGTGACCCCTTACGCCTCTTCCTGGCCGGGATCCGGGCCAAGTAAAAGATACCGACCCCGCTGGGGGGAAACGGCTTTACGCCAAAGGGTTCCCACCCTTACCCCCGGGTCTGATAGGGCTCTACTTCCCTGGAGGCTATTCCTCCGGACGCACATCCCTAAATGATGGCAGCTGGGAACCCTTTGGCATAAATTTTTTTCCATGTTGGGTTCCAATATCTCAAGTTTATGTTAACTAGGAAGTGGGACATGATTGACAACGAAAATGATACAAATTTCAAACGTAGGACAAGGTTTTTTAATCCCAATATTGTCCCTATAGATTTGACCTGGGACTTTTGTAGTATTTAAGATGCAGCGTTTAAAAAACTTCATCGAGCCGTACATGAATAATATTTAAAATCACTTTGCAATGTTATAGGTTAATTTTGAGTTGCAAGATAAAAAAAAAAAGGAAAGGAAAGGAAAGGGAAAAGTCCGCGGATCGGTCGCCGGCCCACCCCAAAAACGCCGCCAATCGCCGCCCAACGCGCGCGAGCCAACCGCTTCCCCTCTCTCCTTTGCCACGTCGGCCCGAACGGCGGGGGCTATTTCGGTCATTTCGGAAGTCGCCCGGACCGGGTCGTGCCCCGACGACGAAGAATTCTTTGTTGGACGGCGCGCCGACCCGCGCCGACCCGCGCGCGCATGAGCTCGACAGGATGTCTTTTTGCCCGATTTCGCACGAGGGCACCGGCACGTGACGTCCACGTGTCGCTTTCCTAGCGGTGGATGATGGTGGCGATGATGATGTCTTCTTCTTTTTTAGGAGCCGCCGGGACACGCTAAGACGGTGCGAGCGAGTCGCACGGGATCGCCATCTCTCCGTAGCTTGGAAATTAAAAAAAATAATTATATATATATATGTATTTATATATGTAAATACATATATATATATATTTTCTTTTCAGCGATGTATTTATATATTTACTCGCCAGCGAAAGGTGGGGCGGATGTCGTTCTGTACTGTCCGCAGGAGAGAAAATAAAAACAAAATTTTGCGTACCTTACAAACGGGAGTTACGATGATGTCCGCCTCCGGGACTCGCATTGACGGTTTTGCCCCTCCTTTTAAAGAGGATTTTCCCAAACGAAAAATTCGATCTTCGTAGGTTCTTTCTTTTTTTAACGATTTCGGTAGTTTTAATCGCAATTAATTCAGATTTTGTCCATGGCCGATCGAAAAAAAAAAAAAATCATGCCAGGCCAACTCTGCATATCAAGGCTTATCGAGAAATATAATAATCAGAAATCGCATATATTAAATAAGCAACACCAATGAAATTACTATAAAAGCTTATTTTTGACGCGGTCGATTTTTATTTTCATTTTTTATTAATTAAAGAGACCGAACCCATTTTTCAATTTATGTTTGGAATGAGAAATTGCGGGTCGAGATATTTCTTAATGGCGAAGTTTACATGAGAGCCATTTCGAAATTTATGGGTTAAAAAGATGGAAAGATTGTGATTGGTGGTGGGAGGGAAAAAAGGCGCAGGGGGGGAATGTTGTCATAATGGAACGTGGGAGGGAAGGAGTGTCCGAGAAAGGACAGCACCCCCCACAGAAATAGGGGGAGTAAGTAAAGCACGAATTAATCAGGTTTAAGAGGGAGCTTAATCATCGTTTGTGGAGACCACGATTCTCTCTCTTCTCTCTCTCTACCTACGGCCCCTGGCGACCACCACTGAGAAGGGAAAAGGAAGAGAAGCGAATTGAAAATCTTTTTCTCTAGTGAGAGAAAGTGAGAGAGGAACAGCTCAAACTCGACCATCCTATTCCTCTCCCCCCCCCTCTGCTCTAGAGAGAGAAACGCACCCACCCGGAAGAAGGCATTCGAGAAAGAGGAAAGGCGTGCGACGGAAAGTTTAGAGAGAGAGAGAGAAAACCTGCCTCGGATTTCGCTCTGCTTCTTTGCTCATCGCCTTTGTGCTCGGCTCATCGTCAGCTTCGGAAGCCGTCCGTCCGTCCGCCTCCGGTCCTTTCTCGCTCTCGGGATTGGCGGTCGGAGCTCGGGAACACCGGCGGCGGCGGCGGGGCCCGATCTGGGTCGCCGACGAGTCCGATTCCCGCGCGGCTCGGTCGTAACTCGCATGAGTTGAGAGAGGAGGAGAGGTGGAGGAGATCGACGGCGGTGATTGATTAATCCATGGTCAGTAGCGGTGACGTGGTGTTGTTGTCATTCGATCGGTGTATAGATTTCGGACTCGCTGGCTTCGCTGCGTTTGAATCGGTTGAGCTTTCTGAGGTTTTGGTTTTTTCGATTGGACGTGACGCTAGCCTGTTCGATGTCGTGGATGAAAATCGTGTTTTTTCATTTTTTTATAAGCTGAGATAGCGATGCGCTTTTATTGCGGAAGAGCTTGAGGAGAAGCTGCTTGGGTTTTTAAGTAAAAGTTTTCGGCTTGATTGGTTTCGCTGAAGAATTGAGCTGATTAGCAGTGTTTTGACTTGAGACGGCTTGAAGTATTTGTTGAATCCGTTTCGGTGTTAATTGAATATGCACGACTAGTGGTAGAGGCCCATAGTGAGTAGCGATCGGAATGACTAGTTGGAACTTAGAGGCGAGGCGAGTGACTAATGGTGATTGGATCATGGAATTTAATATGGCTACCGCAGAAGAAAACTCTGGAGACTTAAATATCGGTTTAGGCATCTAATTCATGCTTGCTGGCAGAATTCCTAGTTAAGTGAAGATGGTTTATAAACCTGCCGCAGTTGAGAAATTTGTGTGTTCCCATGTCAACTTGAGGGAATGATACGGCGTTGCGAACTTGTGCCCGCCTCTTGATTTATTTCTAATTCCTAGTCCAAATTGGACGTTATACTTTTGCAATCCAGCTTCAATTGAATTTTAAAATTTCATGCAATACTTCAAATTGGATGTTATACTTTTAGTTTTAGAGTGCTCAAGTGGCATTGAAACCACCTGAATTTGCATGCAATGGACAGCCTCAAGCATGATTGCACGATATTCGTCCAATGGGGTTAAGCCCAATGAAGAATGACACGTGGTTATGTTGTTAAAACCTAATATCGCAGTTATCCTATTTATAAGTGTGCGTGGAAACCACCACAAAACACCACTGTGTGCTTTCAATGGAAAAACAAGTGACGTGATTGAGGACAGTTAATATATGCTTATCGACACTTACCTCCTTGCAACCAACAGCATGGTTTGCGAGATACTTGTAAAAACCAATTATGGGAAAATCCATGATTATCAAGATTATCTAGAGCTGGCCCTAGAGAAGTTTGCGATGTTGATAATTTTTGGCAAATCTCTCTACCTCAAGTAGTTTTGCGGACAATTGTTTATTCAAAGATACATTTTTGAATAGTTTTCTTGCAGCCTTTTAACATTTTTGATGTGCTCAAATCATTGCAGGCTGCATCGGTGAATATTATAGTTGGTTCTCATGTATGGGTCGAGGATCCAGCGCAGGCGTGGATTGATGGTGAAGTTTTCCGCATTAATGGTGAGGAAGTTCATATTCACACAACAGATGGAAAAACGGTGAGTTTTGTAGTCCACTTACTCTGCTAATGGGGTTTTCTTATAGTAAAAGTTAAAATTTTTCCTACCAAATATTATGCTATTGTCTGTCCAAATGACATTCTATCCAACTTTTAGGGCGGGTACATGTTGAGATGGTTCTGTTTTAGAGTTTTACTGAGAAAGAGAAGATTCTATTAGAAAATTTTACTGAGCAAGTCTTGTTGTACTTTGGTACTAAGGGGAGAGAGGATGGTTTAGTCAGAAAAGTTTTCCTGGAATGTGGAGCGCCGAGACACTCCTTGTTGTGCTACTGATGATGCTATTTCTGGGGGGATCATAATAAAATTGGATCCACGTTGCAGGTTGTCAGTAACATATCGAAAGTATATCCGAAAGATATGGAAGCTCCTCCTGGAGGTGTGGATGACATGACGAAGCTTTCGTATTTGCATGAACCGGGAGTTCTTCATAACTTAGCCATGAGATATGAACTCAACGAAATCTATGTAAGATGCTGAGTTTCTTTATTTAAAAATACAAGCTAAACTACTAGGTTGAAGAAAAACTGAAAGTGACAATTATTATTATTATTATTATTTTTTTTGGGCTATCAGACATACACAGGGAATATACTCATTGCAGTGAACCCATTTCAACGGCTACCTCACTTGTATGATACTCACATGATGGAGCAGTACAAGGGTGCAGCATTTGGAGAGTTAAGCCCTCATGTGTTTGCTGTTGCCGATGTTGCATACAGGTGAACCTTTATTTGATTTAGAGTAAGAATCAAAAGTTTCTCGGAATGCATCTTCTGATCTTGTCAGAGATATACGACAGGGCAATGATGAATGAGGGAAAGAGCAATTCGATTTTGGTAAGTGGAGAAAGCGGTGCTGGTAAGACTGAGACAACGAAGATGCTCATGCGATATCTTGCATATCTGGGCGGTCGATCTGGAGTGGAAGGACGGACAGTGGAACAACAAGTTTTAGAAGTAGGATGAAGTTCTCCCATGCTATTGTACATATTGATCTTTTGTTTCTTTCCATTGATGAAGGTCTATGCCTTTTGTGTTTCATCGAAATTGTGTACTTAGCTATGCGCTTGGTCTCTGACTTTCACAGTCTAATCCAGTTCTTGAAGCATTCGGCAATGCAAAGACGGTCAGGAACAATAATTCAAGGTGAGTAGCCTATAGATCTGCTGCCTGTTGCAATGATTAAAACCTGGACAACCAGTTTGAAAGACAGTTGTGGAGTGTTCCTGCCTTACCCGCTTCACTTCCTGGATGTTCTGCTTGAACTTAATCTGTTTCACAGCCTGCACAAAAATCTAGTGCTACCCTAATCTTAAGAAATGAATCTGAGATCACTACAGTGTTCAGAAATTAATGGAAAGGCTGATGATTGTTGGGCCATTTTAGACCTCAAATTTCTTGTGTATTTCTATGTACCCATCGGCCTCTAGATCCCTGTTCATTTCTCTTAAAAGGAATACTTGGATATCATTTGAGATTGTTTATATTGAGGAGGGATTATCTTACAACTTTTCTGTGTGTGCTGGGTTTACTCTAATGTAGTCGTTTTGGAAAGTTCGTGGAGATCCAATTTGACAAGAGTGGGAGGATATCTGGGGCAGCTGTAAGGACTTATTTGCTTGAAAGATCTCGAGTTTGCCAAATTTCAGATCCTGAGAGAAACTACCATTGCTTCTACCTTCTTTGTGCGGCTCCGCAAGAGGTGATTGCTCTTGTGACTTCTTCAGTGTTTTATTTGCTTCTCTAAACCATGGTTAATGATAGTTTCGATCTATTTGGATTCCTATGAAATGATTGAATACTTGCTTCAGGAAAGAGAGAGATACAAATTGGGAGACCCTAGGTCATTCCATTTCTTAAATCAATCCAGCTGTTATGAGCTGAATGGGGTCGATGATGCCGACGAGTACCTCGCAACCAGAAGGGCCATGGATGTTGTAGGAATTAGCGAGGAAGAACAGGTTTGTCTTTTTCTTTTCTGTCAAGAACTCTCAGAAATAGCCATCAATTCCAGTTGAATTTAATATTATTGCAAATGCTTATTTCAGGATGCAATTTTTAGGGTAGTAGCTGCAGTTTTGCATCTTGGAAATGTTGAATTTGCAAAGGGGCTGGAAATTGACTCTTCAGTCATTAAAGATGAGAAGTGTAGGTTCCATCTGAACACAACAGCTGAGCTGCTTAGGTAGGACGTAATTACCCTGCTTTTAATGATGCCTGTATATGGTGTTTAACTGCATGCCGCTAACTTATATATATTAATCTCTCACAAGATGCGATGTCAAGAGCTTGGAAGATGCAATGATTAAGCGTGTAATGGTGACCCCTGAGGAGATCATCACAAGACCTCTGGATCCTGTTGCTGCTCTTGGTAGCAGGGATGCCCTAGCCAAAACTATTTATTCTCGCCTGTTTGATTGGTAATTAACCTTCTCAACTCTCTACTGCTTTCTGCCTGCTTTCCTGGCTTGCCCTGAATTTGCATGTCTTTTGCTTCATATGTTTTCCCATGAATCCCAAGGACTTTATTTTTTCTACTTTTGCTATGGATTATCAAGAGGGTGAGCCTTGATGTAGCTGTAAAAGGTTATTCCATTATGGCCTGACATCACAGGTTCAAGTCACGGAAACAGCCTTTCTAAGAAATTAGGGGTAGGCTGCATAGATTAACCCCTCCAAAATCATTCAGCATGGGAACACTTCTGCAGTGGGACGCTCTTGCTATGGAATACCAGGAAGATGACTAGGAATAGGATAATCACAGTCCACTAGAGGCCTTTCATGGAACGGCGTATACATAGACCCTTTAGCTGTAGCATTAGAGGGATCGATCTGTCAGCTGTTTGCAAAGATTCAGTATTCTATTGGAATGGGAAACATTTACCAGACCAGTCTATCATACTTAGTTGGATTAATTATCAAGTCTTTTTCTGTGAAAATGTACTCTTTCAATGAAATTATGAAGAAACTTGAGCAACAAAGACACCTGAACTGTATATTATGCTGTTTGCTTTTCAAGTAAAATCATGCTCTAAGCCTATATTGAGTTTGTGTTGCTATTTTTTCCTTGCTATTAGACTACGATTGATGCTTGCTTCTGTTGATCTTTCGAATGATGGGGGTTGTTTTGTTATATTTGTTAGTTTATAAACCAGCAATACAACTATAGTCCCCTACAAAAGTTTAAGCTTTGACAATTTCCTTTTTCTTCCCAGGCTTGTGGATAAGATTAACAGTTCAATTGGGCAAGATCCCAACTCAAAGCAATTGATTGGGGTTCTTGATATTTATGGATTCGAAAGCTTTAAGTTCAACAGGTGAGCCGTTAACTTTAGACATGCATGACCGGAAGCATATGATTGACACTTGGATCTTACTATTGTTCTTTACTAGCTTTGAGCAGTTCTGCATCAATTTCACAAATGAGAAACTGCAGCAACATTTTAACCAGGTTCATCAACTGTAAAACACTTTTATGCCCCTATTTTAAATATATTTTGGGTTCCCTACCCTGATCTTTGGTAATCTGTGTCCGCAGCATGTCTTCAAGATGGAACAAGAGGAATATACCAAAGAAGAGATCAACTGGAGCTACATAGAGTTCGTTGATAATCAAGATGTCTTGGATCTGATTGAGAAGGTGTCTTGTCCTCACCAATATATCTTTTGCTGAATCCTTAATGAGCTGTTATCAGATTTTTAACCTAATTTCATGGTGAATTAGAAGTTCCTCATGCTCTCTTGAATGTTGTGTATTGCTAACATCTAAAACATTTAAAATCTTGCAGAAGCCTGGAGGGATCATTGCCCTTTTAGATGAAGCCTGGTATGCGGACAATTAATTTTTCTATTTTCTTTTTATATAATTTCATTTTGTTACTGTTTCATGATTTTTGGATCCCCATGATGGACTTGTATATCATAGCAGGATATCTATTTATTAGTCACATCAATAAAATGTAAGTCTGGCTTTGATATCTGACTTATACTCATTGTTTTGCAGCATGTTTCCTAAGTCGACACATGAAACATTTGCTCAGAAGTTGTATCAAACCTTTAAGAACAACAAGCGCTTTATCAAACCTAAGCTTTCTCGCACAAGTTTTACAATATCTCACTATGCTGGGGAGGTAACTATTGTTTCGCTTTCGTCAATTAAAGTCGGACCTAACAGTCCTTTATACATGACTATCGACTGTTTCTTAATGTTTCCCAGGTTAATTATCTGGCTGATCAGTTCCTTGATAAGAACAAAGATTATGTCGTGGCGGAACATCAGGCTCTTTTGACGGAATCCACATGCCCCTTTGTAGCAGGTCTATTTCCTCCACTTCCTGAAGAATCATCAAAGTCCTCCAAATTTTCTTCAATTGGTTCCCGGTTTAAGGTATGTTAGCTTGTGTTGTTCGTCAGTTGTCTTGGTGGAACACTAAGGACGAGTTTGGGAAAACTTTAAAAAGCAGCTTTGTACTTCCAAAGTCTTTTGACTGAAAGTTTTCATGCCCAAAGTCTCCCTTTTGAAAGCCCAAAGTCCAGAGCTACTGCCGCTTTGACTCAAAGGACTTTGGGAATCAAAAGCTGGTTTTCAAAGTTTTCCTGAGCTCACCCTTTGTCCTACTATCATTTTTGAGTTCATTTGGTTTACAAATTAACTTTATCAGTAATAAAATCCTAAATACTTCACTCTAGTCTTTAATTATGAAAAGTGCTTTATATCTTTGTAGTTATGGAATCTTTCCATTAGATTATATCTTTGGCCTTAATTGAGCTTAGTCCAGCTCATTAAGCACATTAATGCATTGTGACTTGCTTGCATCTTTGCAAGTCAGAGGTGATCTTGGGAAAGCAACTTGCTGAAGAGGAGGCAATTCTCTTGAGAGCATCCCAAAGCTAGGTCAAACTAAGGTCTTTGAAATAGAAAGAGCAAAAACCAGGATCTATTACGTGGAAATTCCTACTGAAAGGAGATGTCTATGGAGCTTCAATTAGTGAAATTTCCTTTTCGTTTCTTCCTATTATATCGTTGCTAATGTACTAATACTTGAAAACACCAGATGTATCGCGTGCAGATTGTAACATTGTGTCATAGCACACTTACCAGAAAAAAAGTCATAGCACACACTACAAAATATTGATGTTTCAATTTGCATACTCTACAATAAAGTCATAGGATTGGTCTTGGGACTGGCTTAGAGAGATCACCTCATGCAGAAAGAAGGAAATGTGACTTGGCATGTGCCAAGAAGTTTCCATTATTGTTTAGGAATGCTATCGCAGCTTGATAAATTGCTTTATTTTTAAAGTGCCTCTGTTTAATCATTGCTACTTCAGATAACTCGACTCTGGAGATTAGTATTTGATCATCTTCATTGCTGTGGGACAAATACTGCATTTAATCTAAGAGTCGGATGTGTTTTCAAATGCAGTTGCAACTTCAATCCTTGATGGAGACATTAAATTCCACAGAACCTCATTATATCAGATGCGTGAAGCCAAACAATGTCCTGAAGCCTGCCATTTTTGAGAACTCCAATATAATTCAACAGTTGCGCTGTGGAGTGAGTATACTTCACTTTTTTTTCTGTTCAACTTGTTAACTTGAAAGCTCATTTGACAGTTTTTCCTTCTATCTGAACCTTCTTTTTTCTTTTAGGGTGTTCTCGAGGCAATTAGGATTAGTTGTGCTGGATATCCGACTCGACGGACATTTTATGAATTTCTTCTCCGTTTCGGTGTCCTTTTCCCAGAGGTTCTGGAAGGAAAGTGAGTGTCATATCCCTGGGATTATTTGGTATTTTTAACATCAGTTATGTATGTACGTACCTAACATGTTAGTGGCAGATACAAATGGGCGCAACCACCAAATGTTGCATTATCCTTATTCTTCCTGATGGTTTTGTCTTGTTATGCTGGCTATTTTTTATGGCCTCATTGTGTTCTTCCTCTGCAGTTATGATGACATGACAGCTTGTCAAAAGATACTGGACAAAATGGGACTGAAGGGCTATCAGGTACTTTGACCATCTCCTTCACTGCCAGCTTTTCCTTTTTTGAGATGCCACGGAAACAAGTTGTCCGATTGGAGACATAAAATATCCCGCATGGAAGTTGTCTTACTAATTCATCATCCTACACGCATAAGGTGAAGATATGGAAGCAGGAATGGCTAAACGAATGAGATGAGTTAATTTAGAAAACCGTAAGGACTCAGGCCATTTATAAAAATATACTGTAGATCATTTTTCAAAATTTTACATGACTTTCAGGCATGTTCCATAATATGTGGAGAATGTGGAAGCTTGAAAGTCTAATTGACATAAATGAATCGTTTAAGGCAATGAACAGCAGCGTAGTGTGAGGCCTCCCATTTTCACGACTGAAAATATTGACATTTGTTGATGGCTGTGCCTCATTGATCAGATGATTTGCATTGCTTGAGAACATATTGCACCTATGGCGATTCTTGTCCATTGAGCTGGATGAGACATCCTCTTCGAGACACAATTTATTGAGCATTAGATTAGGAACTAGGCACTTTTATAGCAAACCTTAGACATTCTTGAAGTTAGCTGACTCACGTTGCCTTCTAGTGTTTGAGTGAATTTTTAGCTCTCTGCCCTGCGGGTTAGAGACAATTGAAGAAACAAAAAACCAAGTTAGTGTACCAATGTCTTGGCATAGTTATACTCAGGGTATTGTGCCTTCTTAAATCATGGATATACCTGTCCCTCCATAGAAGTATACATGGACCATTGCTGGTGTCGGCTGACTTTTATCCCTTGCAGATAGGAAAGACGAAAGTTTTCCTAAGAGCTGGGCAAATGGCAGAATTGGACTCAAGGAGAGCAGAGGTGCTAGGAAATGCAGCAAGAATAATTCAAAGGCAAAGTCGTACATATATTGCTAGAAAGGAATTTATTGCATTGCGTAAAGCAGCAATTACGATGCAATCTTGTTTGCGAGGTATATTTTCTTCTTTGAAACTATATCACATATTCTGCCTCTCAGGTTTTTACTTAATGGACAAGTGAAATGGAAATGCTGGCGTCTCCATTGCTTGGCTTTTTAACACATGATTGTAGTTCCTTATGAAAATAGGAAGTCTGTGAGGTGTCCTACTGAGTAGCATTGTATTGTTCAGCTTCCATGTGGTCAATACCATCAATTGTGTTTCAGCCTCGTAAATGTACTAATACTAATTAAAATGATAACTGTCATTTTATTTGCCACTATGAGTAGGTAAACTGGCATGCAAGCTCTATGAGCAGCTGCGAAGGGAAGCATCAGCCTTGAAGATTCAGAAGAACTTCCGCCAATATGTTGCAAGACAGTCATACCTTTCTGTAAGGCTGTCTGCAATCACATTGCAAACAGGTTTAAGGGCCATGACCGCTCGAGATGAATTTAGATTCAGAAAGCAAACTAAGGCTGCTGTTATTATTCAGGTCTCAATACTGACTCTCTTTGAATTTGTTGTCCTTGATGGAAGCTTCAAAGTTAACTCTAGATTTTCTGGGATGCAATTGAGTTCAAACTAAAAATGATCATGATCACTGTTTATTTTCCTTCTCTGCAGGCTCATTTGCGGTGCCACATTGCATATTTATATTATAAAAGTCTTCGCAAGGCTGCTATCGTTACACAATGTGGTTGGAGAGGACGAGTTGCTCGTCGAGAACTCAGAAAACTAAAAATGGTTTGATTTACCTTCTGCTGACACATCTTGCTTCAAGCATGGTTTTATGCCCACTTGATAAATTCAGGCACTGACTGCTTTTGTATATTTATCTAGGCTTCACGAGAAACAGGTGCTCTCAAAGAAGCTAAAGACAAACTAGAAAAGCGGGTGGAAGAGCTTACATGGCGCTTGCAGTTGGAGAAGCGATTAAGGGTATGTTGTCTTGGACCAGTCTTCAGTGTTGTGAGCTCAATTTTTGGGACAAACAACTCCATATGGGTAACTTACTGTTTTCTTGTTATGTAATATGAATTTCAGACGGATTTGGAAGAGGAAAAGGCACAAGAGATTGCTAAGTTGCAGGAGGCTTTACATGCTATGCAAATACAAGTGGAAGAAGCAAATGCCAAGGTCATCAAAGAACGAGAGGCAGCTCGAAAAGCTATTGAGGATGCTCCACCGGTTGTGAAGGAGACTCCAGTGATAGTGGAAGACACAGAGAAGATCAATAAACTAACAGCTGAGATAGAGAGCTTGAAGGTACACCATCATACTGAGTATTGTATTATCTTTAGCACATGGTCTCATATACTACTTCTGATCTTATAATGATTTCTGGAACCAAACCTACTGGTGGAATAATAGCTAACTAGTCTAAACTAGAAAGTTCGAAAAATCAAGGACATCAATTCGGTAAGTTCTCTGTTTGGTGCTGCTGATAACTGTAATAGCTGTGGGTTTAGTAAGTTAAATGAAATACTAAAAGCTTGCTGGAGATGAAGCGATAATTTGGTGGTGCTGAAGCCAATTGGCATACAAATTTTGAGTGATGCTACAGGCTTTAACAAAAGAAAGGACATTTCTTGACTCTTTTAGATGAGGATTTTCTCTTGGAAGCAATTCTAATAGGGGTGATGCTCTTTCTGTAATCATGTAAAAAAGAGAGATGATGACTTTTGGTCGATCTTAAGTAACAACTGAACTGAATATAACAATCAGATATGTCAGCTTCTGTTTGAGCATGGATGATCAAGAGGTCATTTGCGTGGAGTAACAACCAATTTTTTTTTTCCCGAATATATAGCCTAGTTTAGTATTCTCAAGCTTTGTGCATGTTTATTTGCCCTATGTCTGCAAACATATGATCCTATCAAATACTGAGCTAGAAAATCTGTCTGTTTTTTTTTTTTAACTATGGATTGGCATGATCAGTGTTATTGCTTCACCCATTTCATCTATGTTTACTGAATTTGAAATCAGCATGATACACTAAGTTAAAAAGCTTCGTGCTTCACAGGCTTTGCTTACATCAGAAAGAGCAGCAGCAGAAGAGACAATGAAAGCCCATGTGGATGTGAAGGCCAGAAATTCAGAGCTGGCTCAAAAGCTTGAAGATACAGAGCGAAAAGCTGATCAGCTTCAGGATTCTGTGCAGAGGTCTGTTAGATGCAAATATTCTCAGTGGCTCTAAACTGCCACATCTTATGCTGATGTCTGTATATTGTCTTGTTTTATGAACACAGAAGCTTATATCTTCCTTGCTTCAGACAATGATTCCTTTGCTCGAGGAAATATATGTTTAAAATGTTGGTTTTGTTTCTGTTCTTCAGGCTAGAAGAGAAATTGTCCAACACAGAGTCAGAAAATCAAGTACTGCGTCAGCAAGCACTGACTATGTCACCGACAGGGAAAAACTTGTCTGCACGACCAAAGACTGTTATTATGCAGGTATGGATAGGCCTTAATTATTGCTGTTGCTGTTTCATGTGATCAAAGATTTTAAATTTGGGAAATAAAATGCAGAGAACACCTGAGAATGGAACAGTTACAAATGGAGAAACAAGGGTTGCATTGGTGAGCACTTATATTTATTTAATTAATGCTACTTATATCAGGAGTTTTTGGTAAAGCATTTGTTCAATGTACTGCTTCTTTTGCAGGATATGTCTTTGGCTACACCAACACGTGAACCTGAATCTGAAGAAAAACCACAGAAATCGCTCAATGAGAAGCAGCAGGTTAGTGGCGATTAGACTTGCATGAAATTAATGTCCCCCTAATGCATACTTCGTTTTTCACATATTCATTCTATTCTAGCTTTCCTGGTCATATTTTATTCCAGTCCAGAATCATTTTCAATTGTTCTCTCTTCAGGAAAACCAGGAACTGCTGATAAAATGTATATCACAAAATTTGGGTTTTTCTGGGGGCAAACCTGTTGCTGCCTGTGTAATTTACAAATGTCTTCTTCATTGGCGATCATTTGAGGTTGAAAGGACTAGCATATTTGACCGTATAATCCAAACAATAGCTTCAGCAATAGAAGTAAGTGTCCTCTTCAACTACTTTTCTCTCCATTCCGTAATCTCTAATTTCTGTCTGTGGGATTATTTAAAATTGGTCAGTTCACAAGGGATTTCACCAGTCACTGATGGTCTCTGCAAATTGATGAAGGTCCCGGATAATAATGGCGTGTTAGCTTATTGGTTATCAAACACATCAACGTTGCTGCTGCTGCTTCAACACACTCTTAAAGCGACTGGAGCAGCTAGCTTGACGCCACAGCGGAGGAGAACATCGTCTGCTTCTCTTTTTGGGAGGATGTCACAAGTAATGAAACAAAATTTTGGATATCTACTGTCACATGATTTACTTTCCATGATTTGAATTCCATCTGTTTGCAAACTTCACCATTTGAAATTGTAGGGGCTACGTTCATCTCCTCAAAGTGCTGGACTTTCGTTCCTCAATGGTAGAGGGCTCACAAAGCTGGATGATTTGCGACAAGTTGAGGCCAAGTATCCAGCTTTGCTCTTTAAGCAACAGCTTACTGCTTTTCTGGAGAAAATTTATGGAATGATCCGAGACAACCTGAAGAAGGAGATTTCTCCATTGCTCGGGCTATGTATCCAGGTAGCTGCTGAGTTGCAGGACTCAATTATGATGCAGTTAATTTTTACTTATTGCCATAAGCTAGGTTATACTGAATATCACAGTCAAGTAGGAAGCTATAAAGTTCCTTCTGCTCAGAAAAAATCAGATCGATGGTAACACGGGAAGATATTGGCTGTAATTTTTTTTGAGACTTCTAATTCTTCACCATGAAAACATGAGCCAGCTGGTATGCATGTCATGTGTGATTGAGGAATATAAGGGAGAGTGATAATGTAGACCTTTTCATGTGCCCAAGACAAGCTCTATGATTCGTCCCAATTTTTCAATTGTGGCTTACAGCACAGAACATTTACTTTTATAATGCTGGTCTCTGGAATGTAGACCAGTTGCCGACATTCAGGATATAAATTAGTCGTAGGTTTCTCCTGAGTGTGCTTTGAGGTGTCTCCTGCTTAAGTATTCATGAACCTAATGCAGGCTCCCAGGACATCAAGAGGTAGTTTGGTCAAAGGACGTTCTCAAGCTAATGCGGTTGCTCAGCAAGCTTTGATTGCTCACTGGCAAAGCATAGTGAAAAGCTTGAACAATTATCTCCAGACATTGAAAGCAAACAATGTAAGTAATTTGAAAGTTAAAACCTATTGCTGCTAAAGGTTCTTCCTTGCCTTTTACTAACTATGCATTCTGATTATGATTCCTCAGGTCCCACCTTTCCTAGTTCGTAAGGTGTTCACACAGATATTCTCCTTCATAAATGTTCAGCTGTTTAACAGGTGACTGATTGTAAAGCGCAATAGTATCACCAGTGAACAAATAAGTTCATGCTCCGTCAGTATCTAATTGACAAACTTTTGCATTCTTCTTATGCAGTCTTCTTTTACGGCGAGAGTGTTGCTCATTTAGTAATGGCGAGTATGTAAAGTCAGGGTTGGCTGAACTAGAGCAGTGGTGCCATCAGGCAACTGAGGAAGTGAGCACTGGTTTTCTCTTTGGATGATTTGGGCATTTCATTGTTCTTTCTTTTTTTTTTTTTTGGATTTTTGGTTTCTGTTGCTGAACTCTTGTTGTAAGCAGTATGCAGGCTCAGCTTGGGATGAATTGAAGCATATTAGGCAGGCCGTTGGATTTTTGGTAACGTACACTTGAATCTCTAATCTAGTGAGATCACCAGGATCACTAGCGAAGAAGTTGCTGACTCTTTCTCCTTGGAATTTCTTAACAATGCAGGTCATACATCAGAAACCCAAGAAGACCTTGAACGAAATCACAAAAGAACTTTGCCCGGTGAGTGAATTGCCACCTTTGCACAACTCAAGCCTTGTGCTGCAGTTTTCTTTTTCGTCCGCTTGTTGGACATGCTCTTGAAATTTCGTGTATGCTTCTCTGCCTTTTCAGGTTCTAAGCATACAGCAGTTGTACAGGATTAGTACGATGTATTGGGATGATAAATATGGCACCCATAGCGTGTCTTCAGAAGTAAGTAAATAGTCTATCTGCATAGCGCAGTGCTGATTTATGGTCCCTGTGGTATACACGCAACTGATCTGTTCGCATTGGCTCAGGTTTATTCTAACTTCCAATTTTCCCCGTTCAGGTTATTTCGAGTTTGAGGGTCATGATGACCGAGGACTCCAATAATGCGGTCAGTCGCTCGTTCTTGCTAGACGATGATTCAAGGTATTCCATTATGCTTTTCTCCATATCTTTTTGACAGCAAGCAATCCTTGGCTCCTTCTTTACCATCCTTCAAGAGCGCAACTTGGTTTCTAATTAGGCCCGTCAAATGGGTGGGATGATTTGACTCATATTGATCCATTTAACCCGTTTTGACCCATTTTCATGTGATATAAATTTGATGACCCATATCCGACCCAACCCATATTGTCGAAACACATTAATATTTAACTCAATTTAGGTTAATCTGCTCCCACCCATTTAATTTATTTTAAGCTTTTTATATATATGTTACTTGAATAAAAACTTCACATCAAATCTAAAAACTAAATTAAACAATAAAAATTAGTAAATAAAATAAAAAATGTGAAAAACCTTTAACCAAACCTAAAAAAGCTTATTTCTTATGATATATATAATAACACTTTAATACAATACAAATTTAATGGACAATTTTTTATAATTTTTATAAAAATCGAATTTTTAATTATTTTTTCTCTTTTCCTTTTATTCTTGTTCGGCCAGCCACCAACCACGACGATGGCTGGTGACTGGCCACGGGCGAGCTCGTGCTCACTATCTGTCGACGAGCTCGAGGCTAGCCGGACTGGTGAGGCTTGAGCCTCACTAGTCGTAGGAGCTTGAACCTTGCCAATCGTCGACGAGGCCTTGGCCTTGCTCGATTGGTGAGATTGAGCTCACTTGACGTTGGCGAGCTCGAGCCTTGCCACTTGTCGGCCGGACACCGGCCGTTGTTGTGCTGGCCATTGGCTAAGGAAGGAGGAAGAAAGAAAAAAAAAAAAAAGAAAGAAAAAAAAAGAAATAAAAAATAATTCTAATTTCGATTTTTATATTAAAAAAAAACATTTTTATAAAGTTAAAAGGGGAAAGAGAGAGGGTGAGGCCTGGGTAAAAAATTGGTTTTTTAAGTCAAATCCATTTAAGACCCATTTAACTGGTCTCTTCTTCAAAATGTAAGCGACTCATATATAACCTACATCAAAATATAAGTGATCCATATATGATTCATTTATGATTTAAATAGGTCATATATGTGTTTAATACCCATTTGGACACCTTTATTTCTAATCAAAGCCTGAAATTTTAATGCAGCATCCCCTTCTCCGTGGATGACATCTCGAAGTCAATGCAACAAGTAGACATAGCTGATGTCGATCCTCCAGCATTGATACGTGAAAACTCCGGTTTTGGTTTCTTACTTCCACGTGCAGAATGAGGGTGCGATCACATCTTCGGGCCTCGACTTTCAGTCTCCTCATACACTGAGCTTCGACTGATCAAAACCGACGACCTTGTGCATATATTGTTTTGTTCAGTGTCCATATATTTTACATAATTCTCCATCAACCTGGGCTACTCATATTTGGTTGATGTCCGGGTTGATTCAATTCTTTTTTTTCTTCCCCTCAAGTCACTTCGACGCGAGGGGCATTCTTTAGTTTTGAGCCATGTCACTAAGGTGGTGATATGTGCCATTTCGGATTGGTGGGTTGGATCCCCCCAATTCGGTCACGCCTCCAACAGGCAATTTTCATGTTTGTTTTGGCCTTTCTTATTCCATATCTTTTTCTCGGGTGAGGGCTTCATTCATATTTGGATATGGGTTTGGTTTCTCAGGTGTTATTAGTGGTTTGGGAATTCTTTGTTTCCTCAGTGTAAGTGGTGATAGCAGTTGCAGTTCCAAGGGGCAATTATATGTATTGTACGTGAGAAGTATAGTAATTCAATTATTAATTTTTCCTTCAAAGACGCAACATTGTCATCTGTGGACGATGCATTTTTGTCACGGAAACCAAGTTCCGGTGTCCTCTTGTATTCATCGGTTTTAGTGGTACGGATACAGATGCTTAGAATGGCCTGACGCAATTATAATGGATCATCCTCAAGCACGAAAGCATAAACAGGCAACTGATATGGGACAACATTTCCAATAACTCCAAAAACAAGAGCAAAATCTTGTCACAAACTCTTCTGCTTTTGCTTATCACCACATCATCTTGATTTAAGTTTTTTTTTTTTTTTTTTGTTTCCTCTGGGCTACTCGTCTGCTTTTGCTTATCACTACATCATCTTGATTTAAGTTTTTTTTTTGTTTCCTCTGGGCTACTCGCATGATTCACATATGTTCGAGCTTTTTTTCTAAAGCTTTGAGGACAGTCCACGTCCAAACCTTGCAACAAAACTTCGAATTCACCTCCGTGATAACCCTCTCTTAACACTCCAGTGAACAACAAACTCTCCAAAAGAAAAAAAGAATCAGTAAAGGATGCAACCTTGCAGCATCGTTGAGCCAGCTTGACATGTGAGCAACCATCAGGCAGCCGAGGCGCGGGCACAGTGGAAGTTCCACAAGCGAAGATTTGAGTCTGAGGTTTACCTATGTGCGCTACGATTGGCGCGTTTCAGTGGAGTTATCTGCGTTGGGAGGATTGTCCGTTGCAACAGGGGCTTGTTCCTGCTGGTTTTGTACTTGTCGCGTCTCCGTTTTCTTCTTCTCCTTGAGAATGACCTGCCTCGGCATAACTTCCAAGAGAAAGCTTCCGCCGCTCCAAACTGTCGCGGACACCTTTAGTATTTGGAAGATCACGTGCAGTCTATAGGACAAAAAGATGGGGACCGTGAGGGCCATGGTCGCCACAGTAAATATTCCTTGAAGCAGAGTGTACATGAAAAGCCGATTGTTATCCCCCAGTAAGCCGCTCAGACGCCACCATATGTTGTTTGCTTTCTGTGCCTTCTTAGACAATTCCCTATGGTCATAAGCCAAAAGATTTCAGAATAGCACTCCGAAGTTTTTTCCTGTGGTTGAGGGTACGCGAGTATGCACTGTGATTTTTGTGGAATAAATGGGAAAAGACAGAGACAGAGACAGAGAGAGTTGACAAACCTATAAGAAGTCATAACTTCAGGATCTCTTAACAGTCTTTGTCGACGTAGAACATTAACTACGAGAAAATAGAGAACCTGCCATAGAGTATAAGCAACTAAGGGAATCACAAACAGCCAAGTCCAGAGATAGGACTTGTCTTCCACATACGGCCACGAGACTCTTCGTGCTGTCCCTTGAGGGTGCATGGCAGCAAATGTCGTGGGATTCCACCATCTTATGGTAAAAAAGACTATTCCTGAATGAACAATGACTTTCTTTTATTGGATAATCGAACATTTTTTCAGGAGTCATTTGGACATAAGCAGCAGCCCTAGAGTTATAGCTCCAAAAAACACTTCCTTAAAGCGAATAGAATCTCTTCATGTTTTCATAAGTTCAGGTACTGTAATTGTTGAATCCATGAATTTGAAGTATCATTTAGTGGATAAGTTAAAAATATGGAGGTAAGTATGCTAAGATCTCAATCAAGAAGCAGCCTCATGAGCTGTGATGAAATAACGTTATAACTTGCACTTGATAAAGCCATAGAACAGTGTCATACAGGCGTCCTCTTCATTCTCCATTCCAAATCCCTCGATTGTTTTTTTCTTCACCTTGAGAATGACTAAGATTGGTGCCATTAATCATAAAACCAACTTACCTCAAGAAAGAACTCCAACTTAAAAAAGGAAATGCCACAAAATGAACCAGCAACAGAAGCTCTCTAGGGGAAGAGGAGCAGAACATAACAACCACGAGCTTACTAAATGCTTCCAGTTCCTTTCTATAACTCTCATCACTGGATTAATTTAGTTACTAGACAGATCAGCGAGAAATTCTTCTCATTTTGGTCAGATAAGTAACAAATGCCACAAGATAGTCCTCATCAGTCAGGAATTTAGGCCGTTCCATAACTTAGAAACTTTCACATCTTTTAAATTTTATTTAAGCTTGAAAGAAATATCAATGCAATACTGCAATTGTAAAAATTAAAATTGCCCTCAACATTGGTAAGCTGGATTAGAAAAGAAACATCGAAAACAAATACTCAAGATACTTAGGATGCCCAAATGAAGCATGGGAACCAGGAAAATTTGTGAGTTTCACAAAATATAGTATTATACTGTGCAACATAAACAATGGGAAGCATCTAAAGTTGGTCACAAAGAATAATGGATTACTACTGAGGAATCATCACAACTACAGGTACTAAGATCTTTCATGGTGTGACAGTTACTTAGGACATTATGAATGAAGTGTTAAGACAACCGTTTTTAAAGCTCATCACTCCTAACACTACGTATCACTTCTGAATATATAGGAAAAATGGAAGCAGTTCAGATTCTAGACTAACTGTGGACTCACCTGGTAAAAGGTGAATGAGCACACTAACAATTTTATCGAGTGAACTAAACACCAAGCTACAACGCCAGACAATCAATGCCCATGCCAATGGTCCCTGCCATAGCATTAAATGCAAAAGGATGAGAATCTCATCATGAAACGACAGACATTTACCCATGCTAGCTCTTTACCTCGGCAAACGAGAAGCAAACCATGAAAAGCTTTTCATTTTTTGGATATAGAAGAAGATCGATCAAGAAGATACTGTTGGCATAGTAGCAGAAGTCCTGTAAGAAACAATGTAGAATGTCAAACTTCAAAATGCTCAGTTGGAAAGACTGCATGAGATAAAAAAATTATTAGAAAATAAATTATGTTGGTGATGATGTTAAGAAGCTTAAAGAAAAGGAAAATCAACATGGCTCTGCATCTTTTCTGCTTCCTAATGGTGATCTCTTTCTTTCGTTTGTCTTTGTTTGCCCTTATGAGTATCCAAATCTAAAATCAGATCTGGAAATCAGGAATTTTCCATAAGGAACAGAGTCCCTTTTTCAGCTTTTCACCACATCCACCTCCTACTGACACAGTTGACTAATCCTGGCAATACTCGATTTCTGAAACAGGCACAATTTCTGGGTGAAATTCATCTCCGCCTCTTTTCAACTTCTTACAACTTTCACCTTTTTTACCAGGTCCCATATTGACAGAGTTGGATAAACCTAGAAAATACTCAATTCCGTAACTGGCAAAACTTCTGATTAAAATCAATCTTTAAGAAAATCAGTGCTTAAAATCCCGCCAGTACCACACCAACATCAACACATTAGTCAGTACAAGTACTTAACGTGAGGGATTTAAGAGATTACCAATAGGTAGTAATGCCATTTTTTGAACCGATAGTATATCCACCGAAGGGGGACGAAAATCACATAGAACACACAATATACATAAGGAACATCTTGTGGTCCTGCAGAAGTGGTAAGTTTCAGCAAGTGATCGATTTATGCATCCTATTGACAAGAGAGAAGCAGGATGTCACTTACTGGCTCCAAGCAGGTAGCAAAACCCACCAAACCCGAGGACACCTATCAGATGCGTCACCTAAACATCAATTCGTCGAGTAAAAATTCTGAATTTCCAGATTCAACAAGTACCCACGACAAAGAATGACTACCAACTTCCTAAAACTTAAACACCTATTAGATGCGTCACCAAAACATCAATTCGTCAAGTAAAAATTCTGAATTTCCAGGTTCAACAAGTACCCACGACAAAGAATGCCTACCAACTTCCTAAAACTTAAACACCTATTAGATGCGTCACCTAAACATCAATTCGTCAAGTAAAAATTCTGACTTTCCAGGTTCAACAAGTACCCACGACAAAGAATGCCTACCAACTTCCTAAAACAAGATACAAAACAACATTCATACAGCACCGGCTGCCAAGCCGAAACAAAGACACCCATTCGGCTCGGCTTTCCGGAAACGTAAACGGAGGCAATAAATGGCCACTCGACCGATTCGGCACCCCCGATCCGATTCAGAAATGCCCCCACGACGCTAACTCAGCGAGGTGGCGGGAACCCAACGCCAAATTTCTCTCCCCGCCCCCCGCGCGAAGCCCACGAGCAACAGCGAAAAAGAGAATCAGTAGAACCTTGCCTTGTTAATGAACCGCTCGTGCTCCTCGGCTCGCTGGGCGATCCTCTCGGCCTGCTTGGAGATCATCTGCTTCGTCATCTCCTTCGTCCGGGCCACTTTCTACGCACCCGCAAACAACGCCGCGACGGCGAGATCAAGAAACGACCCACCAACAGAACGACCAACCGAAACCGACCCAGAAGCCAAAAACCCGAAAAAAAAGGACCCAAAAGCTTGGCGCACCTTCGATCTATCCCTGAACCTCAGCTTTACCTTGTGGATCGAATCTCCTCCTCCATTCGCCCCCGCGTCCTCCACCTGCTCTTCGCCGCTCGACATTCCGCAGCAAGCTCCGCCACCGACCGACCGAGCGACCGAGATCGATAGAGAGAGAGAGAGAGAGGCTGAATAGGAGAAAGTCCTGTGCTCTTCTCCTACAGGCTGCGCATAAAAGGGGAGAGAGAGTGAGAGAGATAAAGGAGGCGTTTTTAAGTGGAGGTTGGAGTGAAGATGATGACGATGATTAGTGACAGCGACGTGTAATTGAATGAGGAAATCTACGTTGGGCCGAGTCCGGGGTACAGAGGAATATTCGTGCATTGGATATTCTCTTTCGTTTTTGTTCATATGTCTTCCTCCTTATGGTTATATGTCACTCTTGTTTCGTTGGTTTTCTGTGTTCTACACCACAAAAAAAAGATGGGAGTGCAAATTACTTTTGACCGTAAAATTCATCGAAAATTTCGTGATGAAGAGCAATGTTATCGGTAGAGATCGTTTTCATGGAAAATCGTTAATTCTCGCTTGTGTGGCAATTTTAGGGAATGCAATTTCCTTTTTTCCAAGACTAGAAGTTGCTTCCCCCTGTCTAACCTAGTTGTTTTCCTTCGATTGATTAGTTTTCCATTATTCAAATATTTAAAAATCGAAGAACAATTGTTGAGGCTAACAATACAATAGGTTGTATGAAGATATTGATAGACTTTAGTGGAATATCAAACACTCATAATGTAAGATACTGTCAGAAGCAAGTCAACGTGTGTGATGTTGGCATGTATATAGAGCGAAGAAAACATATCACACGACGATATGTAGCGGTTCGATTTTATACCCAAGTCTTCATCCACTCTCCAACTAATAGCATTAACGGCGGTTGAATTCCACGAATAATTAGTAATGTAAGTTACAACTGGCTAGTGATGTTCTTTTCACATTATAAATCACACTATCGGGATACAATCACTGCACTTACACTTATACACTTGATTATCGGTTATTAAAATATTTAACCAATATAAAAAGAAACTCATAACACGATTGGAGGCAATTTCTAGCTTAGATAGTATTTGCAGTATTCAATGTATCCAATTCTCTTCTCAATTTCCCTGCCCCTTGTATACTGAACTCTTCAAACTATTCATTGGAGACCTTCAATGATGCTTAGCTAGCCATTTAAAAGTCGTTAGAAACCTCAGATAGAATCGTGACTGCTCCTATAATTGTTTCCTCTTACTATCGTAGGTTTCCTAATATGGAGTTTGCTACCACCATCTCGAAGTAGAAAAGCTATTAGTTGTTTTTATAATTTCTTTTTCGGTTTTCCATCTACGAAGTCTAGTCTTGTAACGTCTATTTTCCGTGTCATCAACAGTCATCTTTCAGCGTACATGTCACCATCATCAAAGCCAATGCATCATTATCACAATCTGATGAACACTATAACCTATGTAGATTGTGAGTGATTTGGCAAAACGATCTTCAGTGACAATACTAGCCAAACCACACATGACGACGTGATCAATGATCTTTCCACCTTTATTGATACCCAAAGACTTCCAACAACACTAGCTCGACTAGTCCTTCCAAGCTACCATGAGATACTACTCACATTGGTACTTGTTCTCCTACTTGTCAAAGCCTAGTTTCTCATCTTTGCTGCTATAAGGAATTGATAATCCATTAACCATTTTCACCATTTGCAGTCATCACAGAAAACATTAGTATTAAAAACAGCTCTGGAATCATCAAAATTTGATAAGGATATTTTTCCCAACAATAATTTTTTGGAAACAATTTTCCTTTCAACAAGCTGACCCTTAGCGTACATTCAATCGCTACGATGAAAGAGCCATTTCAAGAGGATTTTTGGAATCTGTGTAGATTAAAAAATTATATGATTTAACCCACCCCGCTGTGGACGTGTTGGTTCGGACGTTCCCGCTCTTCCGGTTGGGGGGAGGTTCGAATCACCACGATCGCATTTGCGTGACTTAAGTGCGGCGCTGTAGGAGGTGGGTCCCCACGTTAGCATCGCCCCGGGTTTGCGTTGCCGGCTATCGGCTGTACGGCGATTCCCGAGTCATCAAAAAATAAAAAATTATGTGATTTAAATAGGTTAAAGTGCCACTTCAATAGGATCATACTGATTGTAGTGTTGGATTTACATTTCCCTTAACGATTTTTCTCGGACTCATATTGTTTCAAGTGGTCGCGTTGCACATAAAGTTCTCAACTTAATTCAGACTATATAGGTAGGCTATATAGTATTGTATCTAAAGATTATACGAATGTTTCTTTACCATGTTATCATTTTTCCTTTTGCTGTTTAGACTACTTTGTCTGGAATTTGTATCATCGAGTTAACTGCACCCTTAAGATCGCTCAAGATGCACGAAAATTGGCTTGGACAACAATTTAACTCGCTAAAAATCCAAAAGAAAAGAAAGTTTAAGCTCAACTTGAGGGCTAAGTAAAGCTCGATTCTGTGATCCATGATCAACCAATCAATTTTCGTTCAAAGATAAATAAAGCTTGAAGTAGTATGAGTTAACTTATAGTTGGTGTTTTTAATCGAAGATTCAAGATATAGTGTTATACCTCGCTTTTATGCTCGTGAATCTAGTAAAATGCGCCAGAATCTGATTAATTAGTTATAAACTATGCTCGAACCATTTACCCTAAGCCTTCTTCAATGATATAAAAAATTCCAAACTTGTAACGATGTGACACGATCAACAATAACTATTGAAAATCTACCTACATGGATGCCAAAAGCAAACAATGTTGACATGGCACTCACATGACTTTAGTGAAATAAAAGCAAAGTTGTTTTGACTGAAAAATCATCTAACAGAATCTTAATTAATGGTAAATGTGTCAAATAGATACGTGTTTAGAGTTTTTTATACCACAAGAAAAAAATTTAGGATAAATGTATCATAGTTGACATAATTGAAGATTTTTGACATCACAAAAAAAGATCAGTGTACATGTATCGCAATGGGTATAATTAAATTTTTATTTTTTAAAACTTTTTCCTCGATTGTATCTGTGGAACACTTAGGGTGCGGATGATAAACTTTCTGAAAGAGAAATACATTTTTCTATTTTTATTTCTAGATGAGTTTTCGAGTAAAAATTCGTATGTGATAATGACATAAAATTTCTATTCTTGGATGATGACAACACAAAATTTTTCCCTCTCGGGACCGCTGCTGATGGCGAGTGGGTGATCGACTAGTAGAGAGGACGAGTGATGAGAAAATTTTTTATTTCTTATTTCTGGAATAATTATTATTTCTGATTTCTATTCTAAACCTATTTCTGAAGTAGAAATCCGCTTCGAAAATAGAAAAATGAAATAGTTATATATATATTGAATATAAATTTTGTTCTGTCACGCTATCCCTTAGAATCTCAAGTCATAGAATTTGAATTAGCAGAAGTGCTTCGAGCTTATCAGTAGCAAGACCCTAATACACGTGGGAACGTGTTGACAGTGGTGAAGGTGACGCTGAAATGAAAGTTACCAAATGCATGAATCAACCCCTCCACATCAATTATAATAACGAGCAGGACCTTGCTTTTGATTTCATCAAGAGTTTCGCCCATTCGAATTAGAAGTTATCTATAAGAACTTGCGGACCCCACAAAATCGACACCGTCAGGTGGGTTTCGGAATAGGTAGGCAACGTTGGTTCTGAGTTTCCAAATTTTCGAAACCAATGGATACATTGCAAATTTCAGGATCTGAGGTGACACCATCTCGAATGATATGGAAGTTACTTGTAGAAACGTACATGATCCTCATAAAATTTCATAATTACATTATACGTACTTAATTTTACGACTTTTTTTTTTTCCTTTATGAGATTTTCAACAAATAAATGTGTAAAAGTCTTTAATTGATGCCCTGGTTTGTTTTCTCACTATCATCGTTAGCATCGTTTTAGGGCTATGTTATAATTAGACATGAACATGTATGTTCAATACGTTAATATTTAGAACTGCGATAATACTTTATTCATTAAAAATTCTTTTGGAAAAAATGCAGGGTAATGCGGTATATCCTTAAACTTCCCAAAACGACAGGTTCCATGATGGTCCCAAGAACCTAGACTAGATTCCAAGAACGTGTGACCGGTAATCATTAGGCAGGTTCTCGAGTAGCGCAAATATAACTTGCACGCCGGCGGTATGGACGGTGTTGCATTTTAAGGAAAATAATCAAATGGTTGCATATGTTTATTTTCTTTTATGATTAATATATTTATAATAGATAAAGTCGAGTGCTTAGGGATCCACTTTTAATCTAACGAGAAGCGTGTCCACATAATTTGGCATGCTTGCACTAAAATCGAAATTGGAAAGAGGTCCGTTTACTTTCGATGCGAATAAAATTCAAGTCCACACGCTTGCCTAATACAAGCTTTTGGACGGGCTTATTTAATAGGTTTCATCTCCACAACTAGACATAATGAATTAATTTTAAGCTCCGCTCCATAATTATGCCTTCTTTTATTTCTTTGCTTTTGTTTTTTTATTTATTATTTTTGTCATAATTTCACATATCAATATAAATATTCACGTGTGGGCCAGAAAATGTATGGAATCGGGTTCTTTCTATTTCTAGATCCGGGAAAAAGTATAAAAAGGGTCTTAAATCTATTTTATTGATACTAATTTGATCATAAATATTTCGATTGAATTAATTTAGTCCTAAATTTTTGCATTTGTACCAATCAGTTCATTTGACCAATTTAGCCCGAACATTGTTGACATGTACACCAACCATCTTATGTGGCATGGTTAGCATTGACATTGATATACATATTTTTCTTTAATCCTTCCTTTTTGTTCTTTCCCCCTTTTTTTTTTTATGGCCAATGGTCGATTGTAGGCCATGGCAGACAAGAGCTGGCCCTACTTGGGCAAGAGTCACTCTTGTGCTAGGGCAATCACTAATGAGGCCCCGCCCCCCATGTTATGACGAGATTGACCTTTGCCTAGGTCAAGACAGCTTCGCCAAGTGTTGCCTGGGTGATTGTTGGCCTCGTCGGATCTCGCATGGGTGAGGTTGAGGGTCAACCTCACCAAATTTGGCGAGGATGGTCCTCATTGGGCCTCACCTTGGGTGAGGCATAGCAAGGTTGACCCTCATTGGCCTTAACTTTTGACTAGTAGGCGGTTAATTGCTGGCGGCTGACAAAAAAGAGAAGAAAAAGAAAAAAAGGAAAAAATGAATAAAAATATTTAAAAATATTTAAGATTTTTCACATCAAAGTCAGTCATCTTATATAAAGCCGCCGCTATCACGCGAGCAATTTCGACGAAGCAACGGGAAACCTTAAAACAATAGAGGTCGTCGTAAAAATAGGAGGTTGACCGGCATGTTGTCGGTTTGAATATTGGTGGGTGGGCCATTACCTTGTCTTAGCAGTAATGATAATTAAAAATAATAGATTTCTTTTTGATCTAATAAAAATAATAGATTTCTTTTTGATCTAATAAAAATAATAGATTTTTTTTTGGCAATAATAAAAATAATAGATTAGAAAAAAGAGAAAAAACACCAGTTTTAAAAAATGTTAACGCACGTTGGCATATGTGTTTTGGCACGGCATATAATAATCGAAAGGGGACAGGACCATTTTTTTTTAAAATTTTCCACGTGTCCCCACCAACCAAGGAGCGTGCTGAGTTCCGTCACACGTTGCTCGTCACGAGGGAGAAACTTCCTTGAATTTTCGAATTATACTTTTGGCATCTCTCAGTCTCGAGCCGTATGAAAAAGACTTATACCTTGAAAAAAACATTAAATTAATATGTCTGTGATAATTTTATTTTTAAATTAATTTTTGGGTCAATAGAAACGCTAAATCGATACACTCTTGATATATTTACCTTCTGTTAACTTCCTTTAAATTTTATCGTAAAATTATCAAACCGAATGACACATGTCAATATTAACACGACAAGACTATGTGAAAATCCATCTCAATTTGTGGTACATTTGTTATAGGTATATAAATTTGGGATTTTTTATGACCCAAAAATTAGTTTGAGATAAGTTTATTGTTAGGGTACTAATTTGAAATTTTTCGTGCTTTAAAGCACTATTTCCAAATTTTGGGACTATATATAAATAATTGGTGGAGCTTTATCGGTCTATAAGCATACCATTGCCCATTGAAAAGGACGTTGAAAAAAGGTTCTTTGATGACAAATTGATTAGCGAAAGTCATGTGAATAGATTGACGAATTTCCCTTTGATTTTCCATTTACCTATCGTAGCTGTTGCCGTGTATCGCAATTTTTGAAATTTCAGACATGATATCAATAAATTGAAAAATCGTTCGAAATTATTTAAGAATCTTAAGATTATTCTCCTTGATCCTTAGTTTACGCAATTTAAATAAAGTCCACTTTTTATTTTTATTTTTATTTTTTTTGTACCTGCGAAATCTCCAAGAATCTAAAGATTATTCACCACCCTCGTCCCTTGATCCTTAACGACACCGTTTCGAACACAAGACCTCTCCCGAAAGGAATCGGTGCTCAACCAACGACGCTGCCACCGCGGGTGGTAAGTCCACTTTTTATTTATCCCTTCAAACTAAATCCTCTTACTTTTTGCGTTCATGATAAGGACTAAGGAGCAACTTTTCAGTGGTAAGGAGCGACGGCCACGTGATTTTCGGAGGGAATATCCAAAAGGATTTCGAATATAAGGTTGGTGAGTTATTCCTATTAATCTTAACTTTAATCCCTCCGGCACATCTATGCATCTAGAGATTGGTAGCTATCTAGATAAACACGAATAATTAGGTTTTCAAATCGAAGGTTGGTGAGTAATTCCTATTATTCTTAGCCTATATCCCTCCGGCACATCTGTACATCTATAGATTGGCATCTAGATAGATAATTAAGAATAGTTATGACGGAAAATTATCTGAAAAATCCAAAACTTATTGTGCAGTGTTTAATTCGATCAGAATCTTTCAATTGTACTAATTTGGTTCTAAATCTTTTGACTACTTATCAATATAAATTGGCAAAAAATTGCTGAAGTAGGTTCCGATCGGGCTATGGAGTATAGCTAATGCCGATTTTTGGTTTTTAAATTTTTTTTTTTTTTTTTCGTTTTTGTTTTTCACTTTTCTTTTCACCTGTGGGTAGTCTTAGGTGATGTCAATGAAGAAAAATTCATTTTTTTTTGAAAATTTCCAAAATCATCAACTTAGCATTGGCTATACTAGGTTGATTGGAGTCCACATGAGTAATTTTTGATCAAAATTTATCGAAACGAATATACTTGATAAATTATTAAAAGGTTTAGAACTAAATTAATATAATTAAAAAATTCATGACCACATTGACTTTTTGAAATTTCTCCCATGTCAGGAAGTCAACAACATAATATTAATGTGTATATCATCAATTTTTTTTTTTTTTTGCACTTCCTCCTCGCCCCATAGGAGTGCAGATTGACGTGAGCCTCGCATAAGAAATGAACGTGTAACAATATTAAAAAGACGATTTGAGGCAAGAAAACAAGCACGATATAATGGAGATGTTTCGATTCTAGTTCGAGACCCCACGCTTAATATGCATGCTATAAAGAAATCGATTCTCTTAAAAACCTAATCGCAAACAAGCGGGTTGATAGTACACACGTATATTCCTCAATACGTCCGATTCAATAACGTTCACGGTGTCTACCGAGGTTAAGGGTCCGTTCGTTTCGTGGAAAATGATTTCCGGAAAAATGTTTTCCGGTGTTTGTTTCACGAAAAATGAACTAGTCAAGGAAAATGTTTTCCATCATTAGAAAAAACAACTTTTAAAGTAAGGAAAACGTTTTCCATTTTTGAAAAGTGGAAAACGTTTTCCATGACTTCTTCCCTCTTACTTTTTTTTTTTTTTTTTATCAATGCATTTTTGTTTTATTTTTATGCTTTCTTTTTTTTTTTTTAAATCGAGTTTTTAATTTCTTTTCTTTTTTTTTCTTTTCTTTCTTTCCTTTTCATCTACTTCTTTGGCGGTGGCGACGGCCACCGGCCATGGCGGCGCCTCGCCGCCTCGCCAGAGGGCGAGGCGGAGCCTCGGCCGGCTCGCCCGACGGGCGAGGCGGAGCTCTCACGGCTCGCCGATCCGCGAGCTCGCCGGATCTAGGGCTTAGGCCTCGCTTGAGCTTGCCGTGAGCCCGAGCTGGCTCGCGAGCCGCGAGCTCGGGCGAGATCGGGCCGAGTCTCGAGCTCGCCGGATCGGCCACCGGGTCTTGGTCGGTTCTTGCGGCACCCGCCATTGTCGAGCGGAAGGAGGTGGTGGTGGCGGAAGGAGGAGGAAGAAGGAGGGGGAAGGAGGCGGCGGCGGAGGAAGGAGGAAGCAAAAGAAAAGAAAAAAAAAAAAAAAAAAAAGAAAGAACAAATAAAAAATAATAAAAATTTCGATTTTTTAAAAATATAAATAATTAAAAATTCATTTTTTTAAAAATATAAAAAATAAATTTAATTTTTGGTCAATTAAAAATATTAAAATTCAATTTTTGATCATTTTTCCCAAACAATTAAATGAGCTAACGAACGGTGGAAAATATTTTCTACTCAAATTTTAAGTTTTAGTAACACCGAAAATGTAGTCATTTTCCTAAAAAATGACTTCTAAAAAATGTTTTTCGGAAACATGATATTTTCCGCGAAACGAACGGACCCTAAAAATCAGAACATGAACATCAATCTGGTAATCCAACTACAACCATTCTGTCGCTCTTGATCATGGGTCAGCATGCGAGGTTAGCACCTTAATCACATATACTTGTCACGATCATTATTTAGCCAGCATGTAAGATTAGGCAAATATTTTCTTGCCGGTCAATTATAGAGTCCCCTTAAATACTAAGTAATGACCAATTGACTAGTTCCCTTTTTTTTTTAAATAAAATAATTTGAAGAATATAAAAGTATTAGTTGGTCAACTTTCACAATGCATGATGTGCCGCATGTTCCATGCAAGCAAAGTATTTTCCAAGGACCAAAGGAGACAACTCAGCTACTCCTTCAACGCCCCCTTTAAGTCACAACCCCTTGGAAGGAAAGGCACATGAAGGATCTAGAGGATCTAATTTTTTCGTTCAATTGCATTTATTGCTGTGTTTTCCGTGACAATCCTTCCTTTTGCCCTTTGAAATAACTTTTTAAGGAAAATAACATAAATGGTCCCTGAACTTTGGTTTAATGTATAATGTGGTCTCTAAATTTTCAATTTATTCAATGTGGTCTTGAATTTTTAGTATATATTTAACTTAGTATTCATTACCGTTATTCTATTAATTCAAGTTTAGGGACAATATTAAATATTTTCATATAATTCAAGGATTAAGTTAAACATATACCATAAGTCTAAAAAACACAATGACACATTAAAAATTCAAAGATCACATTACACATCAAGTAAAAATATATGGACTATTTGTGTTATTGTCTATTTTTTAAAATTGTTTTCCTTGCAAGCTTACCCTAGTCCTTTTCTTGATCTTTGGAGGTTCTAATGAGAAGTGGGCTCAGGGCGGGCCATAGAAAGCGTTAATGGTTTGCTTTTAGTAAACACTATATACATAGGAAAAATTCAAATTCGAATTCGAATTCCTCCGCCTTCTAGGGCAAGCATATTTCGTTTTATCAGTCTTCGGATTATTGGATGATTTTGACATGATGGGAATGAATAGAGATACAATAACATACAGCCAGCATAGAAAGACAATTATGTGATAAAGTTTTTTCCTTTTTCCATTTCTTTTCATTCCTTTCCTTTGCTAGAATCCAAATTCCATTCTGTAGGACGATTTTTCTCGGGTCTAGGCAAGATCGGGTCGCTAATCACCAAAAGAAAAGGGGGGCCCTGTTCCAAAATGTAATAAAATCGAGTGCCTCGATTGCACGAAGTACAACGTGACGACTTTGGGAAAGCTGACCAATTTAAATACCTTTTAAATCAATCAATCTTGTACATCAAGGTTAGGTCCTGAACAAGACCTTAAAAGGTTCAATCCGGAGAACCGGCGGGATAACCACCCTCGGGTGGGAGTCCCGATAACGGTCCGGAGTAGGGGCGGGTACAGGCCCCGAAAAAGATTCTGCCCCACTGGGGACATGGCTTACACCAATGGGTTTCCACCCGGGCCTCCTCTAATGGAAAGTCGGTATCTCAGGATGACGGCAGCTGGAAACCCATCGGCGATCCATCTCTAATGGAAACAAATTGTCAAATTGAGATCTCAAACTTTTCTTGAATAACTCGAAACCCATGACTATTAATACGACAAGAATACATGCGTATTTCAGCCTACTTTATAAGGGTAATTGTATTTTAGTCGTGTGCTTAATTGGGCTAAGAATTTCTAGATATCTTCTAATTAAGCCCTGAATCCAGCTCATCACCAGAACTCAGGGGTTTGATTCAACGATTGAGAAATTCAACTAATCCTTATCAATCTGCGAGGGTAAAAAAGCAAACCCACGACCCGATGGGACTATCCGACGCATGGGTAGCGTAGAATCATTCATGAACCTACCATTTTCAAAATTCCCTTTTGCGAACCAGAAGGAAAAGAAAAGAATTTGGGGGCCAAGTTGCAATTTTGGCAAATATTGGGGGGCGCACAAAAAGAAAAACCTGCCTGCCTTTTGACGAGAGCGCCTGCCTGCTGATGTAGTTTTTGGTTTGAAACAGGGGGCAAGCGGCAATTCAGACCGGCGGAGAAGTTTAGAGAGAGAGAGGAGAGAGAGAGAGAGAGAGAACTGGCGAAGCAGATGCTCTCAGACATCATAAGCTCGCTTGTCTTGTAAGATTTTCTGCATCTCTTTTCTCCCCTTGAATTTCAGCTCGTTACGTGATAAACCCTCTTTCCCTTTTTTTTTTTTTTTTCAATTTTCTGTTTCATTGGGCATCTGTATATCCGATTGGAATTTTCGAAACGAGAAATGGGTGGGGATATAGCGTGGAAAAATCAATAGAGAAAAGCCGTATTTTGGTCTAGTGGTTCTCGTTTGGCAATCGGATTCGAATCGGTATTGATTTTCGTGTTTGCTTTGATATTGGGGCACTCTGAGTTCGGGCGCATGTGGAGTTTCTTCCTGTTTGATGCCGTAATTGGGTTCGATTTATTGCGTCGGCGTTGTCATTAGGCTGTGGGAAAAACCCGGGAAGGTTTTTTGGAGTTTCCGAGGTTTTTTCTTAGTTTGAGATAGACTTAGGATTATGGGTTTTGGCTGATCTGGTGATTCCCCGTTGTGGATGTATTTGTTTTGCGAGAAGATGATGTTGTCTAAAACTGAGGCTGGCAAGAAGATTGACCCGGATTCGAGCAGCGGGAAGTTGTTGCAGGAGATCGAAGCGATTAGCAAAGCCCTTTATTTGGACAAGAACCCTTCGAGGAGTTTAATTTCTGCGGCCAGTAGTAGATCCAAGTCTGTTGGCAAAACCCATTTGCCTGACCACAAATCGAAGGTCAAGCATGGCAATGAAGACCAGGCACAGAAAGAGAAGAAGTCCATCTGGAATTGGAAGGGTTTCAAGGCTTTTTCTCACGTCCGGAACCGGAGGTTCAACTGTTGTTTTACTCTTCTAGTCCATTCCATAGAGGGCTTGCCCTCGAGTTTCGATGACCTTAACCTGTGCGTGCATTGGAAGAGGCGAGATGGTGGTTTGGTCACTCGGCCTGCAAAGGTTTTTCAGGGAATAGCTGAATTTGAGGAGAACTTGTTGCATACTTGTTCAGTTTATGGCAGCAGGAGTGGACCCCATCATTCAGCAAAGTATGAGGCTAAGCATTTCTTGCTTTATGCAGCTGTTCATGATTCTCCCGAACTTGATTTGGGAAAACACCGTGTTGACCTCACGAGGTTGCTGCCTCTTACTTTGGAGGAGCTGGATGAGGACAAGAGTTCTGGCAAGTGGACTACGAGTTACAGGTTATCAGGAAAGGCTAAAGGTGCCTCACTGAATGTTAGTTTTGGATATACGGTAATCCGGGACAATGCAAGTGCACCTGGGCTTAGACAGAATATTCCTGGGGCTTTGAGCCTCAATGAGAACAATTCAAAGCTGGCTGTGAGATCTGGTAGAGGCAATGGTGGGAATTCTATAAGACGCGGTGGAAGTCTTCCTAGTCAGTCTAATCAACCATCTGACGCGCCGTCTCGCTATGTGGAGGATATAAAAGATCTGCATGAGGTGTTGCCAGTATCCAAGTCGGAGCTTGCAAGTTCAGTCGATACACTATACCATAAGTTCGATGAGGGGAAGTCAGATTTGAAGGTTGATTACAAACCTGAGTTCGATGTTTTCACAGAAGAAAATGAACCTGTTAAAACAGCTTCTCAGCACATGTCTGATAATGCTAAACAAGATGGTGATAACGAGTGTGAGGTGACTGAATTTTCTGTAATTGAGCAGGGTATAGAAGTGTCCACTGAAGAGCAGGTGATATCCAAGGAAGCTATCACAAAGGAAGCCGATCTTTCTACCGCAGACAGTCACGGTGTGCCTGAAGTTGATCCCAATTTAACTTTGCCTGTTGAGGAGGGCACTGAAGCTTCCCCCAGGGCTGAGGAAATGGGCAGGCATGAAGATGAAGTCGTTATTCGTGACTGCCATGCCAAAGCGGGTGAGTTGTGTAGCAAAGAATCACTAATGAAAGAATTAGAGTCGGCTTTGAGTAACGTGTCGGATTTAGAAGTGGCTGCACTGGATTCTCCTGAAGATCGAGAGGATGACCTTGACATTAGAGCGAGTTATAAAATGAACAGAAAGGGGAGGTCACTTAGCTTGGATGATGTTGCTGATTCTGTGGCCTGTGAATTCTTGGATATGTTGGGAATAGAGCACAGCCCTTTTGGCTTGAGTTCAGAAAGTGAGCCAGAATCTCCACGAGAGCGTCTTTTGAGGCAGTTTGAGAGGGAAGCTCTAGCTGGTGGTGGTTGTTCTTTATTTGGTTTTGATGTAGGTGATGAGGACTTTGCTGAACAAGGCAACGACGCTGCTAATGTGCCTGGCTGGGGGAATACATCTGAGGATTTTGAACTTCAATCACTAATTCAAGCTGCCGAAGAAGAGCATCTGATGGCAAACCATGTTAACAAAACAAAAGCAAAAATGTTGGAAGACCTCGAGACAGAAGCTTTGATGCGTGAATGGGGTTTGAATGAGAAGTCTTTTCAGTCTTCTCCACCTAGCCATTCTGGTGGGTTTGGCAGTCCAATTCATCTTCCTCCTGAAGAATTCGTGGAGCTACTGCCTCTTGGAGAGGGGTTAGGGCCATATCTCCAGACGAAAAATGGAGGTTTTTTGCGGTCAATGAATCCCTCACTTTTCAAGAACACCAAAAGCGGCGGGAGCTTGGTTATGCAGGCTTCTAGTCCAGTTGTAGTACCTGCAGAAATGGGCTCTAGTATCATGGAAATATTGCAGGGTCTGGCTTCTGTTGGAATTGAAAAGCTCTCCATGCAGGCAAACAAGTTAATGCCCTTGGAAGATATAACTGGAAAGACAATGCAACAAGTTGCATGGGAAGCCTCACCTTCTCTTGAAGGAGTTGAAAGGTTTGTGGCAACTTTTTTAAACATCTTTTCTTTTATATATATTTTTAAAATATACTAACTCTACAAAATTTCGACCTTGGTGCAGGCAATGTCTATTGAACGACAGTTTAGCAGTGGGGCAAGATTTGACTTCCCGGCAAATCAGAAACACAGAAGCGTCATACAATTCTAGGTCTAGTAAGTACAATCAAAATGCAGCTGGCAATGATGTTGGCTCTGAATATGTATCTTTAGAGGATCTGGCTCCTTTGGCTATGGATAAGATTGAAGCTCTGTCAATTGAGGGGTTGAGGATACACTCTGGCATGTCAGACGGGGATGCACCTTCAAATATCAGTGCACAATCAATTGGAGACGTTTCGACTCTACGGGGCAAGGGTGTGGATATCAGTGGGTCACTGGGTCTTGAGGGAATTGGTGGGCTGCAGCTGTTGGATCTAAAGGAAAGTAGCGACGATAAAGATGAAGGGTTGATGAGCCTATCTCTAAGTCTTGATGAATGGATGAGGTTGGACTCTGGTGAACTTGATGATGAAGATCAAATTAGTGAGCGAACTTCTAAAATTCTTGCCGCGCATCATGCCAACTCCTTGGACTGGATACGTGGAGGGTCAAAGGGGGATAGAAGGCGTGGCAAAGGCTCTGGTAGGAAGTGTGGTCTTTTGGGAAATAATTTCACAGTTGCATTGATGGTGCAACTACGGGATCCTTTGCGGAATTATGAACCAGTCGGTGCACCAATGCTTGCGCTAATTCAGGTCGAGAGAGTGTTTGTTCCACCAAAGCCAAGGATCTACCTCAAGGTTTCTGAAGTAAAATATGAGGATGAAGAGGATGAGTTGGCCGAGTCCAAAAAGAAGGAAGAAATTAAGGAGGGGACAGAAGAAAAGAAATCTGAGGTGGAAGAAATTCCCCAGTATAAGATTACTGAAGTCCATGTTGCTGGTCTCAAGACTGATCCTGGGAAGAGAAAGGTCTGGGGAAGTTCAAACCAGCAACAATCTGGTTCCCGTTGGTTGCTCGCTAATGGAATGGGGAAGAGCAATAAGCATCCGTTCCTGAAGTCAAAGACTGCTTCTTCTAAATCTACTGCCCCAGCAACAACTAAGGCACAGCCTGGTGACACACTGTGGAGCATCTCATCCCGTGTTCATGGAACTGGTGCTAAATGGAAGGAATTGGCAGCTCTTAACCCACACATACGCAATCCCAATATTATTCTCCCAAATGAAACCGTCAGGTTGTGTTAAGTTGGGGTTGTGAAATGGATCTTCTTGAAAGAGGCTTGGTTTGCCAAGCTGGGTTGAGTGAAGTTTATGAGCTGCATTAGTTGTGGGCTTGCTGATCGAAACCACACATTGTGGTTGTCTAAGACAGATGAAAGTGCTGGCTCCCGCCTTTGAGAACTCTCTTACCTTCCCAATTGTTATGGACTGATTATCACCAGTCTAAGGTACAAAAGATCTGTCTATGCAATTGTTTTCATCTCTCTGTTCTTACATCCCCTGTAATCAGTTTGCATATGAACAGTAATTTTTTGTGTTTTGTTTGGGATGATACGCTACCAATCCTTTGTCTTGTGATTAGGAGCAACAGATCGGTCCATGAGATTTTAGGTTCCATATCTACCTTGTCCCTCCTCTACTTGTCTATATAAAGAAGAAAAGATCCTTTGGCAAGCAGTTATAATATCAGAGCTTGAATGTTGTTTTAGAAGCACACGTTCTTGTATGTGAACATTACATATGAAACTAGCGCTGCTTTGATTCTGACCTTTGAGGGAGGATCAGCTTGCATGGCCTGCGAATAACAATGGAGTGTTTTCTGTGAAATCTGTGTATCACTTCCTTAAAATTAGGCAGGAAAGATAGTGTAGGAAGTTCATGTAAATGGTGTGACTGCATTATGGTTTGGTGCCATGGGGTTGAAATTGATCAGACAGAGAGGCTCACTAGCTTTGATCAGATGGCTTTTGGACATCTATCAGCATTGGAGAAGTATATGAAGGAAGCATAAAAGAAATGCGGATGCTTTTGAGGAAGGTGGGTTCGGTTGTTTGGCATGATTGGAAAGAGAATGGTGAAGCTGTGTGAGACAAATCATAGAATGGCCCAATGTTGCTTTTACCTAGTAATCTGTGGCATACATAGGAGTAGATCAGATTACTTTGTGGCCAGGTCTTCCCAGTCTCTTTAGAAGGATTCGGCTACGTGGGCGAGACATCTCTGATGAGGAGAACTCGAGAATAATGCGAGATGGACTCTGCGATTGGTTTAGTAGTCTCATTAAATCGTTTGCACAACTGGCGGTACTCAGAATGATCCTATGACATAGGGATTGAGTTAGAAAGAACACAGGCATCAAGACTATGCAGTAATCCTTTGTCCCACCAGATGAATACACTAGATCTTGATATTGCCCCTAGATCTGCACCAACTCACACACCCTGATATCCACCTCTTGAGCTTTTGCGGATCTTTCGGAGGTATCGAACGATGTGAACTAGAAAAAGAATGGCTACAGCGCAGAGAAAAACAAACATGAAGAGCACAGCCACTGGGATGGGTGCCCCACTTTCGGATTCCCTAGCGTGGGTGGGTGGGCTAGCCGCTCCGTCTTCAGAATTCCTGTGCACGTGCAAGAAGGCCAGCATGGACTGGAGGTAAGTCAGCGCCGTGAAAATGATGGTCACCCACATTGTGGCCATCAGAATCCACGTCAGAACCTTCTTCCCCAAGGGGAAGCCACTTATGAGCAAGAAGATCGTGCTAAGGGATGCAAGAAAAGAGATGGTGTTGTATGTCAAGAACATTGGGTAACCCTTTGGATCGTTTGCTGCCATTATCGATGTTCCTGCGTAGTATAAGATGGTGCCGTTGTCGTCTTTCTGATCGTTGTCCCACACGCTGCCGGGAGGGCTAATGCCGGCTTGGTAAGCCATGGCTGCGATCACGGTGGCAGTTATCTGTCATGACGTGAAAGAAAGTTTTAGATTGTGAATGAAGAAATAGTGTTTCGACTATATTTATTATTCATACATACGAAGATCATCGAGTCAAAGTTAGTCATTCCAACAAATGCACAAATTCAATTGATGGCTTTTCCTATATTCATGTAAATACTAGAAAATTGTAGTGAGCTCTCTACAGAAATAGAGCTCATGGATTAAATTGTGAAAAAACTAAGTGCATGAATATATACATACATGAGAAAAAAAAATGAAGATATTTCGAAATTTGAACGTCTTTTTATAAAGGTTGCTATTGTTGTTAGAAAGAAAATCAAAATCAATAACTAAATGTGTCGAAAATAAAACACACTTATTTCCAGCCGTTGATGAGGCTCGCTAACGCTGGGCGGCGGCTTGATGCCGCTCGGCATTGGCAAGGTCTGAGCGAGGTCGAGCTCACCTAGCCGCCGATGAGGCTCAACTAGCAATGCTTGGCCTTGCCGGGGATCAATAATGCTTCGACGAGGTTGTCGACCCTCGTCTGGCCGGTTGGTGGCAATCGGCCAAAGAGGAAGAAGGAGAAGAAGAAAAAGGAAAAAAAGAGAAAAATATAATAAAATTATTAAAAAATTAAAAGAAATTCTAAATCATAAAGGAATTTAAAGTCTTACCAAACACATTTCTATACCGGGAATATAAATTTTGAACAGTTACTAGATGTCTTCAAATACTCAGAAACTCATTAAAAAAAAAAATCATTTATAAATAGAAATTGTTCCTAAAAACAAACTTGTTGCCAAACAAACTCCAAGTCGTTGAGAATATTTGAAGAAGACAAAAGATTGAGTCTTTTAGAAATCCTCTTTACTTTATGTATTAGTATAGATATTTGAAGAAAATCACCCAATTGCTTCACATTTAGATTTTCTTGAGTACCATTACTTTCTTAAATATTCATCAACTTGTTTCATCTCTTCTCATTATTAGATTTCTTATATTACCCTCTGTTTTTTTTTTTTTTTTTAATCATAAGCCATCTATTATTGTAACTACTCATCTTCTTTCTCTACAAAGCTATTTAATTATGATCAATTTAGTACATATGTAGAAAATATTTTTAAGAAAGCATAACTATTTATTTTAAATGACACAAATGATCATTTTTAGGAAAATAATTTCTGAATCATCCATTTTTTCATGAAAGAAACGGAGAGTTTAAATTAATTAGCTGTGGGCTATGATCAATTTGATCTAAGTTATCAGCAAATACTCCAAGACATCTAGCTAAAGCATTACCATCAGAGAATCGCGCTTCTTCTTGATCCATTTCTTGTGTTTGTCTTCCTCCTGCTTCCTGATTTCACTCGATAAAGACAGCGGCAGAACCGCCTCTACCGGAGGAGTATTGGTGGAGGGAGGTGCTACAGATGCTGGGTTAACTACAACAGTTGAATTCTTCTCATTTGTGTTATCAACAACTGCTTGGTGAGTTGTCGATGTAGGGAATCTTATGGCTCTCAGAGCTCCAGCATGTACTAATAGTTCTCTCAATTCAATGACTTTGAAATCCTTTGGAAAATATTCCACTATATCCAGAGCAGAGAAGCCATTTCTATTCACTGTGTTCACATCCACTTCGCTTCTTTGAAGCAGATATTTCACTGTATGCACAAAAAGATGAGCTTCTTATCAGTTATAAAAGAAACAACAAACAAAGATATCTCCTGTAAGTTTCTTCAACCGATATTATCCACTGAAATTTGAATGCAGAAAGGTTGAGTCTATAGAAAAATGAGAATGAGCCGGATTCTATCTGCACAAAATGTTCAATTGGAATGCGATATTTGACGTCGTCACAATTCTAAAGCAATTCGAAGCAGAAAGGATTACCTCTATTTGCTTGTTTGCTGCAGCCAAATGCAAAATGGTATTACCCTCATCATCTTGAGCTTTCACCAAATCACCATCTCTCACCGTCTCCACTAGAACTTTCAAAGCCTCCAAACGATTATGACTCACTCCCAGATGGAGAGCGGTTTGGCCGTGGCTTAGCCTGTGCTCAGTTGCCTCCGGTCTCGCCTTCGCCAGCTCTACCACGATGTTGCTTCGGCCCTTCATCATGGCAAGATGAAGTGGGGTCCACCCATCTTCGTCATGGATAAGACATGCAAGGGGGTCTGATTGTAACAATTCCCTTGCTATTTCGACGTATCCGTTTGCAGATGCCCAGTGAAGAGGTGTACGTCCCTGCAAAAGTGAAGTGCTTAGCTATGGAGCATTCTTATTGAGGGACACGTTCATATGATTTATATGTATCGCATTTTCAAATCAAATAGACCGAGCTGCTCAAATTCACTGGTGTCTATAAGATCTTTCAGGCTGAATTAACCTGGAAATCTATGACTTGATTTTTGTCTAAATTTTGTTAATTTCCTTGAGATATATGATGGGTTTGATTTCTCACAGATCATGAAAACTGGGAAAAAAAATGCTATATTACGTGCAAAATCTAACTTGACAAGCAAGATAGTTTGATCTATGTAGAGATATTCCACGGAATATAGTTAATAAATTACTTTACACATGGCTAAAAGCCTGAAACTTGCAAAAACCTAATCAAAAGAGTTGCGATACAGATTATCTGGTTTGTGAGGATGACTGGGTTCAGTTTGATCTGACAAAAGGATATCAAACAACCACGACCAAGGTTTTCGCTTCGACGTACCTGCGAGTCAAAGTCCATAGCCAAATCCCTCTTATGAGCCAAAAGATCCTTGGCAAACTGTACATGACCATGCATACAGGCCACATGCAATGGTGTCTCGTTGAAGCAAGTGACAGAAGCCCGAGCCAGGATGAGTCGGTCTTCTTGCAGCAACTGAGCTAACGACTCGACGCACCCATCATGCGACGCTTCATAGAGCCTCCTCTCTCGGTGTCTTCTTTCAAATGCTAAGGAAGCTTGTTGATGCGATGGCGAGGATGGCGACCTCCTTCTCGGGCTTGTGATCGATGGCATTGTTCCCAGCTTGGGTTGAACTCGAAGTCGCTCGGGTCGATCATTTGAAGTGATTCTACTCCTCTCATAAGTGGTGTTACGGTAATATGCGGGGTTGCAAAGTCAAAAAGTCACATGATGACCGGAAAAAAAATTTAAAAATTGACAAGTCAACAAAGGCGGTTCCACCGACCAAAAAAAAAAAAACAACAAAGGCGGCTCCCTCTTTAACACACAGAAAGAAAGAAAAGAAAGAGAGGGAGAGAGAGAAGAAAGGAAGGAGGAAGAAAGGAAGGGTTTAGCCAGCTGTTGTTGTCCTTGGTCCTCTTGTGCGTTGTTCTCTTTTTCGCAGAACGCGTGAGGGAAAGAGAGGGCGAGGAAGAGAGGGCTGGGCTGGTCTTGGGGAAAATAAAGGAAAAGTGGGCCGGCCCAGGTGAAGAGAAATAAAAAGGAAAAGAAAGAAGCCGGGCCGACTTGCCCCGGCCCGGTCATGCTTTTCCCATTCTCCCTTCTTTTTCTCTCTCTCTCTTTTTTTTTAAAATTAATTTCTTTAAATAATTTTTTTCTTTTTCTTTCCTTTTTAATTTTTTCTTTAGAAATTTCTATTACTACTAATGCAAATGCTCCTAATGTTTATATGCCATGCTATTAATGAAAATTATTTTTGCTAGAGGTTAAAAGTTAATCCCTAATTTTCTATACAATTAATGAATGATTAAACGGGTCGGCTAAATTTAGGTGTTAACAAAGGTCAAACTTGGAATACACTTTGGGTTGGGTGAAGTTGGAGAATAGAGAATTCCGATATGGTAGAGGAAACTTATCATCTTGTAAAAATTGATTAAGAGGATGATAATTAATAATCAGTCCATTAGGCACAATCCTGAGTTTAGGGATTTGTGTAAGGATATCCTAACCAATAATGATATTTTTATCTGGTGAACTCGAGTCAAGAATTTTGGTAGTGACTGAACATTGAGGAAAAAACTATATGGTGATGGGTTTGCTTTGTACTTTTGTAGTAAAGGTATCTCCAAAGGCAGAGTTAAAATACCGGGTGCATGACGTCCAGTATTTTTCTAGAAGTATCTTTGTATCAAGAATAGAAGCACTGGCTCTAGTGTTGACAAGGGCAATAAGAGAAATAGGCTTATCATACTTAAATGGGTATATTTTAATAGATAAATATGAGAGGATAGAAGGAGTGTATGCACAAAGGTTTTTGATTGTGGGAGGTTCAAAGAAGAAAAATACCTCTTGTTTCGGTTCCCCTGACGAGCTTTCAGTGTCACTAGTTTTTGATCACGTCTGGATAGCACAAATAATGTGTTTGGTTGGTTCGTCTTCCAGGGAGAAGAATGATTCAACATTATCATCCTGGAGTGATACTCCAGTTTGCTTCTTTATCTTCTGGATTAAGTGGGAATGTCTTCCTCAGGCCTTTGGACAATTTTTGGCAAAATAGCCTTTCTTGTTGCAAATGTAATACCTGTCGGATTTTCTACGCCTTCTAGAAGAGCTTCGTTTAGAGCATCTTTTTCACAAGAATCGCCATTTGCGCCTTTTCTTTATATGTCATAAAGAGAATCTTTTGAAGTGTCTTCGTTTTTTGCATTGATCTCCACAAGAAGGATCATCACAGGAGTTTTTCTTTGAGCATTTGATTGTTAACTCAGGCTTTTGACAAGCCTGGTTACGTTCCTTGTTGCTCATAAGGTTCTAAAAACCTTTCTTTGGATGCAAAGATCATCAAGAGCAAGATGTATCTCCTACTAAAATTCTGAACATTCACAATAGTCGTCTACTTATTTTGAATGGACCTTTCCACCATTTGTCCAATTTCTTTTGGAATTGAAGTTGGGAAGACCTGTTTTAGGCTAAGATCAGCTCTCAAAGCATAAAATAGTTTAAGCATTTCTTGGAAATGCTCATTGAGATGCTTTCTTCGTAGAGAGTAGCACTTTTTTTTTTTTTTTTTGAAAAATTCTCTTCTTCTAAGCTTAAGGAGATCTTTTGGTTTACCAATAAAGAATTTGTGGATCACCCGGATCACATAATGAAGATTTGTTTGAAGTAGAAATGTTATTTGATCCTGGTTAGAAATAGTTCTCCACCAATCTTTTAAGCTTCCAATTAATCTGCTCACGAACTCGATCAGTATGTCATACCAATGTTCACAAAAAGTGCTTTGGTGTTGAGCCAAGCATGGAATTCTTGCAATCTATCTAGCCATTTAGAATATGGAATGTCATGAAGATGTACTACTTCTGGCTCGGATAAATTTGATTCCATCTCTACTTTAGGGGGATCAACCATAAAGATAACAGGCACACATGATACTGGTGTTTGTGGTTCAAAGGTTGAAATATTTTCGGATGAGAGGGAATCTGATTTTGAGGCTTATTCAAAGGTATTTTGCTTGACAGAGTCAAATGCAGCAATAGTTGGTATATTTTGTATGCTTTGATCTCGCAGGAAAGCCTTAAGTGGGTTTGAAACCATATGAGTAGAGAGAGGTTCCAGAAAAGGTTTAAGAGGTGGCTTCTTTTCTTCACTGATCTTTTTTTGCTTTTCTATCTCTTTGATACGGTTTCGAAGCGTAACAATATCCCTTTGATCCTATTTTGGAGCTTCGTCAATAATTGAAGCAATTGATGTAGCCCTAGAAGGGCTCATGTCCATTGGAATCGTTTGCCAAGGCTGAGAAAATGGATTTGGAGGAGGAATAAATTTTCCATCATGTGAGAGCTTGATTTGTCTTCTTAATTTTTCCATTTTAGTTGTATGATCTTCCAAGTAATGATGAGAAACGTATCTTCTAGATTCCATCTGCTAAAGTTTCTTTTGGAATGTCTCAAGCAATTTATTTGTGACCAAAGTCATTTGATCAACCTTATGGTTGACATAATCAAGACGAGCTTGGACAGTTGAAAGTTTTGTGTCAATTGTCTTGAGAACATTATTCTAGGCCAGAGCATTCTCTGACTGCCAATTCAGGATGGCTTCAACAACTGTAACCTTTTGTTGTCTTCCATGGTTATCGATATCTATGGGATTCAGGAGCTTAGGGATGTGATGAAACTGATTGTGAGGATCTGTAAATTTTTTGATGCCAGAAATGGGGCACTAGATCTTTCCAAAGGTGGGAAGTTTGAGGGTTGGAACATCCAGATATATGGAAGCATTTAATCCCCAAACGATGTCATCAAAAAGTTGTAAATAGTGATCATTGAAGTGCCAAATTTTACTTAAAGTGATCATTTGAGTGCTAAATTTTATTCAAAGTAATCACTTCAATGTTAGTCATTATTAAAAAACGATTACTTCAGTGCCAAGCATGCCATGTAGAAATGCCACGTGGACTGGAGTTTTTGAAAAAATTGCCAAGTTATATTATAATTTTAATTATAAATGACAAGTAATCAATTTGGTTGGAATTTCTCGCCGTTGGCATTTAAGAGATCATTTTTTCTTCGATTTAGCATTTAAGTGAGCCGACAAAAACTTTTTTCACTAAAGTGAGTGTCGTACATAACTTTTAGACTTCTAGTATACTTATCCCTACAAACACGTGTGAGAACATTTTTGCATGCTTCCGCAATGTTGAAAAGGCAAAGAGTGTGGAATGATACTAGAGATAAGCAAAGAACTTATGACGTTGATACAAATTTATCGGAGACTATATTAGTTGGAAATTTGAATGTGATGCACTATTTCTTTTTCGCTAAAATTGAATATGATGTATGTGCTTTAACAATGATGTGAACAAGGAAATTGATAATGTGATAAATTGTTATTTGATGCTGTTCATACATTGCTTATGAAAGATATACCTTTCTAGTTGTTGGAAGGTGCAGTGAAAATACGATATTTTTACTTATAGAGATCGCCAAGGGAAAGTTTAAATCCGAATCTTTCAATATATTTGATCGGACCACTTAAATAATATTGATTGCTTCACTTTGCATCATGTCACCAATGTGGGACTTCTTTTGCATTACACTCTTGCATGTGCACCTCAATAAATCTCCCCCTTAGGTATGAGCCTTCTGTGTCAGACTTTTGATAAGTTATTTTTTCACACTGATAATATCTCCACTCAAATCTCCACCTTGGCCCAACCAAGTTCGCAGAAATACAACTTCTACCTTGACTCCTCCTCAATGCGAAGCTCAACAGGAAAACACCATCTGCCACCTCGATTGGGAGTTGCGTCGGATTTCTTTCCTTGAAACATTCACCCGATTACAATCCAACATATTTTGAGCCCAACCTGTTTAAACCATTGGTTTGATACCACTTGTCGGGAAGCTTTGACAGAGCTGAGCAGGCTGCTTGACAGAGTGTCCATGTCAGTCGAAACAGTGTCCGAGCGCATGAAACATGTAGAAAAACGACAAAGCAACGGTGGTGGAAACATCGAGGCACCTTCTCTGGTTATTTATCACAATTTCTTGACCTCCCGTGCGTTGGTTTTATTTTACAATTTTTCTTGTAATTGTCCACGAAAGGGACCAAAATAAAAATAATAAAGACAAATCATTGGTGGTGAAAACCCTCTGTCCGTATCCGCCATTCTTGACAATTTTTCGGGTGAAAAATTCTCTGCTCTAACCACTCATTCATTTGTTTTTTTTTTTTTTTTTTTTTTTAAATTTCTATATATTGACTACCCTACCTGTTCGTCGGTCCTTTTTAATTTTTAGGATAAGTGTATTAGAAATTCTAAAACTTATCATAAAAATACAATTAAATTCTAAAACTTTCAAAAAGTGCAATTAAGTTCTAAAACTTGTCACAAGAATTCAATCAAGTTTTAAAACTTTCAAAATGTTCAATAAAGTACTAAAACTTATTTCGAAAGTGCAATCGAGCCCTAAAACTTTCAAAAAATGCAATCACTAGAAAGACTTAAATTGAACCACTTTGATAAGTTTTAGGATTTGATTGTACTTTTTGAAAGTTTTAGGACTTAATTGCACTTTGTGACAAGTTTTAGGACTTAATTGCACTTTTTGAAAGTTTTAGGATTTAATTGCATTTTCATGATAAATTTTAGAATTTCCAATGCACTTATCCTTTAACTTTTTTCTCCCATAGTTGTTCGGGCAAAAGTGTTTCATGTAGAAATTGTCATTTAGCTACGAACCTTTTTTTTTTTTTTTGTCTAATTGCTTATGGTAGAATCTGCATATGGTAGATCACGTCATAATGTTATGATAATCCTTCTGTCAACATTTGGACGAAAGTAATGAGAGGGGGTGAGGGAAGAGAGAGCCTCCCTTCTTACCCACTTTAGACAGCTTTTTATTAGAATAACATGTGCTTAACAGTGTTTTGGAATAAAGAGATTCTTTACCTCAATGATTAACAAGTGTTGGCAGGACACTCGTTGAAAAACAGAACTTGTTATGAGAAAACTCTTACATTTCATTTCTAGTACACTGAAAATTTGTAATATCTTCATGGTCAGATCAAGAACTTCTGATGATGCTTCCATTAAGACTTTTGTCGATCAAATATGTTAGAATTAAAGGGGTATAGACTCTTGTTGGTGATGTGCAGCAAAACGAGTACTATACATGTCTATTAAAAAGGTCAATCACGTCCATCCAATTCTTTTCCACTAGCAACTTCATTTGTCTAAATCTTCAAGTAAGGAGGTTTTCTTTTTTTCAAATAATTTTCATTATTTTAATGATGTCGTTACTAATTTTTAAGAAGTGCATATAGAGTTCCGAATTATATGAGCCGGGTGGCCCATTATACATCTTCTAGTAGATATAATGCGCAAGGTTTGGTTTCCCACAAATGTTGCTATTAGTATTAGCCCGTGCGAAACCAATTTCATAAAAATATAACGTGAATTGTTGCCATTGGTCCTTGTTAAACCAATCTTTTGACGGCACATAAAACAAAAATATGATGCTGAATTATTGCTATTAGCCCATGGGAAACGAATCTTTTGACGGCACATAAAACAAAATTTTACCACTACCTATATGTCATTGTCCATAAATAGTTAGCTATAGAGAGCGATGATGAGGATGAAGATGAGTGTGAAAATGATGTTACTGAACACTCCAGCATAAGATTGGTAGCGAATCATTCGGAGAGATCTACCTTGGTGGATTGCTCGCTAAATGATATTTGATTTTTGCTATATCCATTCTGCTTTTAGTTTGATTTTCATTGAAGTTTTTCATGAATTGTTTCCAAGAATTAATATTCAGACAAACAGGGAAGTCGCAATGAAGATTGTGAGCGGCCGTTTCCCGGTAGAATTGACCTCTGTTTTATTTCTAGTTTTTGAGCGTTTCAGTTATTGATACCACTTGTCGGGAAGCGCAATAAGATTACTGAAGTCCATGTTGCTGGTCTCAAGACTGATCCTGGGAAGAGAAAGGTCTGGGGAAGTTCAAACCAGAAACAATCTGGTTCCCGTTGGTTGCTCGCTAATGGAATGGGAAAGAGCAATAAGCATCCGTTCCTGAAGTCGAAGACTGCTTCTTCTAAATCTACTGCCCCAGCAACAACTAAGGCACAGCCTGGTGACACATTGTGGAGCATCTCATCCCGTGTTCATGGAACAAAATGGAAGGAATTGGCGGCTCTTAACCCACACATACGCAATCCCAATATTATTCTCCCAAACGAAACTGTCAGGTTGCATTAAGTTGGCGTTGTGAAACGGATCTTTTTGAAAGAGACTTGGTTTGCCAAACTGGGTTGAGTGAAGTTTATGAGCTGCATTAGTTGTGGGCTTGCTGATCGAAACCACACAATGTGGTTGTCTAAGACAGACGAAAGTGCTGGCTCCTGCCTTTGAGAACTCTCTTACCTTCCCAATTGTTATGGACTGATTATCACTGGTCTAAGGTACAAAAGATCTGTCTATGCAATTGTTTTCATCTCTCTGTTCTTCCATCCCCTGTAATCAGTTTGCATATGAACAGTAATTTTTTGTGTTTTCTTTGGGATGATACGCTACCAATCCTTTGTCTTGTGATTAGGAACAACAGATCGGTCCATGAGATTTTAGGTTCCATTTCTACCTTGTCCCTCCTCTACTTGTCTATATAAAGAAGAAAAGATCCTTTGGCAAGCAGTTATAATATCAAAGCTTGAATGTTGTTCTAGAAAGAAGCACACGTTCTGGTATGTGAACATTACATATGAAACTAGCGCTGCCTTGATTCCGACCTTTGAGGGAGGATCAGTTTGCATGGCCTGCGAATAATAATGGAGTGTTTTCGGTGAAATCTGTCTATCACTTCCTTAAAATTTGGCAGGAAATGGTGTGACTGCATCATGGTTTGGTGCCATGGGGTTGAAATTGATCAGCCAGAGAGGCTCACTAGCTTTGATCAGATGGCTTTCGGACATCTGCCAGCAATGGAGAAGAATATGAAGTATAAAAGAAGAGTTGATGCTTTTGAGGTAGATGGGTTCGGTTGTTTGGTGTAATTGGAAAGAGAGAGGTGAAGCTGTGTGGGACAAATCATAGAATGGCTCAACCTATGCTAGTAAGTATCAGGTCAGACTGAGATTGGATCCTTGAAGGAAAATTTGTCTGACCATTCGGAGGATAAAAAACAAGAAAACTCCCAATGTTGCTTTTGCCTACTAATTCCCGGCATACATAGGAGTAGATCAGATTACTTTGTGGCCAGGCCTTCCCAGTCTCTTTGGAAAGATTTGGCTATTCGGGCGAGACATCTCTGATGAGGAGAACTCGAGAATAATGCGAGATGGACTCTGCGATTGGTTTAGTAGTCTCATTAAATCGTTTGCACAACTAGCAGTACTCAGAATGATCTTATGACATAGGGATTAAGTTAGAAAGAACGCAGGCATCAAGACTATGCAGTAATCCTTTGTCCCACCAGATGAATACACTAGATCTTGATATTGCCCCTAGATCTGCACCAACTCACACACCCTGATATCCACTTCTTGAGCTTTTGCGAATCTTTCACAGTCGGGAGGACGGTTGCGAGGAATCGAACGGTGTGAAGTAGAAAAACAGTGGCTACAATGCCGAGCCAAACATACATGGAGGAACTAACCACTGTGATCGACATCTTATGCATGGAGGAGCTAACCACTGTGATCGACCTCGCATGTAAAGATTCCCTGCCCACGTAAAAGATGGCCAGCATGGACACGAGGTAAGTCAGCGCCATGAAAGTGATGGTCACCCAAGTTGTGGCCATCAGAATCCACATCAGAACCTTCTTCCTCATGGGCAAGCCGCTCATGAGCAAGAAGATTGTGCTCAGGGATGCAAGAAAAGAGACGGTGTTGTATATCCAGAACATTGGGTAACCCACTGGATAGTTTGCAGCCATTATCGATGTTCCTGCGTAGTATAAGATGGTGCCGTTGTTGTCTTTCTGATCGTTGTCCCACACGCCGCCGGGAGGGCTAAGGCCGGCTTGGTAAGCCATGGCTGCGATCACGGTGGCAGTTATCTGTCGTTACGTGAAAGAAAGTTTTAAGATTGTGAATGAAGAAATAGTGTCACACTTTTACTTGAAACTATGAAGATCGTCGAGTCAAAGTTTGTCATTTCAACAAATACACAAATTCAATTGGTGGCTTTTCCTATATTTATCGAAATACAAGAAAATTGTGGCGAGCTCTCTACAGAAATAGAGCTCATCGATTAAATTATGAAAAAACTAAGTGTACGAATATACACCTATATGAGAAAAAGAAATGAAAGATATTTCGAAATTTGAACGTCTTTTTATAAAGGTTGCTATTGTTGTTAGAAAGAAAATCAAAATCTAATAACTAAACTTTGGAAAATAAAACACACTTATATTCCAGCCGTCGGCAAGACTTGCCCTTGTCGGGCCATTGTGAGGGTGGCATTGCTCGGTTGTGGGCAAGCTCGGCCTCACCAAATTTGAGTGAGGCCAAGCTTGCCCAACTAAGGTGAGGCCGAGCCTTGCCCAGCCGTTGGGGAGGCTTGGCCGGAGAGGCTAGGCCTGGTTGGGGGCCAGCGACACTTTGATGAGGTTACCGGCCCTCGTTTGGCCGATTGTCGACAACCGGCCAAAGAGGAAGAAGGAGAAGAAGAAAAGGAAAAAAAAAAAAGAAAAAATCTAATAAAATTATTAAAAAATTAAAAGAAATTCTAAATCACAAAAGAATTTAAGGTCTTACTAAATACATTTCTATCCCGAGAATAGAAATTTTGGATAGTTACCAAATGCTTTCAAATACTCAGAAACTCATCCAGGGAACAAAATAAAATAAAATAAAAAATCATTTTAAAGCACAAATTATTTTTGAGAATAGAATGGTTATCAAACATGCCCCAATGGAGAAGACAAAAGATTGAGTCTTTTAGAAATCCTCTTTACTTTATGTAATAGTATAGATATTTAAAGAAGACCACCAATTTGCTTCACATTTAGATTCAGTACCATTACTTTCTTAATTCATCAATTTGCTTCATCTCTTCTCAGTTCTCACTATTAGATTTCTTATATTACCCTCTTTTTTTTTTTTTTTTTTTTTTAATAATAAGCCATCTATTATTGTAACTACTGATCTTCTTTCTGTACATAGCTATTTAATTATGAGCAATTTAGTACATATGTAGAAAACATTTTTAAGAAAGCATAACTATTTATTTTAAGCGATATAAATGATTATTTTTAGGAAAAATTTCTTCCGAATCATCCATTTTTCATGAAACAAATAGAGATTTTAAATTAACTAGCTGTGAGCTATGATGTTAATTGCAATAACATAACCGATCCGATCTAAGTTTTCAGCAAACGCTACTCCAAGACATCTAGCTAAAGCATTACCATCAGAGAATCGCGCTTCTTCTTGATCCATTTCTTGTGTTTGTCTTCCTTCTGCTTCCTGATTTTACCAGAGAAAGACGGTGGCGGAACCGCCTCTACCGGAGGAGTATTGGTGGAGGGAAGTGCTACAGATGCTAGGTCAACTACAACGGTTGAATTCTCCTCATTTGGGTTATTAACAACTGCTTGGTGAGTTGTTGATGCAGGGAATCTTATGGCTCTCAGAGCTCCAGCATGTACTAACAATTCTCTCAATTCAATGACTTTGAAATCCTTTGGAAAATATTCCACTATATCCAGAGCAGAGAAGCCATTTCTATTCACTGTGTTCACATCCACTTCGCTTCTTTGAAGCAGATATTTCACTGTCTACACAAAAAGATGAGCTTCTTATCAGTTATAAAAGAAACAACAAACAAAGATATCTCCTGTAAGTTTCTTCAATCGATATTATCCACTGAAGTTTGAATGCAGAAAACTTGAGTCTATAGAAAAATGAGAATGAGCTAGATTTTATCTACACAAAATGTTAAGTTGGAATGCGATATCTGACGTCGTCACAATTTCGAAGCAATTCGAAGCAAAAAGGATTACCTCTATTTGCTTGTTTGCTGCGGCCAAATGCAAAATGGTATTACCCTCATCATCTTGAGCTTTCACCAAATAACCATCTCTCACCATCTCCACCAAGACTTTCAGAGCCTCCAAACGATTATGACTCACTCCCAGATGGAGAGCGGTTTGGCCATGGCTTAGCCTGTGCTCAGCTGCCTCCGGTCTCGCCTTCACCAGCTCTATCACGATGTTGCTTTGGCCCTTCATTGTGGCTAGATGAAGTGGGGTCCACCCATCTTCGTCATGGACAAGGCATGCAAGGGGGTCTGATTGTAACAATTCCCTCACTATTTCTACGTATCCGTTCGCAGATGCCAAGTGAAGAGGCGTACGTCCCTGCAAAGGTAAAGTGCTTGACTATGGAGCATTCTTATTGAGGGACACGTTCATGTGATTTATATATATTGCATTTTCAAATCGAATAGACCAAGCTACTCAAATTCACTGGTGTCTGTAAGATCTTTTAGGCTGAATTAACCTAGAAATCTATGACTTGATTTCTGTCTGAATTTTGTTAATTTCCTTGAGATATATGATGGGTATAATTTCTCACGGATCATGAAAACTGGAAAACAAAATGCTATATTACATGTGCAAAATCTAATTTGACAAGCAAGATAGTCTGATCTATGTAGAGATATCAAACAACCACAACCAAGGTTTTCGCTTCGACATACCTGCGAGTCCAACTCCATAGCCCAATCCCTTTTATGGGCCAAAAGATCCTTGGCAAACTGTACATGACCTTGCAGACAGGCCACATGCAATGGTGTCTCGTCAAAGCAAGTGACAGAAGCCCGAGACAGGATGAGTCGGTCTTCTTGCAGCAACTGAGCTAACGACTCGACGCACCCGTCATGCGACGCTTCGTAGAGCCTCCTCTCTCGTTGTCTTCTTTCAAATGCTAAGGAAGCTTGTTGATGCGATGGTGGGGATGGCGACCTCCTTCTCGGGCTTGTGATCGATGGCATTGCTCCCAGCTTGGGGTTGAACTCGAAGTCGCTGGAATTTATCATTAGAAGTGATTACACTCCTCTCACAAGTGGTGTTACCGTAATATGCGGGGTTAAAAAGTCAAAAAGTCACATGATGATTCACAAGCTTCCCACGCGGAGTTGACTTTTGACTTCCTGTTCCTGTTCCTGTTCCTGGGTCATTGTACTCATTGTTTAACGGCTGCGATGGTTTGTGCTACCCGGATCATCGTAGTCATTATTTAACGGCTGCGATGGAAGAAATGCCGACAGGCTAGTAAGAAATGCTGACAAGCTACCAGTTTATTAGGACGGAAGAACGAATAAATTCGACCAGATTCGTTGAGCGGTGGAGATCAAAATTTGGTCCGCCCTTATTTGCATCCGAATGTTTGATATAAATTTTCATCTTTATCACAATATTATAATTTGTTCATATAATTTCTTTAATAATCCAGAGACACGTATGTGGAGACTTTTCTACCTGAATTCTAGTTAGGAATACCTTTCAAGCTCATAAGTTGGTTTTTTTTTCCCAGGTCAGACCATAAATCAATTAAGAAGGTGTGTTTACGTGACCTCGATCTAGAATGTTTCATACATAATTAGTAAGACTGGAATAAGATATCTCTAATTTCGAAACCCGAATTCTCTCGATATCCCATTTAACTATACCAACCCTAAAAGAGTTAATAAAGATTTTTGCACAATTTCTGAAAGACGTGATTAGAGGCTGTTGGCATAGGCGACCCGGATCAAAGATCACCTAAGGCTAATGATATCCTAAGCACAGGTAATTTGCCTGAGTATGCTCTCCATCTATAGAATGAAGCTAAACTTTCTTAAAATTTGACCCTATAGAAAATTAGATCTTTCTTAAAATAAGTTCTTTCATAATCAAGGACTCGAGTGCAAAGGCTTGGTTCATTTTTGCTATTACTGACTATAAAAGTAGAGAAGCTTATTATAACTACTACAATCGTAACCTCAATTATCAAAGATTTAGTTTTGTTGGAAGGTCTCCTAATAATCTATTTGAAAAAGGGTAACATTGTGGAGCAGTTGAGTTTTTCTCTTTCTCATGGTCAAAGGATTAGATGAGTCTAAAGATGACTATTCATCTAAACATTCCCTTCGACGTGTCGCTGTCGGTCTCATTAGATCTGGCAAACGCTCTCTGGTGTGTAAGCAACGAGGATCGTGCTCCTCTTGAATCCAGTGAGAAAGTCCAGTGCTAAAGCAGTCGATTTTCTTCACTGGAAAAAGGTCGAGACTCTTTGAGTTTGAGACTTCTTGGTCCACGTAGTTGTAGATGACAGAGACTCGAGAAGTTGCATTAGAAGATGGTACTGTGCACAGGCTGTTGGCAAATGGATTCGGTGGGTTTTGAAGAGGGTCTTCAGCTTAGCCTCCGGCTTCCAGTCTTCCATAGTCAAGCCACCCTGCATATATAGGAGCTAAGTTATGTAGTCATGTTTCAAATTCAGCTTAAAGAACTGTGAAGCCATTACTAATTAATTAAGATTTATCTACCCGGTATTCATCTTAGAGACCTCTTCGAAATGTGATTGACAAGCTCCTCTTCTGAGTCAAAATGCCTGCCGGATATCTTTCCCTCGCTATTTTGCATTTGGGCCGACAATCTGGAAAGAAGAGCAGCATCCAATCAGGTAAGAATGTCTTCCCTGAATAACCACAAACCAATACTACAAAGATAGAAAACAACGTATCCTAATGGCCACCGTCTGGCCGTTCTTGGCAGTGTCTAACGGGTTTGTGATTGTTTTCTATAGAGGTGATCTGACCGACATCGATGAACACTCCCTGCAGAATACAAACTGGAGTAACCGACCTGTCGGGGAGAGATAAAAGCTTAGCTACTTAAGCACAAAGCTGTGCACTAAATTCATGAGATTATCTTTGAATAAATCTCTTGGCAGATCAGACTCTGAACTGTACCTGTAATCTTTCATTCCGTCGCTGAAGGTACATAAATTGACGAAAGAGGATAAGGGAATGAGAATCCACATGCAAATGCAAGAAAATCAAAGTTCTGTGTTCTTCTATTGATTTAGTCCTTGGAAAGAATAGGTGAAAAGAACAAGAATGTATGTGATGGTCGGATTGGTTTGCGGACAATTTGACAAACTCCCTTGATTGCTCAAACTGTAGAAATCAGGGTCGACTCAGTTCGACGATGCAATTTACAAGTCTCGAAACAGAGACTTCTTACTTGGGGTATGACAATATCGGACTTAAGCTAAGCCAGGTCCAGATGACATATTAGAAGTGAGGAAAAGAGAATGGAACTTCCCCTCCTCAATGATGTTGATCCTTCTCACGCTACCGACTCATATCGATTTGCGTACCATTTTTATGTCTCTCGCGTAACTATTCCCGACTTTTTCCGACGGCAGTATCTATTGTATGTACTCATTTGCCAATGCCACTCCTCTTCCTCCTTCCTCAGTCTTTTTTTCATCTTTCCCTCGGCCTCCTTGCGTCCGCGTCGAGTGGGTGTGGAGCACGAGGGCGTAGGGCCCCGACTGTGGTCTTGGCTTTGTCCTAAAGGTGAGTGTGACCACAAGGCGCAGTCTTCCATGCACACAAGGCGTGGTCTTCCATGCACGACGATTCCGTCCACCTCCGCGTCAAGTGGGTGTGGAGCATGAGGGCGTAGGGCCCCGACTGTGGTTTGTGCTTCGTTACATATTTTGTAACTGGTTGTGAGACACTAACACTCAAAGGGGATTGATGAGATGGTCACATTTCCACTCTTTTTCAACTTACTTAATTGACTCTTATAATCTATCACATCACTTTGTAAATTAATTTTGGAAAAAATCTAAATAAGGGCTTGAAATGCTTTCATTTCTCGAATAATGACCTAAAGTGGATTTTGTGTTAAATAATAGTTTGTTTCAAATAAGGGCCTGATCTCATTGATTTATTCTAGACGATCAAGGGTATTTTTGTCAAAAGAAAATTTTAATTTGAAATTATTTTTTTCTTTTCTCTCGTTTCCTTTTTTTTTCCTAGTGAGCACCGACGAGGGCTCGGCGACCTTGTTGAGGCGAGGCCATCCCGCTAGGGCGACCTTGCCCAAATCTGGTGAGGGCGGCCCTCACCTATGGATTTTGAGGGAGGCCTCACATAGGGTGAGGGTCGCCTCCCCAAGGCAAGGCCCTCCCTCGCCTAGCCCTCTTTGAGCATTGTGGGTGGGTACCGGCCACCAACGAAGAAGGAAGAGAAAACCAGCAAAAAAGGAAAAAAGGTAAATGATAAAAGGCCATTGGCCAACTAGAAAGTCAAGCTCTTTTTTGAAATTAACATAGCTATTTTAAGCTCTTATTTGAAATAAAATCATTTTTAAACCCTTATTTGTGAATGAGGACACTTTAAGGCTCTTATTTAGAAAAATATTTATTTCATGCCCTTATTTCGAATTTTCCCATTGATTTTGTATGTCATTTTCATATAGCGTTGAGATCGACAATTTAAGATTATAAATCACTTAACAGTGATTTGGAATATTTATGTGTTGTCAACTATTTAAAAAATTTGAAATGCCAAAGCAATAGGTAGTTTTTCAATTTCGGTCAAAATCTAATAAATTATCTGAATTTTCAAAAGTTCAGGAAAAATTATATGTATATCCACATTTCATTGTAATAGTTTCAAGCATCTTGGACTAAAAAGTATTTAAAGCGTGTGAGCCGCAAAATTTGATTAAGTAAAAAATAATAAGCAAAAGGACTTACTTGTTTGTGTTTCAGCAAAAAGCATTTTGTTTTTCCGCCAAACTTTAAAGTATTATTTCAATTTTTAAAAATTTCGAAAAAGTACACGTGAATTTTTGCGTCAAATTGCCATTTTGTAAAAAAAAAATTATACTATTTAGACTTGTAAAAAGCTCAAAATTTACAAGCCACGGATTATGAGTGTGAACAAATGAAACACAGAGTAAAAGTCAATTTAGACAAAACAATCGACGCAATTCTTCATTGAGGCATGTCTCGTCTCACGAGATCCATATGTAGTGTAATTTGGCAAAAGGATCTTATTAGCAGGTATCCCAGTGCATGAGTTAATATAACTAAAAGTGGAAATCACACTACCCAAGACACTTTTGAAAATGGAAGAGTATTTATACATTATGTTAAAGTCTCTTGCTTCAAATAAGAAATATCAAATCTTTAAGGCATGGTTGATGAACAAATTATCAAGACGATGCTCTTTGGCATTTTCTCGCTAAAAGCAAAGATTAAGGGGAAAATAGAAAGATCAACATCACATTGAAATCGATGCAATTACCTCTCCAAGTTGAGCATAAATGCTTTTGCTGTACTAGGTGCTGGGGCTCCTTTAAATGGGTAATTTCGGTGCTTGATGTCGCATATATAAAAGAAAATTATTCGAATACAAAATCTTGCATTTTAGTGATTCTAAAAGGATTCATTTGCTTCGTAGGAAAGAAATGATTTGAAAAATATTTTCTTAAAAACTTATCACTTGTATCGTTTTGAAATAATATAATGAAAATGTTTTCATTATTAATAACAATTTTTGTTTAGCTATTTTCTCAAATAATGAAAATACTTTTCATTCATTCAATTTTCTTTTGCAAGCAATTATCTTTTAAAAAAATAAATTTTAAATTACTCATTTTCTATAAAATAATTTTTATTGCAGTTTTACTGTGCTTGGCTATAACACTAATTAAGAGCTTGGTCAATCACTCTCGCGACGTCGGGGGAAGTGGGTCTGCATAGAAAGGAATTTGGCATTTTGCTCGTTCCACAGAGCCATGATATAGATCCAAAATATCGATTCAGACATGTTACTCTGGCCCCCTTGGTTTAATCATTATTGTGCTGATATAACCAATTTAATAAAACTTGATCGGTAGTCCGATTCAATACACATAACCATTTGCACTTCGATACCACTAGACAAGCGGACGTGTTCAAAAATGTGATTTACGTTTAATTGGGACTTTTTTTTTTTTCCTCTTTTTCATTTTGCATTTTTTGATGGCTAAAACCTAGAGTAAAAGTGAAATGTAGCTTTAGTAGACCATATATAGCCTATTGGGAAATAGGAAAAGTATATCTTCTTTACGATTACTTAACTTTGGTTATGTTTAATCAGTTTATATGCACTATTCACATGGTCCGGAAGAAATTCTTACAATCGAGTCAATTGCTTGAAGTGGTAAAAGGAGGGCGGGCAAACCCCTTTTGCACGTGAACGAGAGAAGACGTGTGAATCGATTGGGAAAAGTGCTTTTCACTTGCATGATTTTTACTCTTTTATATAAACAATGCATGGGACTCGTACCTTATATTATATTTTAAGTTCGCGATGAGCTGTGCGGATTTGCCGAAAGCAAAAGAGATTTCCGGCGACTCCCGTAAAGAACACGTCGTCAAAGTCGACGTGTGAATCGATTGGGCGCATGATTTGCTGTCCCCTACTGTGCATCCGCTCGCAGTCTTCATATTGAGATTGCGACATGGGTCCACTTAACTTTAATCCCAGCTGCACTCAATCTGAAGTATTACGAAACCCTAATTAGGGCCAATTTTTTTTTTTTTTTTTGCTCCCTCCATCCTTCTCCATGTATAGCCACCTCCGAACCCAACTTTCGTGCTTGCCCCTGTTCTTGCCAACGGCAAATTGTCACACCTTCGAGCTGCGCTGCAGCTTGCCGTCGTCTCTATAAACATGATATGCTCGGACAAACTTGAGACCTCAGGCTTTTGCATATATGGGGATTTGACATAGTGTATTAAGCTTTCTATTTATTTCGTAGAAAATGAACGGTTCGAAAAATATTTTCTTAAAAATGATTGTTCATTTCATTTATAAAAATGAATAAATTAAAATGTATTTTTATTGTTCACAAAAATATTTAATTATAGACTACTATTATTAGTAAAAAATATTTTTATTAATTGATTATTTCAACTTAGGGGGAACTGCTCAGCGAGTGGGGCCACGCGCGGGTTTGGTCTCGCTGGCTGTCGTACGATCCCCGATCCCCCGGAGTCAAAAACGAAGCGGGGGCGCGGTTTCGTTACCCGGTCAACGGTCTCGACCTTTTCATTTGTTTCCCCAAGATCGCGTTGACCTTTCAATTTGGCCATTTTCGTTTACGTACGAACAAATAGTCCTTAACTTCTTCTGTAACTCCTCTCACCCTGTTTATAAATTTTTGTAGATCTCACGTCATTGTGGACGCACGGCATGTGTAAACCATGCGTAAAATCGACTTTAATCCACAATTAGTTAAACATTGTATGTTGAACCATGCAAAACCTTAAATAATTACAGATCCATCAAAATAATGGGTAGGGTCGAAAATGATCCGATTTAAATTGATTTATTTAACACGCTTTGACATATTTTCATGTAATACAATCTAGTGACCTATGAACGAGACGACATGTAATGCTAAAACACTTTTATATTTAATCAATTTAAAAAAAAAACTCATACACAAACTAAAGTGAGAGTAAAGAGTGAGCGAAGCGTGAGATCAAGTGAGGGCGAGAGAATGAAGAGAAAGTCATAGAGATGAAATAGATCTAAATAAGTTGTGAATCTATTTAACATTTATATTATTATAAGTTTTACCATTCTGAACCCATAATGAATATAACTAGCTCATATAATAACTCAACCCATCAAATATGGTTAAAAAATGAGTCTATGTCCCATTTTGACATATCTAAATTATTAGAAGATGACGGTTTAATCTTAAACTCTTCTAAGCTCTCATCTCATTTAAAATCTATAAATCCCACGTCGTCGTAGATGCACGGCATGGGTATCACAACCATGCTAAAATAATTATAATCTAGAATTAATTAAACATATTTGATCCTGGGAAGAGAAAGGTCTGGGGAAGTTCAAACCAGCAACAATCTGGTTCCCGTTGGTTGCTCGCTAATGGAATGGGAAAGAGCAATAAGCATCCGTTCCTGAAGTCGAAGACTGCTTCTTCTAAATCTACTGCCCCAGCAACAACTAAGGCACAGCCTGGTGACACATTGTGGAGCATCTCATCCCGTGTTCATGGAACTGGTGCTAAATGGAAGGAATTGGCGGCTCTTAACCCACACATACGCAATCCCAATATTATTCTCCCAAACGAAACCGTCAGGTTGCGTTAAGTTGGGGTTGTGAAACGGATCTTCTCGAAAGAGGCTTGGTTTGCCAAGCTGGGTTGAGTGAAGTTTATGAGCTGCGTTAGTTATGGGCTTGCTGATCGAAACCACACATTGTGGTTGTCTAAGACAGATGAAAGTACTGGCTCCTGCCCTTGAGAACTCTCTTACCTTCCCAATTGTTATAGACTGATTATCACCAATCTAAGGTACAAACGATCTGTCCATGCAATTGTTTTCATCGCTCTGTTCTTCCATCCCCTGTAATCAGTTTGCATATGAACAGTAATTTTTTGTGTTTTGTTTGGGATGATATGCTACCAATCCTTTGTCTTGTGATTAGGAACAACAGATCGGTCCATGAGATTTTGGGTTCCGTTTCTACCTTGTCCCTACTCTACTTGTCTGTATAAAGAAGAAAAGATCCTTTGGCAAGCAGTTATAATATCAGAGCTTGAATGTTGTTTTAGAAGAAGCACACGTTTTGGTATGTGAACATTACATATGAAACTAGCGCTGCTTCGATTCCGACCTTTGAGGGAGGATCAGCTTGCACGGCCTGCGAATAATAATGGAGTGTTTTCTGTGAAATCTGTGTATCCCTTCCTTAAAATTAGGCAGGCAAAAATAGTGTAAGAAGTTCATGTAAATGGTGTGACTGCATTGTGGTTTGGTGCCATGGGGTTGAAATTGATCAGACAGAGTGGCTCACTAGCTTTGATCAGATGGCTTTTGGACATCTATCAGCATTGGAGAAGAATATGAAGGAAGCATAAAAGAAGTGTGGATGCTTTTGAGGTAGCTGGGTTCGGTTGTTTGGTGTGATTGGAAAGAGAGTGGTGAAGCTGTGTGAGACAAATCATAGAATGGCCCAATGTTGCTGTATATCAGATTACTTTGGGGCCAGGCCTTCCCATTCTCTTTAGAAAGATTCGGCTACGCGGGCGAGACATCTCTGATGAGGAGAGCTTGAGAATAATGCGAGATGGACTCTGCGTTTGGTTTAGTAGTCTCATTAAATCGTTTGCACAACTAGCGGTACTCAGAATGATCTTATTACATAGGGATTGACTTAGAAAGAACACAGGCATCAGGACTATGCAGTAATCCTTTGTCCCACCAGATGAATACACTAGATATTGATATTGCCCCTAGATCTGCACCAACTCACACACCCTGATATCCACTTCTTGAGCTTTTGCGGATCTTTCACATTCCGGAGGACGATCCTGAGGAATCGAACGATGTGAACTAGAAAAACAATTGCTAGAATGCCGATCCAAACATACATGGAGTAGTTAACCACCCTTGAGATCGGCTTCACATTTTCAGGTTCCGTTGTTATGCCAAAGAGGGCTGTCATGGACGCAAGGTAAGTCAGCGCCATGGAAGTGATGGTCACCCACGTTGTGGCCATCAGAATCCACATCAGAACCTTCTTCCTCAAGGGCAAGCCACTCATGAGCAAGAAGATTGTGCTAAGGGATGCAAGAAAAGAGACGGTGTTGCTTATCCAGAACAATGGGTAACCCCCTCGATAGTTTGCGCCCATTATCGGTGTTCCTGCGAAGTATGCGATGTTGCCTTGGCTTGTCTTTCTTATCGTCGTCCCACACGCCGCCGGGAGGGTTAAGGCCAGCTTGGTAAGCCATGGCTGCGATCACGGTGGCAGCTATCTGTCATGATGTGAAAGAAAGTTTTAAAATTGTGAATGAAAAAATAGTGTTTCACCTATATTTGAAAATATGAAGATCGTCGAGTCAAAGTTAGTCATTTCAACAAATACACAAATTCAATTGATGGCTTTTCCTATATTTATTGAAATACAAGAAAATTGTGGCGAGTGGATTAAATTATGAAAAACGAAGTGTATGAATATACACATATATGATAAAAAAGAAGAAGATATTTTGAAATTTGAACGTCTTTTTATAAAGGTTGTTATTGTTTTTAGAAAGAAAATCAAAATCAAATAACTAAACGTGTAGAAAATAAAACACAATTACATTCCAGCCGCCAGCGAGGCTCGCCCTCGCCAAGCCACCGCGAGGGTGGCGTTGCCCGGCCTTGGCAAGGTTTGAGTGAGGCCGAAGAAAAGAAAAAAAAAGAGAAAAATATAATAAAATTATTTAAAAATTAAAATAAATTCGGCAAGGCTTGGTCTGGCGAGGAATCGGCCTTTTGGGGGCCGGCAATGCTTCAATGAGATTGCTGAGAACAAAATATTTACAAAAGATCTCAAGTCGTTGAGAATATTTGGAGAAGACAAAAGATTGAGTCTTTTAGAAATCCTCTTTACTTTATGTTTCAGTATAGATATTTAAAGAAAATCACCCAACTGCTTCACATTTAGATTTTCTTAAGTACCATTACTTTCTTAAATATTCATCAACTTGTTTCATCTCTTCTCACTATTAGATTTCTTATATTTCCTTCTGTTTTTTACTTTTTAATCGTAAGCCTTCTATTATTGTAACTACTCATCTTCTTTCTATTTAATTATGAGCAATTTAGTAGATATGTAGAAAACATTTTTAAGAAAACATAACTATTTATTTTAAGCAACACAAACGATCATTTTTAGGAAAATATTTTCTGAATCATCCATTTTTCATGAAACAAATAGAGATTTTAAATTAACTAGCTGTGAGCTATGATGTTAATTGCAATAACATGATCGATTTGATCTAAGTTATCCGCAAATGCTACTCCAAGAGATCTAGCTAAGGCATTACCATCAGAGAATCGCTCCTCTTCTCGATCTTGCGTTTGCCTTCCTCCTGCTTCATGCTTTCATCCTCTAAAGACGGTGGTGGAATCGCCTCTACCGGAGGAGTATTGGTGGAGAGAGGTGCTACAGATGCTAGGTCAACTGTAATAGTTGAGTTCTCCTCATTTGTTTTATCAACAACTGCTTGGTGAGTCATCGATGCAGGGAATCTTACGGCTCTCAGAGCTCCAGCATGTACTAATAGTTCTCTCAATTCAATGACTTTGAAATCCTTGGGAAAATATTCCACTATATCCAGAGCAGATAAGCCATTTCTATTCACTGTGTTCACATCCACTTTGCTTCTTTGAAGCAGATATTTCACTGTCTGCACAAAAAGATGAGCTTCTTATCAGTTATAAAAGAAACAACAAAGATATTTCCTGTAAGTTACTTCAACAAAAAAATTAATCGAAGTTTGAATGCAGAAAGCTTGAGTCTACAAAAAAATGAGAATGAGTCGGATTTTATCTGCACAAAATGTTCAGTTGGAATGCGATATCTGACGTCGTTACAATTTCGAAGCAATTCGAAGCAAAAATGATTACCTCTATTTGCTTGTTTGCTGTGGCCAAATGCAAAATGGTATTACCCTCATCATCCTGAGCTTTCACCAAATCACTATCTCTCACTGTCTCCACTAGGACTTTCAGAGCCTCCAAACGATTATGACTCACTCCCAGATGGAGAGCGGTTTGGCCGTGGCTTAGCCTGTGCTCAGCCGCCTCCGGTCTCGCCTTCACCAACTCTATCATGATGTTGCTTCGGCCCTTCATCATGGCTAGATGAAGTGGGGTCCACCCATCTTCGTCATTGACAAGGCATGCAAGGGGGTCTGATTGTAACAATTCCCTCGCTATTTCGACATATCCGTTCGCAGATGCCCAGTGAAGAGGCGTACGTCCCTGCAAAAGTGAAGTGCTTAGCTATGGAGCATTCTTATTGAGGGACACGTTCATATGATTTATATGTATCGCATTTTCAAATCAAATAGACCGAGCTGCTCAAATTCACTGGTGTCTGTAAGATCTTTCAGACTGAATTAACTTGGAAATCTATGACTTGATTTCTGTCTGAATTTTGTTAATTTCCTTGAGATATATGATGGAATTGGTTTCTCACAGATCATGAAAATTGGAAAACAAAATGCTATATTACGTGTAAAATCTAATTTGACAAGCAAGATGGTCTGATCTGAGTAGAGATATTCCACAGAAATATAGTTAATAAATTACTTTACACATGGCTAAAAGCCTGAAACTTGCAAAAACCTAATCAAAAGTGTTGCGATACCGATTATCTGGTTTGTGAGGATGACTGGGTTCAGTTTGATCTGACAAAAGGATATCGAACAACCACAACCAAGGTTTTCGCTTCGACGTACCTGCGAGTCAAGGTCCATAGCCAAATCCCTCTTATGAGCCAAAAGATCCTTGGCAAACTGTACATGACCATGCATACAGGCCACATGCAATGGTGTCTCGTCGAAGCAAGTGACAGAAGCCCGAGCCAGGATGAGTCGGTCTTCTTGCAGCAACTGAGCTAACGACTCGACGCACCCATCATGCGACGCTTCATAGAGCCTCCTCTCTCGGTGTCTTCTTTCAAATGCTAAGGAAGCTTGTTGATGCGATGGCGAGGATGGCGACCTCTTCCTCGGGCTTGTGATCGATGGCATTGTTCCCAGCTTGCGGGTGAACTCGAAATCGCTCGGGTTGATCACCTGAAGAAATGCCTGCCGGATATCTTTCCCTGGATATTCTGCATTCGGGCTGACAATCTGGAAAGAAGAACAGCATCCAATGTAAGAATGTCTTCCCTGGATAACCACAAACCAATACTACAAAGAAAACAGCGTGTCTTAATGGCCACCGTCAGGCCATGTTCCCTGGACAGGGACTCGGCAGTTTCCCCACAAGTACTGGTGTCGGCACAACACAGTGCTGGGGAACGTGCCCTAAAGTACATTCCCACTTGTATTCCTTGGCAAAACCATTGCGGCCACGGTGGTCAGTGCTGCTTGCAGAGAGATGGCCGAGACCGAGGGCTGGAGATTTCATGTGGAGGAAACTGAGAGACCGGTCACCTGCACAACTTAGGCTACGAGGCTCGTTTGTTGGGTTTCAAATATTGGAAGCGGTTGGGCTAGGTTTTTGTACTCAGGACTCCTAGCCTATCTAGGAAATCTACAGGAACCAGGAGACTTCTTGTTCCTTAAAATCACCAAAATCTGTTATTTTTCTCAATCTCATAATCCGTATCTGATCTACATAACGAATGAAAATTTTTCTTGTATTAGTTACGATGGATCGGTAAAGTGCAATGATGAAGATTTTGAGCACGAGCTCATTGTCAATGCGAAAGAAGGATAAAACACAAAAACACCGACCGTCATGCTAGGTTACACAGTGTTATAATTCTCAAAACACTTAAAGAGTGCAGATGAAATCAGGCGGAACTATGTTTAGTAGAAGGTATCGCAAGACAGCCCGAGGCGGAGCAAAAAATACAAGGCCTACTCCGCAACTTGTCCTAGAAAGTTACCAAAAAAGCAAGAAGAAAAAGATTTGAGTTCCTGTTCGCGTACAGTACACCACGACGTGGAACAGCCTCTCCCACTTACTAGATGGAGAAAAGGAGGTGAGGATGGCCCATGTCCAGTATTGTCTTGTCCATTTCTCTTCTTTTTATGGTTTATCTTTTCTTGCTGATTGGTTTTCAGGTGATTCCCCCATATCTTTAAGTTGGACACAAGTCCAGACATCAAAATCTTCCGTAAGTTTCCAGTTTGGATTCTTATGGAGGCCGCAGATTTTTGGGTGCTGGGAAAACACCACTGATGATCAAGCGACAGATTCACGTGATGCAAGGGGGTCTGATTGTAACAATTCCCTTGCTATTTCGACATATCCATTCATAGACGCCAAGTGAAGAGGTGTATGTCCCTGTAAAGGTAAAGTGCTTAGCTATGGAGCATTCTTATTGAGGGACACGTTCATATGATTTATATATATTGCATTTTCAAATCAAATAGACCAAGCTACTCAAATTCACTGGTGTCTGTAAGATCTTTCAGGCTGAATTAACCTGGAAATCTATGACTTGATTTCTGTTTGAATTTTGTTAATTTCCTTGAGATATATGATGGGTTTGATTTCTCAAAGATCTTGAAAACTGGAAAAGAAAATGCTATATTACATGTGCAAAATCTAATTTGACAAGCAAGATAGTCCAATCTATGTAGAGATATTCCATGGAAATATAGTTAATAAATTACTTTACACATGGCTAAAAGCCTAAAACTTGCAAAAACCTAATCAAAGCAGTTACGATTCCACCGATTATTTGGTTTGCGAGGATGACTGGTTTCAGTTTGATATGACAAAAGGATATCAAACAACCACAACCAAGATTTTCGCTTCGACATACCTGCGAGTCCAACTCCATAGCCAAATCCCGGGGTAAGTACACTAGAAGTGCCAAAAGTTGTGTACGGCGCTCACTTTGGTGCTAAAAGTTTATTTTGGATCACTTCAGTGCCAACGAATTTGAAAAACGATCATTTCAGTGCCAACGTTGATCTAATTGGCGGGAAATCCGACGTGGCACTTTTTTATTGTTTTGTTTTTAAAATTTTTTAAGCTGACATGGCTCGTCAGAGAGTACAGTCAGCATCCAAATAACAAAACGATGTCGTTTGGTGTCTTTCCCCCAAGTAAGAACCCTAAATCCCCAAATAGAGAGAGAGAGAGAGAGAGAGAGAGAGAGAGAGAGAGAGAAGGGCATGGGCTTCCCCCTCGTCTTCTTCCCCGAAGAACAACACCAGCAGCGGCGCCAGTAGTGGCACTAGCAGTGGCACCTTCAATCCCCCTTCTTCCTCCTCCTGCATCCTTGCCTCCTATTCTTCCCGCCACTTCTTGCCTAAGCAACAACCTCAGCCTCTCCTCGCTCACATGGTTGAGCAACTACGATGGTGGCCGAGCGATGGTGGCCAAGTGACGGCGGACAAACAACGGTGGCTGAGCAATGGCAGTTGGCGTTGGGCGAGGATCGGACAAAGAACTCTAATTTCAGTCCCCATATGAGTTATACGGCGTCGTTTTTGTGAGGTTGTCCATGTATGACAGCAAAACGATGTCGTTTCTTAAGGAGAATGGAAAAAGTCGTTGTTTAAAAGCCACTAGAACTTTATATATATATATATATATATATATATATATATATATAAAAGTCACGTAATTAATTTGGTCAGAATCTCTCGCCAGTGGCACAAAAGTGAACGTTTTTTCTCCAATTTGGCACTTAAGTGATCCAACGGAAACTTTTAGCTACAATGGATTGGTAAAGTGCAATGATGAAGATTTTGAGCACGAGCTCATTGTCAATGCGAAAGAAGGATAAAACACAAAAACACCGACCGTCATGCTAGGTTACACAGTGTTATAATTCTCAAAACACTTAAAGAGTGCAGATGAAATCATGCGGAACTATGTTTAGAAGGTATCACAAGACAGTCCGAGGCAGAGCAAAAAATACAAGGCATACTTCGCAATTTGTCCTAGAAAGTTACCAAAAAAGCAAGAAGAAAAAGATTCGAGTTCATGTTCGCGTACAGCACACCACGACGTGGAACAGCCTCTCCCACTTACTAGATGGAAAAAAGGAGGTGAGGATGGCCCATGTCCATTATTGCCTTGTCCATTTCTCTTCTTTTTATGGTTTATCTTTTCTTGCTGATTGGTTTTCAGGTGATTCCCCCGTATCTTTAAGTTGGACATTTCATTAATACGACAAGTCCAGACATCAAAATCTTCCGTAAGTTTCCAGTTTAGATTCTTATGGACGCCGCAGATTTTTGGGTGCTGGGAAAACACCACTAATGATCAAGCGACAGATTCATCTGATGCAAGGGGGTCTGATTGTGAAAATTCCCTCGCTATTTCGACATATCCATTTGTAGACGCCAAGTGAAGAGGCCTATGTTCCCGCAAAGGTAAAGTGCTTAGCTATGGAGCATTCTTATTGAGGGACACGTTCATTTGATTTATATATATTGTATTTTCAAATCAAATAGACCAAGCTACTCGAATTCACTAGTGTCTGTAAGATCTTTTAGGCTAAATTAACCTGGAAATCAATGACTTGATTTCTTTCTGAATTTTGTTAATTTCCTTGAGATATATGATGGGTTTGATTTCTCACAGATCATGAAAACTGGAAAACAAAATGCTATATTACATGTGTAAAATCTAATTTGACAAGCAAGATAGTTTGATCTATGAAGAGATATTCCATGGTAATATAGTTAATAAATTATTTTACACATGGCTAAAAGCCTAAAACTTGCAAAAACCTAATCAAAGCGGTTACGATTCCACCGATTATCTGGTTTGCAAGGATGACTGGTTTCAGTTTAATTTGACAAAAGGATATCAAACAACCACAACCAAGGTTTTCGCTTGGACATACCTGCGAGTCCAACTCCATAGCCAAATCCCGGGATAAGTAAACTAGAAGTGCCAAAAGTTGTGTACGACGCTCACTTTGGTGCCAAAAGTTTATTTTGGATCACTTCAGTGCCAACAAATTTGAAAAACGATCATTCCAGTCTGCGTGTCGATCTAATTGGCGGGAAATTCGACGTGGCACTTTTTTGTTTTTTGTTATTTTTTTTAATTTTTTAAGCTGACGTGGCTCGTCGGAGAGTACAGTCAGCATCCAAACAACAAAATGATGCCGTTTGGCGTCTTTCCCCCAAGTAAGAACCCTAAATCCCCAAATTGATTGAGAGAGAGAGAGAGAGAGAGAGAGAGAGAAGGCATGGGCTTCCCCCTCGCCTTCTTCCCCGAAGAACAATACCAATAGTGGCACCAGTAGCGGCACTAGCAGCGGCACCTTCAATCCCCCTTCTTCCTCCTCCTCCGCCCTTGCCTCCTATTCTTCCCGCCACTTCTTGCCTAAGCAACAACCTCAGCCTCTCCTCACTCACATGGTCGAGCAACTACGAATGTGGCCGAGCGACGGTGGCTGAGCGACGGCGGACGAATGACGGTGGTTGAGCAATGGCAGTTGGCGTTGGGCGAGGATTGGACAAAGAACTCTAATTTCAGTCCCCATATGAGTTATACGGCGTCGTTTTTGTGAGGCTGTCCACGTATGACAGCAAAATGATGTCGTTTCTTAAGGATGATGGAAAATGATGTCATTTAAAAGCCACAACAATTTTTTTCTTTTTTTTTTTATAAATAAAAGTCACGTAATTAATTTGGCCGGAATCTCTTGCCGGTGGCACCAAAGTGATCGTTTTTTTCTCCGATTTGGCACTTACGTGATCTAACGGAAACTTTTGGCACCGAAGTGAGCGCCGTACACAACTTTTGGCATTTCTAGTGTACTTTCCCCGCCAAATCCCTTTTATGAGCCAAAAGAGCCTTGGCAAAATGTACACGACTGAGCATACAGGCCACGTGCAATGGTGTCTCGTCGAAGCAAGTGACAGAAGCCCGAGCTAGGACAAGTTGGTCTTCTTGTAGCAATCGAGCTAACGACTCGACGCACACGCCAAGCAACGCTTCATAGAGCCTCCTCTCTTGATGCCTTCTTTCAAATGCTGAGGAAGCTTGTTGATGCGATGGCAGGGATGGCGACCTCCTTCTCAAGCTCGTGATCGATGGCATTGTTCCCAATTTGTGGGTGAACTTGAAATCGCTGAGGTTGATCATTTGCAAAGCCAAAGAAGGTTGACAAGTCAACAAAGGGGGGAAAAAGGGACGCTCGGCTCCCTCTTTAATAGACATTAGGCGAAGAAAAGAAAAAGAGAGGGAGAGAGAAAGGAGGAAGAAAGAGGAGGATTTTTGTCACGGAGACCTCATCAAGCCAGATTAACTACGTATCATAACGCCCAGTAACTACTTGCGGCCCTCGCTTGTCCAATCGGGGTATTTTTCGGAAATAGGACTAAAATCAAAGTATGTGGAAATTGAGCCATGAAGCCCAATTTTTGTGTTGTGAAGCTTCGAGTTTTCATGGAATGGTGGATTATGATATTGTAGAGCCGTGGATTATGACAGTAAGTCTTGGCACAACGGTCTTGTCGGAGCAAGAATTTAGGGTTCTGTGGGTGAGTTTCGCGTTAAGTTTAGGCTTGAGTAATTGCTTCGGGTGAGCAATTTATTAATGCATAGGAGTTACTTTGTTAGCGTTTAAGATTAGTTTAGCCGAGCCGTAGTTGAGATAGCATTTTACTTGATTTTGATGCTATTTCTTGCTTAAATAATAGGAATATGAGTTCATTGGATCAAGTGAGCCTTGCTATTTGGTTTGGAGCATATCCAAGTGAGTGGTGCAATCTCTTATATGGATTTGTAAAATCATGTCTTGAAAGAGATAAATATTTGATAAGTTATTAGTTATGAATAAGCATTTTTATGGCATAAAAGTCTGGATCAAGCAAATACTACTCATTGGTTATTTACGAATGTTTTAGAAAATGTGTTACGCAATGAAGTGTGGAAGCTTATGTATATATTACTTTGCGAACATAATGATATGAGAAATACATTTGTAAAAGCTATTTTTGGCAGATGAGCTGTATTGCAAAAGATTATATACAAGGTTAAAAAGCCATAGAGTCTGAGGATGACCAGGAAAAAAAGAGAAAGAAAAGTTAAAGAAAGTTGACAAGTCAACAAGGGGGGGAAGGGACGCTCAGCTCCCTCTTTAACAGACATCCCACTGAAAGGAAATAAAAGAAAAAGAAAGGGAAATAGAAAGAAGAAAGAAAGATGAGGGTTTTGCTATGGAGACCTCATCAAACTGGATCAGTTATGTATGGTAACACTCGGTAAGTACTTACGCCCCTCGTTCGTCCAATAGAGGTAGTTTTCGAAAATAGGATAAATTCGAAGTTATGTAGAAATTGAGCCGTGAAGCCCAATTCCTAGGTTGTAAAACTTTGGGTTTTCATGGGAATGGTGGACTATGACATTGTAGAACCGTGGGTTTTGATAGAAGTCATTTTAGCACAAAAATATTGCTTTGACAAGATTTCGGGGTTCTATGGGTGAGTTTTGCGTTAAGTTTAGGTTTGAGTAATTGCTTCGGTTGAGCAATTTGTTAACATGTGGGAGTTATTTTGTTAGCGTTTAAGCTTAGTCTAATCGAACCGTAGTTGAGATAACATTTTACTTGATTTTGATGTTATTTATCGCTTATATGATAGGAATGTGAGTTCATTGGATTAAGTGAGCCTTGTTATTTGGTTTGGGGTACATCCAGATGAGTGATGCCATCTTTTCTATGGATTTGAAAACTCATGTCTTGAAAGCAATAAATATATGATCAATTATGAGCTATAAATAAGCATTTTTATGGCATAAAAGTCTGGATCAGGCAAATGCTACTCCTTGGTTATTTACAACTGTTTTAGAAAATGTGTTATGCAAGAAAGTGTGGAACCTTATATGTTTTATCACTTTGCAAACATAATGATATGAGAAATACTTTTGTAAAAGGTATTTTTGGCAGATGAGCTGTATTGCGAAAGATTATATGCAGGGTTGAAAGGTAAAAAAGTCAGAGGATGACCAAGAAAAAAAGAGAAAGAAAAACTAATAAAGGTTGACAAGTCAACAAATGGGTAATTTCGATGCTTGATGTCACATATATAAAAGAAAATTATTCGAATACAAAATCTTGCATTTTAGTGATTCTAAAAGGATTCATTTGCTTCGTAGAAAAGAAATCATTTAAAAAATATTTTCTTAAAAACTTATCACTTGTATCGTTTTGAAATAATATAATGAAAATGTTTTCATTATTGATAATAATTTTTGTTTAGCTATTTTCTCAAATAATGAAGATACTTTTCATTCATTCAATTTTCTTTTGCAAGTGATTATCTTTTAAAAAATAATTTTTAAATTACTCATTTTCTATAAAATAATTTTTATTGCAGTTTTACTGTGCTTGGCTATAACGCTAATTAAGAGCTTGGTCAATCACTCTCATGACGTCGGGGGAAGTGGGTCTGCATAGAAAGGAATTTGGCATTTTGCTCGTTCCACAGAGCCATGATATAGATCCAAAATATCGATTCGGACATGTTCCTCTGGCCCCCTTGGTTTAATCATTATTGTGCTGATATAACCAATTTAATAAAACTTGATCGGTAGTCCGATTCAATACACAAAACCATTTGCACTTCGATACCACTAGACAAGCGGACGTGTTCAAAAATGTGATTTACATTTAATTGGGACTTTTTTTTCCTCTTTTTTCATTTTGCATTTTTGATGGCTAAAACCTAGAGTAAAAGTGAAATGTAGCTTTAGTAGACCATATATAGGGAAATAGGAAAAGTATATTGTTGACACCTAATTTTAGAAAAATAAAATTGCATTTTGAACAAATAAAAGGAAAAATAAAAATAAAATGGAGGAAATTGATTTGATTGATTATGTATGGAAATTTGAAATTCTGATGAATATTCAGATTTTGATAAATGCAGAAACAATTAAAAATCAGGTGAACAAAGGGTAGGGATTTTGATAAAATGGAAGGAATCAAGTAAAATCGAGCTGATTACGAAATCATGTTTTGATTTGCACGCTTGATTTGATGCAACAAAAGATGGAAGTTTGAAATATGCCATACAAAGCAGCTGTTCGGAATCAGTATAAAAGAGAGCTTTATTTTTCGTAACCTGAGGGGGAGCGGAGCTCACAAGGAAAAAAAATGGTGAGAAAACGTAGAGAGGTTCGATAGACAATCTCTCAAAGGAGGGCGATTTTCAAAAAAATTCAGAGCAAAAGTGAGGAAGGTTTTCTCCTTGGTTTCTTTTGAGTTCAATTTTCTTTAGGGGAGAGGCACACACCCTTAGGGATCTCGGGCGATGGTGTAATCTTCTTGACGATGCCCCATGTTCATCATGCTTCATGGATATTGACGACAAGCATAAAGCTAAGTCGAGTTTTTTTTTTTTTTTTTTTTTTTTTTTTTAAGTTTGATTGTGTGCAATTCCAATTTGCTATTCGCACTAAGGTGATTTTATTTTTTCTTGCCTAGATTGAACTCCTACATCTCCGATGATAATTCTAGCAGCGAGACATCGAAGTGGCCAACGTACCTAAGCGTTGATTGCCATCCAGTGATTTCACTGTGATAAAACCAGGTTGTTTCTCTCCCTATTAAAGTTGCTCACCCCATATTTTCACCTAATTTACTTTGTTTTGTTCTGATGTTGTGGTCACAGGTAATTCAATGCCGAACAAAAGGCCACACAATTCCATATTCCACCATAATTGACAAGAGAGAGACGGCAAGAGAAGGGCGTCCACTCAAAAAGTTCTCGGAGGAGACTAACAAATGATCAAATCAAGAACTAGCCATATGCCCACCAACGCTGCTGCAATTCCCCTCCTTTAGTTTTATTTTTATTTCTTTCTTTTGCTTATTTTATGTTATATTATTGTGTTTTAAATTTTGTTATTATTGTTTAAGTTATAATATGGTTTGTCAATGTTAATATTTGTGCATTTTGTATGCATTATCCGTAGGGATTTTGTCCGAAATTAATGTAATTATTAATTTGATCCGAGAGACATCGGATCATTTTTTTATTATATTAACTTTTGGACTTTTTGTGAAATTTTAATTGTTAAATCACAATAATTATTTAATTTGGTTTGTAGGACTTCGGATCAGATTTGTAATTGTTTTGATCTCCTTGTTGTGATAATTAGGGTTAGAATAACCGTTAATTTGACCTGTGAGACAATAGGTTATTTTTTCGATTATTTTAATCCTTTCTTGCTTTATTTTGTTGAAAGTTTAGATTTAATATTTATTTAATAATTAATTATTTAAAAAAATCAAAATTCTGCCTGAGCATATAGGTTTAGTAAATCGGACATGTAGAATTGGGTTTATGAAATTTTCGTCATCTAGTGATTGTTGCTAAGTTCATTGCTCGTCATTAGAACTAGGTCATTTGATTAAATTGCATATTTAATTGTTGCATTTCTTTAATTTCGAATTTCATGGAAAATACAAAAATTTGAATAAATTCATTTCATGCTTTAAGATAGATTGCATGCTTATTCATGTTATATAGTTTAGGTCATATTGCCACGTCATATCATTTCATGTTAAATTAGTAGCATGCATTGCACGACTTTCATTAAAGAAAGTGAAAACAAAAAAATTGAGTGATTGCTTATTAATTAGAAATCATATCTAGAATTATTGATATGAATTCGACCTAACAACGCAGATTGCTTTCGTTGCTTTGAGGTAAGTCCTGCATTATTTTATTCGCTTTCTCGGGTGTTAAATTGGTGGTTTGTGCTTATTTCATGATCGCCTCACACGTTAGGAAAATGAATTAAAATCAAATCAGTCGCCCGCAAACATTTTTGAAAATTAAAAAGAAATAGTACCGAAATGGCGTTAGGATGATGCAGTGTATGGCAAGTCCCGTCTGAAGAACAACACCAGCAGCGGCGCCAATAGTGGCACTAGCAGTGGCACCTTCAATCCCCCTTCTTCCTCCTCCTGCACCCTTGCCTCCTATTCTTCCCGCCACTTCTTGCCTAAGCAACAACCTCAGCCTCTCCTCGCTCACATGGTTGAGCAACTACGATGGTGGCCGAGCGATGGTGGCCAAGTGACGGCGGACAAACAACGGTGGCTGAGCAATGGCAGTTGGCGTTGGGCGAGGATCGGATAAAGAACTCTAATTTCAGTCCCCATATGAGTTATACGGCGTCGTTTTTGTGAGGTTGTCCATGTATGACAGCAAAACGATGTCGTTTCTTAAGGAGAATGGAAAAAGTCGTTGTTTAAAAGCCGCTAGAACTTTTTCTTTTTTATATATATAAAAGTCACGTAATTAATTTGGTCGAAATCTCTCGCCAGGTGGCACCAAAGTGAACGTTTTTCTCCGATTTGGCGACTTAAGTGATCCAACGGAAACTTTTAGCTACAATGGATTGGTAAAGTGCAATGATGAAGATTTTGAGCACGAGCTCATTGTCAATGCGAAAGAAGGATAAAACACAAAAACACCGACCGTCATGCTAGGTTACACAGTGTTATAATTCTCAAAACACTTAAAGAGTGCAGATGAAATCACGTGGAACTATGTTTAGAAGGTATCGCAAGACAGTCCGAGGCAGAGCAAAAAATACAAGGCATACTTCGCAATTTGTCCTAGAAAGTTACCAAAAAAGCAAGAAGAAAAAGATTCGAGTTCATGTTTGCATACAGCACACCACGACGTGGAACAGCCTCTCCCACTTACTAGATGGAAAAAAAAGGAGGTGAGGATGGCCCATGTCCATTATTGCCTTGTCCATTTCTCTTCTTTTTATGGTTTATCTTTTCTTGCTGATTGGTTTTCAGGTGATTCCCCGTATCTTTAAGTTGGACATTTCATTAATACGACAAGTCCAGACATCAAAATCTTCCGTAAGTTTCCAGTTTAGATTCTTATGGACGCCGCAAATTTTTGGGTGCTGGGAAAACACCACTGATGATCAAGCGACAGATTCATCTGATGCAAGGGGGTCTGATTGTGAAAATTCCCTCGCTATTTCGACGTATCCATTTGTAGACGCCAAGTGAAGAGGCCTATGTCCCCGCAAAGGTAAAGTGCTTAGCTATGGAGCATTCTTATTGAGGGACACGTTCATATGATTTATATTAATTGCATTTTCAAATCAAATAGACCAAGCTATTTAAATTCACTGATGTTTGTAAGATCTTTTAGGTTGAATTAACCTGGAAATTAATGACTTGATTTCTCTCTGAATTTTGTTAATTTCCTTGAGATATATGATGGGTTTGATTTCTCAAAGATCTTGAAAACTAGAAAAGAAAATGCTATATTACATGTGCAAAATCTAATTTGACAAGCAAGATAGTCTGATGTATGTAGAGATATTCCATGGAAATATAGTTAATAAATTACTTTACACATGGCTAAAAGCCTAAAACTTGCAAAAACCTAATCAAAGTAGTTACGATTTCACCGATTATCTGGTTTGCGAGGATGACTGGTTTCGGTTTGATCTGACAAAAGGATATCAAACAACCACAACCAAGATTTTCGCTTCGACATACCTGCGAGTTCAACTCCATAGCCAAATCCCGGGGTAAGTACACTAGAAGTGCCAAAAGTTGTATACGGCGTTCACTTTGGTGCAAAAGTTTATTTTGGATCACTTAAGTGCCAACAAATTTGAAAAACGATCATTTCAATGCCAACGTCGATCTAAATGGCGAGAAATCCGACGTGGCACTTTTTTGTTTTTTGTTTTCTTAAATTTTTTAAGCTGATGTAGCTCGTCGGAGAGTACAATCAGCATCCAAACAACAAAACGATGTCGTTTGGCATCTTTCCCCCAAGTAAGAACCCTAAATCCCCAAATTGATTGAGAGAGAGAGAGAGAGAGAGGCATGGGCTTCCCCCTCGTCTTCTTCCCCGAAGAATAACACTAGTAGTGGCACCAGTAGCGGCACTAGCAGTGGCACTAGCAGTGGCACCTTCAATCCCCCTTCTTCCTCCTCCTTTGCCCTTGCCTCCTATTCTTCTCACCACTTCTTGCCTAAGCAGCAATGTCAGCCTCTCCTTGCTCACATGGTCGAGCAACTACGAATGTGGCCGAGCGACGGTGGCTGAGCAACGACGGACGAACGACGGTGGCTGAGCAATGGTAGTCGGCGTTGGGCGAGGATCGGACAAAGAACTCTAATTTCAGTCCCCATATGAGTTATACGACGTCGTTTTTGTGAGGTTGTCCACATATGACAGCAAAACGATGTCGTTTCTTAAGGAGGATGGAAAACGATGTTGTTTAAAAGCCACCACAATTATATATATATATATATATATATATATAATAATAAAAAAGTCACGTAATTAATTTGGTCGGAATCTCTTTGCCGGTGGCCCAAAATGATCGTTTTTTCTCCGATTTGGCACTTAAGTGATCCAGGGGAAACTTTTAGCTACACTGAATCGGTAAAGTGCAGTGATGAAGATTTTGAGCACGAGCTCATTGTCAATGCGAAAGAAGGATAAAACACAAAAACACCAACTGTCACGCTAGGTTACACAGTGTTATAATTCTCAAAACACTTAAAGAGTGCAGATGAAATCAGGCAGAACTATGTTTAGTAGAAGGTATCGCAAGACAGCCCGAGGCGGAATAAAAAATAAAAGGCATACTCCGCAATTTGTCCTAGAAAGTTACCAAAAAAGCAAGAAGAAAAATATTTGAGTTCATGTTCGCGGACAGCACACCACGACGTGGAACAGCCTCTCCCACTTACTAGATGGAAAAAAGGAGGTGAGGATGGCCCATGTCCATTATTGCCTTGTCCATTTCTCTTCTTTTTATGCTTTATCTTTTCTTGCTGATTGGTTTTCAGGTGATTCCCCCATATCTTTAAGTTGGACATTTCATTAATACGACAAGTCCAGACATCAAAATCTTCCGTAAGTTTCTAGTTTGGATTCTTATGGACGCCGCAGATTTTTGGGTGCTGGGAAAACACCACTGATGATCAAGCAACAGATTCACCTGACGCAAGGGGGTCTGATTGTGACAATTCCCTCGCTATTTCGACGTATCCATTCGCAGACGCCAAGTGAAGAGGCCTATGTCCCTGCAAAGGTAAAGTGCTTAGCTATGGAGCATTCTTATTGAGGGACACGTTCATATGATTTATATATATTGCATTTTCAAATCAAATAGACCAAGCTACTCAAATTCACTGGTGTCTGTAAGATCTTTCAGGCCGAATTAACCTGGAAATCTATGATTTGATTTCCGTCTGAATTTTGTTAATTTCCTTGAGATATATGATGGGTTTGATTTCTCAAAGATCATGAAAACTGGAAAACAAAATGCTATATTACATGTGTAAAATCTAATTTGACAAGCAAGATAGTTTGATCTATGTAGAGATATTCCATGGTAATATAGTTAATAAATTACTTTACACATGGCTAAAAGCCTAAAACTTGCAAAAACCTAATCAAAGCAGTTATGATTCCACCGATTATCTGGTTTGCGAGGATGATTGGGTTCAGTTTGATATGACAAAAGGATATCAAACAACCACAACCAAGGTTTTCACTTTGACATACCTGCGAGTTCAACTCCATAGCCCAATCCCTTTTATGGGCCAAAAGATCCTTGGCAAATTGTACATGACCTTGCATACAGGCCACATGCAATGGTGTCTCGTCAAAGCAAGTGACAGAAGCCCGAGCCAGGATGAGTCGGTCTTCTTGCAACAACTGAGCTAACGACTCGACGCAGCCGTCATGCGACGCCTCATAGAGCCTCCTCTCTCGTTGTCTTCTTTCAAATGCTAAGGAAGGTTGTTGATGCGATGGCGGGGATGGCGACCTTCTTCTCGGGCTTGTGATCGATGGCATTGTTCCCAGCTTGTGGGTGAACTCGAAATCGCTCGGGTTGATCATTTGAAGGGATCCTACTCCTCTCACAAGTGGTGTTATTATTATATGCAGGTTGAAAAGTCAAAAAGTCGGATGATTAGAAGCTTCACGCGGAGTCGACTTCTTGTACCTGTTCCTGTTGCTGCTCCTGGGTTATTGATCTGTAATGTTAGCCGTTGGTTTGTGCTACCCGGATCATCGTACTCATTATTTAACGGCTGCGATCGAAGAAATGCCGACAGACTAGTAAGAAATGCCGACAGGGTCGGGTCTATCATTTGAAGTGATTCTACTGCTCTCATAAGTGGTGTTACTGTAATATGCAGGGTTAAAAAGTCAAAAAGTTGGATGATGATTCAGAACAGGGACTTCCTGTTCCTGTTCCTGGGTTATTGATGTGTAATCTTAGCCGTTGGTTTGTGCTACCCGGATCATCGTACTCATTATTTAACGGCTGCGATGCAAGAAATGCCGACACGCCAGTAAGACATGCTGACAAGCTACCAGTTCATTAGGACGAAAGAACGAAGAAATTAGAAGAGATTCGTTGAGCGGTGGAGATCAAAATTTGGTCCGACCGGATCAAAGATCACCGAAGGCTAATGATAATTTAAGCACAGGTACTTTGCCTGAGTATGCTCTCCATCTATAGAATGAAGCTAAACTTTCTTTAAATTTGACCCGATAGGAAATTAGATCTTTCTTAAATTTCATAATCTAGGACTCAAGTGCAAAGGCTCAATTCATTTTCGCTATTACCGACTATAAAAGTAGAGAAGCTCATTATAACTACTACCAATCGTAACCTCAATTATCAAAGATTTAGTTTTGATGGAAGGTCTCCTAATAATCTATTCGAAAGAGAGTAAAATTGTGGAGCAGTTGAGTCCTTCTCTTTCTCATGATCAAAGGATTGGATGAGTCTAAAGATGACTATTCATCTAAACATTACCTTCGACGTGATTATCGAGCGTTCACCAATGTCGCTGTCGGCCTCATCAGATCTGGCCAACACTCTTTGGTGTGTAAGCACCGAGGATCGCGCTCCCCTTGAATCCAATGAGAAAGTTCAGTGCTAAAGCAGTCGATTTTCTTCACTGGAAAAAGGTCGAGACTCTTCGAGTTTGAGACTTCTTGGTCTACGTAGTTGTAGATGACAAAGACTCGAGAAGTTGCATTAGAAGATGGTACTGTGCACAGGCTGTTGGCAAATGGAGTCGGTGGGTTTTGAAGAGGGTCTTCAGCATAGCCTCCGGCTTCCAGTCTTCCATAGTCAAGCCACCCCGCATATATAGGAGCTAAGTTATGTAGTCACGTTTCAAATTCTACTTAAAGAACTGTGAAGCCATGTACTAATTAATTAAGATTTATCCACCTGGTATTCGTCTTAGAGACCTCTTCGAAATGTGACTGACAAGCTCCTCTTCTGAGTCAAAATGCCTACCGCATATCTTTCCCTGGATATTCTGCATTCGGGCCGACAATTTGGAAAGAAGAACAGCATCCAATCAGGTAAGAATGTCTTCCCCGAATAACCACAAACCAATACTACAAAGATAGAAAACAGCGTATCTAAATGGCCACCGTCCGGCCGTTCTTGGCAGTGTCCAACGGGTTTATGATTGTTTTCTGTTAAAATATGTCTCGAGTTTGAGTCCAATGTGAAATTCAGAATATTCCGAATTGGATATGTTGCGGACGTTCGAAATTGAGTAAAGAAGATCTGAAGATCAACTTTCCAAAGTTTGAATCTGCATTGGAGAATTAGGCCGCTAAAATAGGAAATTTCAACTTTGATTTGGATTTGGATTTTGTTTAAAATATATAAAGATATGTTTTGGATAAAATCGTTTTAGATAAGAAACAGAATCCTATTAGAAGTTGGCATAATAATAAGGGTTTTACTTATATATAGACTTGTGGCCGTGAGTGATAGAGGTGGATTACAAATTGTCTTGAAGCGCCGCGTGAGTGCTTGGTGTTCCGCCGTTGATCATGAAGAGTTGGTCTTGAAGTGCCGTCTAGTCGTCGAGTGCTTGGGAGGGATTTTTCTTTGTCGTCCTTGTCCATGAATTACATCTAAGAAGATTTAGTGTTCAAGCCGATTAAATCTTGTGGTAAGATTTGCGTGTAATTTCTTCGTGAGATTGAGAGATTATTTCTTGAAGAATTTCGGGGCTAAACACTGAGTGCGTTATTGGGTGTAATTGGGGCTTGGGAAACACCGAGAGAGTGTTTGAGTGACTTGAGTGTGTAATCTCCTTGTATCGCTTGATTTATAGTGAAATTCGGTCTTTGCTCTCCCCGTGGACGTAGGTCTTTACGACTAAATCACGTAAATCTGGTGTCCAATTTATTTTCTTTTTCCGTCTATATTATTGTTCGATCGCTCGCCCTATCGCAACAATTGGTATCAGAGCCGGGCTTGGCTAAGTTGAAGCGAATCAATGGTGACGGAAGAAGTAAAAGTGAGAATCGACATATTTGATGGGAAGGATTTTAGTTTCTGGAAGATGCAGATTGAAGATTATTTTTACCAGATGAAACTGCACTTGCCCTTATCTAGGGAGAAACCAGAGACGATGAAGCAAGCTGATTGGGATTTGCTGGATAGACGAGCTATGGGTGTTATTCGGCTTACGTTGGCTCGTAACGTTGCATTTAACATATTGAAGGAGAAGACAACTGCTGATTTGATGCAAGCCCTATCGGATATGTACGAGAAGCCCTCTGCGATCAACAAGGTCTGTTTGATGCGACGTCTGTTTAATTTGAACATGCGCGAAGGTGCGTCAGTTGCAGATCATATCAATGAATTCAATGTGATTGTTAGTCAATTGAGTTCAGTTGAAATTGATTTTGAAGATGAGGTACGTGCTTTAATTATGCTATCCTCATTGCCTAATAGTTGGAAATACTACTGTTATTGCTGTTAGTAATTCCTCTGGGTCAACAAGTTTGACGTTTGATGGGGTTCGAGATTTAATTCTGAGTGAGGACATTCGTAGAAGAGAATCTGACAAACATGTATCTGCTGCTTTAGTAGGTGAAAATAGAGGAAGATCTATAACACGTGTGGGTAATAGTAGTACTAATATAAACAGGCGTAGTCAGTATAGGACTGCTAATGTTGTCTGTTGGAGCTGTGGCAAGAGGGGGCATCTTAGAAGGGATTGCCTCAAGCTGAAGAATGAGAAGGGTAAAGGAATTATGGTTGATTCTGCAGATAATGTTGCAGCTGTAGCAAATAATGCCGATTATGTCTTGTCTGTCACTGATTATTCATCGTTTGATGGATGGATTATGGATTCTGGTTGTTCTTTTCATGTCACACAAAATAGAAACTGGTTTATCACTTATCAGTGCACGGGTAGTGGTAAAGTCCGGTTAGGGAACAACGCCGAGTGCGATGTTGTGGGTGTTGGTGATGTTAAAATCAGAATGCATGATGGTATTGTGAGGACATTGATTGGAGTAAGGCATGTTCCAAAGTTGAAAAAGAACTTAATTTCCTTGGGTGCCCTAGATTCAGCTGGTTGCAGGTATTCTTCAAAAGGTGGAGTTTTGAAGGTTGTACGAGGTGCCTTGGTAATAATGAAAGGAATCAAGCACGGAGGCCTGTATAAACTTCAAGGTAAGACAGTGACAAATTTTGCTGCGGAGACGTCGGATGCATCTATTCGAGAGTCTTTTGACTGCTTGAGAAAGACCTGGGTGTTTGTGCCAAGTCACAAGTTTGATGCTGGTGTTAGGATCAGGTAGTCAAGAGCTTTGATCGAGATGGAGACTGGTAAGTCGATCAAACATGTGCAGATTGACAATAGCATGGAGTTTTGCTCGAAGCTGGCAAATAAATTCTGCATGAAAGAGAGCATAGTGAAACACCGCATTAGTGCCAATAAATCGCAACAATTTGCAGAATTGACGAGAAGAACATTATTAGAGACGGCTTGTAAAATTATCTCTAGTGCTGGTGTTGCTAGGAGAATTCTAGCTGATGTGCTAAGTACGGTAAGCTACCTGGTGAATAGATCCCCATCAACTGCTATTGAATGGCAGACTCCTGAAGAAGTGTGGTCAGGTAACGTTGCTGATTATTCTATTCTTAGAATGTTTGGTTGCCCGTGTTATTTTTGATTGAGTGATGGTAAGCTCGAATTAAGGGCAAGGTGCATATTCCATGGCTATGCACAAGGTGAGTGAGGCAATTGGTTGTGGTGCCCGGATATAAATTCACCTGTTGACAGCAGAGAAGTTACCCTTGATGAGTCTCCAGTACTTTTGGCTAGGAGTGATTATAGCAGTGTTCAAACAGATCTGAACGGTGTTCAGCTTGAGGTGGAGTTGCGACCAGAAACTCCTGAGATAGCATATACGAGTATTAGCAAAGTAATCGACATAGATGGTGCTTGTAGCGAGGTGGAGCCTATAGAGTCAACAATTGCTGTAACTGCTGAAATTAACAAGGTACGTATTTGATCTCCTGATAGATATGGATGCAATAATGGTTTTGCTTTATTTGCGGTTAAGGAGGTTGCGTCGGAAAATCCTTGCGGAGCAGTTAAAGGTGCATATGAAGTTGGTATTCTGATGAGGTCCTCGGTTATGGGGAAGTTCAAGCGAAGCTTGGACTTGTATAATATCTGTGGCGGTTGAGCCCATCGGGGGCTATGGGAAAGTAGCTGCAGAGTTTGAATTTTTGTGAAGCGATTGCAACTTGGCTCAAACGTCGAGCCAAGGTGGAGATTGTTAAAATATGTCTCGAGTTTGAGTCCAATGTGAAATTCAGAATATTCCGAATTGGATATGTTGCGGACGTACAAAATTGAGTAAAGAAGATCTGAAGATCAACTTCCCAAAGTTTGAATCTGCATTGGAGAATTCGATCGCTGAAATAGGAAAGTTCAACTTTGATTTGGATTTGGATTTTGTTTAAAATATATGGAGATATGTTTTGGATAAAATCGTTTTAGATAGGAAACAGAATCCTATTAGAAGTTGGCATAATAATAAGGGTCTTACTTATATATAGACTTGTGGCCGTGGGTGGTAGAGGTGGATCACAAATTGTCTTGAAGCGCCGCGTGAGTGCTTGGTGTTCCGCCGTTGATCATGAAGAGTTGGTCTTGAAGCGCCATCTAGTCGTCGAATGCTTGGGAGGGATTTTTCTTTGTTGTCCTTGTCCATGAATTACATCTAAGAAGATTTAGTGTTCAAGCCGATTAAATCTTGTGGTAAGATTTGCGTGTAATTTCTTCGTGAGATTGAGAGATTATTTCTTGAAGAATTTCGGGGCTAAACACTGAGTGCGTTATTGGGTGTAATTGGGGCTTGGGAAACACCGAGAGAGTGTTTGAGTGACTTGAGTGTGTAATCTCTTTGTATCGCTTGATTTATAGTGAAATTCGCTGCTGCTCTCCCCGTGGACGTAGGTCTTTACGACTGAACCACGTAAATCTGGTGTCCAATTTATTTTCTTTTTCTGTCTATATTATTGTTCGATCGCTCGCCCTACGCAACATTTTCTATAGAGGCAATCCGACCGACATCGATGAACTCTCCCTGCAGAATACAAACTGGAGTAACCGACCTGTCCAGGTGAGATAAAAGCTTAGCTACTTAAGCACAAAGATGTGCACTAAATTCATGAGATTATCGTTGAATAAATCTCTTGGCAGATCAGACTCTGAACTGTACATGTAGTCTTTCATTCCATCACTGAAGGTACATAAAATGATGAAAGAGGATAAGGGAATGAAAACCACAAGCAAATGCAAGAAGATCAAAGTTATGTGTTCTTCTATTGATTTAGTCCTTGGAAAGAATAGGTGAAAAGAACAAGAATGTATGTGATGGTCGGACTGGTTTGCAGACAATTTGACAAACTCCCTTGATTGCTCAAACTGTAGAAATTAGTGTCCACTCAGTTCGACGATGCAATTTACAAGTCTCGAAACAGAGACTTATTGTTGACACCTAAACTTTTGAGATTTGATTTTGCTAAATAAAAAATAAAAAAAGTCACGTGGCATATAGTTTAGGAAAATTTAATTTTTTGTTATATTTTGTTAAGATTTTTCATAGATTTAGGTAATATACACTGAGAGATGCTTTTCTGTGCAAAAAGGGAATTGTTTTGATTGAATATGAAAAAATATTGCACGGGGTGAAATGATATATTCAATGAAATTTTACGTGAGCAAAATTAGCAATGAAATATACCACAAGGATACATTTTGTTGGTGTATAAAAGAGTCACGTACGGTATGTTTAGGGGGTTTTTCTTTCCATTGGTTAAAAAGGAGAGAGAGAGCAAAAGGTGAAAAAGTGAGTGGAGAGAGGAAAAGTAAAAAAAAAAGAAAAAAAGAAAAGAAAAGCCCCCCCTTTGTGCGACTGTTCATCTTCCTCGCTGGGGGGGTCTTCACCGGTCCTATCGCCATCGAGCCGCCGCCGACCACCGCTGCAACAGCCACCTCACACACCTCACGCCACGCCGGCGCCCAAAGCCCCTCTGCCTCGATGCTCGCTGCTGCCTCTCCGTCTGCGAACCCTCGGCGCCCCGACGTCTCGCCGCCGCCTCGATGCCTCGCCGTCGCCTCTCCATTTGTAAGCCCGGCGCTTGTCAACCCAGCAGATCGTCGCTCGCCTGCAACTCCCAAATCCAGCGTTGATCTGACTGTCCTACCGCCTCAACACCTCGCCGTGCTCCCTGCTCCGTCCACGCGCCTCGACGCCTCGTCGCCGCTCGCGCCTCTGCACCCACGAGCTCGCCCGACGCTCTGCTTCCGCCTTGCACTGGTAGTCTCCGCCCCTGCCCACCGCCGCTCCACCTGAGTTGGCCGCCGCCTTGACGCCCTCCTTCGTCTAGATCTACCCGAAGCCCCGGTGCCCTTGTCCCGATGCCGCCGTCGCGCCATCTCGCCGGAGTCTCGCCGAAACCCTAGCCAAGATCTTCCCTCACCGGATCGGCCACCAACTTTATTTTTTTTCTTCTTTTTCTTTTTTAAAAAAAAAAAAAAAAAGAAAAAAGAAAAAGGAAAAAAAAAGCAAAATTAGGTAATTTTTATTTGTTCTTTTCTTTTGTTTATTTATCTTCTGTTTTTATTTTTATTTTTTATATTTCATATTATTTGTTAATTTTAGTGTAATTACCCCTTTAATGCAGAATTTAAATTGTATGATATGAAATTGCCTTGAAATTTAGTGATTGTCAGTCCGATTTTCGCGCCCGAAATCCGACTTGTAATTACTAAAAAATTGCCAATCCGATCTCCCGCCCGAGATCCGATTCGTGATTTGTGTGAAAAATTGGCCAACCCGATCTCATGCGCGAGATATGATTCGTCAATTTGGGTATCAATTTTGCTTGATTTGCTGTGGTGTTATTTGAATTAATTTTCTTTTTAAAAAAAAAAAAATGTAGTTTTAGGGTTTTCATGCTCATGATAGAAATTCCATTCCTTTTTTTTAAATAATAAAAATGTCAAAAAATCAATTGACTTAGGTTGTTATTTTTTTTTAATTGCATGTTTAATTATTAGGCAATTGTTAATTTCGAAAATTAAAAAAAAAAAAAGAAAAGGAAAATTAGGGTTAGGTTTGCTTTTTCTTATTTTGCATGTTTAGGATAGCAAATTTTATTTTGAATCATGAAAAAGAAAACATATTCATTTAGAATGTTAGTCTTTTTATTATTTGATTTGCACGTTAAATTTTAATTTCGAAATTAATAAAAAATAAAAAACATCATGCATAAATCATATAGGATTAGGGCATCTTTTGCACGTTATTGCATATTAGGGTAAGATTGCATGTTTAGTTTTACTTCATAATTAATTTTAAGTTTAGATAGGTTTTGTTTTAGATAGATTGCATTCTAGGATTATTTGGGTTAAGATGATATTTTAGTTTAAATTAGGATTTAGCTTAACCTAATTCCTAATATAAATTGAATAGGCTTTTAATCTAGCTAGATAATTTTCACATTTTGTTTTAATTCCGAATTTCATAAAAAATACAAAAATACCTTAGGCTAGATTAGTTTTTTTTAGGATAGGTTGCATTCCTTTTTTAGGAAAGAGAAAAAATAAAAAATGTCATGAATATGTCATTTAGGATTAGATTAATTGAAATGCACGTCATTTAGTCCTTTCTTAAGCCCATTTAATTAGAAATTGCCTGTCAATAAAATTAGGTCATTTAGATTGCATCTAATTATTGCATTTCTTTAGGATTTACTCTATTCACGTCATATAATTTAGATCATATTACATGTCATTAGAATTAGGTCATTTAGTTAATATTGCATTGCATATTACATGATTTTCATCAATTAAGTGAAAATAAAAAAAATGAAATTGTGTGTTAATTAGAAACCATATCTAAGATTGTTGATGTGGATTTTAATTTAACATTGCAGATGCTTTCGTTGCTTTAAGGTAAGTTTGCGATTTATTTATTGTTTATCTGGCTGTTAAATTGGTGGATTGCGCACCCGCATGATCACCTCACATGTTAGGGAAATAGATTTAAAATCAATTCAAGCTGCTTGCCAAACATTTTTTTTAAGAATGGTACCGAAAGGGCATTAGAGAAATCTAGTGTAACCAAGTCTCCGTACCCATAGTCTCTGGTTCGTAGGAGTAAAGTAAACCTCCCGTTGCTTTACTTGGGTTTCCAATCGACCCACCAAAAATAGATTAGTGGCGACTCCTAATTGAAAATCATTTGCATGTTAAGAACTCAAACCTAAGTCGCGAATTGGTATGGGCTTGGGAGAGCCCGAGTTAAGTTTAGACTTAACAATCCATTAGCCAAATCATAGGTGGTTCACACCCGAAAAATTGGTCGCGACACTTATTATTTGGGGTATGACAATATCGGACTTAAGCCAAGCCAGGTCCAGATGACATATTAGAAGTGAGGGAAAAGAGAAAGGAACTTCCCCGCCTCGATGATGTTGATCCTTCTCACACTATCGACTCATATCGATTTGCGTACCATTTTTATGTCTCTCGCGTAACTATTCCCGACTTTTTCCGACGGTGGTATCTATTGTATGTACACATTTGCTAATGCCACTCCTCTCCTCCTTCCTCGGTCTTTTTGTCAGAAGACCAAGAAGAGCGTAGAGAAGGAAGAAGGAATAGGAGAAAAATTGTATTCTCTCTATTGAATGTAATCTCTGTACTGTACATTGTATTTAATTACAAAGAAAGATTTAATAAAGGAAAATAAATATTCCTCTATCTTTCTAAACCTAATATAGACAATATTACATATCAATTTACAATTTGATATGATTTGCTAAATCATATCTTCCAACACTCCCCCTCAAGATGGTGGCTTGTATATATCCAAGACGCCTAGCTTGTTTAGAAGATATGTATGCTGTCTCTGACAAAGAGGTTTAGTGAATATATCCGCGGGCTACTCCGTGGTTCTAATCCCTCTTGCTTCAATGATATCTTCTTTGATCTTCTCTTGAGTAAAATGGCAATCAACTTCTATATGTTTCGTCCTCTCATGTAATATGGGATTTGCTGCAAGCTTGTGTGCTAAATCATTATCACAAAAGAGTAATGTCAGACCTTTAACTTGTATCCCAAGGTCCAGAAGTAAGCCTTGTAGCCATACCACCTCACAAACAGTCTTTTCCATAGATCGATATTTAGCTTCTGCTGATGATAATGATACAGTAGATTGCTTCTTTGTCTTCCATGAAAGTAATGACTCCCCTAATTTGATACAAAACCAGTGATAGATCTCCTACTTATGGGACATGTAGCATAGTCTGCATCACAATAGGCTGTCATCTCCATATTGCACTTTCGAGAGAGGAGTATCCCTAGTCCTGGAGTTTTCTTTAGGTATTTCACCACCTTCAATGCTGCATTCATGTGTGACTGCTTTGGACTGTGCATGAACTGGCTAAGAGTCTGTACTGCATAGCAAATGTTTGGCATAGTCATGGTGAGATAGATAAGTTTTCCAACAAGTCTCTAATAACTTGTCGGATCCTTCAATAATGGATCGTCAGAGGAAGATATCCTAGCGTCATAATCAACACTGGTCAACTTGGCATTCTGTTCAATGGGAATAATTGCTGGTTTGCACCATGATAATCCCACTTTTAATATAATCTCCATCACAAATTTTCATTGGTTAAGAGAAATCCCTTGATTAGAACGAGCTATCTCTATTCCAAGAAAATATTTAGGTGACCCTAAATCTTTGATATGGAAAGAGGAATGTGGATACTCCTTAAGCTTTCTTACAGCGGAATCATAATTTCCCATGATAAGTATGTCGTCAACATAAATCATCAAGTAAAGAGACGACGTACCTTTTGCCCAAGTGAATAAAACATAATCATGCTTGGACTGCTTGAACCCAGCACCCCTAAGTGCATTAGTGAACTTCGCGTACCACTATCGAGAAGCCTATTTCAATCCATAAAGAGATTTGCGGAGACGACATACCTTAGACTCCCCCTGTCTCCGTAATCCGTGTGGAAGATCCATGTAAATTTCTTCTTCTAGGTCACCATGAAGAAAGGCATTGTGGACGTCCATTTGATGTAGCAACTAGTTGCGAAGAGCAGCAACCGATAAGAAAGAACGAATCGTGACATCCTTGGCTACGGAGGAAAGGTTTCATGGTAGTCAAAACCTTCTCTCTGTGTGAAGCCCTTGGCCACCAACCGAGCCTTATATCTTTCCATAGAGCCATCTGCTCTATATTTAATCTTATATAGCCATTTACATCCAATGGGCTTGCAATGAGGAGGTAATGATACGATATCCCAAGTGTGATTGTCAATCAGGGCTTTAAGTTCTGCCTCCATTGCCTTTTGCCAACGTGGATCATGTACAACCTCATTATAACTAGAAGGCTCTCGTTCCTCAGAAATTCTGCTAGTGCAACATAAATGTTCTAATAACAGTCGATCAAAAGACACATACGAGGAGATAGGATAACGAGTACTTGACAATTTTGATGAAGAACAGACATAATCTTTTGTCCAAGCTGGTGGACGAGTGAGCCGACCAGATCGTCGTGGTGGCTCATCCAGCACCTCCAAAGATGATTCTTCAATACTTGTAGGCTCAACTGAATTTCCAGTGGAATGCTCATCGGGTGGTGGAGGTGATACTGTATCCACTATTTGATGTCTTGGAGGAGAAGCAATAAGATATGACTCTCCAGAAGATAGATCTTCTTCCAATAAGAATCGATGATTAGTGCCCATATCATCTGTGGACATAGAAGTGGTAGCTCGGAAAGGAAAAATATCTTCATGAAAAACTACATCCCTGCTGATAAAAAATTCCTGAGTAGACTATTCATAAACTCGATAACCCTTTTTTAGGTTGAGATATCCCATGAAAATGCACTGGCAAGCATGAGGACCCATTTTATCCCGAGGCCCTACTGTAGTCACATAACAGAGACAACCAAATACTCGGAGATGACTCAGATCTGGTTTCCTTCCATACAACAATTCAAACGGAGTTTTGCCTTCCAAAATGTGTGATGGCATACGATTTATCAGGTACGCTACAGTGACCACACAATCTCCCCAAAAATTTTCTGGTATAAATGCTTGGAATTTAAGAGTGCGTGCCACTTCTAAGAGATGACGGTGTTTTTGCTCAACAACTCCATTTTGTTGTGGGGTATAAGTGTAGGTACTTTCATGCAAAATTCCATTTGAGGAAAAGAAAGAAGGACATTCACCATTGAAGAATTCTCTTCCGTTATCAGTGCGGATGCGACGAACTGACTTTCCAAATTGAGTTTTGGATAAGGAAAGGAAGATTCTAGGGATAAGTGTTCCAGAAGTCCTAAAACTTGTCACGAAAATGCATTTCAGTCCTAAAACTTGCAAAAAGTGCATTTAAATCCTAAAACTTGTCAAATTGTTTCAAATGAGTCCTAAAATCGACGCCATTAGCCTTTTCCGTTAAAAATGCTGATGTGGTATTTTAAATAATTTTTATTTTCTAGGTGTATTTTTTTTAATTTTTTTAAAAAATTAGATTTAAAAACTAAAAATTTAAATTTATTTGTATCTTATTTTCAACAAAAACTATTAAGAAAATTTAAAAACTTATTTTTTAAAATTGAAAAAAAAAAAAAAAAAAAAAATCAGCGTGGCTCCTCTCCGTCGCCGCCGCCGTCACCACCCATCACCGGAGGGGGCCGGGTGACGATCGCCGGCCCCGGGCAAGGGTGGCCGGCCCAAACCCCGGCCGGGCGAGGGCCAACGACCGTCGCCCGCTGGCCCCCGTGAGGGCTAGCGACGACTCGCCCGGGGCGGGCGACGGCCACCGATCCCCCGCGAGGGCCGGCGGGCCCAAATTGGGGCACCCTTGCTCGGCTCTAGCGCGGGTGCCCGGATCCGGCTCGCCAACCCTCGCGGGGGCCGACGACTGTCGCCCCCCGATCGAGTCGTCGCCAGCCTTGGGCGAGGCCTTGTCGGCCCTCGCTCGGGGCCGGCAAGGCTCGCCGGGCGACGGTCGCCGGCCCTCGCTTGGGGTTGCGAGGCTCGGCCACCCCCGCCCAAGGTTGGCAACCATCGCCCGCCCCTTCGGCGATGGGCGGCGGCGGGGGGGAGAGGAGCCGCTTTATTTTTTAAATAAATATTTAACTTTTTTAAAATTTTTTGGTGAAAATAAGATAAAATGAATAAATTTAATTTTTTTAGTTTTTAAATCTAATTTTTTAAAAATGAATAAAATAATTAAAAAATTTACACGTGGAAAATAAAAATTTATTTAAAATGCCACGTTAGCATTTTTAACAAAAAAAGGTTAATGATGTCGATTTTAGGACTCGTTTGAAATAATTTGACAAGTTTTAGGACTTAAATGCACTTTTTGCAAGTTTTAGGACTGAAATGCATTTTCGTGACAAGTTTTAGGACTTCTGGAACACTTATCCCTATATTAAGGTGAGAAAGAACTTGATTTTTTTATTGCATGAGAAAAACCCAGGTGGCACGTGAGAAATCATCCACAATTGTAAGGAAAAAACGTGAACCATCATGATTTAAGGTATGATATGGTCCCTAGACATCAGCATGAATTAAAGAAAAAAATGCCATCTACTCGAGTGTTACTATTTTGGAAGGGGGCACGAGTTTGTTTTGCCAAAGGGCAAATAGGGCATTGAGGACAAGGGAAAGAAGCAGTGTGACCCAATCTTTGATGATGAATAAAATTTTTGTCATTGGTAGCAATGTTACGCAATGATTTATTGAATGTAACAGAAGATAATTTAAAATTGCTTGGAAGATTCTTCCAAAAATATAGTCTTTGATAGACTATACCTAAGCCCATCAATTTCCCAGTCGAAATGGCCTGAAATAGACATTTATCATATTCAAACAAGACATGACAGGAATTTTCTTCGCAAGCTCGAGAGACTGATATGAGATTAAAATGGAAACTAGGAACATAAAAGGACATTTTTAAGTGTGATGAGTGGACTAAGATTTACGGTGCCAGTCATTCTAACATGTGTGGTGTTTCCATTCGGGAGTTGTACTGATATAGGAAAGTATAATTTCTCCTTGTTGGAAAAGAATTTTGGATTGCAGACAATGTGGTCACTAGCTCTTGTATCAATAATCCATGCATCCTTCGAAATTGAGTTCATTAGACAATAAGAAATACCTGTGAAACTCCCTGCCTTGTCAGAAGCATCCAATTTCTTTAGAGTTTCCATCAGCTCTTGATATTCCCCATGAGTAATTGATTTGTCTGCTGATTTACCTGACACTTGAAAAACAATTGAAAATTTCCCCTTTTCCTTTTCGCCAGGTTTACCATGCAGTTTCCAGCAATTCTCAACCGTGTGATGTGGGCGTTTACAATATTCATGGTATAACTTACCCTTTCCTCTTTGGTTGTTGTTTTTTGTGACTAAGGAAGGCCCGTTTACGGCATGGGCCGTCGTTGTCCCATATGGCCCGTCAGATCCCGCGAAAAATTGGCCTCGTGGCCGTCGGGTCTAGTGAGAAAATGGCCGTGTGGGCCATCTAACCCATACAGATTCGGGCCACGTGAACCGTTGGATTCAATCGTCCCACCGCGTCATGAGCCGTCAGATCCAGCAGCTCCAAAAAATGACCGAGAGCCATCCGATTGATCAAAAAAATCGTGGCCGTTCGTCACTTTAAGATATCCTCTAGGGTTTTCTTCGTGAAACCCTAGATTGAGTCCGCGACTCTCTCTTCCTCCCGTGGCTCTCTGTAGCGGGCGAGAGGAAACCTTCACCGCCAGAGCCACGCTCTCGCTATCTTTCCCGTGATATGCTGCTCTCTGTTGGCTTTCCTCTTAGATAGCAAGCTGGTAGATGCGGCTAAGGCTTGGCATTGGCTCCATGGTTAAAATTTGCGATCGAAACGAAAGGTAAGTTTCGTTCAATATGAGGAGAAATCTTGTTGCTTTCTCCCTGTCCCGCATCCTTTTGTACTGCTGTAGAATGGGTTCTAGCTAGTCGAACTTCTCCTCGGCCGCTTCCAATTCGTTCCACAGACCTGAAAGTTTATTAAAAATCGTAGCAACAGTCATGTTTCCTTGCTTCAAATCCAAGATTGTTGCATTAAAGAAAAGATTTTCACTTGATCTAATTTTCCATACATCTCCTTGATGTTTTCCCACATTTGTTTCGAGTCCTCCGTTGGGGGTAGACCGGCCGCGACCTCGGAAGCGATGCAATTTCCGATCCATGTCCTGACCAGTTGATTGCATTTCTTCCAAAGGCGTGCCATTCGCTCGTCAGACGGAATCGGAACCATTCCGTGAATAAAGCCTTCTTTATCTTTTGTTACCGGTGCACACCGGAACTCGCGCAACCAACTCGAGTAATTGTTCGGTCCGGTTAACTGATGAGCAACAAGCTTTAGTTTTGGTCCGTTGGCATTAGTCGTGAAAAGGGGGTCGCCGGGCTCCGGCCGGTCGCTAGCAGCGAAGATCTGGTACGGAAGAAACCTTGGCGGTGGATTCGAGTAGGGATTTGCTCCCAAACCCGATCCGCTGGATCCGGTTGTATGACCCGCATTGGAAAAAAAGAACCCGGGTAGGGAATTCGTTCCCATACCCGGTTCGGCTGGCCCGCCCGTCTACTGTGGGCTGATGGTTGAGCCTGGCCCGTTGCTGGTTGGTGGGCCTCCATCAATCCACACACCATCTCGATATCCCGACGATGATGTATTTGGGCCTAGCCCATAGTACCAAGGATACGGTACCCATTGGTAAGGATGGCTCGAAAAGGGCTGCCCCATATTGAATTGAGCTGGAACAGGTGCCCACTGCGCATGCTAAATTTGACTCTACGGCTGGATCTGCTCCTCGGACACAGTAACAATCGTCAAGGATTCTAGGATCTGCGATGCTTGCGGCGTCGTTTCTCCTGCGGACTGATCACCAGAGGCTGAAGTAAGTGTTTGTGGGTTTGTCATGATGAAGAATTTTTCTAAAAAATCCGCAACAATTCTGTTCTGCAGATTCGGTCTTCTTGGCAAAGAACAAAGGCTCAAGGGAGAATTCCTGCCGGAGGCTGCTTCTGTTTTGCAAAGGTCACAATAACAAGAAACATAAAAGAAGTGGAGGCAATTCAGAAAAAAAAAAAAAAAAAAAAAAAAAAGCGCGGAAGCTATGTCAGGATTAGAAGATGCTCTGATACCATGTCAGAAGACCAAGAAGAGCATAGAGAAGGAAGAAGGAATAGGAGAAAAATTGTATTCTCTCTATTGAATGTAATCTCTGTATTGTACATTGTATTTAATTACAAAGAAAGAGTTAATAAAGGAAAATAAATATTCCTCTGTCTTTCTAAACCTAATATAGACAATATTACATATCAATTTACAATTTGATATGATTTGCTAAATCATATCTTCCAACACTTTTTTCATCTTTCCCTCGACCTCCTTGCATCCGCGTCAAGTGGGTGTGGAGCACGAGGGCATAGGGCCCCGACTGTGGTCTGTGCTTCTTCTAAATCTACTGCCCCAGCAAAAACCAAGGCACAGCCTGGTGACACATTGTGGAGCATCTCATCCCGTGTTCATGGAACTGGTGCTAAATGGAAGGAATTGGCGGCTCTTAAACCACACATACGCAACCCCAATATTATTCTCCCAAACAAAACCGTCAGGTTGCGTTAAGTTTGGGGTGCGAAACAGAACTTCTTGAAAGAGGCTTGTTTTGCCAAGCTAGGTTGAGTGAAGTTTATGAGCTGCGTTAGTTGTGGGCTTGCTGATTGAAACCACACATTGTGGTCGTCTAAGACAGATGGAAGTACTGGCTCTTGCCTTTGAGAGCTCTCTTACCTTCCCAATTGTTATGGGCTTACTATCACCAGTTTGAGGTACCAAAGATCTGTCTATGCAATTGTTTTCATCGCTCTGTTCTTCCATCCCCTGTAATCAGTTTGCATATGAACAATAATTTTCTGTGTTTTGTGTGGGATGATACGCTACCATGAGATTTTAGGTTGCATTTCTACCTTGTCCCTCCTCTACTTGTCTATATAAAGAATAAAAGATCGTTTGGCAAGTAGTGATAATATCAGAGCTTGAATGTTGTTTAGGAAGAAGCACACGTTCTGGTATGTGAACATTACATATGAAACTAGCGTTGCTTCGATTCCGACCTTTGAGGGAGGATCAGCTTGCACGGCTGCGAATAATAATGGAGTGTTTTCTGTGAAGTCTGTGTATCACTTCCTTAAGATTAGTGTTGCGACCAATTTTTTCGGGTGTGCACCATCTAGGGTTTGGCTAATGGATTGTTAAGCCTAAACTTAACTCGGGCTCTCCCAAACCCATACCAATTCGCGACTTAGGTTTGAATTCTTAACATGAAAATGATTTTCAATTAGAAGTCGCCACTAATCTATTTTTGGTGGGTCAATTAGAAACCCAAGTAAGGCAACGGGAGGTTTACTTTACTCCTACGAACCATAGATTTTGGGTACGGGGACTTGGTTACACTAGATTTCTCTAATGCCATTTCGGTACCATTCTTAAAAAATGTTTGGCAAGCAGCTTGAATTGATTTTAAATCTATTTCCCTAACATGTGAAGTGATCATGCGGGTGCGCAATCCACCAATTTAACACCCGGATAAACAATAAATAAATCGCAAACTTATCTCAAAGCAACGAAAGCATCTGCAATGTTAAATTAAAATCCACATCAACAACCCTAGATATGGTTTCTAATTAACACGCAATATCATTTTTTTTTTATTTTCACTTAATTGATGAAAATCATGTAATATGCAATGCAATATTAACTAAATGACCTAATTCTAATGACATGTAATATGATCTAAATTATACGACATGAATAGAGTAAATCCTAAAGAAATGCAATAATTAGATGCAATCTAAATGACCTAATTTTATTGACAGGCAATTTCTAATTAAATGGGCTTAAGAAAGAACTAAATGACGTGCATTTCAATTAATCTAATCCTAAATGACATGTTCATGACATTTTTTATTTTTTTCCTCTTTCCTAAAAAAATGCAATTTATCCTAAAAAATGGAAGTAATTTATCCTAAGATATTTTTTGGATTTTTTTTATGAAATTCGAAATTAGGTAAATGTGAAAGTTACCTAGCTAGATTAAGATTCTATATAATTTATATTAAGGACTAGGTTATGCTAAACGCTAATTTAAACTAAGATGTTGTCTTAACTTAGCAATCTCTAATTCTAGATGCGGTCTATCTAAAAAAATGAAACCAATTTATTCTAAGGCATTTTTTGGTATTTCCTCTTAAATTCGAAATTATAAAAATGTGGAAATTATCTACCTAAATTAAAATGTCATCTAATTCGAATTAGGAATGAAGTTATGTCAAATCCTAATTTAAACTAGAATGTTATCCTAACTTAGAAATCCCTAACTAAAATGCAATCTACTTAAGATTTTTTTATCTAAACTTATAATGAATTAAAAACTATTATCTAGAATTAAATTACGTGCAATCTTACTCTAAAATGCAATGACATGCAAAGAATGCCTTAATTCTACATGAATTATGCATGATGTTTTTTTTTTTTTTTATTAATTTTGAAATTAAAATTTAACATGCAAATCAAATAATAAAAAACTAACATTCTAAATGAATATGCTTTCTTTTGTTTTTTATTTAAAAATTCAAGTAAGATTGCAATTCTAAATATGCAAGATAATCCTAAGACTAGGAATATTCTAAAACAAACCTAATCCTAATTCAATATCTTTTTTTGGATTTTTTCCTTTTACGAAAACAAAATCACACAGCAAATCAAATAAGATAAGATTGATATCCAAAAATTGGCGAACCATATCTCGCGCATGAGATCGGGTTGGCCAAACTTAAACAAAATCGCGAATCGAATCTCAAGCGTGAGATCGGATTGGCGATTTTTCCGTGCGATTGCGAGTCGAATTTCAGGCGCGAAAATCGGACTGTCAATCGTATGCATGTTGTGAAATTAGGGATTAATCCCCGAATTCATGAGAATTCAAAATATTTTTTGATATGGCAATAACGAACAAATATTCAAAATAAATCGCGATCCCATGGATCTAGCAATAAAATATGAGAAACTTGAATCAATCAAGAATCTTACCTAGCTCTCGATATCGCGTAGATAACTTTTCCAAATTGGAATATGCAAACAACAAGCTTGGATGATGATGGGCGATGGTGCCAACGGCGCTTGACGAACGTTCGTGAATCTGCAAGAAAGAACAAAGCGGACTGCAAGGCACGAACAAAGCAAAACTTTGAAGCCGACGGACTTTCTTTGATGGTCCCTAAATTCCACGAAAATAAACCAAAGATTCTCCTTTCCTCAATGTGCACTGGACAGAGAAATTTTAGCAAAATCTCCTTTTGACCGTCGATGCAGCAAGAGGGAGAGTCAACACGGGATCGCGTAATTGGCAGTGAGGATGCGACGGCGTCGCGCAATGGCAGTAGCGCAATCGTAGCTTCGCACAATGGCACGATGAGGGTCTTGGCCAAGGCTTAGGTCGAGAGACTCCTCTCTTTCTTTTTTCTTTTTTTGACTCTCGAGAAAATGAAAAAGCCCCCCTTGTGTGGCCGTATGTATCAATGTGTGTCCCCCAAACTCAATTGCACGCGAGGTATTTTATAAGTCTAAAAAACGTATCTTCACGGTATATATTTTTTCCTTTTTGTTCGCGCACGATACCCCCAAATATATCGTTGAAATATACTCACGTTGCGCAATATTCCTTTTTTTTTTCACATATTCTATCCAAAAAATCCCCTTTTTGCGCAAAATAGTATATGTGAAAGATTTTAATGGAATATGTAAAAAATCTTCCCTTCACCGATGGTCTAAAATAAAATAAAACAAAATGAAAAAATAAAATGTTTCTAAACTATATGCCATGTGTTTTTTTTTTTTTTTAATAAAAATTAACCCAAAAAATTATGCAAAAATTTAGGTGTCAACAATTAGGCAGGAAGGATAGTGTAGAAAGTTCATGTAAATGGTGTGACTGCATTATGGTTTGGTGCCATGGGGTTGAAATTAATCAGACAGAGAGGCTCACTAGCTTTGATCATATGGCTTTTGGATATCTATCAGCATTGGAGAAGAACATGAAGGAAGCATAAAAGAAGTGCGGATGCTTTTGAGGAAGGTGGGTTCGGTTGTTTGGCGTGATTGGAAAGAGAATGGTGAAGCTGTGTGAGACAAATCATAGAATGGCCCAGTATTGCTTTTACCTAGTAATCTGCGGCATACATAGGAGTAGATCAGATTACTTTGTGGCCAGGCCTTCCCATTCTCTTTAGAAAGATTCGGCTACGTGGGCGAGACATCTCTGATGAGGAGAACTCGAGAATAATGCGAGATGGACTCTGCCTTTGGTTTAGTAGTCTCATTAAATCGTTTGCACAACTAGCGGTACTCAGAATGATCTTATGACATAGGGATTGAGTTAGAAAGAACACAGGGATCAAGACTATGTAGTAATCCTTTCTCCCACCAGATGAATACACTAGATCTTGATATTGCCCCTAGATCTGCACCAACTCACACACCCTGATATCCACTTCTCGAGCTTTTGCGGATCTTTCACATTCCGGAGGACGATCGCGAGGAATCGAACGGTGTGAACTGAAAAAACAATGGCTACAATGCCGAGCCAAACCAACATGGAGTACGTAACCACTCTCATCGACCCCCAATCCACGGAGTACCACCCTTTCTCTGTGATCGGGCACCCGTGTTTAGGTCTTCTGTGTACGAACGATATGGTAATCATGGAATAGAGGTAAGTCAGCGCCATGAAAGTGATGGTCACCCACATTGTGGCCGTCAGAATCCACATCAGAACCTTCTTCCCCAAGGGCAAGCCACTCATGAGCAACAAGATCGTGCTAAGGGATGCAAGAAAAGAGACGGTGTTGCATCTCCAGAACCGTAGTTCACCCTCTGGATTGTTTGCAGCCATTATCGATGTTCCTGCGTAGTATAAGATGGTGCCGTTTTTTGCTTTCTGATCGTCGTTCCACAAGCCGCCGGGAGGGCTAAGGCCTGCTTGGTAAGCCATGGTTGCGATCACGGTGGCAGTTATCTGTCGTGACGTGAAAGAAAGTTTTAAGATTGTGAATGAAGAAATAGTGTTTCACCTATATTTGAAAATATGAAGGTCATCGAGTCAAAGTTAATCATTTCAACAAATGCACAAATTCAATTTATGGCTTTTCCTGTATTTATCGAAATACAAGAAAATTGTGGCGAGCTCCTACAGAAATAGAGCTCATGGATTAAATTATGAAAAAACTAAGTGTATGAATACATACATATATGAGAAAAAAAATGAAGATATTTCGAAATTTGAACATCCTTTTTTATAAATGTTGCTATTGTTGTTAGAAAGAATATCAAAATCTAATAACTAAACGTGTGGAAAATAAAACACATATATCTTTCCTGCCGTTGGCAAGGCTCGCGTCGCCCTACCATGGGTGAGCTCGGCCTCGCCAAATCTGAGTGAGGCCGAGCTTTCTCAACCAAGGTGAGGTCAAGCCTGGCCAAGGAGGCTTGGCCGGCGAGGCTTGGCCTTGCCAAGGGCCGGTGACGCTCCGACAAGGTTGTCGGCCCTTGTTTGGTTGGTTGCTGGCAAGAGGAAGAAGGAGAAAAAGAAAAGGAAAAAGAGAAAAATATAAAAAATAAAAATAAAAAGAAATTCTAAATCACAAAAGAATTTAAAGTCTTACCAAATGCATTTCTATTTAGAGAATATAAATTTTGGATAGTTACCAAACGCCTTCAAGTATTATCTAGGAAAAAAAAATCATTTTTAAGCAGAAATTGTTCCCAATAATAGAATGGTTATCAAACAGACCCCAAGTCGTTGAGAATATTTGGAGAAGATAAAAGATTGAGTCTTTTAGAAATCCTCTTTACTTTATGTATTAGTATAGATATTTAAAGAAAATCACCCAACTGCTTCACAGTTAGATTTTCTTAAGTACCATTACTTTCTTAAATATTCATCAACTTGTTTCATCCTTCTCACTACTAGATTTCTTATATTAACCTCTATTTTTTAATCATAAGCCATCAATTATTGTAATTACTAATCTTTCTGTACATAGTTATTTAATTATAAGCAATTTAGTACATATGTAGAAAACATTTTTAAGAAAGCATAACTATTTATTTTAAATGGCACAAACGATCATTTTTAAGAAATTATTTTCTGAATCATCCATTTTTCATAAAACAAATAGGGAGTTTAAATTAACTAGTTGTGAGCTATGATGTTAACTGCAATAACATGACCGATCTGATCTAAGTTTTCACCAAATGCTACTCGAAGACATCTAGCTAAAGCATTACCATCAGAGAATGGCGCTTCTTCTCGATCCATTCCTTGTGTTTGTCTTCCTTTTGCTTCCTGATATCACCCGAGAAAGACTCTAGCGGAAACGCCTTTACCGGAGGAGTATCGGTGGAGGGACGTGCTACAGATGTTAGGTCAACTACAATAGTTGAATTCTCCTCATTTGTGTTATCAACAATTGCTTGGTGAGTTGTCGATGCAAGGAATCTTATGGCTCTCAGAGCTCCAGCATGTACTAATAGTTCTCTCAATTCAATGACTTTGAAATCCTTTGGAAAATGTTCCACTATATCCAAAGCAGAGAAGACATTTCTATTCATTGTGTTCACATCCACTTCACTTCTTTGAAGCAGATATTTCACTGCCTGAACAAAAAGATGAGCTTCTTATCAATTATAAAAGAAACAACAAACAAAGATATTTCCTGTAAGTTTCTTCAATTGATAAATTCACTAATTCGAATGTAGAAAACTTGAGTCTATAGAAAAATGAGAATGAGCCGGATTTTATCTTCACAAAATGTTTAATTGGAATGCGATATTTGACGGCATCACAATTTCGAAGCAATTCGAAGCAAAAAGGATTACCTCTATTTGCTTGTTTGCCGCGGCCAAATGCAAAATGGTATTACCCTCATCATCTTGAGCATTCACCAAATCACCATCTCTCACCATCTCCACCAGGACTTTCAAAGTCTCCAAACGATTATGCCTCAAGCCTAGATGGAGAGTGGTTTGGCCGTGGCTCAGCCTGTGCTCAGCTACCTCCGATCTCGCCTTTGTTGGATAAAATTCTCTCAAAGTATTTTGAAGTTGACAAAACATTTTCATCAGTCTAGTCTGAAGACTTACAGACTCTATTGACAAAGTCTGAAGATCAAAGTCTGAAGCTAGCAAGACTCAAGACTCAAGACTTATATTTCAAAGTCTACTCTCATGGACAGTTTCCAGACCGACGTTTATTCTGATCTTATATGATCTTTATTCTAACGGCTAGAGAATATCTTTCTACTGGATTCAGCACTAGAAGATCTTACTTTCGTATTATAATATGTATAGATTCTCTAAAGATTTCGCAACTTATATTTGGAAGGATCTACTTATGGAAACCGAGATCCCGATTGTATGGGCGAAAGGGATTGATGGGCTATCAACACTTACCTTAAAGAGCTCGAGATCTCTCTAATTGATTATGTCCAACGGGTTGATTGGAAGAACTTCTTTGGAATGTGACAACGGTATTGAAGGCATGAAGAAGTATATAAGAGAGATGCTCTAGTTGTTGAAGGGGGCCGGATAGAAGAATTCCAAAGTCTGAATCTCCTTTTCTATTTTGCGATATCATTCTTCGAGCGTTATATGTAATCAAAAGAGAGATCATATTGTAGTGAGACCTTGAGGAAGTGTAGTAGAGTTTTCTACACTGTGGACTCAAGAGTGTGAGACTCGTAATCACTCTTTTTGATTCTTAGTGAAATCCAACCGAAGGGCTGTCCGTGCGGGAGAGTGGACGTAGGCTTGGTCTAAGCCGAACCACTATAAATGCTGGAGTCTTGATTCTCTATCCCTAATCCTTTTATCTTTAACTGCTTTCATTTGCTGCGATTGTTGGTTTTAAGTTATTAATCTCTCATTCGGATTAATTTATTAAAATTGCTTTAAACACCTATTCACCCCCCTCTAGGTGCTAATTCTAGTCCTAACAATTAGTATCAGAGCTTGTGTACTTGCTTATAAGAAGTGTCTTTACTTCTAAGTAAAAGATCTATGGCTAGTATGTTGCCTACATGGTTGGTTGAAGGTCAAAGCAATACCAGACCTCCATACTTTGATGGAAAAGACTACATCATATGGAAAAATAAGATGAAGGCATTCCTAAGATCGAAAGATCCTTTGGAATGGGAAGTGGTTGATAAATGAATCATTCCTGCTGCTGCATCGGAATCAGAGAGAGGAAAAGAAACTGCTGATCCTATTCTTCTGACTCAAGAAGAAATCACCAAGAGACAGACTCTTGACGCCAAAGCTATTTACTCTTTATATTGTGCTTTATCCCCTACTGAGTATAACATAATATCTTCTTGTGATACAGCAAAAGAAGTGCGGATAGGCTTCACATTACCTATGAAGGAACTGATCGTGTGAAAGAAACGAGGATCAACATTCTTCTTGGGACAATATGAAGTATTTAAGATGAGATCGGGAGAATCAATAACGACATGTTTAGTCGCTTTACTGAAATTGTGAATGGTCTTGAATATCAGGGACATCCAATCTCAGGACATATGAAGGTCAACAAACTCCTTCGAGGACTCTCAAAAGAATGGAATTATATAAAAACCTTAATAAGAGAGACACTGAGAATTGCTCCACTCTCTGTAGACGAATTAGTTGGGACTCTTCAATCCTATGAAGTAGAACAGACCAACGAAGAGGAAGACTCAAAAGGTAAGAAATCTATTGCCTTAAAGTCTAATGACTATTCTGATGTTACGAGACTACGAAGAAGATCTAGATGATGAAGAACTGGCACTCATGATAAAGAGATTCAGAAAGTTGAACGAAAAGGAAAGAAATTCAATTGGAAGAAACAAAATTCTCAAAGGTTTCAAAACAGTCAACGAGAGGAAGATGATTCTAATAAAGAAGTGACTTGCTTTGAATGCAAGAAAAGGGACACATCGGACCCAACCGTCCTCTGTTAAAGAAGAGAAAAGGAAAGATTGAGAAAAACAGGAAAGCACTCAAAGCAGAGACTTGGAGTGATACCGAATGTGAAGAAAGTGACGATGATTATGCCAATATCTGTTTAATGGCAAAATCGGACTCGACTCGAGACCTTGATTCGAGACACTGGACTCGGGCTGAACTCGAGGTAGGTAACCTGAAAATTCCTGTTAAGGTTTCTAAATATATTGATGAACTTTGTCTTAGTCTGAAAACCTCTCTTAAGAGGATCTCCGAATTAAAAAGGAAAAATTCTACATTGAAGCAACATGATAAACTTATGAAAGAAAAGTTTGAAAAACTCGAAAAAGATTTTGTTGCTGTGAAAGAAAACTCAGACATTATTTCAAATGAAAATAATCTTTTGAAAAATGATATCACTAACATATCAAAAAGATTTTCAAATGGTTCTGAAAAGCTGGATAAAATTCTTTCGATACAAAGACCTTATTTTGATAAGTTAGGTCTTGGTATGACTTCTGAAACTATTCCACTAATTGATTTTCCGAAGGTAAAAGAAAGAATTAAACAGAGACCAGCTAGAATTACTTATAAGAATCATTTCCAGAAAGTTTTTGTAAAACCTGTTGGCAGAAATGCTTTGAGATGTTCCAAGTGTAAAAGCTTAGAACATTTTGAGAAAGAATGTCCTTTGGTTTGGAGACCTGTTAAAAAGAGCTGGGCTAAGACTGTCTATTATTCTAACACTTCTGGACCCAAGATGGTATAGGTACCAAAAAGAGCTTGAATTCGTGTTAATTGCAGGTTACTATAAAAAAGAAGATTAAATGGTATCTTGATAGTGGTTGCTCAAGACATATGACAGGAGACTCAAGCTGCTTCATAAAACTTGTCCAGATAGACGGAGAAAAAGTTTCCTTTGGTGGTAACAACAAAGGAAGAATTACTGGTCGAGGAACAGTAAAGATTGGAAGTTTGTCTATCAATAATGTTTCCTTAGTTGAAGGATTAAATTACAACCTGCTTAGCATAAGTCGGTTGTGTGATTACTGGTTTCAAGATCAACTTTCGGGAAGAAACGTGCTCGGAATCGGTAAAGACTTTACTCAATCTTTTCTTGGTCGAAGACATGGAAATATATATCTTCTGGATCTGAATCAAGAAAGATTACAATGCTTAATATCAGTACAAGATGAAGCAAATCTATGGCACAAAAAGCTAGGCCATATCAATATGAAGCAAATCAACAAGATCTCTACCAAGAAACTTGTTCGAGGATTGCCTATTCTCAATTATTCAAAGTCGATCTATGTACACCATGCGTCTTGGGTAAACAAAGGTTAGAAACTCTTACAAATCAATAAATAAGTTTCCACTAATCATGTATTGCAGCTTCGCATATGGATTTGTTTGGACCTACCAGAACGAAAAGCATTGGTGGAAAAATGTTCTGTCTGGTAATCGTGGATGATTACTCACGATTTACTTGGGTCTACTTTCTTTCAAGTAAGTCAGAGACTTTCTCTCTCTTTTCAAAGTTTGCTAAAAAAAGTGCAGAATGAGAAAGGTCACAATATCTCAAGCATTCGCACAGACCATGGAGGTGAGTTTGAAAATCAAGACTTTACTAAATTCTGTGATGAATTTGGTTTTCAGCACAAATTCTCCTCTCCATATACTCTAGAACAAAATGGGGTTGTGGAAAGAAAGAATAGGTCTTTACAAGAAATGGCAAGAACACTTTTAATTGGAAATCAAATTTCTTTTAGGTTTTGGGCAGAAGCTGTTTCAACTGCTTGCTATATTATAAACCGAGTGTTTTTAAGGCAAATTCTTGAGAAAACCCCTTATGAAATTTTTAAAGGAAAGAAACCAATAGTTTCTTATTTTCAAATATTTGGTTGCAAATGTTTTATTCTAAAGAATGCAAATGATCGTGTTGGTAAGTTTGAAGAAAAATCAGATGAAAGATTCTTTCTTGGTTACTCAACTACAAGCAAAGCTTTTAGAGTATTCAACAAAAGACTCGACCGTGGAAGAATCAATGAATGCCAAATTTCAAGACTCTCCACAAGTTCAGCAAATTCAGGCTAAGATTCAGAATTTGCTCCGGACACTACTAGATCTAACTCCACTTTGAAGCGATTACTAATTCGGAATCGGTACAACAAGCTACCGATGAAGAATCCACTCAAGAAGAAGATCAACAATCTATCGATCGGCCGACTAGTAACTGGAAGCACAAGTCCAGTCATCTGAAGAACTCATTATTGGGAACATTAATGAGGGAATTTGAACAAGATCCAAAAGGCGAGAAGAGTCTAGTGCTTGTTGCTCTTATTTCGAAATAGAACCCAAAATTATTGAAGAAGCTTTAGCTGATGAAAGCCGGATTGAAGCAATGCAAGAAGAGCTCAGACAATTCAGTATTAATGACGTATGGGAATTAACTCCCAAACCAAAAGGTAAATCAATTATTGGAGCTAAATGGGTTTTCAGGAACAAAGTTGACGAAAAAGGCAAAGTAACGAGAAACAAAGCAAGACTCGTGGCTAAAGGATACACGCAAGAAGAAGGGATAGACTATGGTGAGACTTACGCTCCAGTAGCAAGGTTAGAAGCAATCAGATTACTTCTTGCTTTTGCTTGCTATAAGAATTTCAGGTTGTTTCAAATGGATGTCAAAAGCGCATTCCTGAATGGATTTATTCAAGAAGAAGTCTACGTGGAACAACCTCCTGGATTTGAAGATTCAAAGAAACCAGACTCTGTGTTCAGACTGAAGAAAGCTTTATATGGATTAAAACAAGCTCCTCGAGCTTGGTATGAAAAACTAAGTAATTTCTTAATTCATAATGGCTTTTCTAAAGGAAAGGTAGACACTACTTTGTTCATTAAAAAGGAAGTTAAAAGCTTTCTACTTGTTCAGATTTATGTTGATGACATCATATTCGGATCATCTAATGAGACTTTGTGCAAGAAATTTTCTAAGTCTATGCAGGATGAATTCGAGATGAGCATGATGGGTGAACTATCCTTTTTCCTTGGTCTACAAGTCAAACAACTAAAGGAGGGAATATTCATTCATCAAGAGAAATATGCAAAAGAACTTGTTAAAAAGTTCGGTCTGGAAAATTGCAAAAAGACTGACATACCAATGTCAAGTTCCTTGAAGATAGACAAAGATGAAGCGGGAAGAAAATCGTCCAAAAGTTATACGGGAGTATCATTGGTTCACTTCTTTATCTTACGCATCCGGACGACATATTATTTAGTGTTTGCATATGTGCTAGGTTTCAATCTGATCCTAGAGAATCTCATTTAAGTGCTTGTTAAACGTATTATTAAATATGTTGCTACTACTTTTGCTAAGATCGGTCTTTGGTATCCCAAAGAAGGAGACTTTACACTTCTTGGCTATTCGGACGCAGATCTTGCAGGGTTGTAGAGTTGAAAGAAAAAGCACTTCGGTACTTATCAATTGCTTGGAAACGAGGGCGGTATCTTGGTTTTCAAGGAAACAAAGTATCTTGTGGCTCTTTCAACGGCCGAAGCGAATACGTAGCCCTTGGAAGTTGCTTTGTTCTCAAATACCGTGGATAAAACAACAACTGCAAGACTTTGGCATTGAAGACTCTTGCACGAAAAAGATGTGACAACACCAGCGCAATCAATCTTACAAAGAATCCTATCCTACATTCAAGAGCAAAACATATTGAGATTCGACATCACTTTATAAGAGATCATGTTCAGAACAAAGAGGTCTTGATACAATTCATAGACTCAAAGAATCAACTGGCAGACATATTCACAAAGCCACTTGAGAAAAGCTTGTTTGAGTCTATTCGCTCAAGACTCAATATATTATCTCTTGAAGAATGTTGAAGCTCGGACTCGAAACTAAAGTCGACGAGCATCGGACTCAAAGGTTGAAGACGAGAATACGAATCGACACGACCGTTGTAAGTTTATTTATTTAAACTGTCATATCAATAAGGTAAGACTATCTGTTTATCTCTAGTTAAGCTTATTAAGGCGGTTTTATTTAAAAAAGAGGTGGTTATCGATTTATTAAGGCAGTTATTTTTCAAAAGGAAATCTTTTAAAAATTTCCAAAATATACGACACTTGGTTTACCCCCCGTATTTGTTATCTTTTATACACTTCTTCTCCTTCGTTTTCACTTTACCCAAACCCTAGATCGAAAGCTTTTCAACGCTTCCGTATTTTTCTCTCCAAAACTCCTTCATCTCAAAGTTTTTAACCTTCTTGCGACACAAGTTAGAAAGCTTCTCCAAAGAAAGCAACAATGTCGTATCAAAGGAAGTCATCCAGAATAGCAAACAGGGGACCACAGGGATCCGGTGAGGGGCCTACGCACTTTGATCTCACTGAAGAAAGCGACTTTCCTTCTGAGCAAACTCCTCAACGATCTCAACAACGGTCTTCCCCAACTAGACCTCAAGGACATCGCCCTCAAGATGCAGAAACAGTTTTTGAAGATATTGAACCAGTAAGAACTCTTAAGCCTGCCTTTGTTTATAGGCTTTACTCTGCATTAAAGGAAAGAGGTTCTGCAATGACCCTCGTTGATGAATTTCTGAAAGAGAAAGGGTACAGAAATGAAACTCATTTTCTCACTGTCATGGAGAGGTCAGGGATTGTTCCTGAAGGAACGGCTGCAAAAGCCTTTGCAAACTTTCCCAGTGACCCTAGGTTTGGTAGTATGAATCAACCAGAGGGAAATGATGATGATGAAAAGATGTTCATCCACTTTAAACCATGGATGGGTGTGGCTGCAAACCTTCGAGGGAAGAAGGATGAACTGTTCCGCTCAGACAAACATAGGAAGAAGTATGAAAAATTGCTGAAGCGTGGGGTGATGAATCCACGGACGGTGGATTTCGATTTTCTGGACTTATTGAGTATAAATGCGAGAGAGAAGTTTGAAAAACTTCAACTTTATCGATTCTGTCTTGGCGTGATATGGCACATTCCGAATTAACGGCGTACTTCTACTCAATCTCGGTTTTATTGATGCAAACGGCTTTTCTTTCGGCGTGAGGGATAAAGAGTATGTTGTTGATAAGGACATTCTGGCATATATATTGGTGTGGAAAGAGGGGCTTTCCAATCAATCAGTGTGTCTGTAAGCCATGCTACTCTTGAACTTGCAAGAGACAGAATTGCAGAAGGTCGTCTCTCCTACTCCAGGATGAATGCAACAAATACTTTGCTGCATAAGATTGTGATCAACTGTCTGAGACCCAAATCAACATCCAAGACAGATGTATCCAACTTAGAGGCCAAGTTGATGTTTGCAATCAAGATTGGTCTTAACTTCTCTTTGCCGCACACCATCATATTTCACATGTACAAATGCATGGCAAAGGACAAAGGAAAACTTCCTTATGCTGCTCTCATCACTCGTCTCTTCAGACATTTGAACATTCAGCCTCCTCACATTCTCACTGTGAAGACTATTGATAAAATGGTCATCGGGCTGAGGATGATTACCAAGATGCGTCTGAAAGAGCTCAGCAAGAAGAAGTGGAGCAATTCAAGGAAAAGTCTCCTATCAAGTTCGGACCCGGACTCATCGGCGGCCAAAAGAAAAGGGAAAGAACCAGTGGCTAGTTCTACCAAGAAGAGAAGGGCAATCATCTTGGAAGATGAAGATGATGAGGATGCTCTACCCATCTCTGCTCTTGTTTCTCAATTTGCTGCATCTGTTCCAGTTGTTCCAGAACATCAATTTGCAGAAACAGAGAAAGAGCAAGAGAAAGAGGAAGAAGAAGAGAAAGAAGAAGAGAAAGAAGAAGAGAAGAGGAAGAGAGGAAGGGAAGAAAGAAAGAAAGAGGAAGAAAGAGAGGAAGAGGAAGAAGAAAAACCAGAACAAATAGATTCTCCAGCGGAAAAAAAAGAGAATCTCCAACGGCTGTCACATCGAGGAAACTCCTCGGAAAGAAGAGTTCTTTTCTCCTCCAGAAGACATGGAAACAGGGGGAGATACAGACAGAGAACACACCCCTCTTCTACTGACTTTTAGAGAAGAAGATGCACAAACAGGTGTTAGTCGATCACCTCCTGATGCTGAAGATGTTCATGCTTTGCACGTTTCCTAAAGGAGAGGCATCATCTCCACATACGAACTTCTGCGATATTCATACGGCTGACTCCACCATCAGACCGAGCTGAAGCAAGCAATCAGACTGACAATTCTGGAGATTTTAGAAAGCTGCTTGAAATCATCTTGGAACTCAAAGGCCAAATCTATGCCATGGGGTATGAATTTCAGACTCTGCAGAATGAAAATCATGCAATGTTCATCACTCTGCATGATCAGCTTAAAGAGGTTCAGCATCAGATTCAGGATACTGCAAAAAGCACTTCTCTCACCTAAGTACAGGAAGATTTGAGGAAGCTAGAAGCAACTGTCAAGTCTATGGAGGACTTTCAACTTGTTCGCATTCCTCGTGCTCCTTGATTTTTTTTATGCTGACAAAAAGGGGGAGAAGACTTTTGCAGATTTTCAAGACTCAAATTTTCAAGACTCTCTGTCCTCAAACCAAATCTTATCTTTTATATTTTTTTTGAGTTGTTATTTTGAACTTTGACTTGAGTTTTTTTAAACGTGTACAGTTTTTTGAATGTGTGCTCATTATGGCATTACTTTAAGCTTCTTAAATTAGAAAAAGATAGTATTGTCTGTTTATGACTAATGAGGTTTCGGTGAATGCAGATCTGTGTACAGGGTAAGTCTGTGTACAAGATATCTGTGTACAGGATAACTTCTACTATTTTATTCTAATCTTTTATGAGATATCAATGCTTGCTTAAAAGTTGTTTTGCAGGGCGATAATATTCAAATCTGCAGGAAAGTTTTGTCACCATAAAAAATGGGGAGATTGTTGGATAAAATTCTCTCAAAGTATTTTGAAGTTGACAAAACATTTTCATCAGTCTAGTCGAAGACTTACGAGACTCTATTGACAAAGTCTGAAGCTAGCAAGACTCAAGACTCAAGACTCACGACTTATATTTCAAAGTCTACTCTCATGGACAGTTTCCAGACCGACGTTTATTCTGATCTTATATGATCTTTATTCTAACGGCTAGAGAATATCTTTCTACTGGATTCAGCACTAGAAGATCTTACTTTCGTATTATAATATGTATAGATTCTCTAAAGATTTCGCAACTTATATTTGGAAGGATCTACTTATGGAAACCGAGATCCTGATTGTATGGGCGAGCAGGATTGATGGGCTATCAACACTTACCTTAAAAGAGCTCGAGATCTCTCTAATTGATTCTGTCCAACGGGTTGATTGGAAGAACTTCTTTGGAAGGTGTCAACGGTATTGAAGGCATGAAGAAGTATATAAGAGAGATGTTCTAGTTGTTGAAGGGGGCCGGATAGAAGAATTCCAAAGTCTGAATCTCCTTTTCTATTTTGCGATATCATTCTTCGAGCGTTATATGTAATCAAAAGAGATCATATTGTAGTGAGACCTTGAGGAAGTGTAGTAGAGTTTTCTACACTGTGGACTCAAGAGTGTGAGACTGTAATCACTCTTTTTGATTCTTAGTGAAATCCAGCCAGAAGGGCTGTCCGTGCGGGAGAGTGGACATAGGCTTGGTCTAAGCCGAACCACTATAAATCTGGAGTTTTGATTCTCTATCCCTAATCCTTTTATCTTTAACTGCTTTCATTTGCTGCGATTGTTGGTTTTAAGTTATTAATCTCTCATTCGGATTAATTTATTAAAATTGCTTTAAACACCTATTCACCCCCCTCTAGGTGCTAATTCTAGTCCTAACAGCCTTCACCAGCTCTATCACGATGTTGATTCAGTTTTCATTGTGGCTAGATGAAGTGGAGTCCTCCCATCCTCGTCATGGACAAGGCATGCAAGGGGGTCTGATTGTAACAATTCCCTCGCTATTTCAACGTATCCGTTCGCAGATGCCAAGTGAAGAGGCGTACGTCCCTGCAAAGGTAAAATGCTTGACTATGGAGCATTCTTATTGAGGGAACACGTTCATGTGATTTATATATATTGCATTTTCATATCAAATCGACTAAGCTGCTCAAATTCACTAGTGTCTGTAAGATTTTTCAGGCTGAATTAACTTGGAAACCCATGACTTGATTTCTGTCTGAATTTTGTTAATTTCCTTGAGATATATGATGGGTTTGACTTCTCACAAATCATGAAAACTGGAAAACAAAATGCTACATTACATGTGCAAACTCTAATTTGACAAGCCAGATAGTCTGATCTATGTAGAGATATTCCATGGAAATATAGTTAATGAATTACTGAAAACATGGCTAAAAGACTAAAACTTGCTAAAATCTAATCAAAACAGTTGCGATTCCACCGATTATCTGGTTTGCAAGGATGACTGGGTTCAGTTTGATCTGACAAAAGGATATCAGACAACCACAACAAAGGTTTTCACTTCGACATACCTGCGAGTCCAGCTCCATAGCCAAATCCCTTTTATGAGCCAAAAGAGCCTTGGCAAAATGTACATGACCGAGCATGCAGGCCACATGCAATGGTGTCTCGTCAAAGCAAGTGACAGAAGCCCGAGCCAAGATGAGTCGGTCTTCTTGCAGCAACCGAGCTAACGACTCGATGCACCCACCAAGCGATGCTTCATAGAGCCTCTTCTCTCGGTGTGTTCTTTCAGATGCTAAGGAAGCTTGTTGATGCGACGGCGGGAATGGCGACCTTCTTCTTGGGCTTGTGATCGATGGCATTGTTCCCAGCTTCTAAGTGAACTCGAAATTGCTTGGGTTAATCACCTGAAGCTTTTGGTGCACACACGATCTCTCTTTTTCTTTCATTAGACTGCCTTGGAGTTGGAATGTCAAGGGTTGAGATTGTTAACTATATATAAGATGCTATAACGTGAGTCTTACATAGCACTTACATGCTAGAAAGAGCAGAGCAGCAACGCAAATGTGTGGGATTAAAGAAGATTCTTGCATGCTTCCACAATGTTGAAAAGTAAAGAGTATGGAATAATACGATGATGCGACCGGTATTCAACACGAATTCACTGAACCAAGAAGATTCACATGCATTTAAGATCGACGAGACTTTCATCGAAAAGTCCAAGAAATTTCGCTCGATTAGAGACTGGAAAAGTTGATAAGGCCTCCTCTTTGACTTTGCTGATGTTGTCTTGAATTCCAAGAAATTTCCATCGATTAGAGACTCGGAAAAGTTGATAAGGCCTCCTCTTTGACTGATGTTGTCTTTAATTCCAAGAAATTTCCATCCATTAGAGACTCAAAAAAGTTGATCGGGAAGTCTAGGAAGGCTTGGAGCTTGTAGGCTATACGTTTCTAGATATATTTCCTAGATTTGGACCTATCTACCAGGGATTTCATATGGGAAATAGTCCAAATTCGATGTAACTAGGAGATGTCATGATATCCCTAATATTTAGGGGATAATCACTAAAGATTTATTAGTTAATTTCAAAACTGATAAGATCTTTAGGGTGGAATTCCTTTCTTATTGGAATTAGGGAAGTGAGGATCTGATGATCTATTTATTCAGCATTGTATCTTGTATCTAAATACGCTCAAGAAAGAAGAAATCGTCTCTCTCCCATGGACATAGGTGAATTTTCGCCAAACCACGTAAATCTCTATGTTCTTGATTATTCATGTTTTTCAACTTTTCATCTCATCTAGTTAGGGTGCTCTTCCGCACAACAATTGGTATCGAAGCAATCCAAGTTCTCCGTTCTTGTATTGCGACTTTTGACTAAATAGCTGGAAAAGGTTTGACAGTTCAATTTGATATCGAATGATTCATCGGAAAGAATAATTTTACACTATGGCGGAGAAGAATGAAGGATATGTTGGTTCAACTGAGTTTATCAAAGGTTCTTCTGGGAAGATTGAACAAGTCGGACACCATCACCGACAATGATTGGGCCAACATCGAGGAGAGGGCATGCAACGCGATCCGATTGAGCCTATCAGACAAGGCCCTTCAATATGTGGCAGAAATCGAATCCGCTCCAAAGGTATGGCTCAAATTCGAAAGCATCTACATGATGACCAGCTCTATCATGATGTTGATTCGGCCCTTCATCGTGGCCAGATGAAGTGGGGTCCTTCCATCGTCATCATGGACAAGGCATGCAAGGGGGTCCGATCGTAACAATTCCCTCGCTATTTCTGTGTATCCGTTCGTAGAAGCCAAGTGAAGAGGCGTACATCCTTGCGAAAGTAAAATGCTTAGCTATGGAGCATTCTTATATATATCCCCCGGCTCCGATACCTTATATCCCTTAGGATTTGGGGTACCATATAAAGGATAAGAAATAATGATTTCAATATATATAGAAAATTATTAAGAGATTTGTCATTTAAATCTAAACATCTACGTTTGTTTGGATTGGTTAATATGTGGAAAAATTCTATAGGTTCTATATCTCTAATATAATCATAAAAATCTGCTAGTTGTGTGAAATTATCTAATATGAAGTATAATAATTCATGGGTGATAATGATAATAAATAAGAAACGAATCAGGTGAAGAAATGAAATATAGATGAAGACTAAGTTAATTATAATTTCAGTCATAAAATAATATGAAACATAGTTGAAAGTAATTAGAATAACAATGTGATCTCACGCAAAGGAGGTAGTCCACACTCGAGTAGAGATTCCACTGACATGCGTTAACAGTAATTAAAATAATAATGTGATTTTACTCAGGGGTGGTAGTTCGCACTCGAACAGAGATCCCACTTATATGCATGATAAAGAAAAATGTGACCTTCTACAAGAATGATAATCCACATGCGAATAGAGACCCTACTTGAAACAAAAGTAAAAGAAGGCTAATAATATGAAGTGATAATGCCAACCAAAACTTGGTTGATATTGTTCCAAACGAAGATGAGGACTGAAAGAGAGAATTCAAGCTCGAGCTTGTCAATCTAAATGAAGATGAGGATCAAAAGAGGGAATTCGAGCTCGAGATTGGGAATTTAATTATATACAACTTGATGTTCGGAATCAGTATAAATAGTAAAAGGAATGACAACGATAACACGTGCATGCACATAATCATATCCCAATCATCGAATATGGTCTGGTTCGCTTTGAGTGCATGTAGCCGACTGCCGTAATGATTATTCCTTAATTGGACAGTAATAATGTAGCAAGACGTGATCAAGGGAGCTAGAGATTAGAAGAGGGTGATTTTGGTTTTCCTTTCTTGTTAGGGATTAGACAATTATACAGGTGTTCGGATATGGATGAAAGCACAATTATCGTCCATCCCCACCCCCAAACACCTATAAATTACAATTAGGTAGGTTTACCGGCTATTTTGGGGACAATTGTCCAAAAAGTCCTAAACCTATTGCGGTTTTTAGCCAATTCGATTCTAAACCTTTTAATCTTGCCGATTGCGTCCTAAACCTTTTGTCAGTTTGCCAATTGAGTCCATCCGGCCAATTTTGGCCGGAAAATGCTTGGCGTGGGCGCCGACGGTGCCACGTAGGACTGCCGGCGCGTGGACAATTTTTAATAATATTTTAAATTTTAAATTTTTTTTTATTTTTAATATTTTCTATTTCCCCCCCCTTTTTTGGGCTTTTCCCTTGCCCTTTTACGGTGGCCGGCCACCGCCACGGCCAGCCCGGGCGCCTCGCCCGCCACGGGCGAGGCTCGGCCGAGCGACGGCGACGCAGGGCGAGGCCAGCCACCGGCCTCGCGAGGGCCGGCCTCGCCCGGATCGGCGAGGGGAGCCCTCGCGGGGCTCGCCCTCGCCCGGGCGGCGTCGGCCTCGCCTGCGGCCGGGTGGGCGACGGCTGGCCACCGGCCATAGGCCGACACCCGGCCGGCCGGGGCGAGGGCCGGCCTCGCCAGATTTGGTGCAGGCGGGCGAGCCTCGGCGGGCTCCCTCGCCGAGATCCGGCGAGGCGGGGCGGGGCGGCCTCGCCGGCGTCGCCGTCACCGGCCGGGCCTCGCACATGTGGCGGACGAGGCTAGCCCCCTGCCTCGCCCGGCCGGCCGGGGGCGTCGGCTGTGGCCGGTGGCCAGCCGTCGCCCACCCGGCCGGGCGAGGCCGACGCTCGCCCGGCGAGGCGAGCCTCGGCGAGGGCGAGCCTCGGCGGGGGCGAGCCTCGCCCGGATCTGCGAGGCCGGCCCTCGCCGGGGCCGAGGCTGGCGTGTGGCCGGTGGCCGGCCACCGGAAAAGGGCAAGGGAAAAGCCAAAAAAAAAAAAAAAAAGGGGAAAAACTAGAAAATATTAAAAATCAAAAAAAAATTAAAAATTTTAAAATATTATTAAAAATTGTCCACGCGTCAGCCGATCCTACGTGGCACCGTCGGCGTCCACGTCCATTTTCCGGCCAAAATTGGCTGGATGGACTCAATTGGCAACCGACAAAAGGTTTAGGACTCAATCGGCAAGATTAAAAGGTTTAGGACTGAATTGGCAAAACTGAATAGGTTTAGGACTTTTTGACAATTGTCCGGCTATTTTGCTCTAGAAGAATTGACCCGTGAATTCGTGCTCCCCATGATAAATGTGATTTTGCTCTTGATTTTAATTAATTGCTCTAGGAATTTGTTAGACGTCCTCCTCCTGTCAGATCAAATCTGCGTTGGATATGGCAAGACTGCGATTGATTAATAGAGATATCAGCATAGCCAAAAATGGAAAAAATAAAATAAAATTGGAGACGTTAATAGATTAGATTAGTAGATTAATAATTGCCACGATGTCTTATGCTTTTAATTTTTATTTGCACTTACACCATCAAAAGAGAGAGAGCTCTTAAAAGTTGAAAATGCAATACACGGAAAGAAAATTTAAATGTGCTTATTGATAGGAATGAATTAAATTGATGCAAAATGGGTGGAATTTAGTATTCGTGAGAAATTTATTGGGATGATTTCTTAAAAGTGTTACAAAAGTTATACTGACGATGTGTTTAAAGGTCCGTTCGTTTCATGTTAGGCGAAGAAAAATATATATTTTTAAATGATTGATTATATTGCTTGGAGTAATTATTTAATGAAAAATAAATTTAAATTATTGTTGATAATTTATAACTTTTTTTTTTTTATTCGTGGACTATGGAAATATTTTCCATCCATATATTTTTATAAGTAATCATTCTTAGGAAAACATTTTCCAAACCTAAATGGGCTTTCACGGTGCAAAAGGACTCAAGTCTTATAACTTTCATTTCTTTCATTTGACTATTAAAACTCACATAGAAATGTAGTCGCGAGATTTCACGAGCCCCATCCGTTTTCATAAGACGAGATTTCATACTTGGCATTTGTTTATCAGGTGTTCCATCCCACGTGGCCGTTAAGATGCACGTGGAAATTTATTTTGAAGACACGTGGCTCTGAGATGGCACCAAGCTCTCTCTCTCTCGAATCGAATCGAAAAGGATCGAAATCAAGGATTCAAGTGTATTTCATTCTGCTTTTAATCATATAAGACAAAGTATAATAGCACAGCAAGATTATATATTTTTCTACGATTCGAATCGACAGATAAGATAAAACAAAACTGCGATTGAGTGCTATTATACCATACACGATATATCACCTAAATTATTGCAACTTAGCACCGCATAAAATCCGAAACAAGTTGCAATTACGCCCTTCTGAGCCCAAAGTGGAAACGGGGCTGGCGAGAGATTTGATGTTTCCTGCCCACCTTTTTCCACATTCGGTCTTCTCTGTTTTTGCTAATCTTCCTGCTTTTCGGTGGACAGGATTCTCCACAAAAGGGACATCAGTTGCCGCACGGGAAGATTAATTATTTCCACCGTACAGGCGCTCGATCGTGATTCCCAAACTCCTCCTCTTTCATTTTTTTTTCCTTCTTTGCTTCTTTTCGTGGCTTTTCTTGAATACCCTTTTCGCCTGCCGACTAATTGATACGGAAAAGGAAATATAAATTAATCAAATTATTGAAAGTGGAGATTAAAGGTCGTTTTTTTATTTTTTTGGTACGGATCAAGCCAAATTAAGTATCATTGGGAACACATCCGATTCTCAACCCTCCCCCTATAATTTTTTTTTATAATTATTCTCCTTGGTTTTAATATTGTAAAGGTGTAAATAGTATTTAGGGCTTCTGCAAGGATGAGTCGGTTTTCTTGCAGCAACTGAGCTAACAACCTGACGCACCTGCCAAGCGACGCTTCATAGAGCCTCCTCTCTCGATGTCTTCTTTAAATGCTAAGGAAGCTTGTTGATGTGATGGCGGAGATGGCGACCTTCTTCTTGGGCTGGTGATCTATGGCATTGTTCCCAGCTTGTGGGTGAACTCGAATCGCTCAAGTTAATCACCTAAAGCTTTCGGTCCACACACGTTCTCTCTTTTTCTTTCACTAGACTTTATTGGAGTTGGAATGTCAAAGGTTGAGATTGTTAACCATAAATAAGAATGCTATAACGTGAGTCTTACATAGCATTTACCTGCTGGAAAGAGCAGAGCAGCAACACAAGCGCGTGGGATTAAAGAAGATTCTTGCATGCTTCCACAATGTTGAAAAGTAAAAAGTGTGGAATAATACGATGATGCAACCCATATTCAACACGCAATGTTGAAAAGTAAAGAGTGTGGAATAGTACGATGATGCAACCCATATTCAACACGAATTCATTGAACCAAGAAAATCGGCATGCATTTAAGATCGACGAGACTTTCATCGAAAAGTCCAAGAAATTTCGCTCGATTAGAGACTTGGAAAAATTGATAAGGCCTCATCTTTGACTCTGCTGATGTTGTCTTGAATTCCAAGAAATTTCCATCGATTAGAGACTCGGAAAAGTTGATGGGGAAGTCTAGGAAGGTTTGGAGCTTGCAAGCTATACGTTTCTAGATATTTTTCCTAGATTTGGACCTATCTACAAGGGATTGTTGAAAAGTAAAGAGTGTGGAATAATACAATGATGCAACCCGTATTCAACACGGATTCATTGAACCAAGAAAATTGGCATGCATCTGGGTCCGTTCGTTTCGCGGAAAATGAGCCATTTTCGGAAAATATTTTCCTAGAAGTCATTTTACAGAAAATGACAATATTTTCTAGTGTTCGGTAAAGAAAATATTTTCCGCTCACCAAATTGGCGAGCGCAAGCGTCAAGCTCGAGGCTCGCTAGATTGACGAGCGCGAGTTTGAAATCGACGAGCTTGAGGTTTACTTGGTCTAACGACTAGCTAAGAAAGAAGAAAATGGGAAAAAAAGAAAAAAAAAAAAAAAAAAAAGGAAATTAAAAATAATTCGAATTAAAAAAAGAAAAAGAAAATTAAAAAATAATTCGAACGAAAAAAAAAAAAAAAAAAAAAAAAGGGGAGGAGGAAGTTAGGATTTGTAGATGTGTGAGATAAGAGAGATCAAATGAGGAAAATGTTTTCCACTTTTCAAAAGTGGAAAACATTTTCCCTTACTTTAGAAGACTTTTTTCTTTTGATGGAAAACATTTTTCTCAAGGAATTCATTTTCCGTGAAACGAACGCCGGAAAATCCGGAAAACGTTTTCCCGGAAATTATTTTCCGCGAAACGAATGGACCCTTAAGATCGATGAGACTTTCATTAAAAAGTCCAAGATCAACGATCGAAAATAAAAATTAAATAGGTAACAATCCATCCAAAGGTACTTTGCTAAGTTCCTGTTTGTTTATCGCACATCTACAAGTCCGCGATTATTGTCCTCAAACCTTGGCCTCTTTGCATTCCCATTTGGGATATAATAGTGATTTCATGAAGCTTTCCAGTTGTTTGTCATGCTTGACAAAATAAGTAAATTGGTTTAGTGGTTGTCTAGTTCTTTCAATCTCACTTTTTTGAAAAAAAAAATGTCAATGCGCTAACTAAATTATAATGGAAAAGTTGGAGCATTGTGTACCTGCTTAGATAAAATATCAACACAGTCCCATGCTTAATCATAAGCTTCACACTGGAGAAAGTATAAGCAAGAGCGAGATGGATAAGACAAATTGATAAAAGGCAAGGAAAAAGGATATACATATATAGATATGGATCTAAAATAAATAAAATCAGCAGATGGAAAAATTGGTTATGAGCTTTTGACCAAACAAACAGACATGTACTGGTGGTGCACTAAGTGTTATGCAAAAGAATCCCACTTGAGAATGTGGTGTAAAATGGAGTAATTAATGTTTGCCTATAATTTTTCTTTTTTTGTCAAAAATTACCTATAACTCATAGGCTTAAGTTTTAAAGAGAATGCAAATCTAACCAGATATGTCGACATGCTCAAATTGCAACTCTCTCTTAACAATCTCCCTACATGATGGTATTGGGCTTCTGCCCACACCTCCTGAGAAGTGGTAGCAAATCAATGATTTGGATGGGTTGGGCTCAACATGTTCGGCTTGTGAGCTAAGATTGGTTTACGAAATTTTGGATGTGATAATTTTTTATTTGGGATTGAATTTGGTCCACCCGTTTAAAGGCCTATTTTCAATTGATTTGATGAGGTTATCCTATGGTATAAAGGATAGATGTGATGCTTATGTAAGATATACCTTTCTAATTGTTGGGAAGCATAGCAAAAGTAATATTAATTGCTTCACCTTACACCACATCTTTGATGTGAGACTTTTTTCGCATGACATCTCATGTGCACCTCTTGACAAGATCACAACATCCGTGCCTTGACTCCTTTTCGATCGTCTTGGCCCCTACCAAGGTCAGTAAGAACACATTATCCGCTACCTCGATCGAGAGTCACATCCAATATTCCTTTTCTTGAGATGTCTACTGGGTGCCGATCGACAAGTCTAGTTATTGTGAGTTGCAACAAAAACTTGGTACATTTACTTTTAGGGAGATCACCAAGGAAAATGCCAAGTCTGAGCTCGTGAACATATCCAATTGAACCCACCTTATTTCAAAAATTCAAGCCAATGAGTTAAAGGCGGGCTAGGATACTATTAATTGCTCTATTTTACACCACATTTCCAAATTGGGACTTTTTTTTGGCAAAAACCCTCCCACATGCAACTCAACATTAATAGCAAATTAGAGATTTCAAATAACAAGTGAACCATTTGTATATATTTGTTTATTTAGTCAAAATCTCATAGCCAATTTTCCATCTGCTGATTTTATCCATTTTAGATCCTTGCAACTTAGGCTTGGTATATATGCTTTTTTTGTCCTTGTCTCAGTTCATCCTACATATCTCTCTCTTATATAGTCGCAATACTTATACTTGCTAGGGGTGTTGACACCTAAATTTTTGAGGTTAATTTTTACTAAAAAAAAAAACACACGGCATATAATTTAGAGACATTTTATTTTCGTTTTTTATTTTAGGCCGCCGGAAAAAGGAAAACTTTTCACATATTCCGTTCAAATTTTTAGGCAATATACACCAAAGGATGTATTTTCAAGCAAAAAGGAAATTTTTGGATGGAATATGTGAAAAGTACAAAAAGGAATATCACATGTGGTGCAATGATATATTCAAAAAATATTGCATGAGCAAAATTGGAAACGAAATGTGCCATAAGGATTCAATTTTTTGCCCTATAAAAAGGGTTGATGGGGTATAGATTAGGGGTCGGCAAAAATCTGGAGAGAAAAATTTTGAGAGCAATAGGTGAAAGTTTAGTTTTTTTTTAGTGAAATTTCGAAAGGGTGAGGAGAGAGATTTTTTTTTTTTTTTTTTTTTTTAAAAAAAAAAATCCGACACTGTTCATCTGCTCCGCGGGTAAACCCTTGCCCGTGCCGGTGCCGCGCTCGGTCGGCCTCCGCTGCGGCCCGATCCGCTCAAGGCCCGCGACTTGCGAGATCGAGCCCACCGGTTGCCGCCGCCTCTTCGCCCGAAGTCCCGCCGCCGCGAGTCGCCTGCACCAAATCCGGACGCCGAGCCCGCCGGTCGCCGCCGCCTCTCCGTCCGCGGCCCGCGCCGCCGCGAAACCCCGTCGCGACCTGCACTCGCGCCGTCGCGGCCCCGAGCCCCCTGGTTCCGCTCGGACTGACCCGCGACACCCACGGCCCGACGCCGATCCGAGCCACCACGATCCACGAGCCGCCGCCCGCCGGTCCCGGAGTTGCCCCCTGCGCTCGTGACTCCACCCTCGCCCGCCGCCGCTTCGCGTCCTGCGAACCACCGTTGCGGCGGCCACTTCCGCGTTGCACCACCGCGACCTCCCCGCCCGCTGCTGGTTCACCCTCGCCGGACCTCCGAACCGGCCAAGTTTTTTTTCTTTTTCTCAAAAAAAAAAAAAAAAAAAAAAAAAGGAAAAGAAAAAGTTAAATTAGGTATTTTCCCTTTTCTTTATTAGGCAAGTTTAGGTTTTTTTTTTTTTATCTCCTTATGTTATTTTCTTGGTTGAGATACTTATTTATGCATAATTGAAAATCTCAATGCATTACCTAATTCGCAACCGCATTAAGGTTTTTTATTTCATCTATAAGGCTTTAGATGAAATAATTAATCAAGTGGGAATAAAATTGATATTTTGATCTTTAAGGCTTAAGATCAATTTATCGATCTTACTAGCGAAATATTATCCTTGATTTGAATGATGTGTGATATCCTTTTTGGGGATTTTAATTGAACTTGATTGTTTTTTATTTGTCTTGAGATATGCCTGAATTAGGATATTGCATGTTTTAGGGTTATTTGCATATTTAGACTAAACATTTAATTTATCATGAATTTTCGAAATAAAAAATTAGGATTTTAGATTTTTGTTTCATTAGCTTAAATTGCATGTTTAATTATTTGACACTTTTTAAATCTCGAAATTAAAAAGAAAAATAAAAAAAATGTTCGAATTAGGATTAGTTTTTATTATCATGCATATATCACATAGAATTAGGAGGCATATTTTGCACGTCATTGCATATTAGGGTAAGAATGGATGTTAGATTTTGCTTCCTAGTTAATGTTTAAGTTTAGATAGATTTTTTTAATAGATTGCATTCTAGGATTATTTGGGTTAAGATAAGTTTTTAGTTTAAATTAGGATTTAGTTTAACCTAATTCTTAATATAAATTGAATAGGATCTTAACCTAGCTAAATAATTCTCACATTTTTTATTTCGAATTTCATAAAAAAAAATCCAAAAAAATGTCTTAGGATAAATTACTTCCTTTTTAGGGTAAATTGCATTTTTAGGAAATAAAAATGCATTTTTTAGGAAATAAAAATGTCATGAACATGTCATTTAGGGTTAGACTAATTGAAATGCACGACATTTAGTTTTTTTTAGGCCCATTTAATTAGAGATTGCCTGTCAATAAAATTAGGTCATTTAGATTGCATCTAATTATTGCATTTCTTTAGGATTTACTCTATTCATGTCATATAATTTAGATCATATTTCCATGTCATATAATTTAAATCATATTGCCATGTCATGTAATTTAGGTCATGTTGCCATGCCATATTAGATTACTAGCATGCATTGCATATAGATTAAGTTCCCATTAAATAAAGTGAAAACAAAAAAAAAAAAAGAAATTGCGTGTTAATTAGAAACCATATCTAGGGTTGTTGATGTGGATTTTAATTTAACATTGCAGATGCTTTCGTTGCTTTGAGGTAAGTCCTGCATTATTTTATTTGTTTTCTTGAGTGTTAAATTGGTGGTTTGCGCACTCGTATGATCACCTCACATGTTAGGAAAGTTAAAATCAATTCAAGCTGCTTGCCAAACATTTTTTTTTTAAAAGAATGGTACCGAAAGGGCATTAGAGAAATCTAGTGTAACCAAGTCCCCGTACCCATAGTCTCTGGTTCGTAGGAGTAAAGTAAACCTCCCGTTGCTTTACTTGGGTTTCTAATCGACCCACCAAAAATAGATTAGTGGCGACTCCTAATTGAAAATCATTTGCATGTTAAGAACTTAAACCTAAGTCGCGAATGGTATGGGCTTGGGAGGCCCGAGTTAAGTTTAGGCTTAACAATCCATTAGCCAAACCCTAGGTGGTCCACACCCGAAAAAAAATTGGTCGCGACAGCTTGGCGACTCCACTGGGGACTTGAGTTGAAACTCTTAGTGGACTTAGGCCAATTTTCTTTTTGAAATTTTTTTTTTTGTTTGGCAGCAAGGATTCCAGGTACGTCCCTAACATTTAAGGTGTTAAATGTTTTTGCAGATTGGGAGGTATAAGGGGAAGTGTTTGTTAACCCTTGTTTTGTAGGGAGGTGAAGGAATGTATGGTTTAATTTTATGTTGAAGTGTTGCTTGATATTAAATTGTCATGCATGCCTTGCATTTGCACTACACCTTTGCACACACAACCCGCCGGACTGGCCCGCACTAGGATATTTAGGATGGTATTGAGTTGGATACGACTTCGACCGCGAGGCCGCGTAGTAGAGGTTGCCCAACTCAATCCCGAAAGTTTCTTTCTTGGTGTCAAGAATGTTTACCTCGCCGCGAGGCTGCGTCGCATTGGGGTATCGTTCTTGGGCGAGCCGGAGTTAGGAGGACTTGACTTAGTATGCGAGGCTGCAACTAAGTCATCCCACCCTTTTAACTCCATGTTGCTTAGCCTTCCTAGTTAGAAATTGAACCCCACATTTCATGCGCTTGTCTATGTGTTTGCTTGAATCGTCTGGTAAAGTAAGCTCCCTACTTTTTATTCTTGCAATTTACTTACTTTATTATGTCTTTGGTCGGTCCATGACATTAGGTTGGTCAAGTCTTGGTCTATAAACAATGGGAAGATCCGACATTCGATTCTTGCCTGCACCAAAAGTCGAACTCAAATCATGGTGGGATCGTCTGGGCCACGATGGTCAAAGCTATGTGAAAGATAGACTTGGTCGCCTTGTTCCCCTCCTCGACATTGATGTCCAGAGTGGCGTCATGCAAGCACTTCCTCATTTCTGGAGCCCCAAAACATCAACGTTCATCTTTGGTAAGCACGAGCTGACTCCGACATTGGAAGAATACAGCATTGCCATAGGAAAACCCTTGGAATTGGAATTAATAAATCCACCCCTTGGATTAGAACCGGAATCAATTTTGTCTGATTTTCTTAGAATGGATAAAAATATGATAAAAAGAGTGCTGAAAGATAATTGTCTTGCATGTCCTTTTTCCTTCCTAGATCAGAGTTTTGCTAGTGCTAACACTCTCTTAAAAAGTAGGATCTTCCTCCTAGCTTTCTTTGGATTTATTGTTTTTCCTCTTCGTAAAGGCGCTATTGATCCTTCTATTGCATGGGTAGTCAAACAAGTGTGTGCCAGGGTTAGTTTTGTCAACACTATTCTAGCTGAAACATTCTTGTCACTCACCCGATTTAAGGAGGATGAGGATAAAACCTTTCGTGCACCAATTGAACTTTTACAAATTTGGTTCTTTTCTCATATGAGTAAAATCGATATTCGCATGAATATTATAAATGTCACTGATTCTCATCACCCTATTGAGGTATTTAAAAATCATCAAGACCGAACTCCAAATCTTTCTTACTCAAAATGGATCAAATTGTTGAAAAATCCAAATATCAAGATTTTCCTATGGCATGCTAAATGGTTCCAAGTCTCCGAGGCACGTCTCTCTCATGGCGATAATGAACCGATCCCGCTATTGGGGATCACCGGTGCCACCTCATACTACCCACTCCGTGTGGCCCGTCAATATCAAGTTGTTCAAGACCTGCCACCCCCTCTCAAGTTGGGTTTGTTCCAAGCTCGATTCACTACCAAAGATGGTGATCACAAAAGGGAGCTTTGTTGTATCGAACGAGCTTGGCTCGCATGTTGCAATCAAAAGTTGAGCTTGCCTGAAGATGAGCTTGGAGGGAAAGAAAAGACTTACTATGCCACGGCTCGATACATCCGCCAGCACAAGATCCCGACCGAGTATCTCCCAAAGGTGCCAAATGTGACCGAAAAGCCCACTCGACAAGCGAGCTTAATCGTCACAAGAGGAAGATTGAAGAGCTTGAGAAGCAAGCCAAGAAGGATGCCAAGGAGAAGAGGCAATTGCGTCGGCGTTGACTTCCCATGTGTTTATAGATCGAGCCAAATAAAATGGCTTGAACCTATTTGATTTTTAGCTTAATGTTTAGCAAGTTGAGTCATTTACTTCATTAGTTTATTTGTCTAGGGCTTTGCAAATTTCTTTACATCATTAATGTCAAACAATTTCATTAATGAATAAAAGCAGTTAGACTCCCATCATGGGCCGGCATTATTTTTTATAAAGTGCTTATGTGTATTCATATTTTAGGTGATAACGGATCCTCCACGTTCACCCATTATCACGCGATTAAGAGCTAGAATGGCCGACCAATCAGAAATGCGTGATCGCATGTCCGCTGTGGAAACTCAACTCCAACAAGTGCTCGCCTCTCTACAGCTTGTGACGGATCAACTCCAATTTCTCCAAGTAAATCCAACAACTGCACCTGCTCTTCCTCAAATAACTATCCCGAAGCAAACAAACAAGGTTGACGATGACATGCCCGGGTTGGACGATGACTCGATCCTTGTTAGAAAGACCAAGCCCGACAGCATTCCAAAGACTGATCATGATGAACGCTTCACAAAGCTGGAGGAAAAATTGAAACAAGCTTTGCAAGAGTCGCGAAATTCACTCCCGTTCGACCTGTCTGTGTATGAGAAGGTCAACATGCCGAAGAAATTCAAAATGCCGGATTTTGAGAAGTACGATGGTACTTCCTGCCCAAAAGCTCATTTGCAGATGTATCACGTGCGTATGGCTCAATATGTCAAGAACGAACCCCTCATGATCCAATCGTTCCATGCGAGTTTGACTGGACCTGCATTAAACTGGTATGTCATGAAGAATATGAACCTTCTCGACACTTGGAATGAAGTGACCGATGCATTTCTCAAGCAATACAAGTTCAACATGGATATTGCACCTTCCCGAGAGGATCTTGAGAGGATGGAGAAAAAGAGGAACGAGTCGTTCAAAGAGTATGCCGTAAGATGGCGAAATCTGGCAGCTCAAATCACTCCCGAGCCTACGACAAGGAGTTGATGAAGTTGTTTGTCAAAACTCTCCCGTCTGAGTTTCGTAACCGGATGGCCGGCACGTATGTTGAAAACTTCAATCAGCTTATTCCCGTGGGAGAACAACTTGAAGTGGGGATAAGGGAATGATGGTTTACTGAGCCATCTAATAAAAGATTCACTGCCAAAAAGGAGAAGGAAGCAGCTGTGGACGTGAACGTGGCTTATAGCCAAGAGAATGTCAAACGTGCCCCGGCTATCCAAATGAATCCGAGACAGCCCCAAATCGCTGGCCGTCAACCATTTAATAGGAGGCAATTCTCTCCTCTCCGAAAGAAAGGTTTGCTTACTAGTGAACCGAAGCGTCCTAACCGTGAAAGCAATCGCAGTTACGACCCGGCAAAGAAATGTGACTACCATAGCGGTGAACTTGGGCATTCAACTGATGAGTGTTTCACCCTCAAGCACAAAATCCAAAACCTCTTAGAAACGAAAATCTTTTCGTTTCAAACTGCTCAGCCGAATGTCCAGAAGAATCCACTACCCGAGCATGAGGGTACGGTGAATGCTATCCTGGAACCTGAAGTCGGTCGAATCAAGGACTCGAAGGTGCACGTGGCAGATGCTTACAGCGGACTAGTGAGAGCTGGATATTATCCAGCTCAAGAAAATGTTCCCCTGTCGCTGATGAAGGAAAGAATTGCCCAAATGGTGGATGACGGCATTATCGTATATGCTGACCGTAACTGCGTAGTTTCCACTATTTCACACATCATCATCGATTGGGAGGAGGAGCAGGCTGCGCTCAATACTGATAAGGAAGAAGTTGACCCTTTGCTTGCGGATATGCCTCCGCTAGAAGATGCATCTGATGAGGAGATTGTGATTGAGATACCTCAACCGTATGAGTATGTCAACAACAAAGCAGTGCCTTGGTCTTATGACTTAGATGTCGACCTTGTTACAAGGTCTGGTCGAACCTATGGGCAAGCCAGCGCTCAAACTGCGAAGCCAGTCACCGAGGAAGAGGCTAGGGAATTTCTGGCTGTGATTAAAGCAAGTGAGTATAACGTGGTCGATCAATTGCGAAAGATGCACCTCGAGATATCTTTGCTCGAGCTTCTCCAAACATCCTCTGTCCATCAAAAGTCACTAATGAAGGTGTTGAGTGAAATTCATGTGCCGAGACGGTTGAGACGGACAAGTTGGAAGAATTTGTGGGATCGGTCCTTCTTAAGGATTTGATTACCTTTTCGATGAAGAATTCCCTCTCGAAGGCCGGGGACATAACAAAGCACTCTACATATCCGTTAAACACAAGTCTTCTCATGTGTCTCGAGTGCTCCTTGATAATGGGTCCGCTCTGAACATATGCCCATTAACCACCCTGCACCGCCTCAAGGTAGATCCGTCAAGGATACATGCTGCAATGACCTCAGTACGAGCTTTTGATGGCACAAAGAAGGAGGTACTCGGAGAAATCCATCTTGATGTACAGATAGGGCCAGTCGTCTTCAACATTCCCTTTCAAGTGTTGGACATCCCTACCGCATTCAATTTCCTACTGGGTCGTCCATGGATACACACTGCTGGAGCAGTACCCTCAAGTCTACATCAAGCTGTGAAATTTGTGATCAAAATGAAGCTGGTTACCGTATATGGTGAGGAGGACCACCGGATCTATCATGAGACGGCTATCCCCTATGTAGAGCCGGATTCTGAGCTCGAATCAAGTTACCACTCATTTGAGTTGGTATCCACCATACATGCTTCTCGAGGTTCATCACCGCCCATTCCTGAAGTTTCAGATGCCGCCCTCATGGTAGGAAGAGTGATGGTCGGAAATGGTTTTGTTCCTGGAGATGGTCTTGGAAGAAATGGTCAAGGCATTCGAAGCGCCATTGAAGCCCCTCAGAGGTCCCGTTCTGCTGGTTTAGGGTACCATGGAAGAGGTGGAGGAAGTTCAAGAGGACGAAGACGGGGAAGGCGGGAACCGGCCACTTGGTCGGGCGAGGGAGGCAAAACTCGCTACCCCGAGCATTCATGAGACATTCCCGGTCCTCCCATAATGATGCGGGATGAAGCGGATACCCTAGGGCAGCCTAGTGGCAAATTTGATTACCTGGTGAAGTATTCGGCCCCTCCCAGCTACTATGCTGATCCTCGTGAGATAGTCCCAGATGGATGGGATGGTATGGATAATCGACACCCTCGGAGACGAGAAAAGTATGGAGATGCATTGGAAGGAATCACTAGTCTCTTCGATGACGTCTTCATTGGGACCATTGACGAAGGACTTCCGGAGGAGATGGGCTCACAGCCACGAGTAACTCATTTACTTGCTTTCTCACATTCCCTGCGCGGGAATTTTTATCGCTTTCTAGGGCTTGTTTTTGATTTTTTCTTTTTCGCTTTATTTTTAGGGCTTGAAAATTGCATTTCCATTCAATAAATGTAATTGATTGATGAATATCAATAAAATTACAAGTTTTATTTTGAGGGCATGATCAGGTACACCATACCAGCCCGGTGATGATATCCAGCCGATAAAAGAAAAAGAAAATCCAAGGAGAATTCTGAGGCTTGGGCTTCATCATGCTTTCTCATGTCAAAATATTTCAAAAAATGTCTTTGCCAAAATTCTTTTCAAAAGAAATAATAATTTAGATTACTCTGTTTGTTTTTCTAATTTATTCACTTCATGTTTCAGGAACAGTCTTGTGGCATACAAAGGCATGGAAACGGTCCAATCCAATGCAACAAATGCTGATATGGATGATCTCAAGGACTCGACTGAAGATTCCATTGAGGTGCAGCGAAGCTGGGAACAACATGAAAAAACCAAGGCTCTCACATCCGAAGCGGTTGTCACTATTAATTTAAGTGACACAAGAAGCTAAAGAAGTTAAAATTGGGGCAAATCTCCCCAAAGACGAAGCCGAGCACCTAATTCAACTACGAAGGAATATCGGGATATCTTTGCATGGACTTATCTTTGACATGCACAGTTTAGACTCATCGATTGTCGAGCATTGCTTGCCTACTAATCCCGGACATGCCACCTAAGAAGCGAGAGACTTCGGAGAACTAAGCCTAAGCTTTCAAAGAAGATAGAGGAGGAGGTGATGAAGCTTTTAAATGTGGGATTCATTGAAGTCTCACAATACCCTGAATGGGTGGCTAACATTGTGCCGGTAATGAAGAAGGATGGTCGAGTTCGAGTTTGTATTGACTATCGAGATCTAACAAGGCGAGTCAAAGGATGATTTCCCACTCCCTCACATTGATGTCCTCGTGGATAGTACCGCCGGGTTCGAGCTATTCTCGTTTATGGATGGTTTTTCCAGATACAATCAGATAAGGATAAAAGAGGAAGACAAGGAGAAGACCGCATTTATCACCCCGTGGGGGACCTTTCATTACAAGGTCATGCCCTTCGGACTCAAGAACGCAGGGCAACTTACCGAGAGCCATGGTAACACTATTCCATGATATGATGCATCAAGAGATTGAAGTCTATGTTGATGATATGATTGCAAAAACCCGGCCTGGAGGAAGTCATATGGTGAAGAAGTTGTTTGACCGACTTCGTGAATTCAAGCTTCGGCTAAATCCCGCTAAATGCGTGTTTGGGGCAACATCTGGTAAATTACTTGGATTTATTGTAAGCAATAAGGGGATTGAGATCGACCCATCTAAGGTTAAGGCCATATGTGAGCTGCAACCTCCATCGACGGTGAAAGAAGTTCGAAGTCTTTTGGGAAGACTGAATTACATAGCCCGATTCATTTCTCAATTGTCTGAAACGGCCAAGCCATTCTTCAAACTCCTAAAGAAGAATGCACGAATCAACTGGGATGACGAATGTCGAGAGGCATTCGACAAATTGAAGCAGTACTTGATGAATCCACCAGTTCTTGTCCCACCATCACCAGGGCATCCCTTGATTCTCTACCTCACCATTCATAGTGAATCATTGGGTGCAATGCTGGCTCAGGAAAGTCCTATTGATAAAAAAGAACGAGCCATTTACTAATTAAGTAAGAAGTTCACCACATCAGAGTTGAAGTATTCTGATGTTGAAAAGACTTGTGCCGCTTTAGTATGGGTATTGCATAGATTGCGACAATACACATTGCATTACCAGACATTTCTCATAACAGAGAACGACCCCGTCAAATATTTACTTAATCAGCCAGCTTTGGTGGGTAAGTTGGCCAAATGGAAAATTTTGATTTCCGAATTTGATGTGCAATTCATGCCACAAAAGTCGGTTAAGGGTCGTGCGATCGCTGATCTATTGGCCGAGAATTCGGGCGTCTCTAACAACGATGACAATTTCCTTGATGACCGTGTCTTGAGTGTAAATGAAGACTCATGGAAGATGTTTTTCGATGGGGCCGTAAACTTGTCTGGCTCTGGTACTGGGGTAGTTCTGATATCCCTAGACGGACAACACTATCCGGTAGCTGCAAAATTGACATTTCCATGCACCAACAATGTGGCCGAGTATGAAGCTTGCATCCTCGGACTTCAAGCCGCAATCGAGATGGATGTGGCCAAGTTAATGGTATTCGGAGATTCAGCACTAATCATATTACAGACTGTAGGCGAGTGGAAGACTAAAGATGCCAAATTGCTCCCATATCACCGGTATCTAGAAAGTCTCGTGAAGCAATTCAAAGAAATTTCATTTGAATACCTACCGAGGTCTCACAATCAATTTGCTGATGCACTCGCAACTTTGTCATCTATGTTACAAGTTGCTTTGACGGATTAGAAGTCGAGCCACTTTGAAAATAGAAGTTTTGCCAAAGCCGACTTCTTGTATGATCATAAGCGAAGAACGATGGAAAACCATGGTATTACGATATCATGAACTACATAAAAAGGCAGGAATTTCCTGAAGGAAGCACTCCGGCTGATAGGAAGTACATCATGAAGATGGCCTCAAAATTCTTCGTCAGTAGCGAGAATCTTTACAAGAGATCCTATGATTCAATCCCGTTGCGATGTGTGGAGGCAACAGAAGCTACTCAAATCATGCAAGAAGTGCACGAAGGGATATGTGGCCCTCACATGAATGGGCACATGATGGCTAAGAAGATTATGAGATTAGGCTACTCTTGGCTCACATTAGAAAGTGATTTGCATTAAGCATGTACGAAGTTGTCACATTGCCCAGATTCATGGTGATAAGATAAATGTTCCTCCAACCGAGTTGCACTAGTTTTCTGAGCCATGGCCTTTCTCGATGTGGGGGATTGATGTGATTGGCCCAATCAATCCTAAGGCTTCAAATGGGCATCGATTCATTTTGGTGGCGATAGACTATTTCTCCAAATGGATTGAAGCCACATCCTTTGTGAATGTCACCGCCCGCAATGTCGTGAAGTTCATCAAGCGTGACATAATTGCTCGCTATGGTGTCCACTGAAGCAATTGTCACGACAATGGGACGAACTTGAACAATAAACTTGTGGACGGGTTGTTCGGCGAGTTCAAGATCAAGCATTTGAATTCGTCACCTTACCGCCCTCAAATGAATGGGGCTGTTGAAGCAGCTAATAAGAACATTAAGAAGATCTTAGCTAAGACAGCTGAGAATTATCGAGATTGGCATGACCGGTTACCTTTTGCACTAATGGCATACCGGACATCGATCCGCACTTCTACCGGGGCAACCCCTTTTGCTTTGGTATACGGCATGGAAGCAGTTCTGCCCGTGGAGGTGGAAATTCCTTCTCTAAGAGTTCTATCCCAAGTGAATTTGTCTGAGGCTGAATGGATGCAGCAAAGACTTGAGCAGTTAAACTTGATAGAGGAGAAAAGACTAAAGGCTCTTTGTCATGGCCAAACTTATCGGCGAGAGAGTTGCCAGATCCTTCAACCGAAAGGTACGACCGAGACATTTTGAGATAAATGATCTTGTTTTGAGGAAGCTGTTGCCGATTTTTACAGATCCTGGAGGAAAGTTTGCTCCAAACTATGGCGGCCCATATGTGGTGAAGAAAGTACTCCCTGGAGGTGCCCTGATTTTGGCAGAAATGGATGGTCGTGAGTTTTCCACTCCAGTTAATTCGGATGCTGTCAAGAAGTATTATCCATGATAGAATTTTCCATGGCACGTCGTGAACTGCAAGTATTTCTATGATGAATAAAATGTCTCAATGAGTTGAATTATTCAAATTTGTCATAAATCTTGCATTTTTCTTCCTTGATGAATTGTGTGAGATAAATTAAATGTGTCAAATGGAATACTTTGGAATGATGAAAGGCAAGCCTTGTTCCATACACTTTTCATACACAAATCCCCAGTGAGCTGTGTGAAAAAATTCCATGTCTGCAAGGAAAAGGGTGATCTCGCAAAGGGTACGCCATCCAAGGTGATGAGAGGCAATTTTTTCCTCTACCTGAAACACTACATGTATATCCATCGTTTAGCCCTTTGAGCCCATACACATGAAGAGTTCTTTAAATTATCCCTGTCAAGGATCATCCCACATTGGGACAAATTTGAAACGAATGATAGGAATTTTTTACTCACACTTGCATCAATCTTCGAGTATTGCTTTCGCAATGTAACTTATGTGTTAATTTAAGTGCCTTAGGACGACGAAGAGCAGTTCTTTCTCTATCCTATACACTTTGTCCATTGCATAGCCCACTTGAGCCTATGAATTCATTTCACGTTAAACCCAGTTGGTGATCATCCCCCACACTGGGGCAAAGCAAGAAAAGCAAACCACTCAAGTTGCATGGTTTACAATGCTGATAAAAGATGAAGGTTTTACAAGTCCAAAGAAAGTGAGTGCAAAATTGGGGCATGAAAAAAAGCAGTGTGCACAGTAAAAGCAAGGCCAATGCCCAGAAAAGGCAAAAAAAAAAAAAATCAAAAAAAATCAAACTCTTGATATAATGAGTCGTATCCCCTACAGAGCGGTACTAAAAAAAGAAAAGAAAATCCTCAATGGTGGAGGAGAAAATTGGTGGAGATGTTAAGATGATCACCAACTTTGACCCCTAAACACTTTTTGAGCCTAATGATCCTTTCGTTTCTCAACCCATGAACCAAGCCTACGTTACGTCCCTTACAAAGTCTCTTGATTAGGGCACTTGAATTAACGTAAAAGTTCATATGTTCGAAAGTATCACTCGAGGAAGTGTGAATAAGATGATTTCTGCCTCATTTCGCATGTTTCTTGACTTGTAAACCCAAAGATGATTGCAGAATATCATTCATTTTTCAATAGCCTCGACTCAAAGAGTCTCCTTTGCTAAGTCGTTGACCAAGCTCGGAATTACGGTCCCTGTTAAAGACCTCTCGGATTGGTAAGGTCGTACCACTTGCGAGATTGCTCAAACCCTTGTTTGACATGATGATGGTGAGATAGAGTGACTGTCAAGATCCTGCATCAAAGGCCAGGATAAAGCAGCCCTTTTAAAAGAGGATGAGTGAAAAGTCCTTTTAGACTGAAGGATCCCTTTTGACACATCCATGATGTTCATGCGTTCAGATTGGAATCATCATTCGAAATCGTTCCTATCGAAATTAAGATGATGCGTGATTGATAGAAATTATTATGCATGAACCTTGCTTGAATTAACGCATGCGAATGCATGTTGTTTCTCGTATGATCATGTTTTGCAGGAGACATGTCCCCAAGAAGTAGAGATGTCACCAGGTAAGTATATCTCTATACCCCAAATACTTGTCGTTGCACAGGTATTCCCCTTTTGAATACACCGACACTCGATTGAGTTGTCCCAAAAGATTTTTCTCCAAGTTGCAACGCCGGGCGACCGAAGAATGGTTCGGGTCCTGAAAAATCAATTTTCCGTCAAGGCGACCGTAGAATGGTATGGGTCCTCGACAACACTTATTCTTTATTCAGGCGACCGTAGAATGGTACGGGTCCTGGAAAATGAATCCCCGTTAGGCGACCGTAGAATGGTACGGGTCCTAAACGAAACTTTTCTGCCGTACTGGGCGACCGTAGAATGGTACAGGTCCTAGGAAAGCAGTTCCTTACAAAACTTTTCTGCTGTATTGGGCGACCGTAGAATGGTACGGGTCCTGAGAAAGCAACCCCTTCCTGCCGTATTGGGCGATCGTAGAATGGTACGAGTCTGAGAAAGCAGCTCCTTTCGCCATACTAGGCGACCGTAGAATGGTACGGGTCTGGGAAAGCGGTATTGTCACAAAGTCGTGTTACTATTCTAGGCTACCGTAGAATGGTACAGTCTGGAGACGGAGTAATACCCACTACCTCGAATTACTCTATCCTCCTCGAAGGTAAGTTATTCCGGGTAGGTTCATCTATTATTTGCATTAGTATTTCCATGCATCATATAAATTGCATTAAAAAATGGAATTCATGTTCCAACAAAAATCATTCATTGCATGAGCATGACCAAAATTTAGGTCTCAATTTGTCTTTAAAGGCAACCTCTGCGAGCTCACCTTCAAAGAGGGCGGCTGTTGACACCCTAAATTTTTTAGGTTAATTTTACTAAAAAAAAAAAAACACACGGCATATAATTTAGAGACATTTTATTTTCGTTTTTTATTTTAGGCCGCCGGAAAAAGGAAAACTTTTCACATATTCCGTTCAAATTTTTAGGCAATATACACCAAAGGATGTATTTTCAAGCAAAAAGGAAATTTTTGGATGGAATATGTGAAAAGTACAAAAAGGAATATCACATGTGGTGCAATGATATATTCAAAAAATATTGCATGAGCAAAATTGGAAACGAAATGTGCAATAAGGATTCAATTTTTGCCCTATAAAAAGGGTTGATGGGGTATAGATTAGGGGTCGGCAAAAATCTGAGAGAAAAATTTTGAGAGCAATAGGTGAAAGTTTAGTTTTTAGTGAAATTTCGAAAAGGGTGAGGAGAGAGATTTAAAAAAAAAAAAAAAAAATCCGACATTGTTCATCTGCTCCGAGCTAAACCCTTGCCCGTGCCGGTGCCGCGCTCGGTCGGCCTCCGCCCCGCCCCTGCCCGATCCGCTCAAGGCCCGCGACTTGCGAATCCGAGCCCACCGGTCGCCGCCGCCTCTTCGCCCGAAGTCCCGCCGCCGCGGGCCCCGCCGCCGCGAGTCGCCGCACCAAATCCGGACGCCGAGCCCGCCGGTCGCCGCCGCCTCTCCGTCCGCGAAGCCCGCGCCGCCGCGAAACCCCGTCGCGACACACTCGCGCCGCCGCCGCGAAGCCCCAAGCCCCCAGTTCCGCTCGAACCGACCCGCGACACCCATGGCCCGATGCCGATCCGAGCCACCCGATCCACGAGCCGCCGCCCGCTGGTCCTGGAGTTGCCCCCTGCGCTCGTGACTCCACCCTCGCCCGCCGCCGCCGCGTCCTGCCGAACCACCGTTGCGGCGGCCACTTCCGCGTCGCACCACCGCGACCTCCACTGCCTGCTTGGTTCACCCTCGCCGGACCTCCGAACCGGCCAAGTTTTTTTTTTTTTTCTCAAAAAAAAAAAAAAAAAAAAAGGAAAAGAAAGTTAAATTAGGTATTTTCCCTTTTCTTTATTAGGCAAGTTTAGGTTTTTTTTTTTTTTTTTTTTATTTTTTTCATTATCTCCTTATGTTATTTTCTTGGTTGAGATACTTATTTATGCATAATTGAAAATCTCAATGCATTACCTAATTCGCAACCGCATTAAGGTTTTTATTTCATCTATAAGGCTTTAGATGAAATAATTAATCAAGTGGGAATAAAAATGATATTTTGATCTTTAAGGCTTAAGATCAATTTATCTATCTTACTAGCGAAATATTATCCCTTGATTTGAATGATGTGTGATATCCTTTTTGGGGATTTTAATTGAACTTGATTGTTTTTATTTGTCTTGAGATATGCCTGAATTAGGATATTGCATGTTTTAGGGTTATTTGCATATTTAGACTAAACATTTAATTTATCATGAATTTTCGAAATAAAAAATTAGGATTTTAGATTTTTGTTTCATTAGCTTAAATTGCATGTTTAATTATTTGACACTTTTTAAATCTCGAAATTAAAAGAAAAATAAAAAAAAATGTTCGAATTAGGATTAGTTTTTTTATTATCATGCATATATCACATAGAATTAGGAGGCATATTTTGCACGTCATTGCATATTAGGGTAAGAATGGATGTTAGATTTTGCTTCCTAGTTAATGTTTAAGTTTAGATAGATTTTTTTAATAGATTGCATTCTAGGATTATTTGGGTTAAGATAAGTTTTTAGTTTAAATTAGGATTTAGTTTAACCTAATTCTTAATATAAATTGAATAGGATCTTAACCTAGCTAAATAATTCTCACATTTTTTATTTCGAATTTCATAAAAAAAAATCCAAAAAAATGTCTTAGGATAAATTACTTCCTTTTTAGGGTAAATTGCATTTTTTAGGAAATAAAAATGCATTTTTTAGGAAATAAAAATGTCATGAACATGTCATTTAGGGTTAGACTAATTGAAATGCACGACATTTAGTTTTTTTAGGCCCATTTAATTAGAGATTGCCTGTCAATAAAATTAGGTCATTTAGATTGCATCTAATTATTGCATTTCTTTAGGATTTACTCTATTCATGTCATATAATTTAGATCATATTTCCATGTCATATAATTTAAATCATATTGCCATGTCATGTAATTTAGGTCATGTTGCCATGCCATATTAGATTACTAGCATGCATTGCATATAGATTAAGTTCCCATTAAATAAAGTGAAAACAAAAAAAAAAAAAAAGAAATTGCGTGTTAATTAGAAACCATATCTAGGGTTGTTGATGTGGATTTTAATTTAACATTGCAGATGCTTTCGTTGCTTTGAGGTAAGTCCTGCATTATTTTATTTGTTTTCTTGAGTGTTAAATTGGTGGTTTGCGCACTCGTATGATCACCTCACATGTTAGGAAAGTTAAAATCAATTCAAGCTACTTGCCAAACATTTTTTTTTAAAAGAATGGTACCGAAAGGGCATTAGAGAAATCTAGTGTAACCAAGTCCCCGTACCCATAGTCTCGGTTCGTAGGAGTAAAGTAAACCTCCCGTTGCTTTACTTGGGTTTCTAATCGACCCACCAAAAATAGATTAGTGGCGACTCCTAATTGAAAATCATTTGCATGTTAAGAACTTAAACCTAAGTCGCGGTGGTATGGGCTTGGGAGAGCCCGAGTTAAGTTTAGGCTTAACAATCCATTAGCCAAACCCTAGGTGGTCCACACCCGAAAAAAAATTGGTCGCGACAAGGGGTGATCGGGTCTAGGGTGGGTAGGGTCTAGACTTGGACCCTGTACCCAACCCTGTTATAACCGGTTCCTCTTTTCTGGACCCTATACCCGACCCTATTTGTATTGGACCACCGTATGCCGACCCACCCTGTTTTCCGATGCGGTTCCGGGGTCAACCACATTTCCATTGGAACCTATTTTTGTAATCTTCCGATATCCTATACGACTTTGAATTTTATATTAATAAGCGAGAAAATAACGTAATCCTCTAATTTATATTAAAACATTAAGCACTAGTAATAAATTAATACATGAACATTTGGAATAAACGAAAAATTAAAGATCCATAGGGCTAATTATAATAAATAAAATGATAAGGCAAATAATTAACATCAAACATGGGTCTAATATTAGTCTTATTCCCACAACCACTACATGAAGTTACTCATTTATTCAAGCATAACTCTTTATACAAAAGAGAAATTAGGCGAGCCAATCCATGTGATACACAAGAATTTGGTGGCAACAAACACCATCTGTCCATCAGACGGTGCGAGAGGGAGCCGGTGAGGGAGGGAAGCAAGTGAGGAAGATGAATGACAAAGGAGAAGTGCTATGCGTGTTTGAGAGAGCCAAGAGGAAAAATATCATGTGATTGCGAGAGTAAAAATAGAAATCAGAAGAAAAAAAAAAATGTTTTGGACCTCTACTTACAAAACCGGTCCAAGAACCGGTTTCCGGGTGGGTAATCACTCGGACCACATTCCGGACCGGTTTAAACCGGTTCTGAATTTTGGGAACCTGTTCCCGGACCAGTTTCAATGGGAACCGGTTCCCGACCCTGTTTTCCGGGTGGGCCGGTCCGGGAACAGGGTATACCCGGTCCGGTTGCACACCCCTAATACTTGCACAGGTGTGAAGCATATGATGAAGCATGGGAGTTTGTTAATACTTTATCCAGGCATGTGCACAGTGCTTCCAACTTTTTCCATTATTATTTATTAAAACATTGATATTAAATAAAGTGAAGTTGAAAGAACTAGAGAACATCTAGGCCAATAATGCAGACCCAAATTAATTATCGTTGAAGCTTGACTAACGTTTGTAAAGCTTCATGAGATCGTTATTAAATTGTAAATGGGAATGCAAAGATCAAGATTTGACAGATAATCAACTGTTTAATAAATTTATCTAGGTCATTTCATTATTTTCTGTTTTGGGGTAGAAAGGAGAACATAGTACTTAACAAAAATAAAAAGTACAAGAGTCCGAGCCCAATGGCTCAAGTCCCTTAAATTATTTCTTTTGAGGAATGCCTTCGAAAACAACATAACTTTTCTTGGAGTTGAAATGTCAAAGGCTGAGATTGTTAATTACATACAAGCTAAAACATTAATCTCGTAAAAGCATTTGCATGTTGGAAAAAGCAGAGCAGTGACCCGAACGCGCGGGCTTAAAGAAGCATTCCTGCCTGCTTCCGCAACGTTGGAAAGGTAAATAGCATGGAATGTGATGTACCGGCTTTAAGAATGATGTGATAAATTTTATTTGGTGCTGAATTTGATCTGTTTATTTAAATGCCTAACTTCAGTTCATTAGATGCGAAGGCACACTAGTGAAGATTTTACGTGTTTGAATTATATATTAAATATATTTATATATATAGACACACGTACACACTCCTTTAACATGACGTATATATGCTCTGCGAGAAAAGATTCTAATCGCCGGGAGACATAGCAGAAGCTTGATATATTCACTTTGGGAGATACTAAGTTTGAGTTTATGAACATATTATATTAACTTCTTCACTTTACATTGTTTACCTAATGTGGGACTTCTTTCTCATGACACCCTCACACGTGCACCTCAACAAATCTATACTTCATGTGTGGGCCATCTATGTCAAGCTTGCTCCCCTTTAATCTAGGTATTTTATCACACCAACATCCTTTCAAATCGCTAAATTGGTCCAGGTCAGTAGGATCACAACATTTGCCTTGACTCCTCCTCCATTGCCTTGGTCTGGCCAAACTCAGCCAATCACACTATTGGTCACCTCAATCAAGAATCACATACGAGGTTTCTTTCCTTGAGATATTCACATATGCCAATTCACTCATGTTGAGGCCACTTCATTAAAATCATCAGCTCTAATACTACTTTTATGGAGGCGCAAGGAAAGCCCAAAACGTTTACCTAGGGAGATTGCTAATTCCAAGCTTAAGCCCAAGCCCAATAATATATCTCGTTGGACTCACCTTTACTTAAAAATTGAAATCAATAAGTTATGAACCAATTAGAATATTATTGACTTCTACATTTTACAACACATTCTGAATGTGAGGTTTCTTTCTTATAATATCCTTACACGTGCATCTCAATACTATAAGTGAAATGATGATATTTTGGGAAACTATAAAAACATACGTGCGGGTATGAGAAGGCTTTTATAGTATGTTTTTATAGTGGGCCATTTGTTTATTTAGTCAAAAGCCCATAACCAAATTATTTATCTGCTGATTTTACTAATTTAGATACATACATACATATATATAGGTGGGAAGGTCATGATTAAGCGTGGGAGTGTGTTAATATTTTATCCAGGCATGCGCGCAACGCTCCAACTTTTCTATTATAATTTAGTTAAAGCATTGAAATTCAAATAAAGTAAAGTTGAAAGAACTAGGCAACCGCTAAACCATTGATGTCAAAACAATGTGCTTATCTGTTAAGCAGAACTAACAGTGCAAACCTTCAGGAAATCGCCGCTGCATCCTGAATGGGAATGCAAAGGGTTCCGCGATGCCACCAAACCTCAAATGGGGTTTCACGATTATTGACTCATTCCTTTCTTGTCTCCTGTACTCCCGACCATCTTCAATAACTTTTTTTTTTTTTTTTTTTTTTATAAAATCTAAGACCATCTTCAATAACTTAAACTCGCTGAAATGATGTCTGCACCGATGGGAAAGGATCCGCTTCCTCTTTATTCTGCACGGATTAATGATTTGGATGGATACGACATCGAATGGAGGAACCAATAAGATGAAAGGGGATCTCATGCTTACACCAACGTCCATATTGTGTGTACCATTTGGATAATCCTTTACATGTTCAATTTTCGGGTCGATGGCGTGTCGTGTGATTGTCGGACAAGTTTGACTAAAGATTAGAAGGCACTAAGGGAATACAGAATTTCCATCTACATACTTTCATAGGCACAAAGAATGTTCACACCTTGATAAGGACTCTTACTGCTAAAACGCCATTGTGGAGATTTTGGGTCCGCGTCTTACTCGGTCCTTAGTATCGATGGGGTATTTGGGAGGTTTAAGGTTTACTTATCTCAGATGGGCTCTTCTCATAGAAAGCGAGTGTTAGAATAATTAATAAAAAGGATAATGTTAAAGAATGTAGTTAGGGTACTTGTTGGGCCTCATTAATTTTGCTATGGAAATATAAATTTGTATATTTGAAGTCAGTGACTTTTTCGAAATTTCGTGTTGCTCAATTTTCGGCATATGCTTATACGCTTTATTTTTTATGGTTAGTGATTTTAACTGGTGCCTCTGAGGTATTTTATTAACAAGACCCTTATAACATGGAGATTATCCGAATTACTTGATCAAAATTAAAGAAGTATTGTATTAACTCTGAGAAAAAAAGATATCGAATAATGAAATTTAACAAATATCCTTACTCTTTAACATTTGCCTTTTTATTAATTCTTCCGACACTCGCTTTTCCTATGACAAAGAGGCTCGTCTTTGTTAAGTAAACCTTGAATACCCAAAATGCCTTATTGATTTGATGGATCAGGCAAGATGGGAGCAAAATCGAATGAATGACTCGCATATTTTGCGATCTCCTTTCTTCCCATGTTGAATCAAGACTTATAAGTACACACTTGTATTTTCGTGGGGCAAAGTTCACCAAATGATTACAAAATATTGTAGTTCCCATTTCAATTTATAGGAAGCTTAAAGGGGGCAAGTGCCTCCATTGGCCCCATGGTGAATCCGTCCATGCTGACAAGACAAATTCAAGATGATGTCAATTGGTGTATTTTCTCTGTAGATGATATGGTGTTGGTAGGTGAAACCCATGCTGGAGCTAACCAGAAACCTAAACTTCGAAGGGAAACTTTGTAAACCTTAGTGTGTAAGTCTAGGGATTATAGAAACTCAACGAAACCTCGAGAAAATTGGACATCATGGAGTACTGAGGACTGAATCCTTCCATTAACTTCGATCTAATTTGACAAAACTGGAGATCATGCCGACGACACCTTGAGAATGCTTCGTAGGACATGACATTCGAGAGAAAAGGCAAGATTCGAAATCAATTAATGCAGGTAAAAGTAGGGACTGCCAACCAATCGAGGATAATATGAGAGGAGGTCGTTTGAGATGTTTCGATCACGTCGAACGGAAGACCTTTGGGTTGATGCCTCGGCGAGGAGATATGAGCAAGGAACGAAAACTATAGAGAGGAGGGGTATTGGCACGAACTTTTTAGAGCTTGTAGAAGATCTAATAAAAGATCAAAGGTAGCGACCCGATAGGATTTCTATAACCGACAACAATAGCAGGACAGAAAGCTTCAAACTTTGAAGATGTCCAGTGGACTTGGGTCAGTCGAGCAACTAATCCATCAGACAACTGGAGCTAGGCTAAAGTTTGAAGTGACAGTTCAGTTCCGCAGTTTTTATTTGATGCTGGTGTTGAAGGCAGACCACCTTGATGTAATAGTGCTGTATTTTCCATATGAATGAGAATTGAGCAGTTTTTATGGCAAAAGACAGAACAAAGGAATAAGTTCATGCTTTCATTAAGTTCATTCCTTTAACAATCATTTGAGTTGGCTCTCTCTTTCATTTCATGCTAGTTTGATCGCTCGAAATATTGTTTTGAATAGCCTAGTGAATCGAGTCTTGCAGGATTTCAACGAAAATTATTATGTCTGGCGGTGAGATGTTACAGGGTAAAACCTTAAACAGAGTCGTGCTTTAATCATCAAATGTGCATGAATTTGTACCGTTTAATTGACATGGAATTCTCAAGTCATAGATAGTAGATACACTCTAACCTGCATGAGGTTCTGTCTCGTGCAACAGAGGCTTGAGATGGCAGCTTAATTGATCCCTCCATAGCAGAAACTTCTGGCAAGATAGATGTTTAACAGCAGCTAGGAAGGGAAGGAAATAGAAAACCTACACAAACATTTCCAATCTCAGCATCAAATATATTATAAACAAAGGAAACAATTATATAATGATTGCAGGAAATCCCATCCTGCACTACTAATTTATTTCTAGACACCCTAAATCTCAACTGAGGACCAAAGTCCAGAATACTTCCATGCTGAGCAAAGATGGCCGAGCTGAGGACCGAGCTGTTCCTGAGCAGACCTGGCCGAACTGGCTGAAGCTCTCTTCGTCTAACAGTCATGTTCAACATTGAATAGAGAAGAAATTGCGGCAACTATACCGCGTATTGTCCTGATTTTGTACAAATTACAGAGGGAGATGATGCACTTTTGCTCCGAGCGCCATATTAGTCTCTTCAATCGTTTACCATCCAAAGATTTCTCTAGCAGAATCCGTCTTACCCTCTCATTAGGACAAGTACTCTGTTCTCAAACAGAACTAGAAGAAAACAGAGCACCTCAAAATCCATCATCAACCCGCTCATCAAAATCACAAATTTTACACATATTGAACATGCCGCCGCCATCGTAGAACAAAGACCACTCAATTTCCTCGATTGTCACACGGACCGTCATACTTCCCCGTACTTGTCTTCATCATCTTCATCTGAATCCTTGTTCTCTTTCTTCTTCAAGTAACCCCACTTCCTCAGCACCCACACACATAGCCTCACCACATTCCCCATGAACACAATCCCCATCAGGCACAGCCAGCACACCACCGACACATCCGTCACGTCCTTCAGCATCCCCCGCGTGTCAGCCGGCGACATGTTGCGCAGCGCTATGAAGTAGGTGATCGCCTGCCCCGTGATCGCCAGCCACATGATCACCATCTGCGTCCACATCCAGCGTCGCCGCTTTATTGGAAGCCCACTCAAGAGGAGCAGGATGATGCTGAGGGAGGACAGGAAGGCCAATGTGTTGAAGATCATGAACTGCCCGTAGGCGATCCGCTGGATGTGGGCCATGATGGAGGTGCCTGCCATGTGCGGCTCCTTCACCGCGTTGCCAGAGGCATCAACCTTGTAGTCATCCTGCCAGACACCTCCCGGTGGTGTGGTTGCAGCTTGGAACGCCACCGTCGCTAGCAGCGAAGCAACCACCATGAGTGAATTTCTCTTCTGGCTCAGCCAATCGGCTTCCACCGGGGGCCTTTTTAGAGCACTCAGTTTCTTTGACAGGGGTTTCCTTAAACTTCTCCGTTTCTTTGATGGGGCCTTCTTGGTGGAGAGTGATGGGGAGTTTTTAGGTGATCTTGAGGTGGTGATGGGGAGGTCATTCTTGGTGCGTCAAGAATTGGATTATAGTGATATGGGACTGATTGGATGTCTCTGGAGAGTGAAGCTCCTGAGCTTTTAAGGGCTGTCTCAATTTCAAGGTCTCTCAAGCCTCTGGGACTCTGCTCAAGAATGTCTAGTGCTGTCAGGCCACTTGAGTTTGGCGTGTTCACTTCAAGTCCTGGGATTGTAAGCAAGAACTTTATCATCTGCACAGAGATTTTTGGGGACAAATTTTTTGTCAAAATGGAAGTAACTTCTGATGGCCATAAATGCAGAAATCTCAATTGAATTGATACACAGGAAGCCTTCATTTTTCCCATTTGAAAGCCATCTGAATGATGCGCTAAAAATGGTAACCTTTCTAAGACATAAATATCTGTCTGAAGTGAATTTTACCGATGATACATGATGCTTATTCAGCACAGCTCACACTCAATCTCTAGCATCAAGCTTACCATCAATTTAAATACGTTTGAAGATGTTTGTCATTGCAAAATTAGCTCGCAAAATACAGCAAAAGATTAACTTGCCTGGGAAAATGGATTGAATCTTTAAGAAATTTCTCTACCTAAACGTATCTTTGGATCAAGAAAACTCCGCTGGTCAGCGTGTTCAAGCCAAACAAATTTACCTCAACTTGCTTCCTGGCCACGGCAATGTGCAGAGCCGAGTTCCCATCACCATCCCTCCTGTTCACCAGCTCCTCCACAACCTCCCTCCCCGCCTCCTCCACCACCGCCCGCAGCGCCTCCACCCGGTTCCTCCCCGCGCACACGTGCAGCACCGTCTCGCCCTGGTCCGTCGCCGCCCGCGCCGCCGACCCGGGGGGCCCGTCCCGCACGATCCGCCGCGCCGCCTCGGCCCGGCCCTTCCCCGCCGCCGCGTGCAGCGGCGTCCTCCCGTCCCCGTTCCGCCGCGTCGCCACCTCCGGGTCGGCCGACAGCAGCATCCCGACGATCTCCGCGTGGCCCCTGGCGGCCGCGAGGTGGAGGGCCGAGTTGCCGTCCGGGTCCGTCTCGGAGGCGAGCTGCGGGGTCCGGGCCAGGAGCGCGCCCACGAACTCCGCGTGGCCGAGCATGGACGAGACGAGGAGGGGGTTCCGGGACGTGCATGAGACGACGATCTTGTCGAGAAGGAGCGGGTCTTGATCCAGCAAACCCAGGAGGGTCGTCACGCTCCCGTTCATCGCCGCTTCCGAGAGCTGCTCCTCCATCTCTCCCTCCGCCGGCATGCTTGGATCAAGAATCGCCAAGAACCCTGTTCAGGCCACGGGGAACTTCTTTGGGAAGTCAACGAGGTGGAGAAAGAACGCAGCCGCCAGGGCAGGTACTCTGGATCGAGGATTGGCGGAAGCTTCTGCCGTCGTCATCGTTTCTGGAAAATCAACGAGGCCAATCATCGAAGACGGTGAAGAAATTGTTTATCGCTTGAGTCAAACGCTTCCTTTTCAGAAGCTTCCCACGCGGAGTTGACTTGTTGACTTACTGTTTCTGTTCCTGTTCCTGGGTTATTGAACTGTAATCTTAGCCGTTGGTTTGTGCTTCCCTGATCATCGTACTCATTATTTAACGGCTGCGATGGAAGGAATGCCGACAAGCTAGTAAGAGATGCTGACAAGCTACCAGTTTATTAGGACGAAAGAACGAAGAAAGAAATTCGCCCAGATTCGATGGGCGGTGGAGATCAAAATTTGGTCCGCCCTTATTTGCATCCGAATGTTTGGTGAAAATTTTCATCTTTATCACAATATGATAAATTTTTTCCTGTAATTTCTTTTAGTAACCCTAAAAGGGTTAATAAAGATTTTTGCACAATTTCTAAAAGACAGTGATTAGACGTTGTTGGCATAGGCAACCCAGATCGAAGATAAGCTAAGGCTAATGATATCCTAAGCACAGGTAATTTGCCCGAGTATGCGGAATCCATAGAATGAAGCTAAAATTTCTTAAAATTCGACCCAATTGAAAATTAGATCTTTCTTAAAATAAGTTCTTTCTTAATCCAGGACTCGACCACAAAGGCTCGGTTCATTTTCACTATTACCAACAATAAAAGTAGAGAAGCTTATTATAACCATTACCATTCGTGACCATCGATCAATTACCAAAGAATTAGTTTTGATGGAGGGTCTCCTAATAATCTATTCAGAAAGGAGAGTACCATCGTGGAGCAGTTGAGTCTCTCTCTTTCTCATGGTCATAGGATTAGATGAGTTCTAAGATGACTCTTCATCTAAACATTCCATTAGAGGTGATTATCCAACAATAACCGACGTCGCTGTCGGCTTCATTAGATCTAGCGAACACTCTCTGGTGTGAGCAACATTCATTGTTCTCCTCTTGAATCACATAAGAAATTTCAGTGCTCAAGCGGTCTATGTTCTTCAATGGAAAAGGTCAGGGAAAGTTCTCTGAACTTTCTTGACTCTTGAGTTTGAGACTTCTTGGTCTACGTGGTTGCAGATGACACAGAGTCGAAAAGTTGGTAATCTGCACAGGCTGCTGACAGATGGAGTCGTTGAGTTTTAAAGACGGTCTTCAGCTTGGCCTCCGGCCTCCAGTCTTCCATAGTCAAGCCACCCTGCACGTATAGGAGCTAAGTTAAGTAGACATGTTTAAAATTCAACTTAAAGAAAGCCATGTACTAATTAATTAAGATTTATCTACCCGCTATTCGTCTTAGAGACCTCTTCGAAATGTGACTGACAAGCTCCTCTTCTGAGTCAAAATGCCTGCCGTATATCTTTCCCTGGCTCTTCGGCCTTCAGGCCAACAATCTGGAAGGAGCATCCAATCAGGTAAGAATGTCTTTTCCTGAATAACCACAAGCCAATACTACAAAGATAGAAACAGCGATCTTAATGGCCAGCGTCAGGCCTTTCTTGGCAGTGTCAAACTGGTATATGGTTGTTTTCTATGGAGGCAATCCGACAGACATCGATGAACTCTCCCTGGAGAATAAAAACTGGAGTAACCGATTTGTCCTGGAGAGATGAAAGATTAGGTACTTTAGCACAAAGCTGTGGACTAAATTCATGAGATTATCTTTGAATAAATCCCCTTGCAGATCAGACACTGAACTGTGCCTGTAGTCGTTCATTCCGTCACTGAATGTACATAAATTGATGAAAGAGGATAAGGGAATGAAAATCCGCAAGCAAATGCAAGAAGATCAAAGTTCTCTGTTCTTCTATTAATTTAGACCTTGGAAAGAATAGGTGAAAAGAACGAGAATGCATGATTTGGCCGGACTGGTTTGCGGACAATTTGACAAACTCCCTTGATTGCTTGAACTGTAGAAATCAGTGTTGACTCAGTTCGACGATGTAATTTGCAATTCTCGAAACAGAGAATTCTTATTTGGGATTCGACAATAACGAACTTAAGCTAATGATGTTGATCCTTCTCACGATATTGACTCGTATCGATTCGTGTATCATTTTTATGTCTTTCGCGTAATTATTTCCGACTTTTCCAACAGCAGTAGCTATTGTATGTACGCCGCCCACGCAACTCCTCTTCCTCCTTCCTCAGTCCCGTCTCATCTTTTCCTTGGCCTCCTTGTGTCGAGCGAGCGCCCCCTGCTCACATGTTTCGGCACTATTCTGATGGCATTGACCTTGTTTCCAGACTTTCTTCTTTGAAAACAGTTGCTGCCGCCGCTTTCTTCTCCTTTTCCTTCTCTTTTCTTTGCTTCTTCTTAGAAATTTCTGTGGAGTCTCTCACTAAGCTGAGCATCCAGCATAGTCACAAGGTGATTCTCTTCAACATTACTGAACCGAAGTCAGAGAAGACTTCAAAAAGAACGGCGATCGTGACGACAGCGACAATGACAAAAGAGAGAACAGAGAAGCCACGTTATCTGGACGGGGGCTCGGCAGTTTCCCCACAAGTGCTGGTGCCGGCACAGCACGGTGCCAGTGTACGTGCCTTAGAGTACATTCCCACTTGTATTCCATGGCGCAACAGTTGCGGCCACGGCAGTCAGTGCTGCTTGCAGAGAGATGGCCGAGACCGAGGGACGGAGACGTCATGTGGGGAAACCTCTTATGCATTGCGAAGTTGAGAATCACTTCGGAAACTGAGAGGCTGGTCACCTGCACAACTTGGGCTATGAGGCTTGTTTGTTGGGTTTCCGATGTGTCGAGCGATCGGGCTGGGTTTCATAATCAGGACTCCTGACCTAACTAGGAAATCTACAGGGACTGGGAGACTTCTTGTTCTTCCTTCAACTTACTCCATAAGACTAGAGAATCCTCAAAAACACCAAAATCTGTAATACATACTGAATGATAATATTTCTTGTATTAACTACGATGGATTGGTAAGGTGCAGTGATGAAGATTTTTAGCATGAGCTCATTGTCAATGCGAGAGAAGGATAAAACAAAAAAAAACCGACGGTCACGCTGGGTTACACCGTGTTATATGTCTCAAAACACTTAAAACTGCAGATGAAATCGGGCAAAACTATGTCTAGTAGAAGGTATTGCGAGACAGCCCGAGGCGGAGCAAAAATTACGAGGCATACTCTGAAATTTGTCCTAGAAAGTTACCCAAAAAAGCAAGAAAAAAAGATTTTGGGTTTAAGCAAGAACAAAGGATGGGTTCATGTTCGCGAACAGCGAATGACGACGTGGAACAGCCTCTCCCACTTACTAGATAGAAAAAAGGTGTGGATGGCCAATGTCCATTCTTGCCTAGTCCGTCACTTTCCTTTCTATGGGCAACTTTTCTTGCTGATTGGTTTCCAGGTAATTCAACTATACTTTTAGGTTGGATATTTAATAGGGATAAGTGTATTGAAAGTCTTAAAATTTATCATGAAAATGTAATTAAATCCTAAAGTTTTCAAAAAGTACAATTAAATTCTAAAATTTTCACAAAGTGCAATCAAGTCCTAAAACTTGTCAAAATGATTCAATCCAAATCCTTCCATTAATTACACTTTTTGAAAATTTTAGGACTCGATTGTACTTTCAAGTCAAGTTTTAGGACTTTATTGAACATTTTGAGAATTTTAGGACTTGATTGAACTTTCGTGATAAGTTTTATGACTTAATTGCACTTTTTGAAAATTTTAAGACTCGATTGCATTTTTATGATAAGTTTTAGGATTTCTAATGCACTTAATTCTATTTAATAATATGACAAGCCAGACATGAAAATCTTCAATAAGGTCAAGTTTGCAGTTTAGATTCTTATGGATGCTGTGGATTTTTGGCTGCTGGGAAAACACCACTGATGATCAAGTGACAGATTCTCCTGATACATGTGCATCAATTGTTGTGGCTTGGCATGCCATTGATTCAGTGAAAAAAGCTCGAACTGGATCAGCAATTGGAGGCCAGCCTTTCTTGGCCTGATTGCTTGAGCTTCAGGACAGAATTCATGATGGATACAGACCAAAGAGAGAAATAAGTGCATTCTCTCTATGAATCAGAGGTTTTTTACTTGAGATTCTTATGGGAATATGCAAACTCTTGCACTCATTGACAGATGTGAATACAATTTGAACTTTCATTATTTCGTTCATCAGAGCATTACAAGATTCCATTTCCGATATTTCTCATCAAGATACCAATACCACACAGATCAATACTTTAAGAAAAGAAATTAAAAAAAAAGAGCTGGTAAATCCTGATGAATGCAATTTGAACTACTTCGAGAACCAGCAAGTTCATGAACTGCAGTTCTTGAAGCATTGCATCAGAACATCTCCTAGTTTTCCTTCATTGATGGCCTCGTACACCTTCTCTATTTCCTCTCCTGGGCTCACCTTCTTTGCACCACTCAGAAGCTGAGTCCTCATGTCACTCCTCACAAACCTGTATACAGGATAAGTCCTGCAGTTCTTGATCCTATTCTCGACACCAAATTCGCCATTGTCGAACCTCTCCCTCGCTTTCGGCACCTCCTCCTCAAGCCCGGCTTTCAGTTCGTCGATGAATATCGGGATCCGCTTGAAGATCGAGTATCCATTCTCGCTTGCATCTTCGGTCTTTGGGTCCTTGAGAGCTCTCGTGACAAGTACTTCCTGCAGTTTGGGCAATAGAACGTAGGAAGGATTCGCTGGGTCGTCAAGATAGGAGAAGATGGGCTCATGTTCAACGACCTGCAAGAGCTCTTTCTCGCAGAATCGCGATTCAAGCAGCAAGCCATCTTCTGATATGTAAAGTGTTTTCTTCACTGCTTGGAGGACCGAGCGCTTCACGGCCTCTCTCATGTTCTCCTCCAGGTGCCTGAGGTCAATTGCCTGACAAAGTGCCACCATGTAAGTCGCAGACATGAGCTTCAAGATATCGATGGCCTCTGCACTTTTTCGCGCTGAAATTAGGCCGAGAGAGTTCACATCCTGGTTGTGTTGTTCCGCGCTTTGCACATGCGTTGTGACGGGATTTGCCAAGTATTGGAGCTCGGAGCAGTACGCTGCCATGGCGATTTCCGCGCCTTTGAGGCCATAGTCGAGGCTGGGATTAGGCCCCGCGCTCAAATTTGAAGGCAACCCGTTGTTGTAGTAGTCGCAGACGAGCTCAGAGAATTGTGCAAACAAGAGCTTTCCTATTGCGGCCAGGGCGATCCGGAGATTGTCCATAGAGACACCAATTGGAGTGCCCTGGAAGTTCCCTCCATGGAGGGCGAGGTCGCGCGCAACATCGATGAGCGGATTGTCGTTCACGGAATTGATTTCCCTCTCGATAGAGTGAGTCGCGGCGCGAATCACTTCGACTTGCGGCCCAAGCCACTGAGGAGAAGTCCGAAGTGCGTAGCGGTCCTGCTTCGGCTTCGTGAGCGGGTCTTTCTCGTGGCGGAGCTTCGCCTCCTTCATGTATTCGCTCCCGTTTAGGAGGTATTCCATGAGGGAAGCCGCTTCGATCTGGCCTGGATGGTGCTTGAGCAGGTGAGTGAGAGGGTCCGTGAATTCGGGCTTTCCGTGCATTGCTTCACAGAACATGGCGGAGAGAGTCTCCGCCAGGAGGGCCAAAATGTTGGCGTCGAAGCAGACCGTCGCGGCCACTGCCGACCCGACGGCGGTCCCGTTGACAAGAGCCAAGCCTTCTTTAGCTTGCAGCTCAAATGGACCCGAAATTCCGGCCCTCTTCAATGCTTCTGCCGCCGAAATCTCTTCTCCTTCTGGCGTGACGACCTTCGAGTTGTGCCTGCCGGTCAGCAATCCGGCTATGTAAGACAACGGCACGAGATCGCCCGAGGCGGTGATGGTCCCTCTCAAGGGCATCTTGGGGATCAAGTTCCGGTTCATGAGCTTAGCCATCGCGTCGAGTATCTCCCACCGGATGCCCGAATAGCCCTGCATGAGCGTGTTCGCCCGCACCAGCATTGCCGCCTTGGCGTAGCTCGGTGGGAGATTCTCTCTCCCGATCACCCCGGCGTTGAGGAACCGGATGAGCTCGGTCTGCAGGTCCGAGGTCTTGGTGGTCCTTCGGTTGGACGTGGAGCCAAATCCGGTGGTGACACCATAGATGTCCCGGCCACAGGCGATGTTCTCAGCAACCCAATTGGCGCTCCTCGACACGCGGTCTCGGGCCACGCCCTCATTGAGCTGGACCTCGACCTCGCTCCGCCGGGCCACAGCAGTGACCTGGGCCACGGAGAGGTCCGTGCCCTGGATGTCGACAATCCGGGCGTCCTCAAACTGGGACAACAGGCTCCTCACCTCCTCAAAGTGGGTGCACCGGAGGGACTGAGCGGCCTTGTCCCAATGGACCGGGGTCGGCACGAAAGTGCCGCCGACGACGGCCTCATCGGCGCAGGCATTTCCGACACAGGCGGCCATGTTACAAAGATGGAAAGCTTAAAGATTTGAGAGGAGCAAAAAGCAAGATCAAGATGGAAAGGGCTCTTTCTCCTTCTAGAGGAAGTGAGATTTTGATTTGCTCTGAGTTTGGGAGGGAAGTGGGGAGGGAGTGAATGGTATTTATAGCAATGACAACTTAGACATAGAGAGAGAGAGAGAGATCGAGTCAGTAAGTGGGAAAGCGGGCTGCGTCAATGTGGTCAAAAGTCATGGGGAAGGGAGGTGAGAAATTGTGTTGAGTGGTAGTGGATAAAAGGAGAGAGAGAGGGCATTGTTGCTTGGAAAGTGAGGGGAAATTGGCATTAAATTTCTGTGGGGGTCCTCCTAGCCCTATAGCTTCAATACTAGTGGCCTGCTTTGGTTAGGTCGGGAAAGGAGACGACAGGTTTTTGACTCCAGAGGCATTGCCACACTCCATTCTGTCACTCCCTCCCGTCGCCATGCGATCCATGCCATGAAAAGGATACAAACGCACACGAGATGCACGTAGTTCAGTGGCCGGCAGGGGGCGTGCGCTTCGCCGGGACCTTGCCGGCCCAGAGGAAAACAATAAAGAAAGAACAAAAAAATTCAAAGAAATGTTAAGATGTTTTCGAAAATTGATTACTTCAGCATTGGCGGAACACGTTCATGTAGGATGCTTGACATCCACGTCAGTGATTTCTAATTGAAATTGACCGGATGGACTCGACTGGTGAAATGTGAAATTGTTTAGGACTCCATTGGCGAAGTTAAAAGGGTTAAGGACTAAATTAGAAAAAATGCAATAGGTTTAGACTTTTTGACAATTTCCCTTGTAGTTATTAGGTTCTCGTGGTTTTGTCCATAGATTCTTTGGCAGGTCCATAGACCATTTGACCAAATTCTGATAAATCATCTGTCATGTCTATAAGTCTCACAATTAAGTTTCATTAACATCGGTCCAAGGTCATCCATAGACCAAGTAATAATCGCTAGTTTGATTTAGAAACCGCGGCTCGAGCATGAACCGACCCCAATGATCAAATCAACCCCGGTTCGCGGTGAATTGCTCGTTTTTTGATCGGCCCAAGATATTTTTCCGGTCTCGACATCGAAAAATCGGCCATACGATCTTCTACCGTACTTCGCTCGACGGACAAACCAAGTGTCCTCTTGGTTTGCGCACGGCGTCCGCGTAGAATCAGCTCGTCAAAGTAGTCGAATTTCTATTGTCGAGCTTCGAACGAAGCTCACGGGATCTCCAGCCAATTGACCTCGATCGCGATAATCACGTGGACTGACGCACATTAGTTGGACGGAATATTGTTTAGGCTTAGCTTAAGTGACTATTCGTTGACTCAATTGTAAAGTAAAGGAGACTTTTGGGCGGGGGAACTTCCGGCGAAACTGTCTCAGCTCGATTTGCTTACGTTCTAACCCTTCCTAACTTCTGCAATTTTTTCTAATAGTCCCTTTCGTGTGACTTCCATATCATTATTGGGGTGTAGTTCTTACTTTCCATCGACGGGAAGGCACGCGGGTCTTACTCACTAGTGAACAGGTGGGGTCGCGGGGCCACTATCCCAAGTCACTACATAGATTTTATAGTTTGAGCGCATATTTTATTTGCAAAACTTGGGCCATGAATAGCTTCTAGGTATATATAATCGATTATTGGGGTGTAGTTCTTACTTTCCATCAACAGGAAGGCATGCGGGTCTTACTCACTAGTGAATAGGTGGGGTCACGGGGGCACTATCTCGAGTCGCCACATAGATTTTATACTTTGAGCACATGTTCTCTTTCACTTTTACTATTTATTTCGTTGTGTTTGCGCACCTAATCCTAATAGTCATGAGACCTACTTAATCATGCATTTATGGTATCCCTCTTGTGGTGAGACTTCCTAACCCCCGACATCTTCGTGAAGCTACAACAACGCGCCCACCAACCTTAGATATTTGGTTCGACGGTGGTGTAGGGTAGCCATGGCTCGAGCCAGACATTCAATAGCCAGTGTAAAGTGTTAGTCGTCTCTCTCCACCCTTTAAACTAGTAGGAAAGCAAGCGTCTATACGGCACCATCCTCTAGGGAATTTGGCCTTGGCTCGTCGCCGAGGATGCTTCTCCATACTACAATTCGATCGCTAAGAGGCGCTCAATTCTCATCCTAGCCTCTTCCCGGTTCTCTCGCCATTAATTAGGGAATTCTTGTTAGTTTGTTTTCCTTCCGCTTATTAATATGCTAAAACTCAGCGAGTAGCCCTACTTGACCTAATGTCGCGTTGGTAAAGACTAGATTAATGGAGCATTTGCATGAGCAGCACGCGCATGACACTGATGTGGGAACCTAAAAACTAGTCAACAATCAACTACTTCCTACAGTCAGCAAAGGTCGGAGCTGACTGCACCTCAAATTTTCTAAGACTCGCCCTCCTTCTTGGCAAAGGACCCCTGTCCTAGAATAATCTTTCGACGTTGACCGACCTCACCTAAAGGCCACGCCGCACCTTCCGAGTACTCAACCTGAAAGGGGAAGCCGTCGTTTTCCAACAGTTCCCGGTCGTGTACCTCATTTGCTCGAGTGTGGAATACGTGGGTGCTGCGTTAGGACAAAAACGGCCATTGTCGCTCGGCGTGTCGCTCGCCCGAGAACGTAACACTCCTCTCAACGTCGCGGAAATGAAGGGGGAAACAGGTGGAGATTCCTGTATGAATGACGCCACTTGGAAAGTAGCGGCTTCGATTATGGTCCGCTCGAATTTTCGGTTTTCCTTTCTTATTTTTATCGAGCGAATGACATCTAACTTTGAATCCGTATCTAATTTTCTACATGACCTATTATGCGTTTAGTTTACGGCCTTGCTAAAGCGGGCCATAAAAGGATGTTGGCCTTCCCAAGTGAAGTTGGGAAGAGGGCCCCAGGATGTTAAAAGAGTTATTTTCATGAGCTTGTTTTAATCCTTAGTTCTTTTTCTTTTACTAGATTGAGTTTCAAATATAATCTCTTCTGTAAGACTCGGTCCGATGAGGGCAGGAGTGATCGCCGGGGCCGAAGAGGGCTCAAATAAGGTGCAGCTCCAATTTTAGGATGGCATGAGGGTAGGAATGAACCAAATCTTACATCGCCTGGATATGGTGAGGTAATGTGCTATATAAGAAGTAGCAACAATCTTAACTATCAACAAAGTCTTTTTTGTGTGAAGTCCTGAAAAACAAAACCATACAGGCTCCGGCTTAAAGCAAACAATATCGTTGGCAAGTGGGGTAAGAGGTCGGCCCTTATAATAATATCAAAGCAATAATCCTATAACAATCCGGTCCAACGAGGGTGGAAGTGATCATTGGGGCTAGAGAGGGCCTCAACAAGGTGCTATTCTGACTCTTAGATGGTGATCACCTAGGTGTGGTGAGATAATGTCCTATATAACGAGTGACACTAGTCTTAATCGGCCATTTCTTGTCAAAGCTCAGAAGAACAAAACCATGTGAGCTCAACCCAAAGCGAACGATATCATTGACAAGTGGGGATAGGGGTCGCTCCTTACATCTTCCATCGTTGAAAATGTATTCATGCTACCAATGAAATCAATTCCGAATAAGACGGGTTTATAATTGGAAGAGTTGTCCCTAGGCGACAAGGATAGGTGCAAATTCTCTCTTCCAAGACCAAACACCACTAATTGTAGAAGAGCCCCAAAAGATATTTCCACCTTAAGTTATACCACTCCATACGATTTCGCCACGTCTCGAGACCCGTCCCGTTTCAATTTTCTTTCGGGTTTTCCTTTCCCTCTTTAGACCATTCTCTGTTCTTGAGCCGCTCCTCCCAATGAAATATCATTCCTCCTCCGCACATCTCAGCGAAAGGCCAAAAGCGCATCCCCATTTCTGGGTTACTTCTATTTGCATACGCAATTCATGAGGTGTTATCTCCCCAGTCGATCCAAAACTCAAAGTCATTACGCGCACGATATTCCCATCTGGTGAAACCATCACGCTCGCTCCTATTCGTTTCGATAACTTTGCCACGCGATGATCGACTTTGAATGAATGGAGACGTACATCGTATGCTGTGGCAGTGGCTGGAGATCTATCTTTTGTGTACGAAACCCTCTTCCGGCAAAAGCCGCCAAGCTCCAGCAAGGCAAGCATAAGAATGGATTCTCTCATTTTCGATCGGGGTCCATGATTGATCGCAGAAGCGTACAGGATAAGTCACATTCAAAGAGCAAATTCAAGTGAAAAATGCCGATGGCTGAGGGCTTTTGAACTTGAAGCAAATATTAGTTTACGAATCCACCAACCATCCCGCACCATGCTTAATGGCGTCCGCTATTGACCCATTTGTGAAGCAGCCCTCCGCTTCATATTTTAATAATAACCCCCGGAAAGTGATGATAAGGCCCTTTGCTTTTGTCGTGACGAGATTCGCTATGTTCCTCGTAATGATCGAGGCTTCGACTCTGACGAGCCGAATCTGATCAGATGCTGTGATCCTGGGACGGTAAAACCCCTTCTGTTGACTTGAATTGCGTCCTCCGCCATTGTGTCTCGGTGGAAACGAGAGTTTCTGCAATGTGCTTCTGGTGCATGACGTTTACACGCTTGGAAAGCTACTAGCTCGATAATGAAGGATGCAAACCCTGACTCACCACACCATGCCAAGAACGTCGCTAACAACATTACAATCACCGGAACCATGCGTTTCCTCAGCCCAAATGAAAATTGTAGACAGATCCCTCACATGTTGTGCACCAAAACATGTTTTGCACATTTACTATCACCAACATGTTTCTCTAACAACTCAAGGGCGAGGAGTACCAATCGCGCCGAGGGCAATCTAGACAAGGAAGCGGGACCATCAATCATCGTTGAGAAAAAACCTATAACTGAGAACCGTACCATGTTTATCGACACAGGACAATGATACAGATTCCTTGCCGCATTTAACGTTTTTCCAATGTAACATGCCTTGCGCACATATAATGTGAGTGCCATGGACAATCTACAAAAGGGAATGTGCGCCACTAAGACAAGGGAAGCTAATTTCATGGGCGCCCACCTCATATTACAGGTTGTCATTGGAGAACCAGCACCAGAAAATATGTGTGTGAGAGAGAGAGAGAGAGAGAGAGAGAGAGAGAGCATGTTACGCAATGGAAGAACAAACTGTTTTCCAACTGAAAGTACAAATAACTCCTACTCTAGAATTAGGTAAATGCTTAAATCCTGCTACCTACAAATGTGAACCACGATGACAAGGTTCCCAACACCAAATGTTTGGTACGATGTGAAAACTTGACGACCTGACAGCAATTAGCATATACCAACCTAACGGAACTACGAGGGGCAGAAAGCTTATGGGCACGGCGCCAGCTATATTAAGTACGCACTCTCTTATTGCTGCAGGAGGGACACTTGTACTGCTTGATGTGCTCAGCCCTGGCGGGAGTAATTTTCACGCATTTCCCATGGAACCACTTCTCACACATGTCACAACAGATCCAGAACTCGTCTGAAGCATAGTTCTCCCCACAGGCCCCACACAAAGTATCCCCATGCTCTTCTTCATCTTCTCCGTCCACCACCTCATCTTCATCCTTTGCTTGGATAGTCCTTGTGAATTTGCCTGAATCTGATCCTCGCTGTTCCGTTCCCATGAAAGTTGGTGAGAGTCAGGTAAAAAGTTTACGTCAACAAATGAAATGATGCACTGAACCATGGAATGCAGTTTCATACATATTAACATCCCATATTTCTTTGGGTTGTAACTCACTCATACTTGGGTTGGGAGTCAACCTTTTCTAGCGGCTAGAAGCAATTTCACAATCAAATAGCAAACCTATTTCAAGCAAAGACTGCCCAAGACTCACAAGCAAGAGGGTAATACTTACAACCAAATCAACACATCCCAAGCACAAGCAAATCAATAAGCGATTGAAATTTCTCATGATCGCCACTCCCCCTCTTAAGTTAAATATCCCCACAACTCGATATGACACTACCAAACAGATGTCACAAGAACAGATTAGAGAACATTTCAAGACCATGAGTATCAACTGAAGAAAGTTTCCAACAGATTCACTAAGGATAAAACTAAGTATAAGAGGTGAATATGGATAAATCATTATAAGTCACAGATTCAACTCACAAACCAGACAACTTACCTTGAAATTTGAAGTACATGAGAAACTAGACCTACCAAGCTAAAATAGAGATACACATTTGAAAAGAAGATATATTTACCACTTGTCGATGATATATAGTATAATTTAATAGAATGATACTTTGTTACTCTCCCTCTTAAACTAAGTGGGAACCACATTCAGTGTAAAACCAACACCAAATAAGTAACAAATTGTTGCAGAACAAGTTAGGAAAAAACCTTAAAGAACCACTACAAGTTAGTGGATTTGAAAGATCTTGAAAAAAAAGGAAAAAAAAAGCGATAGGAGAAAGGAGTCATTTTACCACTTTTGAGCCAGACTTGGATTTGCTGCTACTGTGATTCGAAACCGATATCTTCTCCTTTGTCTGTTTCTTGACAGTTCCAGTTACGACTTCAAATATTGTTGGGAGATCATTAATCATGGCGAACAGGTTCTTCCTGCAACAAATAGTGTTTATGGACGGTAAACAAGCGACAAACCAAGTTCTTTCATGAAAGAATAAGAATTAAAAGAAGGTCAAAATTGAAAGAGTGGTACTCTAAAAGGTCTGGGGAGAAGAGAAAGACATGCCTGTCAGTCTTGTTAAAACCAAATCTAGCACCAAAATAAAAGGCCACAGATAGTAACCATGCATCACTGTGTACAGCAACCAGGGATAACCAGTCCTTTTCTTGCATTCCATCCCTAGCAAAGTTAATGCCAAGTGCAGGCTCAGGTAGCTCTGGTGGCACTTCTTCAGCAGGCAAATTAACTTCCCATTTTTCATTAGGGAATCCATACAGGCACAGATTCTCCTTCTCTGAAAGCAAAGATGATGAATATAGGACTGCTTAGAAGATGCGGCAACTAGCAAAGCATTTCCTCTACTATGAAGTTTGACATCTAGATGAACAGTTTATATCAGAAATCTTTGATTACAACATATAGATCATGGTGGATTCACCAGACTTACACTGCCTTGTATCCAAACATTAAGCAATATTAGCATGTGGATAAAATACAGTCAATATAGCCAAAATTAAGCAACATTACCATGTGGAAAAATACAGTCAATGCTTCTAAATGGCTAAGACAACAGACATGCTTCTAAGATGGCTAACTTAAAAAACAGACATGCATTTGCCAAATTACTGCTCCAAGCACCACTCCACACTACTCTTCTGATGAGAATGCTCAAAAGCCTATGAGGCCAATGAAACATCATGGCAACATTATGCCACAGAAAATGATAGCAACTCATTTAATGACTTCCAAGACAAATTTGCAATTAGTAAAGAAAGGATATCCCCTAATGTCTTCAGTTTACTTTACTCCATAAAAAATCTTCAGCTTACTTAAGTGCAGAAGCATATAACTATATGGAGAAGTGGGAAGCAAGAAAGCTAAAGCTCAAACCAGGTAGATCGGGATCAGGGGGAAGCTCGATCGCAAAAGCTTAAACGGGTACTTACACAACAAAAAAGAAATTCAAGGAGCAAAAAATCACCAACCTTGAGTCTCATACAGATATACATGTTTTCAAAACCAGTGCCCTTGGCTACCAAAGGATAACAATACACATCAAACATATCCAGCATTACCCTTGGACTACACTAAATCAGAAGCCCAAGACACTTTGAACAATTATACCAATTAGACAATTTAGTTGGACCAAATGACCTTATTTCACCATCAATAATTACCAATCAAGTCAGAAAACTAACACATGACAACTTTAGACAATAGTCGTGAGTCGAGACTATGTCTCTTCAGGATATGGAATGTTATAACTCAATGAAAAATGTAAAATTAATAGAACCTATCTCAAACAACGAAGAAGGAGACTCCAAAAACCAACAATTAAAGGGAACTGGCAGATCCAGGAGTCCAATGTAAATACCAAACATACCAGTCAGGGAGAGAAAGAAATACATCGAAATTCCTTTTTCTAGAGGAGAATCGAATGCCTTTTGCATGGGAAATTTAAAAGCTTTATTTTCCCTTCCCTACCACAGTTTGCAAATTTAAAAAACTGGCATCCAAACAAATAGAACAAGGTGACACAACTTCTCATACTACTCAGGTAGCTAGCCAAATGTTTGGAAAGGGAATATATCATAGAAACCCAGTGAATGTGAAAATTTTTTGGCTAAGTGGAAAATAACATCCATTTTTTAGGGTTAACATTCCTGAAACAGAGCAAAAGGCATGTGCAATTATGTGGCATTGGTAAGCCCCCAGAACTTCCCTGCAAAATCCACTCCTCGCACAAACTGGGCACAAGTATGGAGCGGGGCATAACATTATATTTTACAAGCCACTTCAGTAAATTAGTACCTGATCAGAGGAAACTCTTTACATATAGCATGAAATAGACAAAAGAGGTCCTGAACCCAAGAAGTTTGCTCTTATACGAAGCATGACGTAGCAAAGCTGATAGGGCTTTTCTAATAGAACAGAGAAAGTATCGGGAGGGAACAAAAGAGGTGGCAACGGTTAGGAAGATGGATGCTCTAGAGTAGTCTAGTAGATCTAGTGATAAACTATTCTAAGCAAATCAGGTTGGCAACAGTTAGGAAAGATGGATGCTCTAGAGTAGTCTAGTAGATCTGAAGACGAACTATTCCAAGCAAATAGGGTTTTCTGCCACCCAAATTTGAGAAATTCAGCAATGTCCATCTAAGAAAACTACGTCTCACCCGCCAACCAAAGAGAAAACCCGAACGACAAAGCAAGGGCAAGAATTCAACCATGTGAAAAGAGCCAAATCACTTGGGAGTCTGTCAACAGGCACTGCGAATTCAAGCTCTTACGGAACAAAAATGCCCAACTCGCAGTTTGCACTAGAAGCTCAACTCGCACATCCCACACCAAACGTCTACTCCCAAACCCAAGTAATGGCGAAACACGGAATTCAAAGAAGACGGATCCCTCGACACTGCTTTACCGCCATAATCACAATGCAACCGTCATAAAAAGGAAAAAAAAATCGCGTCATTAAGCTCAAGAACCAAACTCGTAAAATCTACCACCGCAGCAAAACGTTCGACATCGAGCAACGCGATACAAGTTCAAAAGAAAAACATTAATTAAGCGGGGATTAGAACCCTAACCAGGATCGCACTGCTGATAGAATTCCTCAACATCTGCAAAACAAAGAAACGCAACAACACGATAAAACGTCACCGACCCGTGAATCTCGAAAAATACCCAGAAAGCGAAAACCACCAGACCGACACTAACGCGAAATCGCAAGACGATATACACACACAAGCTAACAAGCAATCAAACGAGAGAGACAGAGAGAGAGAGAGAGAAGGGGAGACCAGTGGTTAGAGCCTTGATCATGCCAGCTCGACGGCCCTTGAAATCCCTAAACACCTCCTCCACAGTCCGAGGGTTGTACTGCCCTCCCCCATCCATCTCTCTCCACTCCGTCCGCTCAACAACCTCTCTCTCTCTCTCTCTCTCTCTCTCTCTCTCTCTCTCAAAGAAGCGCGAACGGGGAGGAAAGCTTTTCTCTCTCGGAGAAGGCCGCCGCGGCGACGGCGAGCGGGGGGTAGATTCGGAACCTCAGAGCCCGAATTCGCGCGTCGAGGAGCGGGGACGGGCGGCGCGGCGGCGGCGGAGCGGGCGGAGGATCGGCATTTCTCCGCGGCGGCGGCGGCGGCGGCGACGGGCGGAACGGAGGGATTTCGGGAAGGAAGGGAGGGACTGAGATTTTCTCTCTCTCTCTCTCTCTCTCTCTCTCTCTATTTTGCTTGACCTGGCGGATTAGAATCGGTTGTCAAAGTTCGAGCCGTGTTTCGAAACCGACTATTAAAAAATATATATATTATTTATTAATTAACTTTTATTGCGAAAAACCCTTTTTCATTTTTGTTGCGTAATTATAAAGACAAATTATTTACTTTATGAGACAGGGATCACCACATCAGGATTTGGGGTTAAGCTGGTGCTTTCCGTATGACGTGGCGGTCGAGTGGCCGACGTGGCGGGTGGACTTTTGGGGTTTGATTTTTTTTTTTTTTCTGTTTTCTTTTAGGCGAGATGAGATGAATCTGGGCCGAGAAGATTACATAAATTCAAGATCGGAATCAAACGGGTACGGAGGATGAATAGTTTTCAAAAATTTCCTTTTTTTCCAGGTTAATTTTATTTCTATTGATCTTCAAGGGACCGATAATGTTAATGCGCGACCTAAGTGCCCGTGCACATACATATTCTAGCAATACTAGATTATAATTTTGACAAGTCCTAAGTATTTGATTACATATATTACTTAAATGATCAATCTGACATTTTATACTTTGATAATATGCGAGAGTCTCACATCTAAGGAGAGAGTCCGTGTTGGTGGTTTAAAAACTCCTAAGTGGACTCGACTCACGTGGAATGAATTGAGTGATTAGACATGATGTGAAAGTAAAATGCCTTCTTCAGTAAGACGTGCGACTCCCAGATAAATTAGGCTTGTGTTCAATCCCATAAGCTAGTGGTGGGGGAGGGGACATCGGAGTGAATCTTAACAAATATAGGTCACGATAATGTCTCTTGATGTTCATTCATTATCATTGTAATTGTCCGGTCAATTCCATGTTCACATGAGATGACGACACTGCAAAATCTCACACATTTGAACAAGGGATTTCAAGTCCCTTTTAAGTCTGATCTCTCGGGATGAAATCACAAGTTCAAAAATCTCTTTCATTTTCAGTCCATCCCCAAACGAAACGGAACCAAAGGTTACACAGTTGCCCAGCTTACCTAATCACAAGAATGCTGCTATTGACTCACTAGAAGTCAATTTTTGGATAATTGATATGTACTTTCTCATTCTGTGAAGTATGGGCAGGGCCATCAGACCTAGTCTAGTCATCCTAGAAGTTGTATAGTCCTTTTACAATATCTTGAAATTTGAATAAAGTTTTGAAATTTTTTGAAAATTAAAAAAAAAAAAGTTGCTTTTAGTCTCTCTTCTTTCGAGTAAAAATAAACACCGTTTAAAGAAAATGAAAATAACACAAATAATTTATGAATTTTGATACTATTTGTAATGTGATCCCTGAATTTTAATTTATTCAATATGATATATGAAATTTAACTCAATAGGTAATGTTGTTTCCAAACTAAGTTCGCAAATTTTTTATGCATATATAATATAGTCCCTAAGTTATATTAAAATATTTAATGTATTCTTAAACTTGAATTAATATAATGATAACATTGAATATTTCACATTGAATAAATTAAAAGTTGATAAACTACATTACATATTGGTTCGAAGTTTTAACAATTATTTGTATTATTATTCCTAAAAGAAATGGGACATTTTCGATGGACCTTAGAGGATTTGTTTTGCAACTAACCCTCCTTTTTTATTTCTAAAAGTATTAGATCATCGCAATGTGCACTTTTTTTGGGATAATTACCAAAAAAAATTATAGATTTACTATACATATACCAATTAAGTCTTAATCTTTTTCAATTTGGTCAAATTAGTTCTAAACCCTTTGACATTTTGTCAATGTAGTTATTTCGACTAAAAATCGCTAACGTAAATATCAACCATTATATATAACATGACCGGTAGTGAAGTGAACAAAATTTTTTCAATATTTATAAAAAATTCTGAATTTTTTGTAATTTTTCTTTCATTCTTTTTCTTTATTTCTACTAAGTTTGGCGCGCAAAAGAAAGATAGAAAGAAAAATAATTATAATAATTTTTTTTGAATAATCGATAAAATCTAAAAATAATGTAAAAATTGTCCATGTTAGTATTAATTATGCCATGTAAGATGGCTAACATATACGTCAACGATTGTCGGCCAAAGTTGGCCAGAATGATTAGCAAATCATCAAAAGATTTATGACTAAATTGATTAAATTGAGAAATTTAAAACTAAATTGGCATCTGTATTATAGAGTTAAGATTTATTTATAATATTTCCTTCTTCTTTTTTGTCAAACAAATAGCCGTAGTTTGTAGTTCCATTTATTCAAGAATGCTTTACGTTCTTGCATGAACTTATTAATTTTTTCTCTGAGTTACTTTCAATTTAGAAATGGCCTACGAACGGCTCGGTTTGCGTAAATCAAAACCATCAGTGTAAAGAAGGGTTATCATCCTAAAAGTGAATTAGAAACTCCATAACCAATTTTACATAATAATCGGCTTAAGTAGCTGGGGATAATGTGCTCTAAATAAACTAATATATTGTTCATCTTCCAGATTGAAGATATTCATTAAAACAGATCATATATTTATAATGGAGGATTGATCGACATATTTAACTGCTTATGACCCCGAACCTGAGTGATTTGGTGCTGGTATCAGGGCAAGACTATGTGAAATTAGCTACGATGTGTTTTACTAAAAATATAGTCACGTATGATAATACTGTCTATCGAGTAATGTTTGAAATGAAGGACTTTGATTTTTGTTTCGATTTTTGTTCACTGTTCGACAGCTTTGGCATGCTTATCTAACTGAACTCCCTCGTACTACTTCTTCCATTTGGCAATCATTTTTCTGTTTACGGGTACAAATTTGGAATATAAATCCATTTAATAATGCCATTTCATTTTTCTATATGTGCAATAAATTTTTATTCCAAAAATAAATTTGGAACAGAAATCAGAATTAAAAATATTTTATATTTCTATTTCTAAAATAGAAATGAAAAATAAAACTCATCTTATTGCTTGCCCTCGCTACTAGTTGGCTATAACTTGTTCGGGAGAGATAAATTTTGTGTTATGTTATTAAATGAATTTCTATTTAAAGAATAAAAATTTTGTATTGTTATCAGACGTATAATATTGTTTAGAAACTTGTCCAATAAATAAAAATAGAACAATCAATTTTTGGTTTAAAATTGATTTTTAAATAGAATGGCTATCATTCGTGCTTTAACCTTTCCCAGTTTTTTTTTAATCAAACCTAGTAGGAGTGAGCAGCGATCTAGGGTTGACCCTGGACCGACCCTGGACCGGCCCAACGCTGCCGGTCCCGGGTCCAGTTCCCAAGAGGACTAGGTCGGTCCTTGGTCTTGAAATTCCAAGACCAACACCGCGCGGCTTGGTCCTCTGGCCCCAGAGTTTTGGGTCGGTCCCAACCCCTGGACCAACCCCGTATATATATCATATTACATTATATTATTTATTATTCTTTTATATATTCAAACCTAAGTAAAATGTTTGTCATAAAATCTAAGAGTTATGGTAAGATGTTCTATCAATAACACTAATAATAATTTCAATTTAAAACTTTTGTTGAGTATTAATTATGTGTCGTTTGTTTTGTTTTCAAGTGTTTAGAAGTTCAAGTGAATTAACAAGATGTGAAGTTATATATTCACGGTTTATATTAAGTATTTTGAACTTTTTTTATGGTTTAATTGTATTTTACTTGCTGCACTTTACTTTTCAATTTGTGTCAAATGGTAGAAATTTTTGAAAAGTAGAGTAGTATTGCAGTTGCTACGGTGATTTGCTAGTCAAGTAGTGTGAAGCTCATTTTTTGGTTGAGTCTACATGATCAAATGCAGGAAAACGCTTTTGCATATGGTGTTATGAATATTAAAGATAGATGATTACAAGAACTTTCCATCTTGTCCCATATCTCGATGAGTGGTTAACAGGTACAAAATTTCTATTATTGTGTCATCTTAAATTTGTTGAATATGTATTGGTATTTATAGTTTAGTTGCACAATGCCGCATTGTCAATGGATGTGTAATTTGAATTTGTAGGTTTGCTTTTTTAGGGAGTATAAAAAACAAGACAAAAAAAATTATTGATCGGTCTCGGATTGACCTTGGAACCGGACCGAACCCATTGGGTCGGTCCGGTCCTTAGTCTCAGGCTCAATAGGGTTGGTCCTCGGTCTTACAAATTGAGGACCGACACTGTACGGATTGGTCCTAGGGTTAGGGGGTGGCTTGGACCAACCCGGACCATGTTCACCCCTAAAACCTAGTCCCAAACTTGTCTCCTCACTTTTTATCGTTTTCCAAACTCATCATAATTCCATTATTGGTTTTTGATATAAGAACCCAAACCCCTCTCGTGAAAGTTGTGGGGCTCCCTTCGTGGTTCCGCAGTATGTCGATTGCTATTTTAACAAAAAACATCTTCCACGCTAAATACGTGATAAATCATTTTGGAATTGCAAACGCAACCATTACTCCAGAAAACTCGTGCATTCTAAATCTCCAATTAGAGAACAATATACATGACTTGAAAAAAAAAAAAAAAGAGAAGATAAATGACAAAATTGAAAAATCCTAAAACAAAAATCAGGCTAAGCAACAGTGATCATCATAAAAAATGTTAAATTATAATGGATTTACTTAGGGCTGATAGAGTTAAAAATAACTTTTAAGTATTTCAATTGAGTAAGAGTAGATTGTGAATGATTCATGGAGCTTACGTTTTAATTTATCTGTCAAGAAAGTCTAAAAGTCGATTCAAACTCTTACGTTTTAATTTATCTGTCAAGAAAGTCTAAAAGTCGATTCAAACTTTGGTAGAATTGGAATAGTCATGTACATTTGCTATGTAGCCAACCTAAAGACTTTCTGACTCCAAAAAAAAAAAAAAAAACAAAACTTAAGATGATAAGGAAATAAAGTAATTAAAACATATCGGGATATTGGATTTCCTACTTATAAAATTCCAAATCCATCTCAAACTTTAAAAAGATTTTGACAATTAATCTCAAACTCGTCTCATTGCTTAAAATTCAGATCACATTTATGTCCCGTGTTCGATTATACCCACCCCAATTTCCATCCCTAAATTTAGTGTGATAACAAAATGTTGAAAAATTGTTACGATTAACTTATAGACCTAAGATAGACCTGAGCAAATCCTTAAAAGACTTAAGAGAGAAGAAACAAATGAGAGATCCGTTCCGCGAGAGAATAAAAGTTTGGGTGGAAATCAAGGAATCTATCAATAGTGAAGGTGGATATCAATATCACATCATTATCCTGAAGTTGGTTACCCCGGATAGGGACTAAATTAATTCTATACACTTAAAACGGAATAGGGTAGGTCCAAATCCACTCTCGAGCCTATTAAACGGCTACTCACATTCTACCATAGTCGATAGGCTTGGGCGAAGGTCAGGAAATTCACATGATTCAATACCTCAATTTCAAAAGAGTCGTCTAGTCAAACAAAAGTTGAATTGATTGATTGAGAGAGGGAGAGAGAGGAAGATGCATTATCCCTCTCTCGCCATCATCCTATTTTTTTCCCTTCCCCTCGTTTCCTGGGCGGGCGGGGAAGGTGAAATTTTACGAATTTTGTATGATGGGGTAAAAATTTACGAATCTTTTCCTTATTTATTTCCTCGGCAACAAATTCACCCCCTTGCAAAAAAAAAAAAATAATTACAAATTTACTTCTAATTACCAATATAAAAATTGCCCCACTCGTAACAAATAATGTGCTGTCAAGTTTCTTCGTAATCATCGTTTTTAGGCCCCACCAGATTCCCATCAACAAAAAGAAATGGACCCACGGCCGCATATCAGCCATATTTTATCATTCATCGAGCGGAAAAAAAGAGCAAAAATTTCATTTTATACAATGGGAAGAGAAAAAAGACAAAACCTAAAAAAATACAAGGACCTCAAACTGACACGCCCGACTCCAACAACCCCTCCCGGGAATTCTCCGGCGCGCTCTCCGGCGGCTGCGGCGGCGGCGGCGGAGGCCGCAACCGAGGCTGCAGCGACAGCGGGTGCACCGGCGAGCGGCAGAGCGGGCAGTCGGAGTGAGAATACAGCCACATGTCGATACAGGACACGTGATACGAATGCTTGCACTGTGGCAATTGCCTCACTTCTTCGCCCTCCTCGAAAGCCGACAAGCAGACCGCGCACTCGTACTCGCTCCCCGGTCCTTGACCCCCCGCCGCCGCGTCCTTCTTGTACTTGAAGCTCGACAGGAGGTTCCGGTGAGGGTTCTCAAATCTCCGGCTCGCTGCCATGACCTCGACGAGCCGCCCGCCTCTCCGACCGGCCCGGTACCGGCTAGTGCACCACCTGATGATGATGAGGTTGTACAGGGCCAGCACGATGGCAGCCGTCCCCACCACGACTAGGCCGTAGTACAGCATCGGCAAGTTGGACTTTGAAGGCGGGGGAGGCGGCGGCGGCAGCGCTGTGTAGGGAGGCTGAGCATCTCGCATGGTGGTCGGGGGTAGGAAGGGATTTCGGATATGACGATGATGTATGAGGAGCTTATAACAGTGGAAAAGCGGGTGTGGGATTAAATTATGTTTTTGCTTATCGTGTAGCTGATGTGGTGTTATTATATACGATTATTATGAATTTTGGTAGTTTATCTAAAAGCCGTGGTGGTTATGGAATCGTAGATTTCATGGGCTAAACAAGCTAAGGACAAATAAAGGTACAATCGCCAGACGGTGATAAACAATGCGATGCGTGACTTTGAGAATTATTGTTTCTCTCTCTCTTTCTCTCTCTCTCACATAATACAATTATTTTTTGTCATTTGATGGGACTTTTGCATAAAATCCAATCAAGCAATTGATCTGGCAGCTCACCCATATCGATACTATCGTGTACAGCAAGTTGCGGATAAATGCCATTACATGAGGACAATCTTGTTTTCAAATCACAATTTTATAATTAGCAAAACCAGAATCTTCTTCTTATACCATCTGCATATGCTGTAAAGAAATTGGAATTTACCTTAAGGGGACAGTTAAAGATGGCTTCGAGAAGCATACTTATGTATCGGTCACAACTCGTGTTGCCTCGACATGAATTTTTGACCCGAGAATTAAGATAATCAAAATTTAAACACATATTTGTTGATTCTTATATAACCCATAATTATCTATGAAAAATGATTAGCTTGATTTATCGTACCAATAAGACGAAAGAGACCGTGATAGATATCTTGTAACTGTGAATAACCGGAGTTGAAACAACAATTTATTGCACTTAAAGAACACTAAGCCGGCGCACAAAATTTGATTGGGGATGTTTAGAATTGAATAATTAGTCGATCAGTGGAAATTTTTCCAAGCTTAAACATTAGTCCTGCACGGTTGTTTTTTTGTCCTTTTGCAACAGCTCGCACACATGCTCGAATTCGAGCTTATCTCATCAAAGCACAAAGGCGAACGTTGGCTATTGCCACGTAGGTTAATTAGGTATACCTTAATGATGGGTCCAATTGTTTTAAGCACAACATAAGAGATTTCAAATCGCGAGAGGCCGTAAGCTAATGGAGTGCGTCGCAATACTCTAATCTGGACGGCAGGTTGCCCTAATTATCTTATATGCGACATAACTTAGGATAGTGACGTCATTGAATTTTCATGCATGCAACTGCAAGAGAGGACAAGTGTGTTGTGTTATGATTTTATGAGTTGACTTTAACGCAACGTCTCCACTAGGGCGTTCTTGTCAACGTATTAATCACCCATCGAGTAGAATATGAGTAGAGATGAGGCAGTGATTGGTCAAGATTTATACAATGCAGAAAATAGGTTGACCGTATTTGATGAGGGGAGAGAGAGAGAGAGGGCACTGTTGTAGTTCTTGTTGACAACCCAACCGGGCCAACCGTTACATGTTATGTAAATAAAAGTAGGTCAAGATAAGTATAGTTGATAGTTGAAAGAAAAATAAACTTGGTAAGTAACTTATATAAAAATCGGTAACCTGAAATAAATGGGTAATGTAATAAGAAAAAAAGTTAATAAGTGTCTTAAATGAAGGTTCGTTTTTTCTATAAAAAAAGTTGGTAGATTTGAGGCATTTCTATAAAAGCAATAAAAGTTTGTAATCAATAAGAAAGAATTCGAAAATTAAAAGGAAAGATTAATAAATGTTGGGAAGTAATTCAAATGATAATTGATGCTGCTGTTACTAGTGCAATGTTTTAAAAACCGTACCAAATGCCATACAAGTTAGGTGAACTGTATGCAGTTTGACTAGGATTATAAGGTGGCCTGAACAATAATTGACAATAATGTATAGTGTATGCTTGACAAGTCTTCACCCAAAGTTGACTTGGTACGGTCCGGTCCAATTATTTTCGAGGTCATGGGGTTGAGTCTCGCCACGTGCTAATTAGGACCTTCCTTTGAGAAAGATAAAATTAATTGTTTGCCATTTATGGAGGAAAAGCTCCTCTTAGTTTTGATGATAAAATGAATGAATGGATGAATGAATAGTGTCCAAGTGTTTAGAGGTTCGAACCATGCCCTCTACAACACAACTTTGTTGTTACAAAGTTCAATAATTATTCAAAATGGACCAGTATGACCTGGTTCAAACCGAAGTGATTTGACCGGCAAAGCTAGTTTTGACCAGTTTGGTCCCATTTTGACCGGCTTTGACCATCCATGGTATAAAGGTGTGAATCGGACTGTCGCCTAGCTGGTACTTGGTTGAACCGATTGGTCTGCTTCGATTTTTTAAAATATTAACTATATGGTAATCTAATGAGAGATAAATTGGCCAGTCAAGCTAATTTAAGTCGGTAATCTCTAAAACAAGTTAGTAAATATAAATAGTCACTAATTGAGACAAAAAAAATTGATAATGCTAAAATTTGTAAGCTAGTAAAATTAGCCATTTGCAAACCATAAATAATAAATAATTTTATAATGTTCGGTAACTTCCAAACAAGTTGCCTAAAAAACCGGCCATAGTGGTGAATTTTGAGCACAATCCATTAATAAATCAATGAACATATTACCCCATATGAGTTATTGTAATTTTCATCGAATTTATGAGAAGAAAATTCACTTCGAAATAAGACTTTGAAATGGATTGCCATTCATTGGAATCGAATTCTCATTTTCTGGGATAGATTTTGACCTCTTGGTAGGATTATCAAGGACATGAGATTACAACAAGCAAAAACCAAATAAAAAGGAATGAGATTCCCACAAACTTCGTGACATATAATTCCCTAGCTTAAGGGGCTCGTCTGGTTTGCAGTAATGGGGAGTAAAGAATTGAATTCCACAGATAAAATCATCAGGGAAGTGGGATTACAGCAAGCAAAAAACAAGTGAGGCAAGTTGTGGATAAATAAATGTCATTACATGAGGACAATTTTGTTTTCAAATCACAATATATAATTAACATATCGGGAATCATCTTCATGTACCATTTGCATATGCTATAAAAATAATGGAACTTATCTTAATGAGACAATTAAAGACAGCTCCGAGATGCATACTTCCGTATCGGGTATGGCGCGTCACCTCAATGAGATTTTTGTCCGGACAGTTATAATATTTATAGTTCAAGAGTATATTTGTTGATTCTTATGTAACACATAATTATTAATCAAAAAAATGATTGGCTTGACTTGTCACGTCAGTAGGACGGCAGAGATCGTGCCAGCTATCTTGTAATTGCCAAAAACCGGAGTTAAAATAATAAATTATAATACACACACTTGAAGAATTTCTAAAGATATGAAAATTAGTTTGCATGTTAAAGTGAAGCTTATAATTCGTCGAATGTCACATACTAAGCTGGCTTACAAAATTTGACGGGGTTTTTTGAAATTGAATTAGTAGCGAATTATTGGAATTTTTTTTTCTCGTCTAAATATTAGTCCTATACAATTTATTTTCTTGTCATCTTGCAACAACTTGCGCACATGCTCGAGTTCAAGCTTTATTTGATCAAAGCACAAGGGTGAAGGTTGGCTACTGCCATGCAGTTTTTTTTTTTTTTTTTTAAATATTAATCGAAAGAAAATTATATTTATTATTCAAAAAGATATGTGAGAGGTATATAGACTTCCATAGCAAAGTAAACCAAAGTAGAGCAAAACCTAGAATAGAATACTACAAAACAAAGGCAAATTAAGAAAATAAGGAGGATCAAAGGACCACTAATAGGGTTAAGCTATACTCATTCCATAAGAAAAGATTTGTCAAGCAAAACAATACTGGATCTCGTACTATCATTAGTGATAAGTATGTTTAGAGCATGTAGTAGAAACTCGATATCCTCACTCGGGAACATCGCCAAGATGAAGTTCAAATCTGAGCCTATTAATATATTTAGTTGGACCACCTTCATTTTCAAACTTAAGTCAATGAGTTATAAACTAACTAAGATATGTAAACTGCTTTGCACCACATCAATTTTTTGATATAGGACTTTTCTCTAGCATGTGCATCTCAACAATTTGTCAATGAAACCATTGCCCTCAGCGGCGTAGCTGGCTCGGGCTCTCTCCCCCTCACGAAGGAGAGAAGTTCGAATCCCAGAGCTGGCGTTAGGGATTTTTACCTGGAATACAAAACAATTTGTCGCTGACATGTGAGCTCTAATGTTAGGTTTGCTCTTCTTTAATTTAGGTAACTTTTTTTTTTTATTTTTTATATCAACTTAAATCTCCAACTCCAACTTCATCCTTGGTCTCTTTCTCTGGACTAAATCATGAAATTTGTCATTGAGCTTGTGCCACTACACCACAACGCCCACCGCTCAAAAACCACGATGATCACCAAATTCCTCTTTCGAGATATTCATCAAACACCATTGCTTCTAATACCATTTGTTGGAAGTACATAGTTGAAGCCTGATACTTTTACTTGAGGCGATTATCAAGAGGGAGCTCAAGTCCAAACCTATCAATATATTTAGTTGGACTCATATTTTCTTAAAAACTTAAGCCATCGAGTGAATGTGGGTCAAACTAGATATGTTAACATGCTTGGATTTGGCTCCCTCTTGGTAATCTTCCCATACGAAAGGTATTCGGCTTCTGTTGCATGTTACTAACAAATGATATTAGAGTCGAGGGTGTATTGGTGGCCCCCCAAATCTATTTGGTGGACAAAAATATCTTGATGTGGAATGATACTTGGATGGAGGGGGAGCAAATCTAACATTGAGCTCACACGTAAGGAAGAGATTGTTAGGATGCATGTGTGAGTTGTGTTAAAGAAATCCTACATAAGAGAATTGGTGTAATGTAGAGCAATTAATATTATTCTAATTGGTTCATAACTTATCAACTTAAATATCTGAGTGAAGGTGGACCCAACAAAATATGTTGACGTGCTTGGATTTGGCTTCCTCTTGGTAATCTTCTCAGACAAAAGGTACTGAGCTTCTGTTGCGTGCTACCAATAGAACACACATCGGAATTTCCTTCTTCAATAACTATGACGTTACAAGTTGGCGGTACACACCTAAATTAGGCTTCTTCTACACCATCGCTATATGGAGATAACCAAAACATGTTGAACAAATATAGGTTTAACATTTGGAAGAGCAAATGTAGTTCAACGAGACATTAGAGTTCTTACGATCACCATTGAAACTGTAGGTGGATGATCTATAAATGAATTTGGAAATGATAGATTTTAAATCGTGATTGTTATGAGCTAATCAAGTACATCACGGTACTCTAATTTGGGTGGGCGGTGGCCCTAATTATCTAGTATGCAACATAAGTCTTCGATAGTGGCATCATTGATTTAATGCATGCAACTATGAGAGAAAACAAGCGTGTTATGTATAAATTATGAGTAAAAATTAACGCAACGTCTGTACAAATACGACATACATCGCTTTTTGTATCGATTTTTCCTAGAAAAGGACATCCTCATTAAGATATTTATCACCAACGTAGTAGAATATGCAATAGATGTGCTAATGATGAATCGAGGTATATACAATGCTTTAAGAGAAATGATTGTGTGATAGTCATTAATGTACTATGAGAATAACAATTAATTATGGATCACAAAAAGTTAAATCATAAATAATTATAAATTATTGTGGGATCCACTTATTCAAGAATTTGTAACTTATAAGAGACCGTTATCATCACGGTACCCCAAGGATTGTCATGCTATCAAAGCTCAATGCTGAAAATAGGCTAACCATAAATGACAAATGCTGAAAATAGGCTGACCATAAATGACAAGGCAAAAGAGGGAGGCGAACTCGAAATTTCTCTCCCTCAAGCATGTGTGCATTGATAGGGAACCAGAAAGCAAGCCGAAAATTTGATTCGACGACACTCAAAGGCAGCGTTTTAATTCTGGTTGATTTGGAGGGTAGTAGTTCAACGTGAGGTAAAAAAAAGTTGGTAAAGATAAGCACAATTGGTAATCAAATAAGAATGGTTAACCCGAAACAAATAGGTAATTTAATCAGAGAAAAGTTGGTAAGCTACTTTCATTAAGGTTGGCAATTTCTAAAAAAGATGTTTAATATAAGTTGTTTCTAGGAAATACAAATAAAAATTTGTAAATGATAAGAACAAATTAAAAACTTCGGATAATTGTTTGGATGTTACTTAAATAAAAGTTGATAATGTAGTATCAGATGCAGTTTTCTGAAAACCGCATTGGTGGCCATACAACTGAGGCAGACGGTATACAGTTCAATAAAAAAAAAAGGTGGAAGAGTCGTGTCCAATTATTCTGGAGGTCATGGGGTTGAATCTCACCATAAGCTTATTAGAATCTTTTTTTTTTTAGAAAGATAATATATTATTTGCCATTAAGATAAGTTCATTGAAAATCCTAAAGCTTATTATGAAAATGCAATTGAGTTTAAATTAAATAATTAAATATAAGAATAAGCTAAATATAAATAATAATAATAATAATAATAATAATAATGGATTAATAATAATAATAATAATAATAATAAAGGGACCAACAACCCAACCCAACCCAACCCAAATCACTGAGAAGGATTAGCAAGGGTGGGGGATGATTGACGAGGGTCACCAACAGTAGGGGAGGGCCTATAAGGCCTCCCCAAATCGAGTGAGAGTTGTCGACCTTTAGCTAGATTTGGGAGAGGGCCTGTAGGCCCTTGCCTACCATCATTGAAGGTCAGTGGCTCCTTGATTAGGGCTAGCAATCCTCGTTAGCCATCTTCCACCCTCACCAGCCCTTCCCGACGATGGTGGGGTGATGGAGATGAGAGCTTGCAGCCCTTACCTATTGGTTTCTCTCTTTTTATTTATTATTTAAAAATTAGCTCAATTTAATAATTTTTGTGAAAATTCTAAGTAAGAGTTCGAAATATTCTAATTTTTTTCAAATAAGGGTCTGAAATAGATATTATTTCAAATAAGGATCTAAAGTTGTCATATTAGTATTAGAAAAGGGCCTGAAGTGGTTATGACTGTTTCAAATAAAGGCATAGCCTCATCGATTGGCAAAAAATTATGATCGATTAAGGATATTTTCGTCTAAATACAATTTAAATTAAAATTATTTTAAATTAGATTAAAAACTTAAAGAGAATTTTAAAAAAAGAAAAGCAAAAATACAAGTAAGAGGGCCGTCACCCCATCACCGGTGGGGTTGTCGGCACTTGGGCGAGGGTGGCGACTTGCCCCCAGATTGGGGAGAGGGTTGTTACCCTCTCCTATTTCTGGCGAGGGCCTACTAGCCATTGCATTTGGTCGGCGAGGGTCATCAGCCATCACTGTTGCTCCACTAGTGATGGGGCGGTGATTAGCCCTCCTACCTGTATTTTTGCTTTTTTTTTTAAAGTTGTTTTTTTAAATTTTTTATGAAAAGAAAAAAAAAAGGAAAAAAAAAGCAAGAAAAAAGGAAAAACTAAAAATTTAAAAGATGAAATTGCCCTTCACTAGTCAATGAGTTCATGCTTTCTTTGAGACCGATATGACCACTTAATACCATCATTTGAAACAAGATTCACTTTAGACCATTATTTGAGAAAAAAATGCTTTTTGGACTCTTATTTGAAATAATGTGCACTTTAAGTTCTTATTTGAAAATTTCCCATAATTTTATATTAAAAATCAGTTTTAGACCAAAACGATGTCATTTTAGTTTTATGTTTCATAATTAGCCACATCATCGCCATATAGGGGAGAGACGATATTTAAAAAGTCTTCTTAGCATTTTCCGTTAGCCAAGTTTGGCAAAGTTAACATAATGACTCAATTTTATCAATTTGATAAGTTTTAGAACTTGATTATGCTTTTTGTAAGTTTTTGGACTTAATTACACTTTTGTGACAAGTTTTAAATCTTCTAATGCACTTATTCTATATGTCATTTCAATAGTTAAAGCTCCTCCTAGCTTTGATGGTAACATGAGTGAATGGTGTCTAAGAGATCAAAGGTTCGAATCATGCCTTCTACAATACAATTTCGATTGGATAAAGTTCAACAATTATTCAAAATAGACTGATTTGACTCTGTTAAAATCGAAGTGGTTTGATCGGCAAGCCTTTTTATTGGTTCTTGACCGGTTGTGTGTGACAACCTAGAACGTCATGCACAACACATGTAATTTCTGATTTTTTTATTATTTTATTTTATTAATAGCAAGCAAAAGCACCACAAATACATCACTCCACAACATACAAGAAAATCATTACACAAGTTAATTATTACACATAATATTTCATTTTGTTAACTTTATATTTACAATTCATAACAATATTCCAAACAACACACAAAATACCAAAATACCTGGGAAATGTTAGGATTGCATAAATTCAACACTATCCGCCTATACCCAAAAGCCTGCATGTACAACACCAAAGCTAAAATCTAAGAATCGATGACCTCCCCTATCAATGGTCCATCAGAAATGTAGCAACAAATCCTCTTAGCGGTCCTAAACAATCACTGTCAAAGATCGTGTACCAAGCTATGTACCACTGTGGAACCCATTCATCAAGTCTCACGTTCACGCAAACTGTGTTGTGCACTTATCATACATAAGAACCGTATAAGGCAATACAACTTCTTCATAACTATAACCAATGTAAGCTAGTGCTCCAAAAAGTGACAGTGGCGAAAGAGCCATCCTACAAGTTTGAAAAATAAAGGAATGAGCTGGGGTCTAGTAAATGAAATTCCTAAGTCTAAGTTAAGAGATCCACCTATCACTCAACTTGGTATTAGAACAATCGTGAATTCAGGGTAGTACAAAAAAACTATGTAGGACGAATGCAAGGATAAAAGTACTATCTTTCCTATCATGACATATCAATGAAACAACCATAACATTGCATAGGATTGATTATTCATGTGCAAGTAGATTTCATATTATATATCATAAGTACCATAATATCTCATCAATTTACACATATGAACTCATATTCATCACTAGTTAGGACTATCTCGATTCACAAGGTATCTTGACTAACAAGGCATTGTCACTGCTAACTCGTGGAGGATAGAATTATACATACCTATTTGCCACACCTTAGCCTATCAATCATGGGCATCCTCTATATTAGCGATGATTAATACACCACTGTACATCCACATGATGTTGGCCATTAATTAACATCATACTATGGCTTCACAAACCATGTCGTACCATGACTACACAAGTCATGTTATACTTTTCAGTGTCTACAATTATAAAAGATAATATGGTAATCTCTTGGCATTCTCATATAACCCTGAGAATAGATTAATTATGTACACTTTAGCAGATAAATATTCCTTTTCTTTTCACCAAGCTATAATCATTCGGTAGAGAAATTTTACTGGTTTATTAATTCTTGACATCCATTTAGCAATAGACACTACTACTCCATTAATTAAAGTAACTCATAAATTTAGATTTTTATAATAAAACTACCTTTGATTAAGTTCACTTTTTCCACAAAAATTAAGGACTATTTTCTCTAATTCTAAATTCTTAAAAACTAGACTATTGCCCTAGTAAAATTCTCATTTTATAAATTTACCCATGATTTCTTATTTTCAACCAACCAAGTCATATTAATCAAATTAAAAATTAAAAGCTATACTTGTTGTTATCTAAGACATACTAATATTTTATTTGCACTATAGACATACCACATATTATACAAAACTATTAAAACAACCCACTTTTGAATTATTAGTACAACTAGTTTTAATGTTTTCATAATTGACACATCATCCAAATTAAGCAATTAACTCTAAAAATTATTTTACCACCTATCAAAATAAGGTTTCACAAGCTGTGAACAGTCTCCAGAATTTTCAGTTTTTGCAGATTCACCTCCTCAACTTGCTGAAATTACAAATTTGTCCCTAAAGCTTCTAAACTCATTTTTTTTGAACCGGTTTGATTTCCCTTGATAATTCTTACTTTTTTTTTTGTCGGTCCTACGCTAATTCTAAACACTCACTCTCAAACTTAACCTTCTTGCACTAAGAATCATAAATGAAATCGTCCCCATCCCAAACCCTGTTTGAACAGACCCATGGAAGGGTGGCTCAACCCCACTTTAACACTAAGAATCATAAAATAACCCTGTTAACAGACCCATCTCATTTCTGGAAATTTCAAAATTACCCCATATTTTTGTCAAAAGTTTACCAAAACACCCCTTCTTATGTCTATTTTTACCATTTTCATATTTTTGCCATTCAAGTTGCAATAAAACCTTTTATAAATCTCTCCAAGACACTGTAGACATATGAATAGCTTTTTAGTACAAGCACAATAATCACCATAGTTTAACATACGACCATTGCAACTTAGCCACACATAGAGTAAATCTACAGTAAATAAACAAACGATCAATCAACCAAGCTCAAAAGTATTAAGTAGATCATTCTAGCTTAGTCCTTAGGTTTTTCACTTACCATGAGTGAAATCTTCAACAAACAAAGTCTTTACTCACCTTGAAATCAAAATAATTACTAAAGTTAACAAGTCTCATTCTTTAGAAGACAACAAAACTAATTTGACAAAAATAAAAGGAAATCCATGAAGATACCTTGTAAGACACTAAATTGAAAGTGAGGGTGTGGACCTTGTCTTGAAAGAGAGTGAAATAAAACTTGAACTTGAAGAAGTGAGGGAGATGGAGGTGCATGTGAAAGAGGTAGGGGAAAGAAGGCATTTGTCCCTTGTCCTCCATACTTATTCTCTACATTTAAGAGTGGCTTGAAGTAACATTTAGTAGCCTTGGTTAAAAGTAATAATGCCAATTAACTAGAGTTAAATGTAGACAAAAAAATAAGTAGGGTTAAGATAATGTCATGCATGGAGTCATATGGCTAAGTTCAAAGGATTTAATTTAGACATGTTGGGAAAAAACAATTGTCCAAGTTCTCATGATGACAAATGGCATGGTTTGATAAAAAGATGGAGATAATATGTTAATTTGGACAAATACTTTACATTGCAATAAATAATCAAGGAAATCGGTATTCGTTTGAAATGATGGTAAATCAGAAAATTATTTTGAACCTACTATAATTATTAACAAAAGATATAGAACAATAGGAAACCCTTAACTCAGTAAAAATTTAATGTTTGAAAATTATTCAATACGTATTCAGGAGTGTATCAATCCCCTTGCTGACAGTTACTATACTAATTATATATTCTAAATATCATAAACTACAAAGAAAATTTCGGATACCACATTGTGATTATCCACTGTATAAAGGTGTGAATTTGACCGGTCACCTAGCCGATACCTAGTTGAATCGGCTAGTCCAATCCAATTTTTGAAATATTGACAAGGTGGTAATTTATTGGGAGATAAGTTGGTGAGTCATGCTAATTTATGTTGGTGATCTCTAAAGAGAATTAGTAAATTGCTAAGACCGGTATAAAAGGGTAATTCAATAAAAAAAATCAGTAGATTAAAAAAAATTGAAGCGTTGGTAAGTAATCAAAATGAGAATTGGTATTCGAACTGATCATTTAAGATAAAAGCTAATAGATTGCTATATTCTGGATGTTAATTTTATATAAGAGGTGATAAATTGGAAGCATTGATAAATTATACAAACAAAAGTTGATTTTTCTTTTTACAGATAAAAGTTGATTAGTTAGTGCAAAAAGCACTAATTTGAAAACTATAAAAAATTTAATAATTTCATGTAAGTTTGAAAGGTTACCAACAAGTTACTTGAAAAACTGGTCGATTTTCATCAACAGTGCTGGTGACTCTTACAAATATATGTCGGAATTTGCCGGCATGGGAAAAAAAATCCGTATAGTTTGGGCACGGACAACAGAATTTTGCGCCTGTCCTACATTCAAACCTAAATGCTTTAATTGATTTGCAGCAATTAGCTTCCCCATAAATGCTTTAACTAAGTGACACTTCATGATTCCTAAATTCTGCGTCTCATTGCCCTTGATTTGCAGCAATAGCTTCCCCATAAATGCTTTAAATAAGTGACTTGGCTATGGTGATGACCTTATGTTATAGAGCAATCAAACACAAACCTGGGTCATAGCGGCGAAGTTTGTGCGAAATTCACTAGAAACACTGCTAAGAAAATTGACATATTCTGATAAATCAACGAACCAGAACCAGAAGCACATCGCCCAAATGACAAATCGTAATTTTCGTCGGATTTATGCGAGGAAGAGGCGTGTGGACCATAACTTCCCCTCGATGTTTGGTTCACCCTGAAATAAGAGTTCGAAATGGACTGCCATTCATTGGAATTGTCAAAGGAAATGGGACTGCAACAAGCAAAGACCCAGATAACAAGGAATTAGGTTCCGACAAAACAGTGACATATTACTCCCTAGCATTGAAGGGCTCGTTCGATTTCTAGGAATGGGAAGGAGGCATGGAATTGTCACAGATAGGATGATCAAGGGAATGGGATTAGGGCAAGCAAAACCCAGTAAAAAGGAATGAGATTCCAACGAAGTTGTGTCATATGATTCCCTGGCTTTGAGGGGTTCGTTTGATTAAAAATCTGAGCATCGTTCCTCTTCAATTACTTCAATCGACTTAACTAAAGTGGGAACGCCATTCCTTTATCATTATATATCCTCCGTTGATTTAGTGATTGGGCTGTACTCTAGGACAGGGCCGGAAGGTTTGCAGCAGCGAGTCCATAAAATTGCAGTTTTTGTAAACAAGTGGAAGCAAGAACGGAGGACTGGACTGGCAACGATCACCCGAGTTTAGGCCACAGGGATCAACAGAAAGTGCGGAGTCTCTGAGTTTTTTCTTGCATGACAAAGTCCATAAAACATAGAAGCCAGGCGTAAAAGAAACTGCAAAACATATCAAGCTTTCGTTGCACGCTCCAGGCAAAGAGAGTTGCAAAGTATGCTGAAGCGAGACTAAGAAATGGAGCTTGTGCCAGAGAAAAGTAAATTTAGTGAGAGGGACTCCAGCATTTAGCAAATCCATAAGGCTTTTTCATTTGATTACGACGAGATGTTGCAATGTTGTAAAACATAAATAAAATCACATTTTAAGACCTTTTATGACATTCTTGCACTTAGTAATGACAATAGACGTCGTAACATTCTACCCAACTGTTATAGATGCTCAGTGTAATATTTCATGAGGTTAATTCTGAAAAGTGGTTTTGAACATTCAAAGTCCTCCGATCAAAAGCTTTAATACTTACTATAAATTATGTTCGGCTCCAAATCTTGTAGTTTCAAATTCCAACCTGGGCTACATCCGCTCAAAGTTGGAAGCTGCTTAGCAAAGTGTGATTTTGTACCGAAACCTTCTTATAGATGAATTTCCTTTTCACTGAAAAGTAGTTTTCTCAAAGAAAATTCTTGCTCTCTTCTTTAAGAGCCCTTTAAATAGAGCCTCCCGTGAAGCTATACTGAACCAAAAACCCCCTCTCATTGTTAATCCACTCCGTGAAAAATTCCAGTCATTTTACCATGTCTTGCTTTTCCTGATTCACTCTTTTGCTCTTGCTCCTTTGCCTTTCCACTTCTTCTGTTGATTTTGCATTGAATTCAGCTAAGGCATTCACTTTCATTATGAAGTCCATCTTTCCCCCTTAGAGAAGCTCTCAGCTGAAAAGCTTCTTATATTTGCGCAGCTTTCATGGAGGTCAATGCGAGTTCGTTAGAGAAGAAAGAAGAAAATGTTGTCCTTATGATTCCAGGCGTTGAATGTCAAAGCAGAGGTCCTTCACCAAAACCAAACACTGAGCAAATAGAGCCTGAAAATCCTCCATCAAGTTCACAAATCTCCAATTTGACAGGCCCCTCTGCTCTGGAGCTCACTCAGTCGATCCCGACTCCAAGGGAGCTTCCGAATATCCAGACCAGAAAGTCCATCTCATGGTCTTCGTTCGGGAAGCTGAAATGGAGTTTTAGGGAACCGCCGCCGCATCCTAGCGATAAAAGTGCTCCTGCATCTGACTCTGTGAAACCAGCGCCGAGCATGTCTCCAATCGGTTCAGTTCCATCAACAGCTGCAGAGGAGGAAGACGATGAGGATGTGTGCGAGACTGTGAATCCCAAGTCCCAAGTGATGTCGGGCAAAACGAAGTTTATTTTGGCTCAGCAGGTTGCGTTTGTGTGCTTCACAGGGCTGCTGATAGCGAGTCTAACCATTCGTAGTCTGCGAAATACAGTTATTTGGCATGTGCATTCGTGGGGATGGTGTTTGCTGATGTGGGCAATCTTTTGTGGTAAGTTGGTGGCTGACTGGTTGATCTACACGTTGGTTTACTTGATTGAGCAGAAGTATCTGCTCAAAAAGAATGTTTTCTACTTTCTCTTTGCATTGAAGGACAGTGCCGAGGTGTTCACCTGGCTGTGTCTGGTCCTTTTAGCCTGGGTTTTGTTGATAAACCATGGAGTGAAGCGATCGAGACACGTGACCAAGATTCTGAACTGGGTCACTAGGGCGCTCTTTTCTTGTCTTATAGGAGCTGCCTTATGGCTGATCAAAACATTTCTGATAAAATTGCTTGCTGCTTCTTTTCAATGCAAGAGATTCTTTGATCGCATTCAAGATGGCATCTTCCAATACTATGTGATAAAGAAACTTTTCAGCTCCGCGGATCCAAAGATAAGTCTCAAAGTGAACATAGAGAAGCTAATAAAGATGAAGGCGGATAAAGTTTCTGCTTGGACGACGAAAAATCTTATCAATTTCCTCGATGAGGAAGAGCAACAAGATAAGGAGATCACCGATGAACAAAAAGCCAAGGATGCTGCTAAAGCTATATTCAAGAAAATAGTCAAGCCAGGGAGCGAGTGAGAGCGCTAACTTCCTTAAAACTCTCTTCTACTCCAGCAAATGATGCTGTTGCTTTGAATCTCCAGGATTGGTGCAGTTGGTTGTGACTTTGGGGCTTTCCAAGTCAGGAAATATAGTTTACCCTTCGAATTTCACCAATTGCATGCAAATTGCTTTATGTCTGGGCCATTTGCACAGGCCAACAAAGGCCTGGATTTAATAGTTCATGGGGCTGCCTTCAGATAGCCGGGTGTCCAACCCGTGCGCTTGGGTTAAAAAAATCTTATTGCTCCAAAGTGTCACTGACTCCTGTTTTCTGCTTTGTACTAGGTTTATCGAGGAGGAAGAACTTTCGCGCATCATGGTGAAGGAATACGTTGAGAAATTCTTGACTTTCTTTCCCCAAGCGAAAAAACTTGGAAAATCAGGAAGTCGTCTTTAAAGAGTTGGCTGGTAAGTGCGTATCTGATCTCTTTGCTGGCTCTTATCTTGCTTCCAAGCCAAATGTTCTATGGAGCTTTTTTCTAACAAACTGAATTAAGGAGATTTTTGGAAGCTGAAAGAACTAGAAACGATGCATACGAAATATAGACATAAGGACATGATCTAAATTATACAGTTCACGTCTGCAGGTGAATTTCTATCGTGAACGAAAATCACTCACTCACGCTTTCAAGGATGCAAAAACAGCCATTGAGGAGCTGAACAACCTTGCTTCAGCACCTTTGCTTGTCGTGATCATCATTCTGTGGTTGCTTCTGACAGGATTATTGACGACGCCAGTGCTCATCTTTATTTCGTCGCAGCTTTTTCTTTTCGAGTTCATTTTTGGGAATGCTGCCAAAGACTTGTTCGAAGCTATCATGTTTGTATTCGTGAAGCATCCGTTCAACGTGAGTGACTGCTGCGTCATCGATGGGGTTGAGGTGAATGACTAAGCCTATGACTCTGCGTGACTGGTTTGTACAGACTCCATATTCGTCTTGACTTTTTGATTCATCACAGATGAAGGTTGACGATATGAATATCCTGACTACTGTATTCCTGACAAACGACGGTGAAAAGATATCTTACCCAAATTCAGTTCTAGCCTCTAAACCCATCAGCAATTACAACAGGAGCCCGGACATGAGCGAATGTTTGGAGTTCGTGGTCGATTTCTCAAGTTCAGTCGAGAGCCTTGAAGCTTTGACAAATAAAATAAACAAGTGTGCCATCTGCTTTTCCCGAATCTCTCTTTTGAGGCTGTTAAAAATTTGACTGCACAGAAGCATGTTTTTGATATCAATGATAGTTTGTGGTTTGAATATGTGCATATGTTATAGATGAGAGTATTCAATAGATAGATTATGGAATATGGAAATATAGTTTAATAGTTTTATATGGAGGAGTACTATGGGATTAGTTGGAACGGTGAGGGAGCCAAGGGACATGCACATCAGTACATGCACAAGTTCGATCAATTCTTTTGTCCTTTGCAGCCGTTTTTCGACCGACTTTCTTTTCTTCATTAATAAGCTTGTTGCACCCCCGGTTAAGGTTAAGGTTATACCTCACTGAGAACTATCGACTTTTTTTCTTCATTGATAAGCTTATTGACTTATGCGTCATGTGAACTCAGACCCGTCATAAACATCCTCTCTCTTTTGGGTTTTGAAGCTGTTGCTTGGAGTTAAAGAAACCCTGGTGTGTGTGTGCACGTGCGCTTTCATTTTAGCAATGCCGAGTATTTTACGAGGTGCAAATTCTGATCGAATAGGCCTTCAGGTACATAGAAAGGAAGCCGAAACACCAGCATCCGGATCACAGGAAGCTGAAACTCTTTTGGGTTTTTGAATATGTTGCTTCTTGTTCTAGAAATTCTGGTGTATGTGTGTGAGTGCGTTTTCATTTTAGCAATGCCGAGTGTTTCACAAGGTGTGAGTTCTGATTGAATAAGCCTCCAGGTACTTAGAAAGCAAGCCGAAAGACTGGCGACCGGGTCACAGCGTTGTGTTTAAGGAGATTGCGCACGTTGACAATTCGAAGGTCTTGAAGATGGCTCTCTATGCCAGCCCCACATTAAATTTCCAGGAGGCCAAGGAAAGGACCAAGCGGAGATCCGAGCTCGTGCTGGAGCTGAAGAAAATTTTCGATGAACTCCATCCCAAGTAACGCGTGCTTCCACAGTAATATTCATCTCTGCTAGAATGGGTCGGCGGCAGCTACTGTGCACGGTTATGACGTCTCCAGGAGCGCGGCATTCCTAGTAATCTGCAAATATGCGAGAATGGGACTTCATACCTACCATTTTTTTCTCTGCTTTTCTTTCTTGTTTGGCTGAAAAAGTGTGCGAATATGTTCTTCGCTTGATCATAAATGACATATTGCATAAGAATTACAATGTACCTCTATCTGTAGGCTGAATCTATAAGAACAGTACCAAATAAGTGGAGCAGTAACCAGATTTTACGATAGTTTTGCTCTGATCATTTAATTCTGCTTTACCTATCTCCTTAGCTGGTCGATCTTTTAACTTCTAGTGACCAGCAAACGTGCACATGCTAATTTAAAACCCTGACGAGATAAGATAGTCTAAGACTCAATTCTTGTATTAGCTCAAGACAAACTCAGCAACAGGAATGATTTATGAATAGCGATGATGGTACGATGACCATGAGCTGTGTCTCCAAAGAAACCCCAATGCCATCCTCCCTTTGACTTTTCATTACGTAATTGACTGCACTGAGGCCGATCCAAATGGATCTACGGATGACATAAACTTTGAGGCTTCCTTAATCATGTGACGTTTATTGTACTTTGCTTTCTTAATTATTGACAACATGGATCGAGTATTCACCGAATTTTAGGATTGAGCCATTGTGTCCCTTTCGAAGCATGTTTGGATTGCTCTTTCCAAATCTGTAGCAATTTCTTGTAGGATCGATTTCTGACTTATAATTAGCAAATCAGCAACCTTCTTCAGATGAAGATTACACCATTTCTATATGCTAGCTAATGAATGGAATTCATCTTAATATGAAGTGATAATGACACAAATGGTCCTTCAAATTATTCTGAGGAGTTAAAGGAAGAAAATCAAATCAAATTTTTCATACCAAACAATGGAAAATATTTTCTAGTTCATTTTCAGATTTCAACTGAACATCGAAAATATTATAATTTTTGTGGAAAATATTTTTCAGAAATACCATATTTTCTACGAAATGAATGGAGCATAAATTCCATCTTCATTTTCCTAAATGAACAAACATTTGCAAAATAAAACTGCAGTCTTGAGCGAAGAGAGTTCATGAATTCCTGAACTTACAAATATTGCTCTTTATTTCTTGTTAAATTCATGAATAGTCCACTTCATGATTCCTAAATTCTGCTTCTCATTTCCCTTGTTTTGCAGCAATAGCTTCCCCGGAAAATGCATGAAATAAGTGATTTGGCTACGGTGATGACCTAATGTTTTAGAAAAATGAAAACACAAACCTGGGTAATAGCGGCGACGTTTGTGCAAAATCCATAAGAAACCCTTCTAAGAAAACCAACATATTTTGATCAATCGAGCAATCAGAATCGGAAGCACATCACCACAAATGATGTATCATAATTTTTGTCGAATTTATCCGAAGAAGAGGCGTGTGGACCATTACTTTCCCCCTCATGTTTGGCCGGGATATAATTTAATCTCTGTATAGAATTGTCAAGGAAATGGGACTACAACAAGCGAAAATCCAGATGACAAGGAATGAGGTTCCGACAAAACCATGACGTACAATTCCGTAAGCTTTGAGGGCCTCGTTCGATTTGTTGGAATGTGAAGAAGGCATGGAATTTCCACGGATAGGATGATCAAGGCAATGGGATTACAGTTAGCTACACCCGATAAAAAGGAATGAGATTCCGACAAAGTTGTGCCATATGATTCCCTGGCTTTGAGGGGCTCGTTTAAATAGTAATTTGAGTATCATTCCTCTTCACTTCATATCCTCCATTGATTTGGTATTGGGTTCTGATAAAGGACAGGACTGGATGGTTTGCATCCAGTTCATAAAATTGCAGTTTTCATAAACAAGTGGAAGCAAGAACAGAGGACTAGAATGGCGACAACCACCCAAGTTTAGGCCATGGGGATCAACAGAAAGTGCAAGGTCTCCGAATTTTTTTCTTGCATGACAAAGGTCCATAAAACATAGAAACCAAGCGTAAAAAGAGAACTACAAAACATGTCAAGCTTTTGCTGCGGGCATCCTAGGGGGAGAGAGATGCAAAGTAAGTGGAAGTGAGATTAAGAAGTGGAGGTTGTCCTAGAGCAAAGTAAGGTTGGTGGGAGGGACTCCAGCCTCTAGCAAAGCCAAAGGTTTTTCATTTCACAAGGCTTTTACATTTGATTACGACGAGACATTGTAACATTGCAAAACATAAACAAAATCACATTTTAAGACTTCTTATGACATTCTTGCACTTAGTAACGACAATGCACGTCCTAACATTCTACGGTACAACTGTTGTAGATGCTCAATATAATATTTCACAAGATTAATTCTGAAAAGTGGTTTTAAACATGCAAAATCCTCTGATCAAAAGCTTTAACATTTAGTGTAAATTATGTTCCGCTCCTAATCCTGTAATTTCAAAGTCCAACCTGAGCTACTTCCGCTCAAAGTTGGAAGCTGCTTAGCAAAGTTTTCCTGAAATGTTCTGTGTTTTTTTACTGAAACCTTCTTAGATGAATTTCCTTTTCACTGAAAAGTAGTTTTCTCAAAGAAAATTCTTGTTCTCTTCTTTAAGAGCCCTTTAAATAGAGCCTCCCGTGAACCTATACTGAACCAAAAACCCCCTCTCATCATTGTTAATCCACTCCCTGCAAAACCCCACTCATTTTACCATGTTCTGCTCTTCCTGATTCACTCTTTTGCTCTTGCTCCTCTGCCTTTCGACTTCTTCTGCTGATTTTGCGTTGAATTCAGCTAAGCCGTTCACTTTCGTGATAGAGTCTTATCTTTTTCCTCGGAGAAGTTCTCAGCTGAGAAGTTTTTATATTTGCGCATCACTCATGGAGGTCAATGCAAGTCCGTTAGAGAAGAAAGAAGCAAATGAAGTTGTCCTTATGATTTCAGGCGTTGAATGTCAAAGCAGAGGTTCTTCACCAAAACCGAACACTGAGCCAATAGAGCTTGAAAATCCTCTGTCAAGTTCACAAATCTCCAATTTGACAAGCCCCTCTGCTCTGGAGCTCACTCAGTCGATCCCGACTCCGAGTGAGCTTCTGAATATCCAGACCAGAAAGTCCATCTCAAGCTCCAAATATGAGAAGCTGAAATCGAGATCCATGGAACCGCCGCATCCTAGTGATACAAGTGCTAGTGCATCTAAGGGCGCTGTGGAACTGGCGGTGAGCAAGTCTCCGGTCAGTTCGGTTCCATCACCAGCTGTAGAGGACGAAGACGATGAGGATGTGTGCGAGACTGTGAATCCCAAGTCCCAGGTGATGTCGGGCAGAATGAAGTTTATTTTGGCTCAGCTAGTCATGTTTGTGTGCATCACAGTGCTTCTGATTGCAAGTTTAACCATTCGTAATCTGCGAAATATAGTTATTTGGCATGTGCATTTGTGGGGATGGTGTTTGCTGATGTGGGCAATCTTTTGTGGTAAGCTGGCGACAGATTGGTTAATCACATTATTGGTTTTCTTGATTGAGCAGAAGTATCTGCTCAAAAAGAAAGTTTTGTACTTTCTCTTTGCAATGAAGGACAGTGCCGAGGTGTTCGTCTGGTTGTGTCTGGTCTTTTTAGCCTGGGTTTTGCTGATAAACCATGGAGTGAAGCGATCAACACGCACGACCGAGATTCTGGGCTGGGTCACGAGGGCGCTCGCTTCTTGTCTTATTGGTGCTGCCTTATGGCTAATCAAAACATTTCTTATGAAATTGCTTTCTTCCTCTTTTCAAGGCGAGAGATTCTTTGGTCGCATGCATGATTGCATCTTTAAGTTGCATGTGATAAGGACCCTTTCACGTACGGCGGACAGTGCTGACAATTTGGGTTGCTTGAGAATTAGAGTGCTAAAGAAGTGCATTGAAGGAGCCGTGAGAGGGCTAGAGGAGGTGAACAAAAAGAAGCTAAGTATGATGAAGCCAGATAAAGTTTCAAAAAAGTTGATTTACATCCTTAACAGCTGGGAGCTATCGACTCTTACTGATTCCCTTGATGAGGCAGAGCAACAAGACAAGGAGACCACCGATGAACAAAAAGCAAAGGATGATGCCAAAGCTATATTCAAGAACTTAGCCAAGCCAGGGAGCCAGTGAGCGCGCTAACTTCCTCAGATTCTCTCCTACTTTAGTAAATAATGCTGTTGCTTTGAAGCTCCAGTGATTGGTGTAGTTAGTTGGAACGTTGGGGGATTTCTAGCTTTAGGAAATAGAGGTTAACCCCTTTGAATCTCACCAACTGCATGCAAATTGCTCTAAATCCAGGCAATTTGCACAGGCTGAAGACCTGGATTTAATAGTTCATGGGGCTGCCTTCAGACAGCCGGGTGTCCAACCCGCGCCCTTGGGTTATTAAAGAAAATCTTATTGCTCCAGAGTGTGTCACTGATTCCTGTTTTCTGCTTTTTACTAGGATTATTGAGGAGGATGACCTTTCGCACCTCATGCAGAAGGAAGACATCGAGAAACTCTTTGCTTTCTTTCCCGAAGTGAAAGAAAGGAAAATCATGCAGTCACTTCTCGAGAAGTGGCTGGTAAGTGCGTTTCAGATCTCTTTACTGGCTCTTATCTCGCTTCTAAGCCAAATGTTCTATGGAGCTTGTTTCTAACAAACTGAAATTAAGTGAAACTTTTGGAAGCTGAAAGAACTAGAAACCGTGCATACGGTCCAATTGATAAAAATAAACATAAGGAAATGATCTGAATGTATATTTTGCCTCTGCAGTTGAATGTCTATTGTGAACGAAGAAAACTCATTCATGCCTTAAATGATGTGAAAACAGCCATCGAGGAGCTGAACAACCTCGCTTCAGCAGTTTTATCATCGTGGTTATCATGCTGTGGTTACTTCTGACAGGACTCTTGACAACGCAAGTTCTCATCTTTTTTTCTTCCCAGCTTGTCCTTTTTGCGTTCATTTTCGGGGACGCTGCCAAACGATCGTTCGAAGCCATCATCTTTGTATTCGTGATGCATCCGTTTGACGTGAATGACCACTGTGTGGTCGATGGGGTAGAGGTGAAGGACTAAGCCTATGACTCTGCATTAGTGGTTTGTTCAGATTCCACATTTGTCTTGACTTACTGATTCATCACAGATGGAGGTTGAGGAGATGAATATCATGACTACTGTCTTCTTGAAAAACGGAGGTGAAAAGATATTTTATCCAAATTCAGAACTAGCCTCCAAACCAATCAGCAATTTGAACAGGAGCCAGCGCATGAGCGACTCCGTGGAGTTCACAATCGATTTCTCCACTTCAGTTGAGAGCATCGGAGCTTTGGAAGAGAAAATAGAAAAGTACGCCGTCTACTACTCCTGAATCTCTCATTTTAGGCATAAAATGTCTCACCTTGCACGTTGGAAGTGGGATACAGAAATCTGAAGTTTCTCAATTATGGTCATGATAATGAGCTTATCGACTTATGCATCATATGAACTCAAACCCATTATAAACATCTTATGCTTTTGGCTTTCAAAGCCGCTGCTTGAAGCTCAAAAAATTCTGGTGTATGTGCGCGTGCGAGCTTTCATTTTGAGCACTGCCAAAGTATTTTACAAGGTCCAAGTGCTGATTGAATAAGCCTTCAGGTACTTGAAAAGCGAGTCGGAACACTGGCATCCGGATCACAGCGTTGTAATTAATGAGATCGTGGACACCGACAACTCGAAGATCTTGAAGATGGCTCTTCTTGTCACTCACACGATGAACTTACAAGATTCCACCGAAAGGACCAGGCGGAAATCCAAGCTCTTGCTGCAGCTGAAGAAAATCCTCGAAGAACTCCATCTAAATTACCGCGTGCCTTCTCAGTAAGCTTATCGCAGTTGGATGGGTCGGCTACCGCTGCTGTTCACGGTTTCGACTACTCCAGGAATACGGCGTTCCTATTAATCCGCAAGTATGTGAGAGCGGGCCTTCATTTCCGTCCCTTTTTTTCTGCGTTCTTTTTCCTTTTTGGCCAAGAAAGTGCGTGGCCGTGTCCTATGACTGATCATGAATTACAGTGCATAAGACCTTACATTGTACCCCTACCATAGGACCTAAAATTTCTAAGAAGAAAGGGTGTGTTTGTTTTGTCAGAAAAAATTTCTGTGAAAACAATTTCTAGACTTTCCCGTATTTGGAATATTGAGAATGATAAGTCAAAAGTATTTTCGATCAGAGAAAATACTTGCACTCACAATTTGGAAAACGATTTCTCCTTTCTAGTTAGAAGAAAACATTTTCATTAGCTCGGAGCCTCGTCATTCCATATCCCGGGACACCGAAGAACTTCAACCAAGTTTAGAGCTTGAACGAATTTCTCTCACTTATCCTCACGAGCTTCCTGAATTTCATTTTCTCTGTTTCTTGGTGATAGATCGACAAGTCGTGTTTCCGTATACTACGAATTAATACTTTGAATCTACGGTTTTTTCTAGCAGTTCGGCAACATACTTTTCAGAAGCGAAACCGATCGTGGAGGGTAGGTACTTCACAATCGCGAAGCTATAGGTGGCATTGATGTGAGTAGATCATAGGTGTTCAACTTCTATTTCGCATTTTCTTAAATTTTCAAGGGATCGAAAATCGAGTAAACACAGCTGATACTAAAACCCTAACGAAATAAGATGGTTTACGACTTAATTTTTCAAGTGCCTCAATGATTTCACATGAATGCTTTCATGGAAGGATGATAGTACAATGACTATGAGCTAAGGATGAGCATGGTCCTAGGGTAAAACCATAATTTGAGAACCAGTCTGGTTCTAGGTTTTGGTATATACATGATAGGTTTTAAGTTCCAATAATTGAAAAAACTGTTTTGATGATAGTAGGAGGAATCGAGAATCTAGGACCTAGAGCTTAGAACCTGAAACAAGTCTTCTTTTTTTACATCTTCACATGATCGCATTTTATGGCTTCCAAATATGAGTATGCTATCTGAAACCACAAGTCTAAGTTTCCATTTTTGGCAATACTCATGACTGAGATTTTTATTTTATTAATATTTTGTAATATTCATTTGTCTAAGTATGAGTTGTGATTAGTGGGTTATAGTAAATTATGGTTATTAGAGGTAATAATTCATTGCAATCATTTAATTAAGAGTACATGTGCAACCCAAGTAGGTCCTTGAACGTGTTACAGGATAAGTTCTAGGTTTTAGGTTCCTGTCGCGATCTAAATTTCGGATGCACCACATAGAGTTTAGGCTAATGGACTACTAAGTCTTAAACTTAGCTCGGGCTCTCCCAAGCCCATACAATTTCGCGACTTAAGTTCAAGTTTTTAATTTTATCTAGGAGTCGCCACTAATCAGTTTATGGTAGGTCGATTAGACACCTAAGTAAAATAATTGGAGGATTATTTTACTTCTACGAACCAGAGACTTTGGCTATGGGGACTTGATTACACTATATTTCTCTAATGCCCTTTCGGTACCATTCTTTTTATTTTCAAAAATGTTTTTGCAGGCAGCTTGGATTTATTTTAACCTAAATCACTATCATGCAAATGGGGTGATCACACGGATGCTCAACCATTATAAAACACTCAATGAATTAAATAAATTGCATTAAAATAATTAAACACAAAGTGTGACAGCCTGAATTTTCAGATTTGTTTTTGATTAAATAAATCGGGCTTTTCGTTGACGCGTCTATAGTGCTATTCTTTGAGTTGGCCACTCACGAGATAATTGGACTATTTTGGGGAGCAATTAAGGAATCTAAATGCAATGGACTTGAGAATTCGACAACGAATCGACTGCTCAATCGTGTTGATCTGCAAGGGTCATTGCGGCACCATCAAAAATCGATCAGAGATCGGAGATAGGTCGATTCGATTGAGATATGTGATTAGTATGTGGGTGATTCCACCTAATTGCAAAATTCTCGTCGAACGGCACTAGACTGATTTTTTTGTCATTTCTATACCCGGTGTCCGTATTTGAAATATCGAGATTTTCACGACAACCGAGAGTCACCAATGTGTCGAAAATGTACTTTATGACTCGAGATAAATCGATCACGGGTCAATTGCACAAAAAATTCCTAAAAGTTACCCAATAGACTAGGTCACACTAAAAGAGTGTCGGATTGGAATTAACCGTGAATTTGAACCCGATTTCAGAAATTGAAAGTTCTGTGGTATTACAAGCTATTTTAGGAACGTCGGCTCATCCTCCGAAAAATTTTCGGAGATTCCGAGATTTTTACGGAAAATCGAATCGGATGTCACAGAAAATTAGTGAAAATTCATACAGGCCAAATTAAGGGAAATTTGGACTTCCAAGTTGAGCCTTTGAGTATTGGGGACTTGCAAAAATTTGTACGGGCTTTTTCTTCGATGCAATTGGACCTCGATTTGGGGAATCGAGTGAGAAAATTTACAACTAATGGAGTGAAATTGGAAATTTTGGGCAAGGGGCTGCAATTTTGACATTTAACTTGGCTCAATTGTGACTTGATTTATTGGAAAGAATTAGGGGACATGTGTTTAATTAAGGGGATAGGATTGTTGACTTTGGACCCCATTTTCCAAGCTTGCTGAGCACACTTTACCAGCAGCTTCCCTCCTGTCGCTGTCCCTCCTTCACCGCCTCTGCTCTCTACATTTCTTCTTTCGGTTGAAGCCAGGGGACGACAGAGATCCAACTGAGAGAAGCAGCTCACGCCCCCACCAAATTTCTTCCTTCACACGGCCACGTTCAACAACAATCGAGGGCACTAGTGAAGCGGCATCATCGTCCATCGAAGTAACTCTGTGCTCGCGTCTTCTCTCCACACGTCCGCAAGCCCTGCTTCCTTCTGCCGAGTATTGACCAGCAAATTTCAGCGCCCACAATCAATTGAAGACATGAGCAAGCTGCTCGTGTGTTGACTCCAGCAAGTGGCCGAAGCTGCTTCTCCGTCTGCTTCCATCAACACTAGCACGCCTGCCTCTCCACGCATCCACGCCAGCTGCTTCCCTGCTCCATCTTCGTTCGTCTGCCAGCAACCCAGCGAATCTGCCCCTCATCCGCGCCATCTGTCCGCGATCCAACTTCACTTAGTCAACCTTCAAGCCACGCCGAAGCCTCTTTCGTTTACCCAGCATCTGCATGTCTCCCTCCTTCGGCCCGTGGACTTCAACGCCAGCCAGCCAGATTCATTCGCGTGTCCTTCAGCCGCTCACCCCTACACGAAGCTAGCGAAGAAGTCAGCTCCAGCCATCCTCGCCCGAAGCTGCTTCTATTTCCATTGGACCGCGTAGAATCAAGCAACGCATGAAGCCGCAGCCCATCGTGTCTTCAAGTCCAGCCCACGAGTCCACAAAATTCCTGCAGCAATCCATTAATTGAGTCTTCAGCCCACTTCGCAAGCCCAGTTGAAGTCCAGCAAGCCCGTGAAGGTTCAGCCCACTTGAAGTCAGGCCCAATTCCAACAAGATAATTGAAGCCCAGCCCAAGTTGGAAACAAATCTCAAATTTGGGCTGAGATTTATTGGGCCTGTTTTAGACCCGGCCCAAATGTTCACCGATGCTGCTGAAAATTCGGATTTCGGCCGTCGTTGCGCCGTCATTGTGGTGAACCGGTTCTTGTTTTTGACCGATGAGTTTATACTCTAAACTCTTCTTAGTAGGTTATTGATGCTAAGGGGTGTTTAGATTTATTTAATTAGGAATTAGGTGGTTAGTTAGATTAAATTAGTGATTTAATTAAATTGAATTAATTAATTAATTTTCGAAATGAATTATTTCTTAATTATTTTTCCAGAAAATAGGCCGGGATAGCCAATGACCGGAATTTCGTGCTGATTGCAATGGTGTGGTTAGTTTCTGCAATTGAGTGTTAAATTATGCAAATTGAGTGATGATTGAATTTTTGGTATTTAATTCCAAAAATTATGAATTTTCAATATTTATTCAGAAAATCCTGAGTGTCGGATTTTAACACCGAAAGTGGTTTTATATACTATATAAAATAGTGGGATTTTAAAAAGGAAGAATGTCAATTTTTTTTAATTGAGTTGACCGTGCACCCACACATGACTATTTTCATGCGTATTTTTAATACAAAGAAAAATGCCAGGTTCACCATTTTAATTGAAGCATTTGAGTGCAATGCACGGTGCCGTGGGCCATATTTGAGTGATTGTGTGATGATTAAGAGAAATCGTTCCGGGCTGTTGAGCTGGACGTTGTCCCTATATGGGATACCCCTAGACAAAGGGAAGCCGGTCGCAATAGATTCTGGACCCTATGCTCATTCGGGAAAGCCGTCAACATAGTGACGTGCCGTGCTCAATGGGGTGAGACGATGTTTGGCAATGCCAAAAGACCGCCGAACAAAGAGTAGGCCGTGCTATATGCCGAGATCAAAACTAGGAACGCATGATGAATTGAGTATTGTGTTCCAGTTAATTGAGCTTGAGTGCTGCTCTGATTTGTGATATGAACTGGACTGACCTGCAGGGTGGAACTGAGACGAGGTAAGTGTCCTTGATTATGTGATTGTGTGCTTAGGACGCTTCTTAGCGTCTTTCCCTCCTAGTCAAAGTTTAGAGCATGGACTTGCTGAGACATTGTCTTACTGGTTATTGTATAACCACTTTCAGGGTCATCGAGTGGAGGACCTGGAGCAGAGAGGAGGTGATCTGAAGTATGGGTCGGATAGGACCGCTTCTTTCGGAGAACAGTCTTTTGACCATAGACTCTTGTACTTGACTCATCATATGTTCATATGTTTATAAATGCATATTTGTTTGTGAAATTATTGTTCTGCTTTTCTATCCCGAGATGGTTACTATCGGGGGATTTATAATCCGCTTCCGCATGTGCAATAAAGTAAAAAGGGTCGGCAACTAGTCTTGGGAAGTCGCAAAATTTTATCGACCAGAGAGGGATGGGCACACGCTCGAGGATCGGGGCGTGACACAAAGCAAACAATTTTTTGGTTTTTTTTTTTATTAATCTCAAAATTAAAACATGCACTCTAACTAAATGACCTAATTTTAATGACGAGCAATTTCTAATTAAATGGACCTAAAAACAATCACTAAATGACATGCATTTCATGAATTTAACTCTATATGATATGCGCATGATATTTTTGTATTTTTTTTTAAAAATTCGTAATTAAAAATTGCTAAAAATGAAAATCTAACTAAAGTGAGATATTATCTATAGACTAACATAAATCCTATCTTAACTTAGAAACTTATGCCATGCAATCTTTTCTTTGTATTTTTTATTCATTAAAGCTTGCAATTCTACCTAAACAAAATTTCAAATATAGAAAAAATCATTTAAGATATCCATCAAGATTCAAACAAAAGATTACGATATCCGGAAAAATAATCCGTCGTCTCATGTCTTAGATTAATGGATATCGTAATCTTGATAAGGCACTTGCTAAGAATCAAACATAATAAAAAAAATGATCCGTTGTCTCACGGGTCAAATTAAAGATTATCACAATCTCAAATAGTACAATTATCCAATAATAAGTTGAGATAATTAAAAAAATGATCAAGTATCTTTACAGATCAAATTAATAATTAAATCAACTTTATCAATAAGCCCTAATTGGATATGCTTAATATCATGTATCAGATAACAATCAATCTGAATTAAGGAATGAAATATTCCATTTGAATTGGATATAGATTGTTACCTAGTTCGAACACGCGTAATCCAAATCGGAATTGGACCAGGTCACGGCTTGTGGATGATGCTCGACAGGAGGGTGGCAGCGGTAGCGGGCTCGAATCGCTACTAAATCGTCGTAGGAGACTTCACTGGCTTCGGATGGAGACCGGGGTTCACTAGACGGCAAAAATCGTTTGAGAAACTTTTGCTTTCCACGTGTGGATTATTCAAGAAGAAGACAATTTCCACCGCTTCAGCGCATCGCTCTCTAAATCCTTTCATCACTTTTGCCTCTTGTTTTGTGAACGTGACCACGCATTAATTGAATTTTCCATTATTCTGGGCACGTCAACCTTGCTGCTATGTTGATTGAAGGTAGTCTTGAACTAAGCCCAGAATTTCCTTCAAATAAAAGAACAATATTAGAGAAGATATGTGAGAGAATCTGCACTCGCCAATGGTGCCCCTGGTCACTGATGGAGAGCCTCCAGCAAGGCTATGGCGGGTGGTGCAGGACTTGTTTGAAGCGTCGATGAAGAGCTTCGCAATGATTGGGCTGTCGCGAGGCGCAACGATGAGTGCAACAGCGGGGCTCGTTGGACTGGGCTTGCTGGCGTCACTAGATGACTGCTGGACTGAAAGACAATTAAAGACAACTCCGAGAAGCATACTTCCGTATCGGGTGTGGCGCGTCACCTCAATGAGAATTTTTGTCCAGACAGTAATAATAATTATTGTCCGAAGAGTATATTTGTTGATTCTTATATAACACATAATTATTGATCAACAAAATGATAGGCTTGACATGTCACGTCAGTGGGATGGATGAGAGATCATGCCAGCTATCTTGTAATTGCGAAAAACCGGAATTAAAAATAATAATATATACACTTAAATAATTTCTAAAGATATGAAAATTAGTTTGCATGTTAGACCGAAGCTTATAATTCGTCCAATGTTATACTAAGCTGGCTTACAAAATTTGACGGGATTGTTTGAAATCGAATTATTAGCGAATCATTAGATTTTTTTTTCCTCGTCTAAACATTAGTCCCATAAAATTATTTTCTTGTCATCTTGCAACAATCTACGCACATGCTCGAATTCGAGCTTATCTGATCAAAGCACAAAGGTGAAGGCTGGCTATTGCCATGCAGGTTAATTTTTTTTGTTTTTAATCTAAAGAATTATAATTATTGCTCAAAAGGATATATTAAAAGTATATAGACTTCCACAATGAAGGAAATTGAAGCATAGCACCTTACCAAAAAAAGAAAAAATTGAAGCATAGCAAAACTCAGAGTACTACAAAATAAGACCAAATTCAGGAAACAATGAGGGTTAATAGAGCACCTACAAGGTTAAGCATAAATTTGTTTTATGAGAATGGATTTGTCAAGTAGAATAACTTGTGGCCGATCTCTGGATCTCGTATCATCATCAGTGATGAGTATGCGCTAGAATTTCTTTTTCTAGTAACTAAGGTGTTGCAAGTTGGCACTATGCATTAAGGTTCGGCTTTTTCTACAATGTTGCTGTACAGAGACAACCAAAACAGGTTGAACAAACGTGCCTATAGCATTTGGAAGTAAATTTTTATAGTTCGGCGAGATGTCATAATTTCTACGATCACCATTGAAACTGGAGATAGATAACCTATACACGAATTTGGACGAGAGAGATTTTAAATCTTCACTAGGGTACTCTAATTTGGACCGTAACACGACAGTGGCGTCATTAATTTGTGCATGCAACTACGAGAGAGAACAAGCATGTTATGTACAATATTACCAGTTGATGTTAACTCAACATCCGTACAAATTCAATGACATACGTCACTCTTTGTTTCATTATTTTGAGAGTCAGACGTCCTCATTAAGATATTTATCACCGACCGAGGAGAATATGTAATGGATGTGCTACTTAAGAATATTGCGGAAGAAAGAAATAGAGAATCGCGTACATTTCAATGTTCTCATAAAGAGGATTATATCAGCCTATTTATAGATTTTATGAAATGATTAATTAAGATAACATATCTATCAAAATATGCACAATCATAGAGGATATTCACAAAACCTTGAGAGATACCGAAATCATCATTATTCTCCTAAATATCTCTAACAGCACTAATGATGGATCAAGGCATACACGATTCTGAAAATAGTTTGACCATATATAACAAGGCAAAGAGGGAGGTGAACTATCCGACGTTAGCGAGAGACTTCTCTCCCTCAAGCATGTGAGGCAAAGAGCAATAATAAGGAGCCCGGAAAGCAGGCCGAAAATTCGATCCGACGAAGCTCGAAGGCAGCGTTTTAATTCTTGTCGACTTCGAGGGCAGTTGTTACACTTGAGGTAAATAAATGTTGGTAAAGATAAGCATAATTTGTAATCAAACAAGAGTAATTAACCTAAAACAAATGGGTAATATAATCGGAGAAAAATTTGTAGGTTATTACTATTGAGGTTGGTAATTTCTAAAAAAAAAAAAGTTGGCAAATTTAAGGCGTTTCTAGGAAATACAAATAAAAGTTTGCAAATGATGAGAAAGTTTGCAAATTAAAACCAAAATACCAGATAATTGTCAGGAAGTAACTAACATGAAAGTTGATAATGTAGCATGAGATGCATTTATTTTGAAAACTGTACTGGTGGTTGCACAAATGAGGTAAACGATACGTTGTTCAATCGGAAAAATCAGGTGATGTAGTGTATAACTTCGCAAAGTATTCGCTCGATAGAGTCGCATCCAATTATTCTGGAGGTCATCGGGTTGAATCTGACCATAAGCTTGTTAGAACCCTTTTTGAGAAAGATAATATACTGTTTGCCATTTGGATAAGTGTATCGGAAATCTTAAAATTTACAAAAAATGCAATCAAGTCTTAAATTTCTGTCAAGTTAGTTCAATTGAGTTATTTTGTTAATTTTGTCCAATTTAGATAATGAAAAATGCTCACGTTTTTTTTTTTTTTTTTATTCATGGCGATTGCCAGGATGGATCGACGAGGGCGGGGGATGGTCGATGGGGTTGCCAACATCAGGCGAGGGCTTGTAGGCCCCCCCATACCACCCCCTTCAAAAAAAATAAAAAAAAAAAAAAGATTGGGCGAGGGCTCATAGGTCCTTCCCTAAATTGAGCGAGTCCTCGCTTGTTATTGGCAAGGGTTGTTCGCCCTTGACTAGTGCCCAGCGGCCCTCATTGGCCATCCTCCACCCTCATCGGCCTTTCTCGATGATGGTGGGGCAGCGGCTTGCAACCTATATAACTTAGTTTCTCTCTATTTTTTTTAGCTTATTTTTTAAATTAATTTAAATAAATTTTGTATTAAAAATAAGTTTTGGCCCAATACGATATAGTTTAGTTTTATATTTCATGATTAGTCATGTTATTGCCATGTAGAAGAGAGAAAATATTAAAAAAATTACGACAGCATTTTTGTTAGTCAAGGTGGGCGGAGTTAATGGAAGGACTCGATTGCATTAATTTGACAAATTTTAGACTTGTTTTACTTTTTGTAAGTTTTAGGGCTTAATTGTACTTTTGTGATAAGTTTTAGAACTTTCAATGTACTTATCCCAATTTTCATTTCTATAGTTAAAGCTCCTCCTAGTTTTTATGGTAACGTGAGTGAATGGTGTCTAATAGGTCAGAGGTTCGAATTATGCCCTCTACAATACAATTTAGTTTTGAAAAAGTTCAATAATTATTCAAAATAGACCGATTGACTTGGTTCAAATCGAAGTGGTCCGGAGGGCAAGCCCTTTTTATTGGTTCTTGACCGCCTTCGACCATCCACAGTATAAAGGTATGAACTCGACTAGTCACCTAGCCGATACCTCATTGAATTAGCCGTCTAATCTGATTTTTAAAATATGGACAAGGTAATTATTGGGAGATAAGTTAGTGAGTCACACTAATTTAGATTAGTAATCTGTAAATAGAATTAGTAAATTGCTAACTAAGACTGGTTAAAAAGGGCAACTCGATAAAAAAAAAGAGTCAGTAAGTTCAAAAACAATTAGAACATCGATAAGTTCAAAAACAATTAAAACATCAGTAAGTAACTCAAAAGAGAATTAGTACTGAAAATTAGTTGATAATTTATTTTGATAAAAGTTAATAAATCTCTCTAATTTTGATAGTAATTTTATATAAAAGTTGATAAATTCGAAGCGTTGGTAAATCATGAAAATAAAAGTTGGTTAGTTAAATGCAAAAACTACTAATTTGCAAACTATTAAAAACTTATTAGTTTCATAAAAGTTTGAAAGGTTACCAACAAATAACCGGAAAAACGATTGTATCTTATCAATAGAATCGGTGACTCTTGTTAATACTTATTGAAATTTGCTGACATGAGATCAAAATCCATATTGTTGGGCACCCGACAATAGAATTTTGCACCTATGCTACGTTCAAGTAGACGAACCATCCTTAACTAGTCCATTTTTTATAGTTAGCCCGACCCGTTTCAATTGATATCTTGTCAATAGAATCAGTGACTCTTATTAATACTTATTGAAATTTGCCGGACATGGGATTAAAATCTGTATTGTTGGGCGCGGGACAGTAGAATTTTGCACCTATCCTACATTCAAGTAGGTGAACCATCCTTAGCTAGTCCATTGTTTACGATTAGCCCGACCCATTTCAATTGGACCACAGTCACAAAACCCATATTCTAGCGGCCTTGCTAGCAAAACCACTGAACCAATAAAATCTCAAGAATTTAGGGTCTGTTTGTTTAAAAAAAAAATTTTTTTGAGAAATTGTTTTTCGATTTTATGATATTTGGATGATAGAAAATTAATCGATTTGCGAATTTTTTTTCCTTGGATTCAAAGCAAGTCTAGATCAGGAGGGGGAGGGCAAACGATTTCTCCTTCTGACATGAAATTACTTCTCTTAAACCACCAAACAAATGAAAATTAATTATTTTCTTTGAAAATGATCTTCATGAAAAATATTTTCTGTATTATATAGTTTTCCAAGAAAATAACGCATCCACAAACATTGCTCCTCACCAAGCAAAACCACCAAACCATTTTCCAGAGAATCTCAGGAATCTCACAATTTCATCTTCATTTTCCTAAACGAACAAATGCCTGCAAATAAGACCTGCAGTCTCGAGCGCAGAGAGTGAATGAATTCCTGAAATTTCCCTTGTTTTGCAGCAACAGCTTCCCCAGAAATGCATAAAATAAGTGATTTGGCTATAGTGATGACCGTATGTTATAGAGCAACGAAATACACAAACCCTGGTCATAGCGGTGAAGTTTGTGCAAAATCCATTAGAAACCCTGCTAAGAAAACCGACATGTTCTGATAAACTGACTAACCAGTATCGGAAGCACCTCACCAGGGAGGCCGTATTGTAATTTTCGTCGAATTTATGCAAAGAAAAGGCGTGTGGGCTGTCACTTTCCCCCTGATGCTTGGTTCACTCTGAAATGAGAGTTCAAAATGGACTGTCATTCTTCGGAATTGAATTCCTGTTGTCTGGCATAGAATTTAATCTCTGTGTAGGTTCCGACAAAACCATATGACACAACTTGCTCGGAGTCTCATTCCTTTTTATTGGGTTTTGCTTGCTGAAATCCCATTCCTTGATAATCCTACGTGTGGAAATTCCATGCCTTCTTCCCATTCCAGTGAATCGAACAAGTCCCTCAAATCTAGCGAATGACAGGACCGGAAGGTTCGCATCAGCGAGTTCATAGAATTGCAGTTTTCATAAACAAGTGGAAGAGAGAGAGAGAGAGAGAGAGAGAGAGAGAGAGAGAGAGAGATGCCAAGTATGTGGAAGTGAGACTAAGGGTGCATTAGTAATTATTCTGTATTCGACAATAATTTTTGTTCAAGAATGATTTTTTTTTTTTATTCTATTCCCTAGACAAATTTCTAAGTATTTGAATGGTGTTTGGTAATCGTTTAAAATATTTATTCTCGAGATAGAAAAACCTTTGGCATGACCCTTCAAATTTTTTCTGTGACTTGGAATTTTCCTTAATTTTTAAATACTTTTATTATATTTTTCTCTTTTTTCTTTTCTTTTTTCTCTCTTTTTTTTCCCTTTTTCCTTCCGTCTTCATCTCTAGTTGGTCGGTGGACCTCACCTAGCGGATCGCCGGCTATTGCCATGGCCAGTGACCGACAATGAGGAAGAAGAAGAGAAAAAGAAACAAAAGGAAGAGAAAAGAAAAGAGGAAAAAAAGAAAATGGTTTGCTTTGATTATGAAGTTATTTTCAGGATAAAAAAATAAATTTTTTCTACTTTTTGATTTTGTTTTAAATCTATTTTGAAAATAAAAAATTTACTAAATATATTTATGTTCTTTTTTAATTTATTTATTCTGAAAAAAAAGAAAAGAATCATACACTGTTTAAAGTGTTAACAAACATGCCCTGCAAAGTGAAGCTTGTGCCAAAGAAAAGGAAGGTTAGCGAGAGGGACTCTAACTTTTAGCAAGACCACAAAATTTTTTCATTGCACAAGGCCTTTCATTATTACAACCAGACGTTGGAATGTTGTAAAACATAAACAAAATCACATTTTAAGACTTCTCATGACATTCTTGCACTCGGTAATGACAACACACATCATTACATCCCACGGTACAACTGTTATAGATTTTCAATGTAATATTTGATAAGATTAATTCTGAAATGTGGTTTTGAACATCCAGAGTCCTCTGATCAAAAGCTTTAATATTTAGTATAAATTATGTTCGGCTCCTAATCTTGTAATTTCGAAGTCCAACCTGAGTTACTTCCACTCAAAGTCGGAAACTGCTTAGGATCGTTTTCCTGTACTGTTTTTACTGAAACCTTCTTAGATGAATTTCCTTTTCACTGAAAAGTAGTTTTCTCACAGCAAATTCATGCTCCCTTCTTCAAAAGCCCTTTAAATAGAGCCTCCCGTGAAGCTATACTGAACCAAAAACCCCCGTCATTGTTAATCCACTCCCTGCATAATCCCACTCATTTTACCATGTTTTGCTATTCCCGATTCATTCTTTCGCTCTTGCTCCTTTGCCTTTTGACTTCTTTTGCTGATTTTGCGTTGAATTCATCAAAGGCATTCACTTTCTTGATAAAGTCCATCTTTTTATTTAGAGACGCTCTTAGCTGAATAGATTTTATATTTGTGCGGCACTCATGGAGGTCGATGCAAGTTCCTTAGAGAAGAAAGAAGCAAACGAATTTGTCCTTTCATTCCAGGCGTTGAATGTCAAAGCATAGGTTCTTATCCAAAACCAAACATTGAGCCAATAGAGCCTGAAAATCCTCCATCAAGTTCAGAAATCTCCAATTTGACAAGCCCCCTGCTCTCGAGCTCACTCAGTCAATCCCATCTGCGAGTAAGCTTCTGAATATCCCAACCAAAAAGTCCATCTCAAGGTCTTCGTTCGCAAAGCTGAAATCGAGATCCATGGAACAGCTGCATCCTAGTGATACGAGTGCTAGTTCATTTGAGGACCCTGTGAAACCAGTGTCTCCAGCTGGTTCAGTTCCATCACCAGCTGCAGAGGAGGAAGACGGTGAGGATGTGTGCGAGACTGTGAATCCCAAGTCCCAGGTGATGTCGGGCAAAATGAAGTTTATTTTGGCTCAGCTGGTCGTGTTTGTGTGCATCACAGAGCTTCTAATTGCGTGTTTAACCATATATAATCTGCGAAATACAGTTATTTGGCATGTGCATTTGTGGAGATGGTGTTTGCTGATGTTGGCAATCTTTTGTGGTCGTTTGGTGACTGACTGGTTGATCACATTATTGGTTTGGTTGATTGAGGAGAAGAATCTGCTCAAAAAGAATGTTTTGTACTTTGTCTTTGCACTGAAGGACAGTGTCGAGGTGTTCGCCTGGTTGTGTCTGGTCCATTTAGCCTGAAACGATCTAGACACACGACCAAGATTCTGAACTGGCTCACGAACATGCGAGAATGGGACTTCATATCTACCTTTTTTCCCTGCTTTTCTTTCTTGTTTGGCTAAAAAAGTGTGCGACTATGTTCTTCGCCTGATCATAAATGACATATTGCATAAGAATTACAATGTACCTCTATGAATTGGCTGAAAATCTATAAGAACAGAAAAAATAAGTGGAGGAGTGACCAGGTTTCACGGTAGTTTTGCTCTGATCATTTAATTCTGCTTTAGTTTTCTCCTTAGCTCGTCAACCTTTTAACTTCTAGTGACCAGCAAACCTGCACATGCTAATATAAAACCCTGACGAGATAAGATAGTCTAAGACTTAATTCTCGCATGAACTGGAGACAAACTCAACAACAGGAATGTTTTATGAAAAGCGATGATTGTACATTGACCATGAGCTGAGTCTCCATATAAACTCCAATGCTATCCTCCCTTTGACTTTTCATTACGTAATTGACTGCACTGAGGCCGATCCAATGGATCTACGGATGACATAAACATTGAGGCTTCCTTAATCACGTGATGTTTATTGGTACTTTACTTTATTAATTATTGACAACATGGATCGAAGATTCACTGAGTTTTAGGATTGAGCCATCGTGCCCCTTTCGGAGAATGTTCGGTTTGCTCTTTCCAAATCCGTAGCATTTTCTTGTGGGGTCGATCTCTCTGACTTATAATTAGCAAATCAGGAATCTTCTCCACATGAAGATTACACCATTTCTATATGCTAGTTAATGAATGGAATTCGTCTTAATACGAAGTGATAATGACACAAATGGCCCCTGAAATTATTCTAAGGAGCGCATGAAAGAAAATCAAATCAAATTTTTCATACCAAACGGCAGAAAATTTTTTCTAGTTTATTTTTAGGTTTCAGTTGAATACTAGAAAATATTGTAATTTTTTTGAAAAATATTTTTCAGAAACACCACATTTCGTATGAAACGAATGGAGCCTAAATTCCATCTTCATTTTCCTAAATGCACAAATATTTCCAAATGAAAACTGCAGTCTTGAGCGAAGAGAGTTAATGAATTCCTGAACTTACAAATATTGATTCCTAAATCATGCGTCTCATTCATGAACAGTCCACTTCATGATTCCTAAATTCTGCTTCTCATTCCCCTTGATTTGCAGGAATAGCTTGCCTGGAAAATGCATGAAATTAGTGATTTGGCTACGGTGATGACCTAATGTTTTAGAACAATGAAAACACAAACCCGGGTCATAGCGGCAAAGTTTGTGCAAAATCCATAAGAAACCCTTCTATGAAAACCGACATGTTCTGATAAATCGAGCAACCAGAATCGGAAGCACATCACTACAAATGACGTATCATAATTTTCGTTGAACTTATGCGAAGAAGAGGCATGTGGACTGTAACTTTCCCCCTGATGTTTGGTTCGCTCTGAAAAGAGAGTTCGAATTGGACTCCGATTCATCGGAATCGAATTCCCATTGTCTGGGATAGAAATTAATCTCTGTGGAGGATTGTCAAGGAAAACGTGACTCCAACAAGCAAAAACCCAGATAACACGGAATGAGGTTCCAACAAAATCGTGGCATATAATTCCCTTGCTTTGAGGGGCTCGTTTGATTTGTAGGAATGTGAAGAAGGCGTGGAATTTCCGCAGATAGGATGATCAAGGCAATGGGATTACAGCTAGCAAAACCCAATATAAAGGAATGAGATTCAGCCAAAGTTGTGTCATATGATTCCCTGGGCTTCGAGGGGCTCGTTTCATCAGAAATTTGAGTATCATTCCTCTTCAATTACTTCAATCGACTTAGGAATAAAGGAGAAACGCCATTCCATTACTGCGTCATATCATCCATTGATTCGGTGATTGGGTTGTACTATAGGACAGGACAGGAAGGTTTGCATCAACGAGTTCATAAAATTGCAGTTTTCGTAAACGAGCGGATGCAGGAACACAGGATTAGAATGGCAACGATCGCCCAAGTTGAGGCCATGGTGATGAACAGAAAGTGCAAAGTCTCTGAATTTTTTCTGCGCTCTCCCAACAGAGAGAGAGATGCAAAGTATGTGGAAGTGAGATTAAGAAGTGGAGCTTGTGCTAGAGAAAAGTAAGGTCAGTAAGAGGGGCTCCAGCCTTTAGCAAAGCCATAAGGTTTTTTCGCCATAAGGTTTTTTCATTTCACAAGGCTTTTACATTTGATTACGGCTAGGACATTGTAACATTGCAAAACATATATAAAACACATTTTGAGACTTTTTATGGCATTCTTGCACTTAGTAACGACAACACACGTCGTAACATTTTATGGTACAACTGTTGTAGATGCTCAATATAATATTTCATAAGAATAATTCTGAAAAGTGGTTTTGAGCATCCAAAATCCTCTGATCAAATGCTTTAATATTTAGTATAAATTATGTTCGGCTCCTAATCCTGTAATTTCAAAGTCCAACCTGAGCTACTTCCGCTCAAAGTTGGAAGATGCTTAGCAAAATTTTCCTAAACTGTTCTAACTGTGGTATTTTTCAACAGAAACCTTCTTAGATTTTCCTTTTCTCTGAAAAGTAGTTTTCTCAAAGCAAATTCATGCTCTCTTCTTTAAGAGCCCTTTAAAACGGAGCCTCCCGTGAACCTATACTGAACCAAAAACCCCCTCTCCTTGTTAATCCACTCCCTGCAAAACCCCACTCATTTTACCATGTTTTGCTCATCCTGATTCACTCTTTTCCTCTCGCTCCTTTGCCTTTCGACTTCTGCTGCTGATTTTGCGTTGAATTCAGCTAAGGCGTTCACTTTCGTAATAAAGTCCATCTTTTCCCTCAGAGAAGCTCTCAGCTGAGAAGCTTTTATATTTGTGTAGCACTCATGGAGGTCAAAGTAAGTTCGTTAGAGAAGAAAGAAGCACATGAAGTTGTCCTTATGATTTCAGGCGTTGAATGTCAAAGCAGAGGTTCTTCACCAAAACCGAACACTGAGCCAATAGAGCTTGAAAATCCTCTATCAAGTTCACAGATCTCCAATTTGACAAGCCCCTCTGCTCTGGAGCTCACTCAGTCGAGTCGGACTCCGAGGGAGCTTCTGATTATCCAGAACAGAGAGTCGATCTCATTGTCTTTGCTCGGGAAGCCGAAAGGTAGATTCATGGAACTGCGGCATCCAAGTGATGCAAGTGCTAGTGCATCAACGCCTAGGATATATCCAATCGGTTCAGTTCCATCACCAGCTGCAGAGGAAGATGATGAGGATGTGTGCGAGACTGTGAATCCCAATTGCCGAGTTGTGTTAGGCAAAAGGAAGGTTGTTTTGGCCCAGTGGGTTGCGTTTGTGTGCATCACTGGGCTCCTGATTGCGAGTTTAACCATTCGTGTTCTGCGAAATACCGTTATTTGGCATGTGCATTTGTGGGGATGGTGTTTGCTGATGTTGGCAATCTTTTGTGGTAGGTTGGTGACTCACTGGTTAATCACATTATTAATTTCCTTGATTGAGAGGAAGTATCTGCTCAAAAGGAATGTTTTGTACTTTCTCGTTGCACTCAAGGACAGTGCTGAGGTGTTCGTATGGTTGGGTCTGGTTTTTTTAGCCTGGGTTTGGCTGATAGACCATAGAGTGAAACGATCAAGACCGACGACTGGGATTCTGAACAGGGTAACGAGGGCGCTTGCTTCTTGTCTCCTAGGAGCTGCCTTATGGGTGATCAAAACATTTCTGATAAAATTGCTGGCTGCTTCTTTTCAATGCAAGAGATTCTTTGATCGCATTCAAGAGGACATCTTCCAATACTACATTATAAGGAAACTTTCCAACCCCGTGGGTAAAAAGATAAGTCCCAAGGTGAACATAGAGAAGCTAAGAACGATGAAGCCGGATAAAGTTTCTGCTTGGACAACGAAAAATTTGATTAACTTCATCAAGGGCTGGAAGCTATCGACTCTTACCCATTCCCTCGGTGAGGCACAGCAACAAGATAAGGAGATCACCGATGAACAAAAAGCCAAGGATGCTGCCAAAGCTATATTCAAGAACGTTGCCAAGTCAGGGAGCCAGTGAGAGCGCTAACTTCCAAAACTCTTTCCTACTCTAGCAAATGATGCTGTTGCTTCAAAGCTCCAGGATTAGCGCAGTTGGTTGGGACTTTGGGGATTTCCAATTCAGGAAATAGAGATTACCCTTTCGAATCTCACCAACTGCATGCAAATTGCTCTATATCTAGGCATTTTGCACAGGTCAAAGCCTGGATTTAATAATTCCTGGTGCTGCCTTTAGATAGCCATGTGTCCAACCCATGCCCTTGGGTTATTAAAAAAGATCTTATTGCTCCAGAGTATATTACTGATTCCTGTTTTCTACATTTTACTAGGTTTATCGAGGAGAATGAGCTTTTGGGCTTCATGACTGATGGTTTTTATAGTAGATGGGCTTAAGGCCCGTCCCATGATGGGCCTAAGGCGCCCGAGAATAAGGCCCGTGGAAGGGAAAGGTATAAAAGGGATGAGAGAGAAGGAGATGACACATTTTGGCATTATTGATGTACGTTCTCCTTTCCTCTCCCAAATCTCTCTCTCCTCCAAGCCAAGAAGTGACGCCATCTCCACTTCACGGCGATATTTCGACATCGGATCGAATCGGACTGACTTTTCTTCCTCTTTGCGGCGTCGGTGTCTAACTGTGGACAACAAGGTACGCTCGAATCCGTGGTGTGCTTTACGATCAGTGATACGTGACATTCCCGGGCTTATCTTCCGCATATGATTTAGGGGTTCGGTTTAGGTGCCGAATCCGGTTTTTTTTTGGGATCCGACCGATCCCAACATTGGTATCAGAGCCCGTGTTAGCGTTTTCCCGTCTTGTATGATGTTTTATGATTGATTTTTCGCAAATGAACTTCGGCTGTACGGATTGGGGCGACAAATCCCGACACCCGAGCGTTGTTCGCCATTTTTCTGGCTTTTCGTAAGTCGAAATCAAAATCGAATGCATAGAGAGGAAGGCGGCGTCGAGACGAGTCCGCGCGGCGTGTCGCGCGCCGGGAGGCCGCCGGGCGCGCCGCCACGCGCGTCGGAAGCGCGATGGGTCATCGGCGCGGGCAACGCACGCGCCGACTCGGCTCCCCGCGCGAAACGCACCGTTTCGCCCGGGCGCGTGCAACGCACGCGCGCGCAACGGTGCGTCGAACGCACCGCTGGCCCGGCGCGTGCGGCGCACGCGCGAGCGAAACGGCGCGCCGTTTCGGCCCGGCGCGCCAAACGGCGCGTCGTTCGCCCCAGCGCGTGCCACGCACGTGCGGATGACGTCATCGTGGCGTCATCCCTGCATCGCCCCAGCACGTGTTGGTCGGTTCGTCCGGCCCGGCCCGCCCCGGGCGGCCCGTCCGACCGTCCGACCGGTCCGACCGGTCCGACCGTCCGACCGGTCCGACCGGTCCGACGACCATGACGGTTGACCGTTGACCGACCGTTGACTTGACCGTTGACTACCGTTGACCGTTGACTTGACCGTTGACCGGCCGTTGACCAAAAAAAAAAAAAAAAAAAAGGAAAAAGAATATGTTTCTTTTTTTTTTTTTTTTTTTTCCAATTATGTCATGTGGATTATATGTAATCCATTTTTTGTTCTGCATTTGTTGCAGGTACAATGCTCCCCAGTAATGCGCGCGCGCATCTCGCACACAACGGATGAACAAAAGGAAAGGCTTACAAGGTTGATAGCCGATTTGAATGGTTATCGATGGGAGAGTGACGACATAATTGATCATGTCATAGAGGTCAATAACAAAATTCAGGAAGTCATTTGGAACGGTTATCCCATGTGAGATATTCAGATGATGCGATTCTTTATGAACACTCTTCCACAAGGATGGCAAGGAGTGTTGAATCGCCTACGGGAGGTCAAAGGATTTACTAGCTATAAGGAGCTAGTAATGGCATTCGTAGATGAATATCATCGGGTAGGAGCCACAAAGATCGCGACCCAAGGAATGACTTCGATTGGGCCGGGATGAATGTGCGTAGGAGAAATCTAAGGGATATCTGTCTGTTTTTCCGTGGTGTCAAGAATGCCGAGAAAATTTTACGAGAAAAAAAGAAAAGAAATTGGACCATGTAGCTGCTTTCCCTATTAGTTGTATGATGCCTCGTTTATAGATGTTATGGCTTGTCTTTATTTAAAGTTCTTGGTGGACATCTTATGTAAAGTTTAACTACCTGATTGTTGTTGATATAACAACCTATTTGTTAGCAATATTGTGTGAAAGCATTATTATTATATTGTATGTCAATTATCTGTCGCTTTACGTGATTCTTTGGTTCTTTGTGGGTAGTTAGGCGTGGGTAGTAATAGAAGTTTTTGTAGCTTCATAGAATTGATTTTGCATATGACAATCATATTAATGATAGTTTTAAGTTAGGATTTTTGGAGGATGATTGGAAACATAGTGACCTTTTGATTCTAAAACCTTACTTAAAATTATTAATTAATATGATGGGTTTTGTGCAAAATAGATGCATAAGTGATAGGCATTAATAACTCGTGCATGTATGTCGATGTGTTCGAGATCAATGGCTTCACCACAAAGAGCATAGTTGCCGAGCCGAACAAAGGTGAAAAGCTCAATAATGACAACTATGAAATTTGGCAAATGAAAATTCAATGTGTGATGAAAAAGCAAAAGGCACTAAAAGCTCTTGACCATGTTTTGGAAGATCTAGAGGATGCTTTGTGCGTCACCTTGAGCTAGCGAGATCATCGCCTCGAGGCATTAGAGTAGGAAACAGATATTTTCTGTGTCGCTTTAAGCTCAGAAGGGGCTTCATGCTCTAAGCGCAAGCGCATTGATTCGTTCAATATGTGGAAATGCAAGAGATCAAGTCCTCCTTGCAAGAAACCAAGAATTAGCCAACAAAAAGAGAGGAAAACGTCCTCATGTGAAAAATATCTCAAGGGTGAAATGTTACAACTGTGACCGGAAAGGGTCACTATGCCCGCAATTGTCGTGAGCCAAAGAAGGTACACACCCTTTGTACAATTGGGAACTTTGCATATGTGTCAAGTTCTGTATTCTTGACTGAATCTAATCCTCTAGTGGACTTGATTCGGGAGCGACGGACCATGTAGCGAAGGATAGAGGATCCTTCGTGGAATTCCGACAGTACCTCTTTTGAACTAAGTGGATCTATGTGGGAAACAACTCTAGAGCTGAAGTGAAAGGAATTGGCACATGCCAACCGAATATGCGTGATGGACGCACTTTGTTCCTTCATGATGTGTTGTATGCTCCGGAGATTCGTCGGAATTTAGTGTCTGTCTTAGTGTTGGTTAAATTAGGTTTTAATGTGAACTTCCATAATAGAGGTGTAGATTTGTATTTGGATACAAACTACTATGGTCATGGTTATTTTACTGGATGGTTTCATTGTATTAAATATTGATTATGTTAATACAAATGTTTGTTATTCCCTTCTCACGTCTCCTAATTCATATGATAATGATGTGAAAGTATGGCATGCTAGACTTGGTCACATTGGCCAACAGCGTATGAAAAGACTGGCCAAAGAGGGCTTGTTAGGCAATATTGAAAAAGTCGATTTGCCCATCTGTAAGCATTGCCTAGAAGGGAAAACGACAAGGAAACTATTTGGAAAAAGGTAAAAGAGCTGAATTTCCTCTACATTTAATCCATTCTGATGTCTGTGGTCCAATGAATGTGAAAGGAAGGCATGGGGCTGTTTATTTCATCACTTTCATAGATGATTATACTCGATTCGGATATGTCTATTTGATTTCTCACAAATCTGAAGCAATAAGTTGTTTCAAAAGGTTTATGAACCTGATAGAAAATCAATTAGACAAGAAAATAAAAGTATTGAGATCCGATCGAGGACGAGAATATTTATCTGATGAGTTCAGAAAATTATGTGATGAAAAAAATAGAAAGACAGTTATCTATTCCATATACTCCTCAACAAAATGGTGTTGCGAGAGAGAAGAAACAGAACCCTACTAGAAATGGTTAGGTTCATGATGGCGCATGCTAACTTGCCTATCACCTTTTGGAGTGATGCGTTGTTATCTGCTGCCCTATACTTAACCGTGTGCCTTCCAAATCAGTTACTTCTACTCCATATGAGTTATGGACAGGTAGAAAATCGGACTTAAGTTTTCTTAAGCCATGGGGTTATGCTGCCTATACACATGAGTCCTCTCACAAGTTTGGGAAAGCGGGTCCCGGAGGAAAGAAGAGTATTTTCATAAGATACTCGGAACACTCAAAAGGGTATGTGTTCATAGGTGAGCGGGAAAGTGGGAGTATAACTGAATTTGAATCACGGGATGTCACATTCTTAGAGGATGAATTTCCTAAGAAGGGCGAAATAAGGGAAGACAACTCCCTATTTGAAACCTCGGATCAAGATAATGATCTTGGTGGAGTTTGTCAAGTGGGAGTAATATGAGAAGTGATGAATTGAATTCAACTCATTCTCAATTGCAACCACATAATGAGACGACATCATCATTATCTAATCCCAATAGTGGGAGCATAATGGGGAATGATGTGCAAAGTGTACAAACTCCCATACGGCGAACAAGTCGCCAAAGCATTCCCCGTCGACGTTTTGACATTGAAGGGAAACTTTTATGGTTGCTCCACAAGATGAGGATGAGCCTAGAAATATTAATGAGGCTCTAAATTGCCCTAGTAAGGAAAAATGGATTCATGCAATGGAAGAGGAAATGGAGTCAATGAAATCAAACCAAGTCTCGGGAACTGGTTGATCTTCCAAAAGGACGCTTGAGCTATTGGGAACAAATGGGTTCTCAAAGTAAAGCAAAAGGCTGATGGCTCGATAGAAAGGCATAAGGCTCGCCTTGTAGCGAAGGGGTATAATCAACGGGGAAGGGATTGATTATGAAGATACGTTTTCTCTGTAGTAAGATTTACCTCGATTCGCATTATTCGCAATAGTATCTAGTATGGATCTTGAGTTACATCGGATGGATGTAAAGACTGCTTTCCTCAATGGAGAATTAGAGGAATAAATATACATGGAACAACCAACTGGTTTCATGGTAAAAGGCCAAGAAGAAAATGTGTGTCGACTTTTGAGGTCGATATACGGCCTTAACGATCATCGAGACAATGGTATATACGTTTTCATAATGCCATAATGGCATATGATTTTACAATGATTGATGAGGATCATTGTGTATATATCAAAAGATCCAAGGATCAATTTGTGATCATATCATTATATGTTGATGATATACTGATTGCCGGAAGCAATATGGAGTTTGTTCATACTGTCAAGAGTTAATTGTCTTCCAACTTTGAAATGAAGGATATGGGTGAGGCTGCATACATTCTTGGAGTTAAGATTTCAAGAGATCGTTCGAAGAGATCGTTGTCTCTTTTGCAAGAAACATATATAAATAAAGTTCTTGAAGGATTTCGTATGCAAGATAGTAAACCCATAGATACTCCTATTGCGAAAGGTGAAGGATTGAGCCATAGACTGTGTCCGAGGACTCCACAAGAAAAGGAACAGATGAAACGTGTTCCTTATGCTAGTGCAGTTGGGAGCTTGATGTACGCTATGATGTGTACAAGACCCGACATATGTTTTGCGGTTGGAATGGTGAGTAGATACCAATCCAATCCGAGGTCCAAGACATTGGAAAGCCGTTAAGAGAATACCGAGGTATCTAAAGGAACTGCTGATTATACGATGAGTTATCAAGGAAAGGATCTGCAACTCAAAGGCTATTCTGAAATTGAGTAGGGAGGAGGTTTAGACGAAAGGAAATCTACCTCTAGGTTTGTTTCCTTATTTAATACTGGCACCATATGTTGGAGCAGTAAGAAACAAACGTGTATAGCATTGTCCACGATGGAAGCTGAGTTCGTGGCATTATCAGCAGCAGTACAAGAAGGAGTTTGGCTTAAGAGATTTTTGGATCATTTAGGTGTTATTAATAAAGCTGCACATCCGTTATTGGTTAACCGTGATAGCCAAGCAGCTATAGCGTACACTAAAGATCCAAAATATCATGGCAAGACCAAACATATAGATACCAAGTATAACTTTGTAAAAGATATGGTTGCACGAAAGGATGTGAACTTACAGTACATATCTACGCATAGAATGGTAGCAGATCCTATGACAAAGCCAATACCTAGAGACGTGTTTTGTGGTCATGTAAAATCTCTAGGATTGCGTAGAGTCTGATGTACTGGATTGTTATTTCCCTGAGTTGTTCACAATTAATGAATTTGTGTTTTCATTGTTAATGTCTATGAGTTTTTGTTTAATCTTTATGTATCTTAATGCTTGGTGCATTACTTTATGTTGAGAAAGTATGTCGGACAGATAAGAGATTAGCCCACTCACACGGGTAATCGCCTCTATTTACTATGTAATAAATAGAGATGAGACATTTTTTAAGCTTATTATCTAGGTGATAATCGAGAGCTCAAGCTTAAAATACGTATGTCGCCTTAACGAGTGTTAAGATGAGGGCATAGTACTTGCGATGTCCGAAAGTAAAATAACCCACACATTTTACTTTATCTGTCTAAGATGCCGATGTGAGTTCGATGAATTTTGTGAATGAGTAAATACGTGAACTCAAGTTAGACATTGGGTATGTCGAACTATCATCTGTACGGTATTGATGGTGTAGACATACGCTCCATGGGAAAGGAGTTAATACCGTAATACGTATTTCATACTACGTATGCATGAGACGACCTATAAGAGTGACAAAAGTTTGATCTCAACTTTTATGACGTGTGAGACTCTTGAGGAAAAGAGTTCCTCAATTTTAGTGCCCTCATGACTCTTACTTATTCTCAAGATTTCTATTTAGTGTTTGCTATCTTAGAATGTTGCCAATGGTCATGAGATGATTCGATCTAATGGGACATTTCTAGAAAAGCAAGTTGAACTGAAATTGAGAGTTTGAAGGAAAGAGGAAGATTGGATTTGTAGAATCACATTGTGGTTTTGTATTCACGGAGTCGACCAATTATGACTGTCTTTGGAATAATCATAATTGTGAATACAATAAATATATCATTGTTCAAATGAGATTAAAGAGATATAAATATGATCGATCGATCTAGGGTACAACATACTAAATTTACTCGGAATATGATGCCCAATATGAGCTGCTATATATTCCTAACGGATGTATAGCAACGAGCTCTCAAAGTATCTTTGGTCGACCGATTATTCACCTATGAATGTTGAAAGAGGAAAAGAGGGATTTTCAGATGATGGGCCTAAGTTGGGCCTATCCGCCCATGTTGGTTTTGGTCCACCATGTGCGAGTGGGAGATGATGGTTTTTATAGTAGATGGGCTTAAGACCCGTCCCATGAAGGGCCTAAAGGCCCGGCCCACGGGAATAAGGCCCGTGGAAGGGAAAGGTATAAAAGGGATGAGAGAGAAGGAGATGACACCTTTTGGCATTATTGATGTACGTTCTCCTTTCCTCTCCCAAATCTCTCTCTCTCTCCAAAGCCAAGAAGTGACGCCATCTCCACTTCACGGCGATATTTCGACATCGGATCGAATCGGACTGACTTTTCTTCCTCTTTGCGGCGTCGGTGTCTAATCTGTGGACAACAAGGTACGCTCGAATCCGTGGTGTGCTTTACGATCGGTGATACGTGACATTCCCGGGCTTATCTTCCGCATATGATTTAGGGGTTCGGTTTAGGTGCCGAATCCGTTTTTTTTGGGGATCCGACCGATCCCAACAATGACGAAGGAACACGTCGAGAAATTATTTGCTTTCTTTCCCGAAGCAAAAGAAACTCGGAAAATCAGAAAGTCGTTTTTCAGGAGGTGGCTGGTAAGTGCATATCAGATCTCTTTGCTGACTCTTATCTCGCTTCCAAGAACATTATGGAGCTTTTTTCTAACAAACTGAAATTAGGGAGATTTTTGGAACCTGAAAGAACTGTTGGCTGGGCATGCATATTGACCGACAGACAAACATAGACATAAGGACATGATAGGAATTATATAGTTCACGTCTGCAGGTGATGGTCAGTCGTGAACAAAAATCACTCATTCGCGCCTTAAAGGATACGATAACAGCCATCAAGGAGCTGGACAACCTTGCTTCAGCAGTTTTGCTCGTCGTGGTCATCTTTCTGTGGTTGCTTCTGACAGGATTAATGACGACGCAAGTGCTCGTCTTTATTTCGTCGCAGCTTTTGCTTTTAGAGTTCATTTTTGGGGACTCTGCCAAAGGCTTGTTTGGAGCTATCGTGTTTGTATTCGTGATGCATCCATTCGATGTGGGTGATCACTGCCTTGTCGATGGGGACGAGGTCAATGACTAAGCCTATGACTATGATGACTCGTTTGTACAAATTCCATATTATTCTGACTTTCTGATTCATGACAGTTGGAGGTTGAGGAAATGAATATCATGACTACTGTCTTCCTGACGAAGGACGGTGAAAAGAAATCTTACCCAAATTCAGTTCTGGCCTCTAAACCCATCAGCAACTACAGCCGGAGCGCAAACATGAGCGAATCTAGCGAATCTTTGGAGTTCGATGTCGATCTCTCCACTTCAGTCGAGAGCCTTGAAGATTTGACAAATAAAATAAGAGAGTGCGCCATCTGCTTTTCCTGAATCTCCCTTTTAAGGCTGTTAAAAATTTGACTGGACAGAAGCACGTTTTGGATATCAATGATAGTTTGTGGTTTGAATTTGTGCAAATATATGTGCATATGGTATAGATGAGAGTATTCAATAGATAGGTTATGGAATATGGAAATATAGTTTAATAGTTTTTATATGGAGTACATATGGGGTTAGTTGGAACGGTGAGGGAGCTAAAGGATTTGCACATCAGAACATGCACAAGTTTAGCCAATTCTTTTGTCCTTTTGCAGCCACATTTCGACCCACTTTCTTTTCTTCATTAATAAGCTTATCGCACCCCCGGTTAATGTTAGGGTTATACCTCACTGCGAACTATTGACTTTCTTTTCTTCATTAATAAGCTTATTCGTATATGTGTCATGTGAACTCAGACCCGTCATAAACATCCTCTCTCTTTTGGGTTTTGAAGCTGTCGCTTGGAGTTCAAGAAACTCTGGTGTATGTGTGCACGTGCGCTTTCATTTTAGCAATGCCAAGTATTTTACGAGGTGCAAATTCTGATTGAATAAGCCTTCAGGTACATAGAAAGGAAGCCGAAACACTGGCATCGGGATCACAGTGTTGAGTTTAAGGAGATTGCGGAAGTTGACAACTCGAAGGTCTTGAAGATGGCTCTCCATGTCACCCACACATTGAATTTCCAGGAGGCCAAGGAAAGGACCAAACGGAGATCCGAGCTCGTGCTGGAGCTGAAGAAAATTTTCGAAGAACTCCATCTCAAGTAACGCGTGCTTCCCCAGTAATATTCATCTTAGTTAGAATGGGTCGGCGGCAGCTACTGTGCATGGTTATGACGACTCCAGGAGCACGGCGTTCCAAGTAATCTGCAAATATACGAGAATGGGACTTCATATCTGCCCTTTTTTTTCCTGCTTTTCTTTCTTGTCTGGCTAAGAAAGTGTGCGACTATGTCCTTCGCTTGATCATAAATGACATATTGCATAAGAATTACAATGTACCTCTATGTATAGGCTGAATATATAAGAACAGTTTCAAATAAGTGGAGCAGTGACCAGATTTCGCGATAGTTTTGCTCTGATCATTTAATTCTGCTTTAGTTTTTTCCTTAGCTGGTCAATCTTTTAACTTCTAGCGACCAGCAAACGTGCACATGCTAATAAAAAGCCCTGACGAGATAAGATAGTCTTAAGACTTAATTCTCGTATGAACTCGAGACAAACTCAACAACAGGAATGTTTTATGAAAATCGATGATTGTATGATGACCATGAGCTGAGTCTCCATATAAACCCCACTGCTATCATTGTGACATCCCAAATTTTCAACTATGTTTTCTTCTGAATAAATCGGGCATTTCATTGACGTGTCTATAGGGTTATTCACAGAGCCGATTACTCTCGAGATAACTAGACTATCTTGGGAAACCATTAAGGAATTTTAAGGCAATAGACTTGAGAATTCGACTAGGAATCGGCTTCTTGATTGTGTTCATCTTTAGAGGCCATTACGGCACAGTTAAAAATCGATTTGAAATCAGAGATAGACTGGATTGACAAAGATGTGTAGCTAATCGTGAGTGACACCATTAAATTAGAAAATTCATGTCGACCGGCACTAGACTGATTTTCTTATTGTTTTGGTACCCTGTGTCCGTATTTGGATTCTCGAGATTTTCATTACAATTGAGAGTCACCAATGAGTCGAGTGGGTTCATAGTGGCTTGAAAAAAATCGATCACGGGTCAATTGCACTTAAAAATATCTGAAAGTTATCCGGTAGCTTAGGTTACGCTAAAAACGCGCCAAGTGAAATTAACTGTGAATTCAAGTCTGATTTCAGAAATTGGAATTTCTGTCATGTCACAATAAATTCTAGGAGTATCAACTCAGTCTCGGAAGATTTTTCTGACACCCGACACTTTTTGGGAAAAAGTTGTCGTGTGGTCGTTTTCGTTCAATTGAAGCCGGGGATTAATTCGATTGTGAAATTGAGAAGTATGAGGGATTGTTGGATAAGGAAAATAATCAATTTGATAATGGAGGCATCAATTGATTTTTGGGAGAGTTAATTGAGAGGAAATCAAAAGGGAAATTGGATGCAAAAATGCAAGTGTGGACCAAGTGCTCTAGTTTGGAATTTCTTTTGGGAATTTATGAGCTAATTCAAAAGAAATTGGGATAAGAATTTTCTATTTGAGAAAATTCTTTTTTTTTTAATTTTATTCCCATTTCTTTTTCCCTTTTGGCCAAACACCCATTTTCCCTTTTGCCACAAGTTTCTCTCTCCCTCTTTCATTCTTTTTCTTTCTCTCTCTCTCTCTCTCTCTCTCTCCCCTCTCCCTTTTCCCTCGTGCGAAATCCCCCCCCCACCCGAATGCCTGCTGTCTCCCACTTCCTTCACTTTTTACTTTTGACTTTTCAAACACTTATCTTCTCTCTCTTCTCTCTCTTCTTACCTCACTCTCTCGTGACCGACTCTCTCTCCCTCCTCTTGTTCGTGCGAACCGCCCAGGCGGCTCCAGAGGAAGAAGCTGAAGTCGCCTAAAGGCCGGAGCTGCCGTCGTCGTCGCATCGGAGCTGCCGCACACCACCGTTCCGCCGTTTGCGCGTCCACCGCCCACCCTTCGCACCCTTGCCGTTCAGCCGTGCGACCCCAGCCCATGTTCAGCCTCTGTCCAGCCTTGTGAGCGGCTGAGGAAGCCACCGGACCGCCGCCCAGCTCCATCCGGCCATCGTTCGGCCTCACCGGAGCTCCCCTCATCCTCCGCCGGCCTTGCTTCGCCATCTCAGCCACTGAACCAGCTTCGGCCAGCCAAGGACAGCAGCTGGAAAGCGGGTTTCCAGCAGTGATTCTTGGCCCATTCTGTGGTGTTCCGGGCCCCGAACTCGGGACTTGCTTTGGGAAGAATCGACCCTCACGTTGTCTCTGTCAGATTGATTTGATTTGCGCGCAATTCCGGTGAGTAATCTCACTAATCCTTGCTTAGTGGACTAATTATACTTAAGGGTTGTTTAGTGTTAATTAATTAGGATTAAGTGGTTAGATTAGAATAGATTAGTGATTATTAATCAATTGTGATGCATATTAGACATTTTGATTATGCAATTAGCAAATAGATGTGGTCTACTATTTATTGAATGCATCTCGGGATTTTTCCCGACCCTTGTCGGGCTTCAATTAGGCAATTTGGGCATAAATTGGATTTTTAGTATTTAATAATTAATTTTCGAAATTAATTTAATTATTTATTTATTTTTCGGAAATTCAACCGAGATGGCCAGTGACCGGAATTTTGTGCTGATTCTCGTGATGCAGTCCGTTTATTTATTTGAGCTCTACGTTGCATTGAATTAAATTAATTGTGATATTTGAGGAATAGTTCCTTAATTGATTGAAATTGAGTAGAATTGAATGATTGATTGGTAGATGGCCGAGTATGGTTATTTAACCTTTATGATGCTTTAGTGAGTTGTAAAGCGGAAAGAATCGTAAGAGTGAACTGGGAATTCTCTTGGCTGAGATCGATCAGGTACGAAGTATAGACAGGCGTGGTTCGGTAATTAGGGATATCATTGTGCGAAAACGGCGCCTTAAAGAACACATGTAGACTGTCTATGACTTGTGGCAGGCGTGGTTCGGTGATTAAGGATATCACTGTGCAAAAACGGCGCCTTAAAAAACGCACGTAGACTGTTTGTGATCTATGACGGGCATGGTTCGATGATTAAGGATATCACTGTGCGAAAACGGCGCCTTAAAGAGCGCACGTAGACCGTCTGTTACTTATGTCACATTGGCAAAAACGACGCCCGAGAGTATTAATGGAGCTCTGTGACTAAATGTACTATTGGAGGTTATATGGGACGGAATGAATGACCTAGGAATGGCCCGTTTGACATGTAATCGACTAGGTCGATTGATCGAGATATCAATTTATGATGTGATAGCTTGGGTGCCTATTGAACTGTGATAATATACAAGTGGAATCTGAGGCCAAGGTAAGTCTTCTGACTCGTGCTGTACTTAGGCAACCATGTGGTGTATTGGTTCTTTAATTAAGTTTTAGTGGGGTAGAACTTGCTGATGAGGAGCCGAGGAGGAGGAACTGAGAAGGAGAACTTTGAGGTGAAACCTGAGGAGAAATATTTTTGGAAGAAGAAAATAATCCAGAAAGGGGTCTTAAGTATGACCCGGATGAGGACTGAGATCCTATCCTCTTTTGTGAATCCTGTTTTGATGTGAATAGAGTTAAATTAGAAAGTTGTGAATAGTTGTGAAGTGCTCTGGATTGTATTATGTAAAAAAATTCGGTTATGAGTTTCAATATGAAAAATATGGTCTTGCTTTTCTATCCCATCGTTTTATTGTCTGGGGATTTATAACTGCTTCCACATGCGCATATTAAATGAACAGAATCGGCGATGCGTCCTGGGACGTCGCTATTAATTGGCTAGGTGAGGGATGGGCACGCGTTCGAAGATCGGGGCGTGACAATCCTCCCTTTGACTTTTGATTTCGTAATTGACTGCACTGAGGCCGATCCAAATGGATCTACGGATGACATAAACATTGAGGCTTCCTTAATCATGTGATGTTTATTGGTACTTTACTTTATTAATTATTGACAACATCGATCGAATTTCACTGAGTTTCAGGATTGAGCCATCGTGCCCCTTTCGGAGAATGTTCGGATTGCTCTTTCCAAATCTGGAGCATTTTCTTGTGGGGTCAATCTCTCTGACTTATAATTAGCAAATCAGGAATCTTCTTCACATGAAGATTACACCATTTCTATATGCTAGTTAATGAATGGAATTTGTCTTGATATGAAGTGAAAATGACACAAATGGTCCTTAATCAGGGGTCAATTATTCTAAGGAATGCATGGAAGAAAATCAAATCAAAATTTTCATATCAAAGGCGGAAAATAATTTCTAGTTCATTTTCAAGTTTCAACTAAACACTAAAAAAATTGAAAATATTTTTCAAAAACACCACATTTTCTACGAAATGAATGGAGCCTAAATTCCATTTTCATTTTCCTAAATGAACAAATATTTCCAAATGAAACTGCAGTCTTGAGCGAAGAGAGTTCGTGAATTCCTGAACTTACAAATATTGCTCTTCTATTTCTTGTTAAATTCAGGAATAGTCCACTTCATGATTCCTAAATTATGCATCTCATTTCCCTTGTTTTGCAGCAATAGCTTTCACGGAAAATGCATGAAATAAGTGATTTGGCTACGGTGATGACCTAATGTTTTAGAACAATGAAAACGCAAACCTGGGTCATAGCAGCGAAGTTTGTGCAAAATCCATAAGAAATCCTTCTAAGAAAACCAACATAAACAGAGCAACCGGAATCACAAGCACATCACCACAAATGACGTATCGTAATTTTCGTCGAATTTATGCAAAGAAGAGGCGTGTGGACCGTAACTTTACCCTCTTATGTTTGGTTCGCTCTGAAAAGAGAGTTCGTATTGGACTCCAATTCATCGGAATTGAATTCCCATTGTCTGGGATAGAATTTAATCTTTGTGGAGGATTGTCAAGTAACGTGACTCCAACAAGCAAAAACCCAGATAACACGGAATGAGGTTCCGACAGAACCGTGGCATATAATTACCTAGCTTTGAGGGGCTCGTTTGATTTGTAGGAATGTGAAGAAGGCGTGGAATTTCCGCAGATAGGATGAGCAAGGGAATGGGATTACAGCTAGCGAAACCCAATCAACTTTGTCGGAAGGTTTGCTTCATATCATGCATTGATTTGGTGATTGGGTTGCACTGTAGGACAGGACAGGAAGGTTTCCATCAACGAGTTCATAAAATTGCAGTTTTCGTAAACGAGTGGATGCAGGAACAGAGGATTAGAATGGCAATGATGGCGCAAGTTCAGGCCATGGTGATCAACAGAAAGTGCAAAGTCTCTGAATTTTTTCTGCGCTCCCAACAGAGAGAGATGCATAGTATGTGGAGGTGAGATTAAGAAGTGGAGCTCGTGCTAGAGAAAAGTAAGATTAGTGAGAGGGACTGCAGCCTTTAGCAAAGCTATAAGGTTTTTCCATTTCACAAGGCTTTTACATTTGATTACCACGATACATTGTAACATTGCAAAACATATATAAAATCATATTTTAAGACTTTTTATGGCATTCTTGCACTTAGTAATGGCAACACACGTCATAACATTCTATGGTACAACTGTTGTAGATGCTCAATATACTATTTCATAAGAATAATTCTGAAAAGTGGTTTTGAGCATCCAAAATCCTCTGATGAAAAGCTTTAATATTTAGTATAAATTATGTTCAACTCCTAATCCTGTGATTTCAAAGTCCAACCTAAGCTACTTCCACTCAAAGTTGGAAGATGCTTAGCAAAATTTTCCTAAACTGTTCTAACTATGTTTTTTTTTTTTTTTAATTGAAAACCTTCTTAGGGTCCATTCGTTTAGTGGAAAATGGGTCATTTCCGGAAAATATTTTCTTAAAAGTCATTTTCCAGGAAAATGACAATATTTTCTAGTATTCGACTAAAATCTAAAAATGTTTCGAAAAATATTTTCTGGTGTTTGGTAATGAAAATATATTCTAAGACTTCACCACTTAGGCATGCATCACTTACTGATCTATAAATCCATCAAATATGAACTTGCCTTTTAATCCAAGCAAACTTACTTCATATCTTTGTTCCCTCATTGTCGCCAAATGCTCATTTACTCTAAAAAATGTTCGTATAAATTTTAAAAAGAAGCAAAAGAGAAAAGAAACAAAGCATGTATAGCCCTCATGAGAATCTTCCAGTTGAGTGGCTGTTCTCCCCCTGTGTTTTTTGTATTCTAATAAACAAAAGAAAAAAGAAGTAAAGCATGTAGATCTATTTGCTTAAGCAATGTACAACTGTAGGGTAGAATAAATAAAGAAAAGGATAAGCAAGAGTGCAGAGCGCGAGCTTGAGATCGATGAGCTCGAGGTTCGCCTAGCAACAACCAACGACTAGCCAAGAAAAAAGAAGATGAGAAACAAAGAAAAGAAAAAGAAATAGAAAAGAAATAGAAAAGAAAAAGGAAATTAAAAATAATTCGAATTAAAAAAGAAAAAGAAAATTAAAAAATAATTCAAACAATAAAAGAAAAGAAGAGAAAGAAATGAGAGAAGGAAATGAAGATTTGTAAACGTGTGAGATAAGAGAGATTAAGTGAGGAAAATGTTTTTCACTTTTCAAAAGTAGAAAACATTTTCCCTTAATTTAAAAGATCTTTTTTTTTTTTATGGAAAACATTTTCCCAAAATTATTTTCCGTAAACGAGCCCGGAAAATCCGAAAAACATTTTCCCCAAAATTATTTTTCGCGAAACAAACGGAAAGATTTTTCCTTTTCCCTGAAAAGTAGTTTTCTCAAAGCAAATTCATGCTCTCTTCTTTAAGAGCCCTTTAAAATGGAGCCTCCCTCCCGTGAACCAATACTGAACCAAAAACCCCCTCTCATTGTTAATCCACTCCCTGCAAAACCCCACTCATTTTACCATGTTTTGCTCATCTTGATTCACTCTTTTCCTTTTGCTCCTTTGCCTTTCGACTTTTTCCGCTGATTTTGCGTTGAATTCAGCTAAGCCGTTCACTTTCGTGATAGAGTCTATCTTTTTCCTCAGAGAAGCTCTCAGCTGAGAAGTTTTTATATTTGTGCATCACTCATGGAGGTCCATGCAAGTCCGTTAGAGAAGAAAGAAGCAAATGAAGTTGTCCTTATGATTTCAGGCGTTGAATGTCAAAGCAGAGGTTCTTCACCAAAACCGAACACTGAGCCAATAGAGCTTGAAAATCCTCTATCAAGTTCACAGATCTCCAATTTGACAAGCCCCTCTGCTCTGGAGCTCACTCAGTCGATCCCGACTCCAAGTGAGCTTCTGAATATCCAGGCCAGAAAGTCCATCTCAAGCTCCACATACGCGAAGCTGAAATCGAGATCCATGGAACCTCCGCATCCTAGTGATACGAGTGCTAGTGCATCTAAGGACGCTGTGGAACTGGAGCCGAGCATGTCTCCAGTCGGTCCGGTGCCATCACCGGCTGCAGAGGAGGAAGACAATGAGGATGTGTCCGAGACTTTGAATTCCAAGTCCCAAGTGATGTCGGGCAAAATGAAGTTTATTTTGGCTCAGCTGGTCATGTTTGTGTGCATCACAGGGCTTCTGATTGCGAGTTTAACCATTCGTAATCTGCAAAATACTGTTATTTGGCATGTGCATTTGTGGGGATGGTGTTTGCTGATGTTGGCAATCTTTTGTGGTCGTTTGGTAACTGTTTGGTTGATCACATTATTGGTTTGGTTGATTGAGGAGAAGTATCTGCTCAAAAAGCAAGTTTTGTACTTTGTCTTTGCACTGGAGGAGAGTGCCCAGGTGTTCGCCTGGTTCTGTCTGGTCCTTTTAGCCTGGGTTTGGCTGATAAACCATGGAGTGAAACGATCTAGACACACGACCAATATTCTGCACCGGGTCACGAGGGCGCTCTTCTCTTGTCTTGTAGGAGCTGCCTTATGGCTGATCAAAACGTTCCTCGTAGCATGGCTTGCTGCTTCTTTTCAACACAATAGATTCGTTGATCCCATTGAGAAGTACATCTTTCAACACTACGTGATAAAGAAAGTTTCCGACCCCGTGGATCGAGAGAGAAGTCCCAAGAATAATATAGAGAATCTAAAGATGAAGCTGGATAAATTTTCTGCTTGGACGATGAACTTCATTAGCCGACGGGGGCAATCTACTTTTACCAAGCCCCTTGATGAGGCAGAGCAACAAGATGAGGAGATCACCGATGAACAAAAAGCCAAGGATGTTGCTAAAGCTATATTCAAGAACGTAGCCAAGTCAGGGAACAGGTGAGAGCGCTAACTTCCTTGAATCTAGCAAATTATGCTGTTGCTTAGCAACTTCAGGATTGGCACAGTCGGTTGGGTTTTTGGGGGGTTTCTAGCTCAGGAATAGAGGTTACCCCTTCGAATCTCACTAATTACAAGCACATTGCTTTATATCTGGGCAATTTGGACAGGCTAACAAAGGACTGGGTTTAATATTTCATGAGGCTGCTTTAGATAGCCGGGCGTCCAACCTTGCCCTTGGGTTATTGAAAAAAATCTTATTGCTCCAGAGCGTTACTCATGCCTGTTTTCTGCTTTTACTAGGTATATCGAGGAGGATGACCTTTTGCGCTTCATGCCGAAGGAACACGTGGAGAAATTCTTCTCTTTGATTCCCGCACCGGCAGTAACTCGGAAGATCGATGAGTCGTCTTTGAAGAGCTGGCTAGTAAGTGCCTGTTGGATCATTAAGGTTTTGACTTGTGCAGAGCAGTTCTTATCTCGCTTCCTAACCAAAAACTGTGGAGCTTGTTTCTAACAAACTGAAATTAAGGGGATTTTTGGAAGTTGAAAGAACTGAAAAACCATGCATACGGACTGATAGATAAATATAAACATAAGGACATGATCTAAACTATATAAACATAAGAACTGAAAAACCATAGCTGGCTAGTAAGTGCCTGTTGGATCATTAAGGTTTTGACTTGTGCAGAGCAGTTCTTATCTCGCTTCCTAACCAAAAACTGTGGAGCTTGTTTCTAACAAACTGAAATTAAGGGGATTTTTGGAAGTTGAAAGAACTGAAAAACCATGCATACGGACTGATAGATAAATATAAACATAAGGACATGATCTAAACTATATAGTTCACGTCTGCAGGTGAAATACATTCATGAACGGGAATCGCTCTTTCGCGCCTTAGAGGATACGAAAACATGCAACAAGAAGCTGAACAATCTCGCTTCAGCGGTTTTTCTCGTCGTGATCATCATTCTTGGGTTGCTTCTGACCGGATTATTCACGACGCCAGTGCAAATCTTTATTTCATCGCAGCTTTTGCTTTTCGAGTACATTTTTGGGAACGCTGCCAAAGACTTGCTCGAAGCTATCGTGTTTGTATGCGCGAAGCATCCGTTCGATGTGGGCGACCGCTGTGTTGTCAATGGGGTTGAGGTGAATGACTAAGCCTATGGCTCTGCTTGCCTGGTGTGTACAGATTCCATGTTCGTCTGACTTTTTGATTCATCACAGATGAAGGTTGTCGAGATAGATATCCTGACTACTGTCTTCCTGACAAACGACGGTGAAAAGATATCTTACCCAAATTCAGCTCTGGCCTCTAAACCCATCAGCAATTTCAACAGGAGCCCCCACATGAGCAAATCTGTGGAGTTCATGATGGACTTCTCCACTTCAGACGAGAGCCTTGGAGCTCTGAAAGCTAAAATAAAAACGTACGCCGTCTCCTCCTCCTGAATCCCTCTTTTTATGCATTTAATGCTGCGCCTCACACGAATGATTGCTCGTGTACGCCACATTGAAACTGCCGCGACTTATCCTTCCCGTGCGAAGGGGAAAGGACAATAGAATTTAGGAGGATTGCCTAGCCAGCCCGTGGGCGCCGGCTCTCCCCTCACATGATGTTAGACATTTAATGTTAAGTTAAATTGATTTTTAAATGAAGAGTTGCTATTAACCTATTAGAAATCAAATAAGGCATGAAAGTATAGCAATCAGAGAATTTAAGATTGGATATTTGATTATACAAAGTAATCAACTAGTGCCTTTTCGGTATGTAATTTTATTTAGTCACCAAAATGTTCAAGTGGCTTTCTTGTTAATCATGAGTCCTAAGGTTTCATCCCTAATCATCCTAAAGGAAAACAAGAATCAATGTATTGAAAATGCTCATGAAGTGATAATCAAAATAGCAGTGCGCAAACAATAACCTAGCATTTTTCTAAGAGCATTTAAACTCTTTTAATCTATTGTAGAGCCCTAAGAGTTTATTAAATTTTGAGTACAATTTTTCAAAGATTTTCACACATTTTAAAAGAAAAGTACTCAAAACCTAATTTCTAAGTTTTTCCTAATTTTAGAAAAAAAAAATTGGGATTTTTTAAATTTTTTTAAAGATATATTTTTAAATTTTTTAAAAATAAAATTAATTTCAAAGATTCGCGTCGAGGACGGCCGACCGACGCCTAGCCGAGGCAAATTTTGGCTCTTTCACTCTCGATCTCTCAATTTCTCTCTTTCTGCCGATCTCTCTCTCTCTCCCTCTTCGAAAAACTTCCCCCAACTCACGCTCCTCTCTCCCTTTTAAGCTCTCCGGCGCGCATGGATCCCTGCCCTTCCACCTACCATTGCCGGCCTGCCCTTGACCAGACATCTTCGCTTGACGCCCTCTGCCATTGTCTTGTTCTCCATTGTACCAGCCAGGAGTGAATGGGCTCCAAAGTGGGTAGGTTACAAACTTAGACCTCTACCCGATTTTTCCTTTTTTGGACTCTATGCTCGACTGTGCTTACACTGAATCCTGTATTGGAACCACATTGTTTTTCTGGTCCCGTTGTAGGGTCAATCCTATTTTCACTGGAACTTATTTTACAACCATCCTATGTCTTATATGGTTTCGAATTTTACATTAATATGCGAGAAAATAACGTAATCATCCTAATTTGTATTGAAACATTAAACATCAAATAATGTAATTCTACAACCGTATAATCAGCAACATGGAAATTAACACCCCATTAGTTTATATGTCCTCTAGGGCATGCAGTTGTAACAATGTCCAAATGCTCGATTTGTGCTGACCAATAGAGCAAGATAATACCCAGAGTCCAACAAAATTATAGAAGATCAGACCAAGTTTTTAATTCATCAAGGGTGCAAGTTGGCTAGAGACCTCGAATCAAACCTACCAACTTTGGCAAAGAAGCCTTAGATAAGCGCAATCGAGACTTGCAAGGAAATCATAACAATCTTCACATCAGTTTTGAAGAAATTAATGATGGACATGAACTATGAGGAATCGATCGAAGGTCATCAATGTTACTTTCTCAAGATTATTTCTAATATACCTATTCGAAAAGCTGTATATAAAGATACGTACGATGATTAGATAATGTTTGTGATTTATATATCATCATCAACCCTATGCTTGCGTGATGGAGGAGATAGGTTTTCTTTTTTATCGAATGGAGGAGATGGGTAAAGCATGAAGAGTTTCCACTGCTTTACATGTGACTTCAAACTTTAGCGGATGGGACAAAACTTATCTTCAAAGAGAATCTTTTTCCATCTTGAGGAGATACTCGTATATTTAGGACCATCCATAGTAGAATGACTGTTCCTAAAGGGCCAATCGAATTCCTAATTTTAATTACAGGATATTTTTTAATTGATTCTTTTATCACATTGTGATATTTTCCAGCGTTGAATGGACCCATTCGGAAACAATTAGATGATGACAAAATTATCAAAGATGGACATTCCTTATTTTTATTTAACAACGTGCGAATAGTTCCTTGATTTTGGCTAAGTAATTGTTGAATTTTTGTCTTGGAATAAAAGGGATAGCTAAATAAAAAGTGTAGTTTCCTTGAAACTTCAAGGATGACACTCTCTCACTAAGCTACAAAAACATTGTTTAATCAGCAGTTCAATAATAAACTAGTCCGAGGGGCCTAGTGAAGCATAAATTCCCCAGGTACTTCCCAAAAACATAGATCCACCAAAGGTTCAAAATAAGCATATCTCCCAAATTTTACGAGAGTGTCATATAAAAATTTGAACACCCACAAGATCCTTGTCGTCGTATATTTCTTTGGGTTATTCCACAAGATAGAGATACAACCACAATCGTATCCCTAAATTCTCATCCTCTTTGTTTTGTCTCTAAGCTATAATACTTATGGTTTATGAGGCCTTGTAAGATATTGCTCATTAGGTCTCTCACTAGTCTCTCTCTCCCTCTCAATAGAACAATGTTCTTGTATTTTAGCTCAGTAACATACAATGCAAAGCCCAAATAAGCCAATCCTTCGGAATCAAACCTCCGATCCTCTCTCAATAGAACAATGTTCTTGTATTTTAGCTCAGTAACATACAACGCAAAGCCCAGATCAGCCAATCCTTCGGAATCAAACCTCCAACCCTCAAAACCGAGAGAGAGAGAGAGAGAGGTCAGTACGCTTAGGGTCTTCCTTTTTTTTAATTATATCTAAAAACCATAGAGAAAGGGTGCAGAGGATCGCACAAGCTCGAAGAGAGAGAGAGAGAGAGAGAGAGAGAGAGAGAGGTCAGTATGCTTAGGGTCTTCCTTTTTTTAATTATATCTAAAAACTAGAGAGAGAGAGAGAGAGTGCAGAGGATCGCACAAGCTCGAAGAGAGACTGAGAGAGAGATGTCAGTACGCTTAGGATCTTCCTTTTTTAATTATATCTAAAAACCAATTTCAAAATTGGTCCGGTTCCTGAGTGGGTCTTCATTTGAAACCAAGAATAGGATCGGTTTCAATCAGTTCCCAAAAATTGGAATCAATTCCTAGCCCTGTTTTTTGGGTGATTCGGTTTGGATTTCGAGTAAATCCGGTTCAGTTGCATACCGCTGGTACCAGCGTCCTCGTCACACTACAGGGAAGTGAGGGAAAGAGAAGAAAAGGAGGAAAGGGCTAGGCCAAGGAGAAGAAAAATGGGAAAGGGGTTGGGCCCAAGTGGGGAAGGAACAAGGAAAAGAAGAAGGGGCTCTGCAGCCCTAACCATAGCCTGGCCCCTCTCTTTTTCAATTAATAATTAATATATATAAATTTAAAATAATAAAAATGAATTTTTTTTTAATAAATTCTATTGCTATCGATGCAAATGCTCCTAATACTTATATGCTTATGCAATTTAATTAAAAATTATTTTTTAGGGGTTAAAAATAAATACCTAATTTTCTATGTAATTAAATCTTAAATAAGCAGGCAAACTTGGGTGTTAATAGAAACCTGCAGTGTCCAAAAAGGCAAGAATTCGGAAGAAACGCTAGTGTGGATACAGAATTTTGTGCGTGGAGAAGTTTGTCAATTATGGTTATAATGATGACTTATGCATCATATGAACTCAAGCCCATCACAAACATTCTCTGCTTTTGGCTGTTGAAGCTGTAGCCCGGAGTTCAGTAAATTATTGTCCGTGTGTGCGCTTTCATTTTAGCACTGCCACGTATTTTACAAGGTGCAATTCTGATTGAATAAGCCTTCAGATACTTGGATGACAATTCGGATTCCTGGAATCCGGATCCCAGCGTTGTGGTTAAGGAGATCGTGGACGGTGGCCACTTGAAGATGGTTCTCCACGTCACCCACACGATGAATTACCATAATGCCAAGGAAAGGGCGGCCCGGAGATCCGACCTGGTGCTGGAGCTGAAGAAAATCCTCGAAGAGCTCCATCTCAAGTGCCGTGTGCTTCCTTAGTAAGTTTAATCTCAGTCAGACCGGGTCGGCAGCCACTACTGTGCACGGTTTTGATGACTCCAGGAGTGTTGCGTACCTAGTAATCTGCAAGTTTGTGAGAATGGGACCTCATTTTCTGCCTTTCATTTTCTGCAACTTTGTCGTCTGCTAGCGTGACTATGTTCCTTGCTCGATCATAAATCACAGTGCATAAGAATAACAATGTACCTCTACATATAGACCAGGACAAACTTTCAAATGACAAAGACGTCTATATCCACTTATAACAGAGTTCATCAACTGCTTCATGGATATATAGGGTGCGTTTGGTAACACTTCTGTTTAAAAATTGTTCCAGAGAACAGAAATAGAAAAAAGTGTTTTTGTTCCGGGAATAATTTTTGAATAAAAAAACGCGTTTGGTAAACTTGTGCCAGGAATAAAAAATGAACAGAAACACATTTGGTAAATTTGTATTCTTTTTTATTTCTTTTAATTTTTAAATATTTTTATTTTATTTTTATTTTTTTCTTTCTTTTTCTTTTTTCTTTTTTTCTTCTTTTGGCCGGTCGGGCCCCGGTCATGGTCGGCAACCGACCGACGAGGGGGCGGCGGCCTCGCCCGGCCACGGTGAGGCTCGCCGTGGTTGGGCGAGGCCGAGCCTCGCCTTGGCCGGGCGAGGTCGGGCTCGCCCGATCCGGCGAGCCCGAGCTCGCCCGGCCACCGGTGAGGCTCGGCCTCGCCGGGCCACCGCCAGGTGACGCCGGCCTGGAGGTGGCCCGGCGAGGCCGAGCCTCGCCGGTGGCCGGGCGAGCCCGACCTCGCCCGGCCAAGGCGAGGCCTAGCCTCGCCCAACCACGGCGACGCTTGGCCTCGCTTGGGGCCGGCGACGCCTCGGCAAGGTCGCCGGCCCTCTTTGGCCGGCCATGGCCGAGGCCGGTGACCGGCCAAAGAAAAAAAGAGAGAAAAAAAAAAAAAAAAAGAGAAGAAAAGGAGAGGAGAGAGAAAATGTGTTTTTAATTTTTGTTCCAGAAACAAGAAATAAGTTTTTTTGTTTCTTGTTTCTGTTCCAAAAGTGTTCCCGGGAACAAAAAAAATAGATTTGGAACAAAAACGCAAACAAACACGTTTCTGTTCTTTTTTCTTCTGTTCTTTTTTTGTTCCCCGGAACAAAAAAACAGAAATTTGTGTTCCGGGAAACATAAACAAAATTTGCCAAACAGGCCCATAATAACCATGTTAGATGAGATACATGAGCTATATCTTTAACAAAGTTGGGCGATATGATTTGCAAGAATACAAGCTAGCTTGTTTGAAGGAAACCTTTTATGGGATCTATGGTCAAACCCGATCATATTGTACATAAATAGGTGCCGTAAGGTCTAATAGAATATGTAATATGACGTAGATGGATTTCGTTTTAGCTGTTTCACTTACTTAATTGTATAGAAATGCATTCTTTTATCTGCATTGACCCGATTTATGATACAATCAAAGTGAAAAAAAGCCCTAAAGAAAGAAGAGCAAAGGTCAAATTATATTAGTACCAAGTACTTCCTTTGTATTTAATGTAAAAAGCTATGCCATTTGCTAGCCCGAATATTTGGATCTTCGGGTCTTAAACAAATTAATTAGATAATTAAGCACGTCTAAATTGTGAAGTAAATGATATGTTCAACTTCTATTTTATTAACTACTGAGATTTGCTCTAGTGGCCACCCTTCCAACTTGGAATCGACTGCACTGAGGCCGATCCCAATGGATCTACGGGTGACATAGGGCCTGCATGGTAACATTTCTATTTCTCCCAATTTCTGTTCTTTTGTTCCCCAAACAAAAAAAGAACATAAATGCGTTTGGTAACGCTAAATTGTTTTTCTATTTCCCGGAATAGAAAGTTAGCTCGAGAGTAGATTTGGAGCAGAAATGAAAAGCAAAAAAAAAAAAAAAAAAAAACGATGAGCAGAAATGCGTTTGGTCGTTGACGATCGATGGGTTGTGTGGCGGCGGTCGGCGGTGACAGTCAACGGCTTGCAGACGTGCGGCGGCGGCAGCAGGCGGTTGGCAGTCGGCAATCCATGAGCAAGAATTAAAAAACGAATAAATACAAAAAAGAATCATTACGTTACCAAACGCATTTATATTCTTTTTTTATTCAAAGAGTAGAAATTTTGTGTAATTACCAAACGGCTTCTTTACTTAGAAATTGTTCCCCGGAATAGAAAAAAAAAAACTATTTTTGAAAAAAAAACTCTTTCCCAGCCAAGAAGTGTTGTCATGCATAGCCATAAACATCAAGACCTCCTTAATCGTGCCCTGTTTACTGTACTTGATTAATCAAATGACTACATTGATGGAGTCTTCACCAATGTTTATAATTGCGCCATTGCGTCGAGTTCCGAGCATTTTCAGGTCTCTCTTCCGGATTCTGTACCGTTTTCTTGTGGGATTGATATCATCCGGTGATCCGTATGAGTTTCAAGTGAGTTGGGCTTACATGCTGGCGCATCTGATACTAATTGATCTAAGCCAATTGTCTCTGGCTTAAGCCTCGCGCCATTTATCATAGTTTTTCATGGTTGAAGATGATAAAACAAGGCAACGCGATGCTTCTTCAGTTCAGTAAAATAAAGAAATGTTGATTTATTATGGGCTAAAGTACACGCAAGTGCCAAAACTTGACACAAATAAACACTTAAGTGCATATAGTAATGTTTTTGTTCCAGGGAATAATTTTTGTTTAGAAACATTTTTTTTTTTTTGTTCCTGAAAATAGCTTTTAAACATTTTAAATGTTTGGTAACTGTACAAAATTTATATTTCTGAAATATAAATGCATTTGGTACGATCCCAAATACTTTTGTGACTTATAATTTCTTTTAATTTATTAATTATTTTATTACTTTTCTTTTCTTTTTTTCTCCTTTTCTCTTTAGTTAGCCACCAGCCTTGGCCATAGTTGGCCAGTGATCGGCCAGACGAGGGCCGGCAAGGCGACCTCGCCCAAATCTGGCGAGGCTGAGCCTCACCTAGCCACCGGCGAGGCTCAACCTTGCTCGGGCACTATGAGGTCAGCCTCACCTACCTAGGTGATGCCAACCTTGTGGTGGTTGGGTAAGGCTCGACCTCACCTAGATTTGGTGAGGTCGAGTCTTGTCGATGGTCGGTGAGCTCGGGGCAACCTTGTCTAGCTGATCACCGGCCATCACCAAGGCTAGTGATTGGCTAGGGAGAAGAAGAGAGGAAGAGAAAAGGAAGAAAACGTTTATTTCTTAAATTGTTTTCGGGAACAAAGAAGTAACTTTTTTTTTCTCTTGTTTTTGTTCCAAATCTATTCTCGAGAATAAATATGTTCTCGAGAACAAAAAAATTACTAAACATGTTTTTGTTCTATTTATGTTCCGGGGAATAACAAAATAGAAATACTTGTTCTTAGAAGCGTTACCAAACGCATCTTAAGTATCAAAACTTTCCAAAGGTACACTAAAGTACCAAAATTGAAGAGGAATATGAAACTTAAGTGCCAATGGCAAAAATTTTTGGTCAAATTACAAACGTGGCATTTTTTCCGGGGAGTTAAGTGCAAAATGACGTCGTATTTTGCACTAACGTGGCTATATAAATCTAAAACAACGTCATTTTGCCTCCGAATTTGAATTTTAATATAAAATAATAATTAAATAAATCAAAAGAACTAAATTTATTTTTTTAAAAAGCAACATTCGATGAGGACCTACACAGCCTTCATCGTTATTGCCCCACCATCGCCAATGGTGGGGGGAGGGTTGGTTAGGGTTGCCGAGCCCTAGGCAAGGGTTGCCAACCCTAGCCAATTGGCAGCGAGGGCCTGGACGCCCTCGCCTAGATATAGGGTGAGGGTCACGGCCCTCCCCCAGATTCAACGAGGGTCGTCAACCCTCGCCCGAGATCTAAGCGAGGGCTTGTAGGCCCCTGTCGGCGGTTGGCTAGGCCAAAGGTTTATAGCCCTTGGCTCAATTAGGCAAGGGCTAGCGGCCCTCATTAAATTTGGGGGAAGGTCACAACCCTCGCCCAAGATTTGGGCCCTCATTGGCAATTGGCCAAGGTCACTGGCCCCTACCTAGGGCATGGTAATCTCGGCCGACCCTCCCCCCACCTTTGACAGCCCTTGCCAAATATGGTGGGGTGATGGCGGCAAGGGCTCTGTAGGCCCTTGCTGAATGCTGCACTTGTTTTTATATTTTATATTTTTTTTTGTTCTCTTAATTTATGTTAATTAATATATATTAAAATTCGATTTTTGAGGCAAAATGACATCGTTTTGCATTTTCATTGCTAAGTCAACTTTCCAATATGTCACCTAGACCACTTATATTATTAAAATATGCCACATTAGATTTATGGCCACTTTTGTCGAACTTGGTATTTAAATTTCCCAATTTAAAAAAAAAAATGGTACTTAATTGTACATTTTGAAAGTTTTGGCAGTTAAATGTTCACTTATACCAAATTTTGACACTTGCGTTGTACTTTAACAATTTATTATGGATAGACACAGTTTAGTGAAATGAAGAAATGTTTTTGGCGTGTGATAGTAAGAGAGGACAATCATAGCAAGAGTTCTAAAACTTGCTCGATCTGGCCCTTAAGTCCTAAAGTTTTTGAATTGTGTATTTAAGTCCTATAATTTGCAGCCGTTCTCTATGTTAGTCCTTTGGTTAGCTATGTCAAATTTGCGCGGACAAAATATCTATCTAGAGCCTTTTCGACCACCTAAAAAAAAAAATCTCAAATTAGTACATATGTACTAGATATACCTTAAATTAATTTGCTTATATAGAAAATTTGAATGTTTAAAATCAAAAACTCCAAACTAATATAGATATGATAAATTTACCTCAAACTAATTTCTTAACAACTGAAAATCCCCCAAAACTAGTACATCTATGATAAATTCATCATTCATTAGTTTTTGTTAAATTGAATTAATACAACGAAAAATTACAAACCGATACACTTATAATAAACCGGAGGGTCAAAGCCTAAATATGTATATTCGCAAACGAACATATGTCATTTAACTCAGCAATTTAATAGTAATATTTAATGAAAACTAACAATGAGAAAACGCTGCACTAGGATCCAAAATGAAAAACCTTGACCCCCATTTAATGTTCATTTTCACAATACATTAACACTTGTATGCGCGTTAAGACGGAAGCTTTTTGTAGTGCTAGCAGGAATGCAAGTGAATGAATCCCATCCCCTAGCGAGTGAAGTGCTTATGCAACAAATATGGTTGCTTCCGAAGACCAAGAAAAGATCATTCCATCCCTAAAGTTTTTATTGGCGCGTTTGTTTTATGAAAAAACGAGTGACTTAGAAAATATTTTTCAAAAAATGATTATTCATATCGTATAAAAGAATTAGTCAACATAAATTATTCTTATTATCGATAATAATTTATGTCTTATTATTTTCATGGTTAATGAAAAAAATTTAATTCATTTATTTTTATGAGTGATACAAGAGATTTTTAGAAAATATTTTTTAACTTACTCATTTTTTCACAAAACCAACGTATCAAGTCAAAAAAGCCCATTTTATCAAATACAACAAAACTTCGGCTGAAACAGTTCAAGCCCAAAATTTCAATGTTTTGCTTCACATTTTCCACAATCTTTCCCACAAAGCCTCGGCAACCAAGAGAAGAGGAACTCACCGTACCATCATACCCTTCACCGCCTCTGCTTGAAATCAACAAATAAGCACGTACCGAAACTCATTAGCAAAAGACAACTAGATTGAAAGCCGCTCACGATAAGCAACAGATGATCATACCTCTATACCAGTTGCAGAGACCCATGAACTAAAGGTAGCTTGAGAATTTGTTTGGTCGCGAAGAGAGACGTCTTCATTCCTTGAAATTCCTGAGAAATGAGAAGAGGAGGTGGAGTTGTTGCAATTTTGAGGGAGACAAAATTCTGGATTGAAAATGAAAAGAGAGAGCTTTCAGTCGTGGAGAGGCGGGGGGAGAGAGCAGAGATAACGTGGAGAGGGACGGCTAATGGAGAAGTAACGCAGAGAGAAGAGAGAGAGCTCAAAAATTTCGTGACAGGTGGAACGCGATAGACAGGTGCTATACACTTTTGAATGAAGCGTTCTATTGCTGAGTCGGCAAAACTGTTTCGTCTAATATTTTCTCGAACCACCAGCGCGTTGTACGTCAGTCCAACATGGATTCCGCTGATTCTTGGCACATGTGGAATTTTTAGAGGTTGTTCGGAGCGATTTTCGTAAATTATTTCCTTCCAAATCTCGCATTACACGCGTTTGACTCCTTTTTTTTCGATCTTTCACTTTGATCGGGCTTTTAAATCATGTGATATTGACAAGAAACGAGCCATTTTAACTAACATTTCCCGCGGACCTTGTCAGTATATATCCTGCAAATCTCCTTCGTTTCCTCATGATTTTGCTCTGCTCTTTCTTCCTAATCTCCTAGTTTCTGTGTTCTCATTTGGGTAACCTCTCCTTTTGTTTCTTTGTCTTCCCTTCTGGTCCTCCTTTTCCATCTATTTCAATGTTCTTTCCTGGATTCGGGCTTTTCATTCATTCATTCGGTTCAGCTAAAGCTTCCATCTTCACATTAAAGTCCCAATATTTAGAGAAGAAGGCTTAGGCGTGGCTTAGATTTTGAGTGGCTATTGAGAGAGAAACATTCATCATGGAAAATAGGAAAGGTTTGTTAGAGAAGAAAGGAACAAACGAAGTTGTTGTCATGATTCCAGGCAGCGAGCACCGAAGAACAGGTTCTTCATCAAGATCCAATCTTGATCCAACAGAGATTAAGAATCTCCAATCAAGAGAACAGAGTTCTGCTCAAGGAATCACTCAATCTGGCCCAACACCAAGTAAGCCTCGCATAAATCCCACTGTTCATATAGCTAAAAGCAAGTTCCTTTCGAAGCGGAAATCAAGATTTGAAGAAGCATCAGGTCCTAGTCATGCTGCTTCAGTTAAGGACAATACCCAACTGAAGATTAAAGAGATTTTGCCTAATGTTGGATTGCCTCGCAATGATACCAGTGCTAATGCCACTAGAGACAGTGCAAAAGCCATGCCAAACGTGGCTCAAACGCCTTGTTGGAAGGCTGCCAAAGTGGGAGATGATGAGCACCCGTACAAGGCTGCAAATTTGAAGGTTGAAGAGACGGCCAGCAAGAAATCCACCAAGAATATTGTCTGGATCGAGTTGGCAGCATTTGTGTGCATTATGGGACTTCTGATTGCGACTTTAACCGTTCGCAAGTTGAAAAATACAGAAATTTGGCACATGGAGCTGTGGAAATGGTGTGTGCTGGTGTTGGTGATCTGTTGTGGTAGGTTGGTGAGTGACTGGTTGATTAACACATTGGTTTTATTGATTGAGAAGGACTATTTGCTCAAACATAAGGTCCTGTACTTCGTCTATGGATTGAAGGACAGTGTCCAAAGGTTTATTTGGTTAGTTTTCATTCTTTTAGTTTGGGTTTTGCTGCTGAACCATGGAGCAGAGCGATCGACGGAAGAGGGGGAGACTCTACATTATGTGACAAAGGCTATTGCTTCTTGTCTTGTAGGAGCTGCTCTATGGCTTGTCAAGACACTGTCAATAAAATTATTATCAGCTTCTTTTCAATGCGAGAGGTTCTTTGATCGCATCCAAGAAACTCTCTTTCACCACTATGTAGTCAAGACCCTTTCAGGCCCGCCTTTGATGGAACAGGATGACAAGCTCCACGGGCAGCTCAGTTTCAAGAAATACATCAGAACAGTGTCGAAGAAGATAGAAGAGGCGGTTGATGTAGAGAAGCTGAGTAAGAAAGGGTTGGTTAACGTCATTAGTGACTCATCCCTAGGGGTTTCATCTCTTGTTGGAAGCCTTGATCAATACTGTGGTGAGGACATGGAGCAACAAAAGAAGGAAATCACTAATCAATCAGAAGCAATGGCGACTGCCGACGAAATATTCAAGAATGTCACCAAGAAGTCTGGACATGAGTAAGAAGAACTATGCTGTCGCACGCTTCCCTTGTGTTCCAGCTAAAATTTGCTTAGAAATATCCCATCCATAGCTGCTTTATGTCTTTACTAGGTACATTGATGAGAAGGACCTCTTGCGCTTCATGAAGGAGAAAGATGTTGACAAATTCATTCCTTTGATTCCAGGAGCGGCAAAAACTGGAATGATCGATAGGTCATCTTTAGAGGACTGGCTAGTAAGTATTACTAAATTGATAATATGTTGAATTAGGAAGCTTTTTGCTACCTCTCACTATGTTTTCAAAGATCCATAACTTTCTATTCTCATCCAAGTTCTGATTATCCCACAACAGCCAATGAGTGTACTAAATCTCAATCTTGTGGCGTTGTTGATACATTTAGAAAACTTGTGATAATTGGTGGGCCATCACCCAGTGACTGCTTAACCACAATTCTATGCTTCAGAATTGGATTAGGTCTCCTGCCTTTTGGATATAAAAGAATCAGAAAAATTTTGGCTCGGCCCGAAACCAAAAATTAGATGAGTACATTCCTAAGAACCTATTTACAGAGTTTATGTCTGCAGGTGAGCGTTTACCTTGAAAGGAAGTCCCTCACCTACAGCTTGAACGATACAAAAACGGCCATCGAGGAGCTGAATAGGCTTGCTTCAGCAGTTCTGCTGATCGCTATCATTCTCATGTCGTTACTTATGATGGGAGTTTTGACGACGCAAGTACTTGTCTTAATTTCATCCCAGCTTTTGCTTGTGGCATTTATGTTTGGGAACACTGTCAAAACATTGTTCGAAGCCATCATTTTTGTTTTCGTGATGCATCCCTTTGATGTTGGTGACCGTTGTGTCATCGATGGAGTGCAGGTGAGTTACTAATCCTAAGAATCCCCATGATTGGTCTGAGCCGATACCATACTTTGCCTAACACTTCAATTCCTAATAGATGGCCGTTGAAGAGATGAATCTCCTGACAACGGTCTTCCTGAGAAATGACGGCGAAATGATATTCTACCCAAATTCAGTTCTGTCCAACAAACCCATCAGCAATTTCTACAGGAGCCCCAACATGGGTGATGCTGTGGAGTTCACCGTCGACTTCTCCACTTCGCGCGACAGCTTTACTGCTTTAACGGATGAAGTGAAAAGGTATGTTGCCTGCTACTCCTGAACCTGTTTAACGAGGCATCAAAATTTGCATTTTCATGCCTGATAAGTCATGTAGACTGGGGCGTGACCAGACATAATCATGCAATCTAAATTGAAAAGCATTTCATAGTATGTGCTTAAGACAGAGAGGGACAGTCTGCTGAATAAAGAGAGACTCTACGAGTTTAAGATGGCGGTGCAATTAACTTGTGTGAAATAAAACGCAATGCGAGGGTGTGTAATGGCTTATGAATCTGTAGCTTGAAGTTCAAGAAACATCGTTCACTGGTGATTATGCTTTCTTTTGTTCATAACACGAGAAAGAATGCAGACAATTTACACCAGGCATTTTTCATTAGCATTGCTGAGTTCTCCTCCCATACAATCGTATACAAGTTTCTGATGGAATGGCATTCCTTGGGTGAAAAAAAAAAAAAAAAAAAAAATCAGGTACTTGGAAGATAGGTCTGACTATTGGAAGAAGGATCACAGCTTTGACATTACTGCGATCGAAGACATGAACAAGTTGAAGATGACTCTACACGTCTGTCACACGATAAATTTCCAAAACCCAGGAGACAGGAACACCCGGAGATCCGAGCTCGTGTGGGAGCTGAAGAGGATCTTCGAGAAACTCGGTATCAGTTACCGTCTGCTTCCTCAAGAAGTTCGAGTCAGCTACACCGGTTCAGCGCCTGCTGATGCGAGATTCTGACTCCTCGATGTGTGAAGTTCCTAGCCAGCTGCAAGTATGTTGTAAAGTGATCATTTGCTTTTCCTGATCATAAGTTGAACGTCCTTTAGGCTAACAAAAGGTATGCAATCACAGTATGCTGGGAATTGGATCCTAACGCCTTTGCTCACCAACTTTTGAATTCTGCTTATAATTATGGAGGAGATAACTCTAGCATTGAGACATATGTTCGTCAATTTTACTCATTTGACCAAGATATGTCTACTACTAATGCTACAGGCCTGGTTGGATTTGAGGTAGCTATTGATGAAATTGCAGAAATATTAGATATTTGTCACGTCACTCTTGAACAATTTGAGCTTTTAGCTTGATCGGCTGCATTATCAGTTTAATGACCCAATGTATAATGTAAAATCCATCGAGGGTCATCTGGTTTATTTCCACTAGAAGAATTCGTTGATCATGTCGAAAGGTTCCTGCTCATAATGATGCCTTCTATTTTGTTTTCTCTATGGAGTGCAGACACGATTGCTTGGCGAACGGATTCAGAATTCATTCCAGTACCTCGAGGGCCCAGAGAATCTCAATGAATCACCCGAAATTATCCGATTTCGGTTGTTCTAACCCTGCACATCAATGAAATATTGTTCCTTTTTCACCCTTTCAATCCCTTGTTATCTTGCTTTCCACTCAACACTTGATATATGATGTGTTGCAACTTGCATAAATAAGTAGATTGAGTCGATACACTATAACAAATTGTTATATGATTATCCGATTTCGATTGTTTTAATCTCGCAATGTCAATGAAATGTTATTCATTTTTCCCTTTCAATCCCTTGTCACCGTAGTGTACTTAACACATCTTGCTCTTTGCTCAACATTTGATATTAGATGCATAAAAAAGTAGATTGAGTCAACATACTATATCGAACTAAATTGTTATTGGTAAATTTTACGAAAATTCTAAGTTAAAGTTTGAAATGAGAGCCAGTTGGACTCACAACCACTAAAGTTGAAAAGGAGCGCTGACCTGAAATTATCACAAAAAGTCCAAAAAACGAAAGGTTGTCCGGCATATTCTTTTTCCAAAAGGTTCTAATAATTGTCCAATCCTATAACCATCACAACAAAATATAAAAACATGATTTGCATGTGCACGGGCAAGTGCAATGCACCGGTTCTTCAACGCTTTCCACTCTGGCTGCGGCACATCAAATCATCCAGCAAGTTGAACTCAATTTTAGCTTTCCCTCGACAGTCATGTCATTCAAAAATGGCTAAACATATTTCCTACTTTTTAAGTCTTTAGCCTAATCACCTTCCATAAAGGACCAAATTTAATCATAGGATGTCGGAGCAGTACTCGATCAAGCAATCCTGCTTCTTTTGTGCAACAAGCTCTCCGAGTGATATGACATTTACGCAAAACATGTCGAGAGTCGATAACATCTCATCGGAAGTATTTTCTTACTTTCACAAATATGATTCTCTTGCTTAGATCTGTAGTGCTGATGTCACAGCAAATAAAGAGATAAAACAAAGGTCAACAAGCAAGCAGACAAGAGGGCCTGACCGAACTTGTGCCCAACGTGTTGCCACAAAATAAACGATGATAACGTGGATGACGTCGAATGTCTTGAACACGAAACCTCGTTCGACAGTACTTCCATGGCCGGAATGTCCCATTTCCCCACTTCATTTTCTGCCATGGTCGACGATTGATTGTTAGCAGCCGTTTAGATGAGGAGAACTTTTCCCTACCGCCCACGTGGAAGTCAATCCCGACAGCTCAAACCCTGCTTAAAACCCTGTTGAATAATGGCCTGTTCATCGTGATTTCCCCTCTCTGTCCCCTCCTCGTCCCGTCAAGAGTTCTTGCTAATTTGCTTGCTTGCTTCTTGTTTGTTGCCTTTTTCCTCTGCTTTCCTTTGTGCTCTGTTTGAAAGAAGAAGGAAGAAAACGAGACGGAGCTCAAGATAACGAACTGGGTACTCCCAAATTGCCCGGGACTGCATTAATTATTTGTTTCTTGCGTTGCTTTATCTGTCGCACTTCTCGAATCATGCCTAAGTATTCTTTAATATTAGCTAGAGCGTGACCCTTTAGGGAAAGCTTCCATTTTTAAAGGATTCTGAGCTGAGCTTACTCTTTGGTCACTTTCTTGATTTGGGATAAAGGGCTTCTGCATTTGTTAAAAGAGCTGAAGTTCTCATGGAGACAAGTAGTGGCGTGTCGGAGAAGAACGAGACGAACGAAGTGGTAGTCATGATCTCGGGCAGCGAGTATCGGAGCAGAGGCTCCTCCCCAAGGCCCAATATTGAGCTCACAGAGCTTGAAAACCTTCAATCTAGAGTGCAAAATTTCGACTTGACAAGCCCTTCCCATCAAGGACTCCCCCAACCTAGCCCATCTGCTTCTAAGCCTCCAAAAATCCCCGTCAAGAAGTCCCTTTCGAGGTCTTACTTTTCGAAGCCGAAATCGAGATTAGCAGAACCATCATATCCTGGTGATGTTAATTTAGTTAAAGAGAGAACCCAAGTGAAGTATCCTCAGTCTCCCTACAGAAATTCACCTAGAGTGGGTTCACCGTATAATGCCGCAAGTTCTGGTGCCAATAAAGACAATGTGAAGTCTGTGCCAATCACGCCTCGGACACCGTTGATCATATCCCCCGTTCCAGAGGAGGAAGATGATGAGGAGGTGTACAAGACTGCAAACTTGAAGGTCCAACAAATGGCTGGTAAGAAGTGTCCTAAGGTAATATTGGTGGAGTGGGTTGCATTTGTGTCCATTATGGGACTTCTGATTGCGAGTTTAACTGTTCACAAGCTGCGATATACTTGTATCCGGGGATTGAGACTGTGGAGATGGTGTGTGCTGGTGTTGGTGATTTTTTGTGGGAGGCTAGTGACTGAATGGCTGATCAATATAGTGGTTTTCTTGATTGAGAGGGAATTTTTGCTCAAACAGAAGGTTCTGTACTTTGTATATGGATTGAAAAAGGGTGTAGAGGCATTTATGTGGTTAGGTTTGGTTCTTTTAGCTTGGGCCTTGTTAATAAATCATGGAGTCAAGCGACCGAGACACACAGAAAAGATTCTGAATTATGTCACGAGGGCTCTTGCTTCTTGTCTCATTGGAGCTGCCATATGGCTGATCAAAACACTGTTGATAAAGTTACTATCTTCTTCATTTCAATGCACGAGGTTCTTTGATCGCATCCAAGAGTCGCTCTTTCACCAGTATGTTGTCAGGACCCTTTCAGGCCTGCCACTGATGGAAATGGCCGAAAATATTGGCCGCTCGAGAAGTAGCGGCCGGCTCAGTTTCACGAAATACAATAAGGACGCAGCTAAGAAGCAAGAGGAGGTGATTGATGTTGAGAAGTTACATAAGATGAAGCAGGATAAAATTTCTGCTTGGACTATGAAAGGGTTGATTAACGTCATTGGCGGGTCAGGGCTGTCAACTCTTGCCGAGAGCCTTGATCAAAGTGATGATGAGGAGGCACAGCAACCAGATAGGGAGATCACTAACGAATGGGAGGCCAAGGCTGCTGCTTATCAGATATTCAGGAATGTAGCAAAGCCAGGGAGCAAGTGAGAAAACCTAATGTCTGACTTTCTTGTGTCATAGAGGGACTTTTGTTTGAATCTGCTTCTGATTCCTGGATTATGCTTTTACTAGGTTCATCGAAGAGGAGGATCTTTTGCGCTTCATGAAGAAGGAAGATGTTGACCACGTGATCCCGTTGTTTCCAGAAGCAATGGAAACTAGGAAGATCAGGAGATCATCTTTGAAGAATTGGCTGGTAAGAACATGCTAAGGATTTTAAGTTACATTTCAATTCTAGTTCCTAGCCCTCGAGAATGTTTCCCATTTCGGAAAATCTCCATTTTACTTTCATGACCATCTCCACATTCTCTCTCGGTTCAGTGGTTTATTAATGGGTTTCAATTGGCTTGAAGCAATTTTTGTCACATATTACTTCATTAAAGAACTCATGAATGAGTATTGTGCAACTCATTACCCCGGTGTGGTTTGTTGGATGATTTCCCATAATTCCGTGCTTCTCAATTGGCATCTCTGACCAATTCTGTTATGAAGTTCGTAACAAAAGATGGGGGTCTTTTAGAGTGAAAAGAATTGCAAGGTCTTTTATGTATTTGAGTTGCTGAGATCCTAAGAGAGTACTAAGACCATGCATCTGAGACCCAGGGTTTGATTTTTGTCCTAGGATGCACATGAAACTATACTCTAACCAAAAGTATTCATTTGGACTTGGATGAATGGTACATACTTCCCTAGGTCCACAAGTTTACCAAAGAGGAATGAGTCATCGAGTGCTTCTTCCTCAGGAAGGTTCTCGGACATCAAAAGCGACAATTTAAGATTTTTGACACAGGCCATTGAGATGATTATTTAACTTGTTGAGCTGACAATCTAATTTGTCATTGCAGGTAAATGTGTATCTTGAGCGTAAATCTCTTGCCCTCTCCTTAAACGACACGAAAACAGCCATAGACGAGCTGAATAAGCTTGCTTCAGGAATTTTGCTCATCGTGATCATCATTATCTGGTTACTTTTGATGGGATTTATGACGACAAACATACTTGTCTTCATGACATCTCAGCTTTTGCTGGTGGTGTTTATGTTTGGCAACACGGCCAAAACCGTTTTTGAAGCCATCATATTCGTCTTTATAATGCATCCCTTTGATGTGGGTGACCGTTGTGTAATTGATGGAGTGCAGGTGACTTATTAATCCTACAACTCTACAAGACTATATTGTGTCGGGCAACAATCTGGCTGACATTTTGATTCCTTTGCAGATGGTGGTTGAAGAGATGAATATTTTGACTACAATCTTCTTGAAAACTAACGGTGAAAAGATATTCTACCCAAATTCAGTTTTGGCAACTAAACCTATCAGCAATTACTATAGGAGCCCAGAAATGAGCGATTCGGTGGAGTTCACTGTTGACTTTTCTACTTCAGTCGAGAAAATTGGAGATCTAAAATCTAGAATTAAAACGTATGTCATCTGCAGTCTCTGCATCTCAAATTCAGGCAGTACATTTTGCATGCATAATCAACCATGTCGATTATGATGAGGTGCGGCATAAAACACCCGTTATGAATTGCAGATATTTATTCATTATCAGTCTGTGGATGGTGTCCTGGTTGTTTAGAATTCGGTATAAGGTTGGGCTTTAGTGAAACCTATCTGACGAAATAGAGCAGTCCCTTTTTAATATGAAGAAAGGCACAGCTACACAATAGAAATGATGATGTCATTGGATCGAGTCGCTTCATATCAAGATATCTTTTAATATGCATGAGACATCAAATATGCTTTCCATTGTTTGTAGTGTTTTTGCATCTTTTTTGTGATAAAGTTTATGCTTTTGACTGTTCAAGATGTAGCTTATCAAAATTCACAAAAAATAGTCACGTCGCTATTTCTATTTATGGAGAATATAGATGGACATTAGTACCATGGAATATGCTCTTCTATATGAATATTTGCACATTCCTTCGATTGAATGGCATTCATCGGGTATAAATGCCAGGTACTTGGAAAGCAGGCCTAAACACTGGCGTCCGGCTCACAGTTTTGTGGTTAAGGAGATCGAGGATGTCAACAAGTTGAAGTTGGGCCTTTACGTTAATCACACGATCAATTTCCAAAACTACGGTGATAAGAGCACCCGCAGGTCAGAGCTTGTGCTGGAACTCAAGAAACTCTTTGAAGAACTCGGTATTAAGTATCGTCTGCTCCCTCAAGAAGTTCATGTCAGCTATACTGGATCGGCGGCTGCTAATGGACGGTTTTGACTTGTCCAGCAAGTTCCTAGTTAGCTGCAAGTATGTGCCTTCTTTTTTCTTCCCTTGTTTAGTGTGTTGCCGTGTGTGTTCCTCACTCAAAACCAGGACATCTAAACATTAACATCTATAATCTGAAAATTGCAGAGTGTGAAGTCACGGCATTTCTTGTGTTGGATCTGATTCAAATCTTTCATAAGCTATGCTTCTATTTTTGTTTTTAACTCCTCTAAGGCGGTGAAACTTAGCATCGTATTTCAGACTAGTCTTTTTGCATATCATTAGGTTCGATTTGGTTAAAAGATCGTTGGTCTGGGAAAATGCTTAAGGCTTGATGATTAATGAAGCATCCAGTATTTCACGACATCCACTTCTTTTGGAATACTATCTTTACTCTCTGCTGTATGATTTGTTTGACAGGTTTGCGCTCATATCATGTGAACCGCAGATGTATTTGGTTGGTGCTGAACGCCATTTTCATGTGCTTGTATCTCAAAGGAGCAGAATTTACTCCGTGTTCACTGGAAATGTTAAACAGACGAGCCAGCTCTCCTCCTTTTGGCCGACGGGAATGCACGGCTCATCCCTTATATTTTTAATGAAGAAACTGTATATGATGTCAAAGAGCAATGGAGCTATTCGATTCTTATTATTTTGCTGCATTCAATTCGTTTGATTTTCTTTAACCTTTACTTTTACTTCTGTCATTTCTTTTGGCTTGGTATGATCATAGTTTATTGGAATGATCCTATCCTGTCTTTTCCAATGCGGGCACTGTTTGCCGCTGAGTGCACTTTGCATCAAATATGCATCGATTTTCTCTCTCCTTACTCCATGGAAAGTCACTGGGATTCTCGACAAAATGCAAGGAGGAACCAGAGCTTTCACGAAGCGAGTGACGCTACACATTTAGCGTGATCCGTTGAACCGATGATGCGTGTTCTTCTAGACCCGGTGACGATGAACACAATCTAATCTACAGTCTTTCGCACGGTTGAGAGGAGCCGCCCTCACGAACCCCATGTTTGAACTCTTCCCTTTCCCGCTTTTGGAAACTGCTGCATGAGTGGCAATCAGGTCTTGCGACGTTTTGATGGTTGCATCATAAGAAAATCACTCCCTTATGACCGTCGAGCAACTCTCGAGTTTCAAACATTTGGTGATGAAAATTTTTCGAGTTCGGATCACTCTCATTTCTATCATGTTAAATTGACATCTCTTGTTAATTTATCTCGGTGTGCATAACTTCGCCGTGTTGAGTTATGTTGAGACTCATTGGGCTAATGCAAGCCCATAAAATGTATACATCTATCCACGGTTCTGGGCAAATGTTATAGCCCTGGAAGCTTCAACCAACATTCCACAATCCAGGACATCACTAGCTTGATGGTGACTGGGCGCTTGGGCTAAGTGAAGATAACCTTATCCATCAACCCTAAAAGGAGAGCCTGCCACGTCGGACAAGCCTCTCCATGGACCAAGCCGATTGGGATCTTCTCTATTTTCCACCTCACATTGACCCTTCCTCCCTCTCAAAACCATCCATTCAACAGCTTGTTCACCATTTAACAGTTAATACTTGCAGAGGCCAAAACAACTGAAACTAGAGAGAGAGGGAGGTGAGATTTTGGCAGAAGAATGGCTTCAACCTCTGTAGTCTCGATGGCTATGCCATTGGCCTTTGCCGGGCAAAAGAAGATGCCGAACTCCGATAGCTTCTTCAAGCCATTGCCTGTGAGATCAACAAAGCCAATCCCGGCGTCGAAGAGCAGCGGGAAATTCGAAGTCAGGGCTTCGCTGAAGGAGAAGGCCATCACGGGATTGACCGCAGCCGCGCTCACGGCCTCAATGGTGGTCCCGGAAGTGGCCGAGGCAGCTGGGTCCGGGCTCTCTCCCTCCCTCAAGAACTTCTTGCTCAGCATCGTGGCCGGTGGGGTTGTGCTCGGTGCCATCATCGGTGCCGTGATTGGCGTCTCCAACTTCGACCCCGTTAAGAGAAGCTGAGAGGAGAAAGAGAGGGGGGTGGAGATTCTTTTACTCATGTGATTTCTCTGTTGTGTTGATGCTTTCTGTACTGATCTCTGTACTGTATTTGTAATCTGTCACTTCTTTTAGCTGTAACATTGCCCTCGGAAAGCTGATGAACTGTGAAATTTCTGAGTTCCATTTTGGCACATCAATGAAACGGGTCGCTGTTTTTTATTTACTCTTTGCCTCAAAGAACATCTTAGAAACCCTCTTTCAGACCACCGAGAAAAAATCTACGGCGGAAGAAATGAACAGATACATGATGTTTCAAAGAACAAAGATCTTTCAATTGTTCCTACGTTACAGGTTTGCTAAAACAATTACATTTGTCTAAACTCAACTCACTTGATGATAAAGAATAATCTGGTGGGAAAGAATGCTACTGCTTATTAATTCTCTCTTAAAACAGAGAGCCACCTACTAATTACCCAGAACCTTTGTTCTTGATTATCGCGAGACTTTCGAAATTAAATCTAGCATGTATTGGCTCTCCGAAGAGTAGTTAACCTTATCGGCCTTAACTACGGTGATCTTCACTCTCTGTTCGTCTCCATATGTTTCCTCCTTTATTTTGAGCCTGAATAGAAACTGATAGAAAAGTTTACTTCGGACGGTCTCGGCAAATCTTTCATCGTCCTGCTCTTTGAGCATGAACAACTCCTTGGCTGAGAAACCCAAGATCTCTTCACCAGATTCCTGGAAAGCAGTCACCCAAGTCAATCCAGTATGATCTTGTATTTGGACTTGGAGGAGATACCTGTAATCACACTCCTCAAACTCTTGGTTGCACCTATCGCACAGCCATCTTGTGTTTCCTGCCCTCGTCACTTTCTTATTACATTGTCTATCTCCAATCATCAATGGGCAAGCTGTGTAGCAGAAAGTATCAGTCTTGATGAAAGATATCGTCGCCTTCACTGTGATCCAATCTGGCTTATCTGATCTTCCAAGGCCTTCTTCTTTGATTTGAGACACAGTCTTACGTATCTCATTCTTGGATCCTCCGGACATGATTTCCCTGGAAATGGACAGAGAAGCCGCATCCTTCCCCCCAAAATCGAACCAGCTTCTCAGACTACAAGCCTCTGGAATATCCAGATTAATAAAAAGCTGCGTGGAAGAAATGGTACCAATAGATTTTCCACTGAAGTCACTGACTTTCCCAGCTTTGACAGCCAAAACTGGAAAGAATCCAGAATCAATCATCTCTTGCACTTTCTGACCCTCCCTGTTGCAGAACTCACCCCAGAGAGTCAATTCCACGGTCCTTCCAGATCCATCCTTCAGATTCAGATTTCTTCTCTGAGTTTCCATACCATTTTTTCTTAAGATTGGAACAGAGGGGTTGATAGATACAACAACTCCAATAACATCAATAATAGAATTATTCTCAGCATTCTCAATGTCACTAATAGGTCTGAAGGAGAACTGCTGTTGTGGAATCGAAGCATCTTCCTCGGGACAAACATCCACAGTCGAAGTGGCCTCCAAAAAAATCTCCCACTCGTTCTTCAGATGATTAAAGTTCTTTTGTGCAGGTTTCAAGCTACCTTTTGAGATCAAGTAGACTTTCCCTACCTCAATTATATCATAGAAACGATCAACAACAGCATTGAAGCATGTCACCCGAATTTCTCCCCCATCAGAATCAAGGAGATCAAAGGAGAAAACCTTCCCATCACCACGTGCATTATTATATCGGCGAAGATCTCCTTTTGCAGTGACTCTTGCCTTTATGGCCCACCTGCCTTGATAAGGGTTCAGAGCAGCAATAGGTATGATGCGTGCAGGTGCCTCATTCTTCATAATTGGGCCACGATTTCTGTAGCTTGGTGGTGGAGGCTGATATGGAGGTTGAACAGCTGGTCGAAAACTTTGCATATTCTGCACAGCATTTGCTCGGGGAGGAGGTTGAACAGCTGGTTGGAAATTCTGTGCATTTTGTACGAGATTTCTGCCATTGATATTGTCATTATTGAACCTCTGAACATTCCCAGTGTTGATATTAGGCAGCATTTTCTGAGCTGCTGCGTTGGTCTCAGGATACATTTTTGGGTTTCCAATGATTTCACAATCTGGTATAATGATCTCCATGTTTAGCACAACAATGATCCTGGAAATCAAAGTTAAGATCTCTTCACTTCACAAGAACATAGATACCAACTAATTAAATGAAAACAATGAGGCATTTCAGTTTGATTTGTCATTGTAACAAGCAAATGAATCGTAGAAATACAACTAATTCTCAACAGTCAAGCTCTTGATCTATCACTCTTTGAATGGGTACCAATATATTGTGGTTGTGTAAGTCTTTACTTTCCTTTCTTCCAAGACCGTGAACTTCATGCTGCTTCTATACAACACCAGAAAAACCATGATAAAAGTTTCTAAAACTCTTGAACCCGTTCTTGCTAGTTCTCAGACAAGTTTCAAAAAAGATATATTCCGTATACTCTGAACATTACAAACTAAGCACTTACTTAACCAATTACATTGCTGCACAATCTAAACACCTAAATGCACAAACTCAAATCTAAGGACATCGCAGGTTCTTCTCTACTACTGACATGTATCGTTTCAGAATACATTCAATTTGATCGATAGCCATTCCAAGATAGATTGCTAAAACAACTCATTCAAAGCAACTTTCGAGCATTAAAACACCATTTCTATCCTTTACTTTTCCAGTTCTGGTAAGGCAGCTCAGCATCATCAAAAGCATTACACTAGATATCTAAGAGCTATACTGATCAACATCATGCTTAAAACCACACAAATCAACAGAGCACTCATATCTGCAATTCAAGGAGCAGCGACCTTCATCTTCAGGTAATGTCGAATTCATCGCTCACCGACAAACCTCTCTCAATCTCCATACGATCGAACACCAAGACTCTAAATCGATCAGCTACTCCAAATTCACTCGAAACAAATGACCATCCCATTCAAGTCCAAAATCACGGAGTGAAATGGCGGCGACGAGGCCGCCGTGGTGTTACTCACTTGCGTTTCTGGACGACGCTGCAGATGTAGTCGATCAGCTGCACCACGGAGCCCTTGCGGACGCGGCCGGACTTGACGAGGTCGTTGAGCTGCGTGGCGAGCATCGCGTGCTGGGAGGAGGCGCCGTCGGAGAGCAGGAGGCGGTGCCGCTCCTGGCCGCTCCCGCCGACCGGCCTGACGTCGACGACCTGAACCAGCGGCTTCGAGTCGATGTCGCCGCCGTTGATGGCCGGGATGGCGTTCGGCGTCAGGCTCACCGGCATCGCTTCCCCCGGGCGGATCGTCGCGCCGTCGATCCGAGGGGTCCGGGAACGGCGATCGAGAACCCTAGGGAGATTGACTTCCGGTCAATGCCGAGATGGCGATGACGAATTTGACGTGTTCGAGAGAATTGCAGAAAGAGAGAGAGAGAGAAAGAGAGATGGCGGGGAAAAGCAGGTGGAGGGAACCGACTGGGAAGAAGAGGAGGTTGGATTTGGGTTTTTAATGGTTCGAACGGGTGTGTACGGCTGCGAATCACATTTTGTTAATTTTCTACTCTTTTATTTAGGTTCAAAAGTCATTTTCTCCCAGAAATAAAATAATAATATTTTTTTTGGGTAAGAATAAAATAATATTTCCAAAATTATAAAAAAAAAAATTTGGCCATATTCGAAACTTACATTACCCATCATATAGATATAAATTTATTAATTATAACATCAACCATCATTGTGACTATTACTTAATTGAAGGCAAGATATCACATTAATATACTATACATTAAGATTGTGCAATTGAATTGATTTACTTCTTAAAATTTGTTTGCTTTATGATTCCGAGTAAACTAAATTGATCCTATTCAAAAATTGCAGTTGATCGCCCTAAATACCAATCTGATTTTCGGTTCCAAGTGAAGAACTACCCAATAACCGGACCCTAGCTGGAATTACTTTCGTAAAGTCAAAATCTTAATTTTTCCTTTGACATTTTTTCTCTCTCTCTCTTTTTCTTCAACCTCAGCTAAACACCTACATCTCTCTTTCTCGTGATTCACCCTCCTCTCTTGCCCGTGGCTTGCCCCAGGCCTCACAATCTTTGCTCGTTCCTGGCTCGTCTTTGCTCGTTCGCCCTCGTTTATCTTTCACTTTAGTCATAATATTTTGACATAAAAAATGAAGAAAAAAATTGAACAAAAGAAAAACATATATTCACGTATACTTGAATTCCAACTAGTAAAAAAGAATAGGTTTCAAAATCGATTTCAAGGCAAATAAATTATAAATTCTAAAGACTGAAAATAAATTCCAGCAGCCTAAAACCTGCCCATCCAAAAATCGAATTACATGCACGACTTTTCTATAAAGCGCAGTTAGGAATTGACGTGGCTCTGCCTATCATTGGATAATTGATCAATCTGTGGGGGACAGATAAAGCTAACAGCACCAGGCTCGGCCTCACCATTCATTCAATCAGTGGAGAATGCAAATTCCTTCTTTGACACTACAAGATGTACCGACTCGTGCAGGAAATTTTACTCAAAAGAGTCATCACCATTTTCATCGAAGAAATAATCTCGAACAAGACCTAGGCGAACCGACCTAAATGTGTCGGGAGGCCAAGAACAGTGGAACCCGAATGTAGACAGATGAAGAATACATCGATGGGCGCAAGCATCTGCGTATCGAAACTTATGGGTGGATAAACAACACGAAAGCATCTGGCAAATCTCTTTGTCCAGCAACATCAGCAACCAAAGGCCCTAGAAATCAGTCGAAGGGCGAACATCAACCGTGACAAAAATTTACTACACATCATAAGTTTAGGCCACCGGTACAGCAACGTCGATGATGTCTGGGGTCTCCATTACGGGCCTCGTGTACAGCTCTTCTTCCTTGGGGGGATGAATGGTCACGAGATCGGGCAGAGGCGTCATGGGACCTTGTTTTCCCTTGGGGTCCCAGTCAAGCATAATCTTGACCTTAATACCGAGAACCCCCTGAACCAACAGAGAAAAACCACCATACACATTAGAAGCTGACGCAGATGCAAGCTGTGCATGCATGCCATGTGCATTTCCTTTAGTTGTCGCTGCAGCGATGACCATGAAATTGCACTTAAGGACATACCTGTCTCAAGAGAACATGTCTAACAGCGGAATCAATGTACTCGTTGACTGGCTGACCAGAAGAAATCATGTAGCCATCCTTGAACTTCATGGACTTGGCACGCTGAGCCCTCAGCTTCCCACTGACGATTACCTATAAATCATTCAGAAAGTTCAGCAAGTGAAACCCACTATGGCCTGAGAAAACAAGTTGGGGGCATCATGGGATGGCATTCGGTAACTAACCTCACAACCCTTTGCTCCACTTTCCATAACGAACCGCAGAACACCATAACAAGCCCTGGTTCATATATGAAGCAATCACAATGATTAGTAATGTCATCTAACTTCCCATCATATAAATTAACATTCAGGTTTTAGGATAATAAATTGAAGCAAATGTAGCATAACCAAGCCACAAAAGATACACTTGAACTGTGTCAAAGCGAAAATGGCTTAGAAATGCATCACTCATTTAGTCATCTTCCGACACAAACTTGGTACTGGAAACACCTATTTGCTTTATAGATGACGTATCAGTCTCAGAGCAGAACAATTTAAAGAGGAAAGCAGAAGGCAACCAGTCCTAATTATGGAGAAAGGAGGATATCACTAAAATTACCAGATAGAAATGAACTAAAGTAGGAATAAAATATTCCATTGTGTACCCTCCCCAAAGTTACTGCATGAAAAGGGAGAAATGGTCCACAAGGATGATGACATGAAGGAACAAAATTGAAGTACCATCTTCCAAAACAAGAACGGAAAAGGGAAAAAAGAGCACCCTGCCTTACAGGCCAATGAAGGATTGCAGATGGAAACCTCACACAGAGAGCATAAAGGATTCCACTTAAAAAAATATCACTACTTGAGATTCAAAATGCATATGCAGTGAAGCTATATGCAAAGCTTCCAACTTGTGATTCAACGAAGCATTAGAGGGCCAAGCAATAGAATTAGAGAAAACATTGCCGCACATAAATGAGAAAAATCTCAAACTACAGGAAAAAGAGACATGAGGTGAAACAAACCAAAGCAACCCCACAAAAGCAGCTCCAACATTATAGAACCTTGTCTAGTCTACACACATACCTCTAAAAAAAATTATCCAAGGACACTTGGTCATGGATCACAAAGGACATACAAGGTCCACGAAGACAGTGAAACAGAGTGTATAACAGCACTAGCCACTAGCAGATCGTGTCACCACCAGCAGATCAACACAACCATAGCATCACAAACAACACGAATCGAGCTGTAAGAATGAAAATTCAGAACACGCATCTACCTGCGCACGGCGAGCCCACCGAGGAGCTTGTACCGGAGCGACTCGGCCTGGGCAATAGCGCACAGCCCTCTGTTATTCACCTTTTCGGCGTACAACTCCACGCCATTCTCCGGAAACTTGAACCGCTTCTGCACCACCGAAGTCAGCTCCCTAATCCTCCTCCCCTTCTCTCCTGCAAATCAATCACAGAACACACAATCAGCAAAACAAGAACCAACTACAAACACAACAAATAGCAAAAACCCAACATTCGTTACAGAATCAGAACGCGAAAAAAAAGCAACTGCAGAACAGACCGAGAACGTTCTGCGTGCGGGTGGCTCTGATGATGATCTCGGTCCGCATAGGCGTGACCCTGACCTCCACACCGGAGTACCCATCCTCGGCGAGCTCCCTGGTCAAGACCTCGTTGAGCTCCGCGAAGAACACTCCGTCAGCTACGAACTGCACATCAACGGGCGACACCCATCAAAAACCCGAATCAACAGAGCATTGCTCCTCCACTGGAATTCATTTTCGGTGGCTAGAAACAGCAGGAATGAAAGCACGAGGCCAAAGCATCCGAGGGACCGACCTTCCTCTTTTTGCTGATCTGGGTCGCCATGCTGCGAGATTCCTGAACTGCCCACTTCACGAAGTGTTGGGCTGTCCGAGATCTGTAGCGCTCGTGCCGGGCGGTGCCGAATTCTCCGCAAACCCTAGCTTCGGGGAAGGAAAAGGATACGACGAACGAGGCTCTATATATGTATGAACGAGGGCCTCGGCGGTAGACGGATCGGACGGCCATGGGTGAATTGGATTCTCCTTTGAACGGCCTGGATGGGTCAATTTTCTTTTTCTTTTTACCTTATTTCTTTCTAGTAAAATAAGTAAATCTTGTACCTCCAGATGCACTCGTTTTACGGTCCATGGGTGACTGGCATCTCTTGAGAGCCATGCTTGCTCATTGAAATCATATTTCGAGTCCATATTTAACGATTATAACTATTCTCTCGACACAACTAACATCGATTTTATTGATGCGGACTCAACTGCCACTCAAAAATTAATAATCAAAAACCCTTTCTAAATCAATTATATTAACTTATTACCGTTAGTTTCAACGTTCGATTTAAATTTTATTCATAATCAATATCAGATTATATGTACCGGTAGACGTAGCCTTTTTTTTTCTCCCCTTGTTCATGTCCTACACATTCTATTACTCGATCAATAGTCATGGTTAGTCATGACTTTATCGACTTGATAACTCTACCGTTCCATTGCGGCCCGATTTAAGAGATCCCTCCTTGTCTTCAAGGGTCCTACAGCAGTAGTCTTGAATAGTCAATGGCATCAGCTTCTTCCTTGACTTTCGTTCTTTGACCTCAGATTTGATCTCCTTAGGGTCAGACAAAGAGTTCTAAACAAGAACCCCTTTTTAAGTCGGATGAATCTTCGAGGGCTACCGAAACTGAGAATTTGCTTTGGAGGAGTCGCTTTCCATCTCAGGTTATATGTCTGCCCTTGATATTAGGAGAAATAACTCGACTCGATGTCACAGGACCAGGAATAACACATCGTCCGATCTAGCAGCTCGTCGGTTCCGTGCTCCATTCTCGATGACTTCTGTTGTTTCGTCCCGTGAAGATAGAACTTCAGAAGGACAACTCTAGCAGAGGATCTATGCGGTAAAGGGCCCCCATGGGTTGCCAATAATCAATGGCCTTTACTAATACCATCACCAACGACTAGATTGTCAAATGGATGGGTCAAAACGGATTGGGTCGGGTTGAATTATAAATAGTCCGATCCAAATTGACTCATTTAATCTGTTTATGATCCATTTATTGTAATACAAGTTTCTCGAGCCATACCCCATGTATACTCGACCTATTCCAATTAACCAAATTTAAGAAAGCTTGTTTTTTACCTATTTAACCAAATCTAGAAAAGCTTGTTACTTTTTTTTTTTTTTTTTAGAGAAATAATATTACCAAGACACTTTCATGCAATAGAAATCTAATGGTCAATTTTTATAATATTTTTAAAAAAATCATTTTCTAAAAAAATAACAATATTTTCTAATATTTGTTTAAAATTTAAAATTAAATTAGAAAATATTTTACCGTTTGGTATGGAAAATCTAATTTGATCTTTCTCTGTGCACTCCTTTTGATATTTTATTTTTATATTTTAAAAATCAAATTATTAATTATTTTGTACTTACTTTACTTTTTTTTTTTTTTTCTTTTCGGCCAATCACCAGCCACAACGATAACCGGCGACTAGCCATAAGCAAGCTGGCTCAAGTTGGCTCAAAGTTAGCAAGGTCGAGTCTCGCCAGCGCCAAATGTTGGCAAGGTCTCAACCTCGCTAGTTTAGTGAGGTTGAGCCTCACCAATGCTAGACATCGGCAAGCTCAACCTTTATTGACCTCCAATGAGCTCGTCCCTCACCTAGCTATCCCCATGGCTAGCCATCGGCTGAGGAAGATGGAAGAAGTAAGAAGGGAAAAAAGGAAAAGAAAAATAAAAAATAATTATTAATTTTGATTTCTTTTATATATATTTTTATAAGGTTAAAGAGGAAGAGAGAGTGTGTGAACCTAGTGGGTTGCAAATAAGTTCTAAACTCAACCTATTTAGATCCATTTATTTTAGCCTTGAAATTTAAAACTCATTTAAGATTAGACTCTTTAAAATTAGAGTGACCCATATAATCTATTTATATTTTAAATGGGTGACATATGGGCTTAAGAACTATTTTGACAGGTCTACTTAGGACATACTGAATCAGAGGCTCCATAACATCTCTTGGTTCCAAGATTTTCCTCCAAACGTCAGAGGAAGAAGCAGGGAAATATCGATTGCCAAAAGCCTTTCATGCTTTTTATAACACTGGCGTTAATCCAAGCTATCCACAATGAGCCAGCTCCTGCAAGTGACATCCGCATAAGCTTCATCATAACAGCCTTATTCCATCGATGGAGGCCCAATCCACCTTCATTTTTGGCAGACAAACACCAAAAACCCACTTGACTTTAGCAAACTTGGTTATCATCTCGGCACCAGACCGTAAGAATGCACTACAACAACCCTCAATGGCCTTTATCGCTTTCTCTGGCAACACCATAAACCCCCCACACTTACAGGTAAGAGTTCTATAGGGAACTGAACTAAGCAGCCGCAAACATCCAGCAGAAGATAGCCTATGAGAACTCTGGCTTTTAATTCTGCTTACATCTTGTCCATGAGGAGCTTACATTCCTTCTCTGAGAGCTTGCCAGATGGAAGAGTTTGTGCTAGTTATCTGACAGGGAAAGAGCCGAGATTTAACCCACTTCCTGCACTATTTCTTCCGAAAGATCAGCTGAGACCCTATAGAAGTATAGATCTCACCGGCCTTTCCTGGATTTATCTTCAATCCGGACATTGTGTAGAAAGTCCAGAAGAAGGACAAGTTCTCCTGCATAGCTTTAATACCGTCATTAGTCGAGATAAGAATGTCTCTAATGCTCGAGCACTGAGGATGGTACACCAACCTCCCTTGCTAGGCAGTGAAAACCTTTGGTCCGCAACACGAGCCTATAGCCCGCCTTTACTTAACGATGACTTTCATGAACGTTTTTTTTTTCCTTGATTCACACATTCTATGGCAAAGACAGGATTTTCTATTTCTTTTTGCATCAGACCTGTCCACAAACACCACAGGCCCAGATGAGCCCAACCGGCGAAAGGCCATGGCCATCTCTAATTTGGTTTTCTTTAGTTCATGAACTACATTAACAATAGCTTAAACGCTCTTTAAGTACATCGTTTATAGTTACTTTTTTTGGTCAAAGCAAGAGTTTTCGCCTCAAAGGTCAAAAGACACCTTGTATACACTCGATCTCTCTTCACTTCGAAGGGGAGGTAGAATCAATAGAGAAAACTCTCTTTTCAATTTTTGCACTCTATAAGTGATTTTGGTGTCCAGTTTATCTCGTGTGTGTGTCCATAACAGTTCGTAAGTGAGAAATGCTGGCTTAAGACATCAACAAGAAGCTAAGACATATTTACCATAATTTTTTTTTTTGTAACATCAAAAATCTCAAATTATGTCACTGTGACATATATATCTTAATTTTTTTTTCTAGTGATATTAAAAAGCCCCAAGCTTGTACCCATGTAACACATTTACACTCCGTTAAGGTTCCATTAGGTATTTTTTAGTCAAAATGATATCATTTTTATTTCACTTAAGTTACATGAGTGCCATGTCAATATTGTTTACTTTTTAAGCATCCATATAGGTAGATTTTTAATGGTTCTCATTCATAGAAATTTGACGGATGGTAAACGTATCACATTAGCATAAGTTTGTGACTTTTTGTACCACAAAAAATAAAAAATATGGTGAATGTGCTGCAGTGGGCATACTTTAGGCTTTTAGTGACTTTTGCCCAAAAATATGAAAGAACCAAATCTGGGACAAAGTGAGTTAAAGGAATATTTCCTCAAGAAAAAAAAAATCTAATCTTAAAAGTGAAATTTTATAAACAAGTGATTGTGTTAAAGTTGTTAAACTTTTTATGGATTCTACTTCACAATTAAACCAAAAAATAAAGAATTAGGTCTCTCAGAATTTTTTTAATTGATGAAACTAATTTCTACAGAACTATAATCTAAAAGGAAAAAAAAAAAGAAATGAAGAAAACATATGATATACGTGAAATGCCCACAATAAAAATATGTGAAGTTCTTAATAATTTGCAAATAGATCCTAAATGGAGAATGTGAAAATAGAGCTGCCCATTAAAAAAAAAAAAAAAAAAAAAAAAACGGAAAATTTTAAGGATGTCTAACGGAATATTTCCGGTTTGAAACGCCGATAATGGAGATTGGCCAGATTTGCCTCAAATCTAAAAAGTTCTTGCCTTTTGTTGACCCCTTTAAAAAGCTCTGAGTTGCTTTTGTCCTAAACAACAAAGTTCGGATCTTTTAGGTGGACCGACCCAATTGTCCTGCCATTATAAATATTCCAATGTTGCATAATCTCTCTCTTTTAAAAAAATAAATAAATTGAAAATGGGTAAGAATATTATCTGCATACAGTGCGAGAAGTTTCAAGTCAAGTTTTCCGCAAGTTAATTGCACATATAATACACGCCCGACAATAATATATGAAAACACCTAAAATACAAAAGTATAGCATGCCAAGTTTAAACGTGGTTATTAAGGGTGAGCACGGTCCAGTCCAACTTGAGAGTTCGATCGGCCAGTTTTGGGTGGTTCCTGATTGCCAATTTTAGAAACTGGCAATAAACAGTCTAGTTCCCGGTTCCACACAAAGAATTGAACCGATCATACGGGAATAGAATTTTTAGTCCATGTACGGTACTAACGACAATCTAGAATCAAATCTAAATGCATCACTAGAATATTAGGTCAACTCTGTTCTAGAATGTATGATGGCAATGCACTCACTGTGATGGTAAATATATATCTGGGAATATCAAGCTACTCCAGTAATATCTGGCCGATACTAGATTAAGACAAAGTTTGTAGTATGTTTGATGAAGCAGTGCACTTCGAGATGAAAGTAACAAGGGAGTCAAATTTCGATTTCTCACGTCAATGTTTTGACCTCATTCGGCCCTAAACATCACCATATCGAACTCAGATTTGTCTGGAATTGATGAATGGCCTATTAATTTTCAACATAGATCCAAAGAAAAAATCGAGCTCATACAAGCATTGGATCGAGTTTGAAAACCACTTAAAAAGAGTGTCTTAAAGCTGAACATCGAGGGGGCTTTCTTGGAAGGGACAAACGATGGAGCCATAAACATGCATGTGTCGGCCTTCTCGGGGATGGCTTCACGCAAATTTTCATGGCGTGTAGTCTGCTGCTCAAACAGAGGCTTTGGCTCTGCTGGAAACCGTAAAATTCTTCAAATGTCGTTCAAGTACCTCCTTGGAATTGATCTTAGATTAGTTTGATTTGATTAATGGCTTATCAAGCGTAGAAGAAGCGTCTTGAGAGGTTAGTCTGCTTATCAGGGAAGCTCGAGCCTTGTTTCGCTTTTATTTGGGTCTTAAAGTGGGCCATTACAACGGAGAGTCAAATAAGGGGTGCATGACAAACCAGAATTTCTGTTCCAGAAACAATTTTTTAATTCCAGACTTGTTTCTGGAATAGAAATCCGTTTGATAAACTTATTCTGTTTTTCTATTTCTGAAATAGATTTCTATTCCAGAAATAGGTTTGGAATAAAAATCAGAAGTAGAAATTTTCCACTTCTCTATTTCTGGAATAGAAATGAGAAATAAAAATCGTCATCGTCAACAACCGATCATTCATCCGTTGCTGTTGACCACCGTCCATCGGTTGCCGCCCGCCCACCGGCCCCTGCCATCGCCGCCACTGTCGTCCGAAAGGAAAAAATTTTGTGTCGTTATTAAACAAATTTCTATTTTTAGAGTAGAAATTTTGCATCGTTATCAAACGGTTATTTTGGCTTAAAAACTCTTCTAGAAATAGAAATAGAAAAAGAAAAATCTATTTCTGTTCCAGAAACTATTTTTGGAATAGAATGGTTGACATGGTGCCGAATTGAATCACAAAAGCGCAACGTAAGAAAGCCTTAATTGTAATTGGATTTTATATCCCCACAAGCCCTTTGGGCTTTGATATGTTTTGAACCTGCAATTGTATTTACTCATCCTTTATCTTAATGAATGAAAACTATATTTCAAACCGGAAAAAAATGCAACTTTGATGGAAAACCTTGGTGGACATTTCATATTTAGACCATGCGGGTGCCAAGATGAAATAATGGGAAAATTAACCAAAAAAAAAAAAAATTCTTAATCTATGTATAGCTATTAATTCAGTTTTAAATTTTTAAATTTGGTCAATTTAGTCTTAAACCTTTTTAATGATTTGCCATTATAATATATTCGGTCAATTTTGATTAGAAATCACTGAAATTGATAATTTTTTAAATTTTTTGAAATTTTTATAAAACTTTTGAATCTTTTACTGTTTTTTTTTTCTATCTTTTTTTCCCCTTCTCTCTTGGCTAGTCACTAGGCCTTAGTGACGATAGGAGAGGCTCGAACTCATTAGATCTAGAAAAGTCCAGCTTTGCCTAGCCTTGACTTGTTGGCAATTGCCTATGGCCAATCTCGTGGGTCATCACCAAGGCTTGGCAATTGACCATAAGAAAAACAAAAAGAAAAGGAAATATATTTAAAATTTAAAAAAAATCATAAAATTGTCTACATCAATGCCGACTATGTGACGTGGACCTCGCTTGGTGTCTACATTAGTGATTTTCGACCAAAATTAATTAAATGATTATGTTGGCAAACCGTGAAAATGTTTATGATTAAATTAGTCAAACTACCAACAAAAAAAATATTAACTAAATTGAAAGATTAAAGGTTGAATTAACATCCATGCAATAATTTTATACATTTTTTGGTATTATCTCAAAAAATAATAATTTGTTCTTAAGGACAATTCTCTTGATCTCATGCCTCGAGATTTTCGATTCAAAAATCAAAGCACATGCGACCAGTAGACTAACTCATGACATGGCTCCCCAATGAATATGAGTTTCATCCCCGGCGCTCACCTAACAAAAGGGGTCAAAGAAAACTTGCTGCTTAGGTATGAATAGAGACAATCATGTCTCACATTTCTTTAGAACTTTAGTGGAGGTCCATTTCACTTGCATTCAATGACATTGATTGAGATCACCCGGGACCATAATCACCAATGGTAATTGAGCCATGATTGGGCTAGAATCTAGCTTTCTCCCTAATCGGGGTCGTCAGTAAAATCATGAAACATGCCCCTATAAGACAAAACATTATTCTATTTTGGCCTAAAAGCAAGAACCCTAAAGGCTGTAGAGACTCCACCTTTCTGACCTGTGTTTACTGCAAATGCAAGCAAAGAAACGACAACGAAAAAAAGAAAAAAAAAGAAAAAGATGGAAAAAGGTAGGGACTCCATGGGTTTTGAGATGGTGGCATGTTCAGTTTGTCTCTGTCTGGGTCTCGTGATGGCCAAACCTGGTCTTTATCCTTCCGCTTCCCAATGATGTTGAGAGAACGAATGGCGATGCTTCACGAACCAAATAGAATAATTGGTGAATTATAGCTGCTGCTGCTGCTGCAAAACATTGACCAGGTACGGTCGGCCTGTTCCTTGCTACTTGAATGTGTACGTTGTTTTGGAGGGTTGTTCTTGGAGTTCGTCAATGATTTATGCACTTGTCTTGAAGGCCTCCAGATTGATGGGTTTGTATTGACCAACGATTTGATCAAATAATAGATTTCTCTTGGCGTATTCCGAGATTGGTACTTTAGAATATAGAAATTAATTTACAGAAGTTGGTTATAAGGTAATGAATCAAATTGTACTTTTAACATCTGTTAGTGACTCTTTTAACTTTCACATAGTACAATATGAAGGAGTGACGTTGCGATTGAGTTAGATTTCAATTGAAATTGACTTCTTATGAGCCAAACAGTTAGCAAAGTCCTCAAGAGGACCCTGAAAGCATTGCCATGAATGAGTGTCAAGTTGGACGAGAAGAGACTAGTGAGATGTACGCAATGAAGGAATTGAATGGTTCTCATTAGTAGATGAGGCTAGATGAGATGTGAGATTCCTAGAAAAGCCATTGCAACAAACACATGTAAAAAATCTAGCGCAAAAACAAGTAAACTAAAATATCTAAAAGAAATAAATATATATGGTCTTTAGTTGAGGGCATTAATCACTCATCGATTGATGAGATTGAGATTGATATGTGGTAGATTTGACGTAAAATTGGGCAGAGATATACTTTTCAAGAGATGGTGAAAGCATAGCTATTGAGCAATTTACTTTTCAAAAGTGAATCCACTTTTCAAGAGGAGATAGATTTACAATCAAAGGCTTAAATATTAAAAAATCCCAACCACCCTATGAAAAAACAAGGAAAGGCGGCTCAACACGTTAAGGGTGCGTTTGGTTTGACTTTAGGGAATTGTTTTTAAGAAAATGCAAACGCCTTTCAAGTAAAAGGGTTTTTCAAAATAGTGTTAGTTAAAGTGTATTTTAAACACACATTGAAAAGCAAATTTAATGTAAATATCATTTGGTAAAAATTATACTTTGTAAATAATTTTTGCTGATTCTTTTTTTTTTTTTTTTTTATAAAAAATCTCAAACTATTTTATAGCAAAATTCAATCGCTGCCACAAGGGTGGAGGTGGATGAATAAGTAATGATCCAATGATTCTTACTTAGGGAGTCTTTGGACTTATTTTAAAGTTTTATTGAATCATCATGCCAGCCGCTCGTGAGTTACTTGCTGGTGGCTAAGGCAAAGTTAGGATTTTCATAAACATTTATGGAATTATGAAAGTTGAGCGAGTATAAAGTTAGAAGAAAAAAATTCTATTTGCATCCTGGAAATGCAACATTCCAAAGTATTTTCGGACCTATCTTGGGCTAAAAGCCTTTAAAAAGCTTTGGAGATGCAATTGCATATTCCCAAAGCACCCCGGAAATAAATTTTGCTAAATGGTATTTGCATTTGCCCAATAAGCTTTAGGATATTAAAGGGGTGCATAATAACTATTTTATTTGTTTGTTTTTCTAATTTTCTATTTTCGGGAACAGATTTGAAACAGAAATTTGTTAATGCAATTTCATTTTTCTATTTTTGGAACAAATTTTTAGTCTAGAAATAAGTTTATGACACAAATGAGAAGTAAAAATTTTCTACTTTTCTAATTTGAAATAGAAATGAGAAATAAAAACTCTTATTAGTGCTTGCCCTAACTCTTAGCCGGTCACCCACCCGCCATCGCCATTGCTCGCTGGCCGCAGCCATTTGCTACTAGCTGTTGCCCTCCTTCACTTGCTGACATCCACTGTCCTCCGTTGCCAGCCACCTCATGTTGCCCTCTGTCGTTCTCCACTGCCCATCGTTGTCCTTTACTACCTGCCACCGTTTGCCGTCCTCCAACGTTGCCCGCCATCTTTTGCTACCCATGCTTCTCCGCCATCCATCGCTGCTCGTTGGCTTCTTGAGAATTGAAATAGAAAAATTAATTTGTGGCCAAAAATTGATTCTAGAAATAGAATGATCGTCATTTGCACCATTAAGAACATTGCAAATGCTGAAACAAACGCATCGTGAGTGCAAGCTAGTATTTCCCTCTATAAAAGAGGTAGAAGGAACAAGAGGAGGCATCAGCCTGCAAAATCAGAAGGTTGTCCCCGGACCACCTCAGCATCCTCCTTTGTAGTTCTCTTGTTAAAGATGTTCTACTTTCCATCTTCCAGTTTGCAGTCCTCTCAAGGGTTTGCAAAATCTCACTCTTTTTTATCATTCTTTGTGCTGTAATTATTGTGATTTTGATCAAACACAGTTTTAATCATTCAAAATTACTGTGTTCCATCATGATTCTTGAATCTTAATCAATTGCTTCATCTTGAAAACGACAACAATAAGTAGAAGGACTAGAAATAGGAAAAAGCAACAAAGTTTTAAAGAACGGTTTAGTTACACAGAATCCACTCAAGTCGCCCATACATTTGTGTCAATAAACTAAGTAAAAATTCATGATTTCACAATACCAAAAAGAAATAATAAAAAATTCATGATTTCAGCGTGATTAAGGCATATGTACTAGTCTCAACTCTTGTGTACATCACGAGCTCCGTACCCATTACCCACTCAAAGCAAAAATTAGCCAAAGAAAGAAAAAGAAAAATCTGTAATCTCCACGGTAATATCTTATGATATTTCCCACTAAATAAGACACGCCGAGAATGGTCAAAAGCTGATCACCCCAACATCTGAGATTCTGTTCCTGTATAGGAATGTGAGGGGGAGAGGGGGAGAGAGAGAGAGCCCAAAGTGTGCTAGAACGAAAAGCTGCCTTTTTTCCCCTATTTTCTTTTACCGCAGCATCTTCTCAGATTTTTATGCATGCAAGTTCAATTCTCCGCACAGGCACAGGGAAAAAGGAATCATCAGCAGTGAATTTCTGGGCAAACAATCATGGGAACCAAAAAGAGAAAAGAAGGAAGTCACTGCAGAATCCTCAGATTTCAACAGGGTTAGGTAGGGCATGATGCTTTTGGCTTGAACTGAAAAGGAAGACCAAGAAAAGCGTTTTGATAGAGTGTTTTCATAGTCATGGACAAGAATTATATACATGGAATTCAGCTTTTTCGACTAAAAGATCTTTACCAGGTGGTAATGAAGTGAAACCTGCAGAGAGCCAAATTGGCTCTGATTAAGACTCCTGCTTCGAATGGCTATTTGCTCTGTTGTTTTATTACAAACTAGCACTCTTGGGAGACAAAACTATAGAATTAGATATCATAACCACAGTCCATTTTGATCATACTTGCACAGCCACAAGCAGTTAGTTAACTTACAAACTGAGATGAACCTCAGAAAATCATTTGGAAAAGGCAATTCAAGGTTAAGAACTAGCTAGCTAGATAGGGGAAGAAAGCTGAAGAGAAAATTCAACATCAGCTTGTTTCATACATGGAGTCGAGAAAATCCTTTTCTCCACAAACTCTACCTGAGAAATGATTACAAAAATTCCATTTTTTCCCTATGCAGGCCTAATTCTCTTGTGCCCTGTCCTGCTACCAGAGGAATTGTCCTCAGAGGAAGCATCCATGATCTTCGAGAAGTTACCAGAGAGATCGGCGTAGAGGTCGACGACCTGTTTGATGTTGTTGTTGAGCTCTCGGATGAGGCCGACGTTGCGGCTCAGGTTGTCCGGGATCTTGGACTCATGATTCTGGTTTATCTCATTGATGAGAAGCCTGTTCTGGTCCAATATGTTCTGGACCTGCACAAAGCTCTTCTGGAATGTCTGCAACACCCTCCCGTCAATCTGTGCCCCATTGCCAAGCCCCGAGAATGTGTCGCCCTCCATTCGAAACTGAAATGATTTCTGGGTCAGATTTTATGTGTGATCAGATCCAGACCTGCATCGAGAAGAAGAAGCAAAAGAACACAAAAAGGCTGAGACTGTGTGTTTCTCCCAGGTTATATCCCATTTTATAATAACCCCACTAGGCCGAAGAAAAGAATTAAGAAAAGAATTTTCTGTTCATTAAGATTATGCTAATGAACTGTAGCTTATAGGTTTCTTGATTAGAAAAAGATTCCAAAGCACATGCACAACATTAAGACATGTTCTTGTCATATATCAATAGACAAAGTTTTACCAAAATAAATCGAAAATACAAAAGAAACAAAAAAAAAAAGAACTACGAAATTCATCTTCTTAACCGGACATGATGAGCAGCGCGGCTTCAGAATTTGTTTACTTGTCGCGAGAGACAAGGTGTGATAGTTGAAATCATGACCGCCATGGGCACTTTTAGTTTTCTGTGGAGAGAATTTGTGCAGTAAATATAGTACATTATTACAGGTGTTGTGTATATTTATTGCCATTGATGACAAGAATATGAGGAGAAAGCAGATTCCTTTTCCATATAAAGGAAACCTTTTTATCGTACTCGGAGAAATACCCACCTTAAAAATCAGCAGCGTAAAAAACAAGAATCTCAAAAAGGACGAAGCTCTGAGTCTCAGTCAATGATGCAGAAAAGATAAGGCATTTTCAGAGACAGCACTATCGATTTTTTATGTACTTATTTATTCATTATAGTAATGGGTAAGGAAAACCACGAACCAGATTCAAACGAATGTAAAGAGGCCAAAAACGATGATAAGAAAGTTCAACAAAATAAGAACAGAGAAAGCGCACTAAATTATGCGGCCGACTTTGCTTGCGATTCAAAAAGAAAGATAAGAGGAACAGAAAAGACCCAGCTCATACAATCCAGAGACGTTTAAAATTCAAAAGCTTGCAATCCGCAAATGCAGAAGCATGAGGTTACAAAAAGCAAGACAAAAGACGAAGACTTTGCCCCCCCAAAAGGAAAGCTCATTACCCCAAAAGAACCTGCAAACATTGGCTCCCGGCGAAGACCGAGAGCATTTCAAAGCCAGCCCATTTTTCCAAATCAATCAAAGAGTATGCTCAAGCAAGGAAAACAGAAAACAGGGGACGGACAAGAATTTCAACGAGAAGGAAAATTCCACAATCTACTTGGGGAAAAGGATACTCCCATCCGAAGCTGCAGATGAAAGATGCAGATGGACAGTGACGTGCCGACAGAAAGGAGGAGGAGGAGGAGAGCCAAGCGCAAAGACCAGACAAAAGAGAAAAGACCCGATTTCCTCTTCTCCTTTTATTTTTTTCCTCTGGAGGTCTCTGTTACGTTACAGGCAATCGTACTGCAACAGGGTATGTGATTAAAAAAGAAAAGCCCGTACCTTGAACGTCTTCCGGGAGATTGCATCGAGAGGAGGAGACTGGAGGATTGCAAGCGAGCGTGCGTGCGAAGAGGGAGAATCAGATTTAGGAGGAGAGAACCAGAAAAGATCGGCGACTGGATAGAATCTCGTTGACAGGAGGAGTTGCTGTTTCGCGACGAAATCTACGAGAGTTGTGTGTGTTTGTAAGAGAGAGAGAGAGAGAGAGAATAAATGGATTTGACAGTCGCACACACCGGACACGTCGGTTGCCTCCAGATTTCAGGTTCTGTTCTGATCCAGTTCACCCTTTATGTCCAATTCAAGTGTCGCTTATTTATGGGAAAAAATTGCAAGACAGAGTGGGTCACTTGTTAGATCTTATAAGATGCCTTTCCATGAAGCTTTTTATTTCGGAAAAAATAACGTAAATAGCCTTTAAATTTTGATCCAATATATAATGTAATCCATAAATTTTTAATTTATTCAATATAATCCCTTTAACTCAATGTGTAATGTAATCCATAAATGTGATCTTTAAACTTTAGCCTAATATACAGAATGATGCATTAATTTTTAATTTGTTTAATGTGATTTCGAACTTTATTACATACAAACTAGTCTTGGCAAACCACTGGGAGTTCGCCCCAATAGCCACCCTTCCATCTTGAAAGAGGGAGGTTAGGGGTTCAAATTAAAAAAAACTAGTCCTGGCACAAATTAAAAGTTTAAATACTATATTGAAATTCATGGACTTTGTTTAAATAAGTACTTTTACTAAAATGTGTAATTATTTCATTTTCAAAAAATCTTAAATTTTTTTCTTTTTTGATTAAAATTAACTATAAGGTTTATATATTAAATTTTGACGGTATCCAAATTTTCAACTCAGTTGATCTAGAGAATAGTGTCGACGCAAACAACCAACATATGTAATTAAAACTGTATCAAAATGGCGGTGGATAGGAGCGAGAGTGGTCCGCGTTGGGCCGGTCCAACCCTTAACCTTAGGATCAACCCGCATAATGTTGGTCATCAATTTTCAGGACCAAGAATCGACCCTATTGAGCTTGAGACCGATGACCAGACCAACTTAATGGGTTTAGTCTGATTCTAAGGTCAACTCGGGACTAATCGATTTTTTTTTTCATTTTTTTTTATTCCCTAAAAAGGCGATCGGGGATCAGACTGACCTAATGAGTTCAGTGACAAGCGAGGTTAGCTAAGAGAGGCGAACGGTGAGCATCGAGCGGGCGAACATCAAGCAATAAGCAAGGCAAGCATTGAGCGGCGAGCGACATGAATGACCAAAAGCGAGCGAGGTGAGTGTCGAGTGGCAAGCAGAGAAGTTTTTATTTCAATTTTAGCAAATTGAAGACTAAGAGGATAAATAAGACAAAAGAGAACAAATACTAGCAGAGATAATATGAGGAGCTGTTTATGTCATTTTGGATGTCGTGAGGACTCTTTACAAAAACATTTTCCTCCTTTATAAATTATGACTATTGACGTCGTAAAAGATATTTAAAATATAAGTTATTAAAGAATATCATAAAATTACTTGGACTCCTTACTAAGGAGCCATTTAATGTTGTTGACGTCATTTGTTTTATTTTTTTTATCTAGATGAAAATATTATAAATAATATATTAGATATAATATATAATATATATAATATATATATATCGGGGTATATATATAATCAGGGTTGGTCCGAGTTTGATCGACCCTAAACTCTCAATACCGAGGACCAACTCGCGCAATATTGGTCTAGGAATCTCAGGACCAAGGACCGATGGAGTCTCCCTAGGAACTGGACTAGGACTGGCAGGGTTGGGCCGGTCCAAGGTCGGTCCAGGGTTGACCCTAGATCGATGCTCACCTGTAGCGGCAGACAAGACTTCCAAGAGTAATTCCTAAGTAATGTCAAATATACTTTGCATATTGCTCCTTGAAAATTTAATTGGTTCTTTGGTCTTTTATTTAAGATATGTACTTATGTCAAAAGAAACTATGAATAATGGTACAAATGATTCTTGAACTTTGGCTCAATATATAGTGTGATGCATTTTAATTTGTTTAATGTAATTATTACACTTTTAGTACATATTCATTATCGTCCTTCCATTAATTTAAGTTCAAGAACAATATTAAATATTTTTATATAATTCAAGAACTAAATTGAACACGTACCAATAGTTCAATGGTTACATTGAACAATTTGAAAGTACGAGAATGACACTTCATATTAGGCTAAAGTTTATGAATTATATTGCATATTTAATCAAAGTTTAAGAACTATTTATGTAATTTTTTCAAAAAATTAATGAAAAATCATAAGGCAAGAGAGTTTTTTTTTTTAGGAAATAAACTGGGCCTAAGAACACCCAAGTGCCACAATTTGGTACATGGGATATGTAAATGCCAAAACTTTCAAAATATATATTTAAGTACTAAAATTGGAGAGGAAATGAACATTTAAGTGCTAACGGGGAGGATTTTTGGCCAAATATTTGACGTGACTTTTTTTGGTGAGAATTTTAAATGATGTGTTATTTCTTTAATTTTTTTTAAATCTAAATAGACAAGGCAAACAACATCGCGCTGTCCATGTAGACTACGCGAGACGACGCTAAACGATGTTATTTTGGCACTTAAATAATCACTTTCATCGTAACTTAACACTTAAATGATTTCTTTTTAATCAGACTAGCATTTAAGAGAACATGGAGGACTACATTATTTTAGACAAAGATTGCTGAGTGAACATTTCAATGAGTTGCGTAGCTGGATTTTATTAATAAAATAAGTCACGTTGAAATTTGGGTAAGCTCACAAGAGTTAGAACTTTAAATGTCCAACTTTACTTTTTGAAAGTTTTGGCACTTATACGATACTAGTGGAAATCCGACTAATCATCCAATCCGTTCCCTAGCATAAAAGCAGCTCATGATTTCGCTTTTCACTTTGATTGCTGGTCGTGAAACCACGATTTGGAAATTTGCCGTCCTTTCATCAGCCTCTATGTTCTGCTCCAGCCTAAGAGACGCCCGGCAGACAGAACAGCCTCGTCTCGCTCGCATGGTTCTGCAATTTTCCTTCGGATCATGCAAAACCCGCTCATGAATACAACGAGAAGGAAGCCATGTCGGGCCTGAGGAGCATCCCCGGGGCCAACGCCCGACGTTCGATCGCATGGCAACTCCAGCTTCATTTTTCCAAGTTACAGGGTAAGCACGCGACGCAGCTCTCTGTTCCTTCGGTTGTAGAACTACGCGAAAGCGGGAAGGTTTCTTACCCGCATTTGCTCGTCTTCCTCCTGATTCTTGCAGACCCGGAATTGCTCATCCGCCACGCTCTTGAATCCTCCAAGCGGGCGGGGGATTTCAAGACTGCCACCAAAGCCCACGCGAGGATCGTCACCTCCGGGTACTGGGCCAACCCACCTCTTCTAGCTTCTCTGGTCTCGGCGTACTTGCGCTGTCATCAGCTCGATCTCGCCGAGCGTGTCGTCCGCCACGTCGCCGGCCGGTGTGGCGACTTGTTGACCCTCAATATCTTCCTCAGGGATTTGTTGGGTGCCGGGCAGTGTGGTGTTGCGAGGAAGCTGTTTGATAAAATGCCTGAACGGGACGTGGTGACTTGGAACTCGATGATTGGGGGCCTGACGCGGAACGGGCGGTTCCATGACGCGCTTGCGTCTTTCCGAGATATGCTGGGTTCGGATGTCAAGCCCGATGGTTTCACGTTTGCGTCTGTTTTCACCAGTTGTGCGCGAGTCGGGTTTCTAAATCATGCATCATGGGCGCATGGGTTGATGATCGAGAAAAAGATTGAAGGGCACTATATATTGAATGCAGCCCTAATTGACATGTATGCAAGATGTGGCAAGATCCAAACTGCTCGAGAAATTTTTGACAGTGTTCCTCGTGACAATGTATCGGTTTGGAACTCAATGATTAATGGGCTGGCCATTCATGGCCATGCCCATGATGCTATTACAGTTTTCTCGGAGATGGAACAGGAAAATGTCACACCTGATTCTATAACTTTTGTTGGTCTATTGACAGCTTGTAGCCGTTGTGGTTTGGTTGAGGAAGGGCGCAAGTATTTTGATTCAATGAGGAGACGTTACTCCATTCAGCCTGAAATACAGCATTATGGTGCCATGGTTGACCTGTTGGCTCGAGCAGGATCCGTGGATGAGGCCTATGCTATGATTAAGGAAATGCCCATGAAGCCAGATGCTGCAATATGGAGGACTCTCCTCAGTTCTTGCAGGGTCTTCAAAAGGTCACGGCTAGGTGAAGTTGCCATTGCAAATATTCCACGTTGCGAAAGTGGGGATTATGTCTTGCTCTCAAACACCTACTGCTCTTTAACTAGGTGGGATAGTGCAGCAAAAATGAGAAATTTGATGAAAAAGAAAAGAGTTGGTAAAAATTGTGGAAAGAGTTGGATTGAGTTTGCAGGTGAGATCCACCAATTCAGATCAGGTGATAGGTCGCACCGGGAAACAGAAGCTTTATACGAAGTTTTGGATGAACTCATTAAGAGAACTAAAATGGCGGGGTTCGTGCCTTCAATGGAGTTGGTTCTGATGGATGTTGCTGATGAAGAGAAGGAGGAGAATTTGAACTTTCACAGTGAAAAACTGGCGGTGGCATATGGGGTCTTGAAATCTAGTCCTGGGAGCGAAATTGTGGTGTTGAAGAACCTTAGGATCTGCTATGATTGTCATTTCTGGATAAAACTGCTTTCAAGGATACTAAGCAGAACGATAGTTGTAAGAGACCGACTCCGGTTTCACCGATTTGAAGGTGGCTTGTGTTCATGCAATGACTATTGGTAGTCTACACAAGGTTGCTTCCTTTTAGCGTTCGGCGCTACTAACAATATCAGATAATTTTATGCAAAGGTAGCTATCAGCCAGTTCTGCTAGATTATCATTTATCATTTAGAAGGGAACGAACTAATTACAAGCTAGTATTACCAGTTCGATCATTCTTGACATTTGAGAGAAGGGTTGGTTATAGATAGAGATTTCCATGAGAGTACGAGATTTGGAGTTTATGTACTTGTGTTCCGAACTAGTCTTGATAATGGCGAGAGGACCTTTGGAGGTGATAAATTTCAGACCATGCTCAACATACTCCTTTTATTGTCTCTAATTTCAGCATGCTCTTTGATCAAGTAAGATATCGAAAAACTTATCACCGAATAGACTCACAGCTCTTGCTTTCCTTCTCACCAATTTACGGTTCCTCTACTCCTTCGCTTCAGTAGTTGAAATGTACAGACTCAACAGTCACCGTCGCATGCTCAAACGATTTTTATGCTCATGTTTAACCCGATTAAGGAAATCATGATCATGAGGATAGATATGAAGTACATCTAATCATGTTCCGTTCTCCACACCATACGATTTCCATCCTATATTATTATTGATATGGTATACAGTGCACCAATCGATTCCTCAAGTGACTCCTGATGCAAACTGATGATTTGAACCACTAGAATGGCATTCCCATCAGGCATGCCTCGTCGATGCTTTCTGACTCTAGTAGAAGGACATGGGCGAGCAGCTTTGTGTCCGTGCTCCATCGACTCGGCGGTTTCCCAGGACTCTCAAGCTGCGGATGAGTCGGTCGGACGAGAGCTCATCGGACCCGACATCTGACCCCCCACCCGGGGTCCGTTTGGTGGCCCGGGCAACGTTTTCTGGCTAGGTAGTCGATGGGCTCCTGTCATGGGCTCGAAATGTATAACGAGGTCAGACAACGTCGTCCAGGTGTTCGACGTTTTGTCCCTCCTGCCGAGTCCGGCCGTCCAGGCCCATCCTCCCCTTGCCTGCATCACGTCGTCGTCATGCCTCAACCAATCCCCTCCACTCCTCCATTCTCGCCCACTCTCCTCCTCTCTCCTCTCTCCTCCGGTCGCTGTCAGACTCATCATGATTCCCTCTCTCCGATCTCGTGCCCACATTCTCCCTTCCCTCCCCTTCTCTTTCTCCCCTGCCACCCGCTCCTTCCGGCCCTCCTCCCTCTCCGTCAAGCCCCTCTCCGCCGCCGCCGCCGCCGCCGGTCCGACCATGTCCGCCTACGCCGGTCCGCCCGTCGAGCACATCGTCCTCTTCAAGGTCAAGGAAGGCACCGACCCCTCCCGGGTCGGCGCCATGCTTTCCGGCCTCAACGGCCTGGTCTCGCTCGACCAGGTCCTCCACCTCGCCGCCGGCCCGGTCCTCCAGACCCGTTCCTCCCTCTTCTCCTTCACCCACATGCTCCACAGCCGCTACCGGACCAAGGACGACCTCGCCGCCTACTCCGCCCACCCGAGCCACGTGGGGGTCGTGAAGGAGTCCGTCTTGCCCATCTGCGACGACATCATGGCCGTCGACTGGGTCGCCGACCGCGCCCCGGAGGCCCTCGCGCTGCCCCCCGGGTCCGCCGTCAAGGTGAGCTTCCTCAAATTGAAGGAGGGACTTTGGGACGCGGCGAAGGGCGAGGTCTTGGGGGTGATTCAGGGGATCAAGGACGGGTTTGCGAAGGTCGAGCAGTTGACCTGCGGGGAGAACTTCTCGCCGGCGCGGGCCAAGGGGTTCTCGATCGCCTCGCTCGCGGTTTTCAAGAGCGTGGAGGAGATGGAGGCCGCGGCGGCCGACGAGGAGGCCGTGAATTCGCGCAAGGAGAAGGTGAGGGAGTACTTGGACGGCGTGATCGTGGTGGATTACGTGGTCCCGGAGCCGCAGCCGGCAAGCGCGAGCCTCTGATGGGACGATGGATGGTTGCCTCCTTTTCTGAGGTTAATGTAAAATGTCTGTGTCTCTCTCTTGCTCTGTCTGTTGAGATCCTGAAACTGCTTAGTCGAATAAAGTATGTGATGAGCAAGTCTTGGTGCTTGAATTGCATTTTGATCTCTAATTATATGGCCGGCGAGTTGATGTGGAGTAGATTTACCATCTTCTAGACAAAGGGTGTATGATTCTTGAATGAATGAAGGACAGAGTCTAGTGCTTCTTCCGATTACACGATGTGAGGAAGAAATGAGTAAACTTTTCAGATCATTTCGACTGTTAATTGAACTCTTATAGCTTGTGAGAACTGTGGCGAGGCTGTTGCTTCCGGTGATCTCGTTCTTGTTGCTGGTGGCATGGTAAGTCTTTGATATTGGGACTTGCCGTCACTTCTAGTTACTCAATAATGCGAACTCAGATGATTGTAGCCTGAGGATTTCCGTAGGATGCAGCATTTGATGCTGTGTAAGTCCCGGTATCAAGTTAGATAAATTGACATCTAATGTGCCATGCCTTTCATGTTTTCTCTTGTTGTCTGGTTGTGGTATTTGTCCGCATTCGATGTCACTGTACCACAATGGAAAATAATTTAGATTCCACCAATTATTTTACCTAGTGATGGCATACATTGACTCATGTGAAAGATTATTTGTGGCCCAGGCAAGCTTCTCAGTGCGGCATTTCAATTGAACCGTGTTGGCAAGTTGTAAATTTGTATATACTCATAAATCTCATTAAGCTGTCTAAAAAAGAGGCGTCTAGCATCCTTCTGGTGGTCAATTTACTCTAGAATCTTTGGTTTAGTTTCTCAGTGGGATGAACCAGAATTAGACTGGTTTAACACAATGGTGTGGCTACTCTTTTGATGCGTTGCTTGCATCGACCATAGGGAACTCCTCCTTGTAAGTCTGGTCTACATAGGCTAATGGATGCTCTCGAATGGGTGCTAACTTTTAGTACCTGCAGTCCATTGTTGTGTTTCAGATTCGAAGGATCACATCATGATTTTCAGTTGAGTTGTAGAAGGGTAACAGTGAAATGTAATGGCGCCGAAAGATGCTATCTCTGGATACTTTCCTGATAGCCTTGGCAACTTCAAACCCAGCAATTACAATATACTAAGCACTGTTGGAGTACCTGGAGTCAAATTACATTCTGTGTGGTCTGACTTAATATTCGCTTAGTCTAGTGGTAGTATGGTGAACCATTTTCGTTCTTTGCATGGTGGAGATAACTTTGGACGCTGTGAATTCTTCTAGGATGTTGATGGCGCCTGTCTATATGTGAGGCGAGCAATTTTTGGGTGCTCGTCCTTTTTCACCTCTTGAAAAGAGTCTCTCTTGGTTTATGTATGGATTGCACTTCCAGCGTTATTGCTATGGAGTGGCTACTACCGTTTTTCGTTCCATAGCTGTTCTAAAGTTGTAAGATTTTGTATATGCGAAAGAAAAACATTTGGATGCAGTTTCTCTTTGTAAGAGATATGTCATATCTGTCGTTAAGTCTGTGAGCAATAACTAGATGACAGCGTATCATCAATATTATGACAGTGAAGGCTGTTATCACAATAATCCCACAAGTTCTGGCTACCAATGCTGGCGGCCGTCGTGCAAGAACTAGAGATCTACGTCGGATAAGAGGCACTCCAAATAGGCTTCTGTTACATTTACGGTGTATGTACAGTATTCATGTGGTTTTCCTTGTTATATTGTCCTATGCTAATAGCAGATGCTTTAGGGCATTGTCAGGCGAAGTAGAACGTATTTTCTGTTTGATTTTACTGTTTTTTGGGGAGCTTTCCATTGAGCGTTGAATTGCAAGACTTGATTGGACCTCACCGGAGTAGCTTCAAATGGTCTTTATAACTTTTCTTTGTGATCTTTGTAGATGCTTATGTGCTCACCCGTTGCGTTTGTTCGTCTTCCGATGTTCATCATTTGTTGACTTTAAAATGCGCGATCGAGACATATTACTCCTTTTTCTCCGGTGGTAGTGTTCCATTCTGGAAATGCCGATGTCTTTGTTCATATAAACGCTCTGTTTGTTTCACGAAATTTTTTTTTTTCCTAAAAAGCATTTTCCAAAAAATATGGTGTTTGGAGAGCGGAAAATATGTGGTCAGAGAACATATTTTATAGTCAATGGAAAATGTCCTAAAACTTGGATTTTCCAATCTTTCTTGCTAGGGCTCATGTCGTCTTGTCCTCGCCCTTCGTTTTTCCCTACTTTCTCGCGCGTCCTTGTCTTCTCTCTCTAGAGCTGCTCCTTTTGCCCCCATCTTTCTCGTGCAACCGATGGCTTCTTCGTCTCATCTCTCGTCTCCAAAGCTGCTCCTCCTCCGCCACCGCCTCGCACTTTCTCTTCCAGATAGCAGAGTAGAGAGCGTGCCCAGTCGTTGTTTTCGCTTTCATTTTCTAACCCACGGAGACGTGATTCCCGAGGTAATTACTGTAATTTGCTCTCAAATTCTGTAAATTGATTTCTTTGCTTAGTATCCGATTCGAGGAAAAGTGTGAAAACTGACTCTTCGAGTTTAGTTTGATAGCAATGTCTTTGTAGTTGGCGCTATTAGCAGTCGTTCGTCTTAGTCTTGACGAACATTGTGTGATTCTTTGATCTTCTACAAATGAGTTGTGGGCTCTTTGTTTAGTTTCTGGAGCAGCTTGTGCTGTCCCATGCTATTAATATATCTACATTTTTTATTACTCAGCGTTAAATTAGAGTGGAAGGATTACTATAGTCGGACTAATGAGCTGCCTATAAGGATTGTGTTTCCTGATAGGAAATTAAGCATCTGCCGGTCAACATTTGTGCAGGAACTCGTCGAGATGTTTGACAATTTTTGGCCTTCATTGCCTAGAGAAAACACGCTGGCTCAATACACGTTTAGTGATTATCAATGGTCTTCATAATATCTGCTGCACTGGAGATTTGGTTTTAGGATAACATCGTTCAAGCTTAGGATGAAGTTTGAGTTAATAAGAGTATAGTGTCTATAACAAGTTTAAATGATGAGGACACGTAACTATTTTATTCATGCATAAATACGATTGAGTGGATGCATGAGCATTTGCATTTCCAATGTATGGATTCACAAAAATTGAAAAGCAACTTGTGCTGTTCCATGCGTTTCTGGCTCTCTAGTATTATCCTTCTAGCATGTCACTTGCATTTCATATTTCCATCAGTGTGTTTCAATATAGATGAATAATGACAAAATCCAAGTGGCGGTAATGGGTGTGGCTACCTAGGAAGTACCGATACTTTTTGGGAGCCTTCATGTCGTATAAGATATTTTGACATTTGTCCGATACTCTCTGATATTTTTGACACTCTTCGATACTGGTTAATAAGTGTCGAAAAATTCGACACTTGGTCAATTCTCTCGACACTCTTGGATACGTGAGTTGGCAATTTCAACATATGAGTTTGGAATTCTGACACTCTATTCTGATACGCACGGAGTTAATTTTAAAAATTGTCAATAAATGAGGGGTCAAAATGTAAATATGTAAAAAAATAAAAAATAATAAAAACATTAAAGGAGTAAAGAAGACAAATCTAATAGTATGTTTTCTTCTGATTTTCACTTCCCGTGACATACAATTTATTCTCAAAACTTATTTTTCTCTCTTCTCTTCCGATACGCTCTGACACACAAGTCTAGAATGTGAATTATTTATTTATTTTTTCCTCCAAATTTTATGGATTATTGGAATATAGTTGAATTTGTCAAATTGATACAATGAATGATATTAATAAATAATAAGTTAATGTTTTTAGTGTAAATTCATTTTAAGCTCTTTTATTATTTATTTATTCATGAATTTGAATTAAATTAATTTTATTAAAATAATTATAAAAATGATAATTTATCATATATATATATACACATTTATACAACGTGTTCCAAAGTGTTGGAATTCTCTATTTTTTTTAGAAAGAACGTTTCGGCACGTTGTATCGTGTCATGTTGCATGTTGGTGTTAGTGCTAATTAGGTGACTGCAAGAGTTATGACAATTTTGAACTGACTCTCTAGTATTCCCCTTCTAGTATTTCACTTGCATTTTGTGTTTCATGAATACTGTGCTCTAATATAGATGGATAATATAGATGGGTGCGGTTGGAGCAGTTATGATAGTTATTGCTCTAGCTTTCTAGTATTGCCCTTTTAGTATTTCACTTGCATTTTGTATATCATGATCAGTGTGCTCCAATATAGATAAATAATAACAAAATCCAAGTGGCGTTAATGGGTGCCACTGCAACAGTTATGACCTCTATTGCATTGGTTACAGATGATTATAATCATTTTGAGAACCATATACCAAGAGAGCCTCATGTGAATCGAGGTTACGGGAGAGAGTTGTATATGAATCGTGTATTATACAGTGATGATACTCATTGTATAGATTAAATATGCTGAATGCTTTTTTGGAGTTTTGCAAGGCACTCAATGCAAGTAACTTGCGTTCTACATCAAATGTTTCTATTAGGGAGCAATTTCTGTTACTTTGCCATATTGTTGGACATAATGTGAGGTTTAAAGGGGGAAGATTCCATAGGTTAATAGAAATCGTGCATAGATATTTCAAAATTATCTTGCAAGCAATTTTAAAATTATACAAACAAGTGGTGAGAGAACTGAGCAATTCCACTCCTCTTGGGATAAGTAAGAGTTGAAGGTTTTATCTATATTTTAAGGTATGAAATTTGAAAAAAAAAAAAAAAGCCTTTACAAATTGCCTAAAAAAGTTTCATTAGTTGATTACTATATTGATTATTTAAGGATTGTGTTGAAGCAACAGATGAAACTCATGTACGTGCATCAGTTCCTTTTGAAATTCAAGGAAGATTTTGTTGTCAGAAGGATGGAACAACTAGAATTTATCATGGAAGAAATAGATAGACAAATGAAATCTCAAAGAGAAAATCCAAGAATCCAACTTACTCGAAGAGAGGAAAATGAGGAAAATAGGAGGATATGGGCATCAAAAAGAGATATGATTGTGTGTGCAATGTGGATTATTTATCAGAATATTAGAAGAAGCCAATATTTTTCCTTTTGTTTCTTTTGAGTGCTTCATTAGAACTTATGGTTTCTATTCCTTCAATGCTAATTATCTTTTAATATTTACTATGCATCATTCTTCATCATATTTTTACTTATTTTGCTGTTTAAAGTTGTTATGTGGCTATCATGATGGGTAAAAGTCAGTCAAATGATGAGAAGGTCAAGCAATTGAGGTGGTCTAAGTCTATCGAAGGTATTCTTCATAGAATTCTTGCTGATGAAACTAGTAAATGAAACAAGCCTTGAAGTGCATTCAATCCCTCTTCAATTGCTCGAGTTGTTGATGCAATAACTGAGAGGTTTATAGTTGGTCGTAAGCCTAACCAGGTTGAGAACCATTTGAAGACAATCAAAAGTAATTGGAAAAATGATTCAAGTTATACGTGGCAAGAGTGGATTAAATTTGGATGATGAGCCGAAGATAGTCATAGCTGAGAAAAAGGAATTTGATCAATATGTGACCGCAATTTTTTTCATCACTTTTCACAAGTATTTGCCAGAATTCACGTTTATTTGTGTTCGGTGTAATTACATGATGCAGAAACACGTAAATCAGGTTTGTCAAAAGCCGTGCTTTGATTCTTATCCCTCCCTTGAGTTAATAGTTTAACTCCATTTTAAAACCAGTGGCGCACCATGTAAACTTTGATCAAGCTGCTTTCTCAGAGTGACAGGAGATGCAACTTGCTCTCTCTTTCTGCAGCAGTTCTTCCTAACACATCCTCTGTTCTTATTCTATTAGTTCAGTGTTACTTCCTTGCTCATTGTGTTCGAACTGGCCTATTTTCCTTCCAATAGATGAAATTCTCAAACTAATTTTCTTATCTACATACTCTCGAAGTTGCTAATGACTATTTCACTAGGCTCAATTCCTGTTTAGAAGATTAGATCAGAATACTTTGAATGATAACTGAATGAATATTGTCATCTATTATGATGATGTAAATTGTTTCGTTTGACTTTTTATGGATTATCTGCATTAATAGGTCCATAAATAGGGTGATTGATATGTATGATGAGATGTTGTCCGTTGGAAGAGATATGGCTATTGGAAGCTTTGCCATGTAGCTAGGAGATATAGATGTGACAGAAGTTGGCTCCTCACCTGTTGATTTAGGTGATGATTTTGGTGAGTGGACGAAGGGATCAAAAAGATCTTTATCTACTATGCCTTGGTATAAGAGGTCTCACAAAAACAAAAATGTTCCAATAATGATGATATGTTTGCTACTCTTTCAACAAAACTTGGAGAGACGGCATCGACGATTAAGTCGTTGGGTCAAAGCAGGGTCAATTACTCTAAACTCTAAAACAAGGTGATGAAAGTAGATGCATACGATGATTTTACCTTGAATCGGTTTTTGACTATCTTGTTAATAATGAAAAAAATGGAAAAAGTATTCATGGTGAAGAGTGCGAATACTTAAAGAAGTGTGAATTGATAAATTTCTAAGTAAATGAGAACATAATCGTGATACTTTCATTGAGCTTTGTTGCCGGAAGACTCATATGTGTTCTTTCTTGTTATTTTGTATTGTTAGTACTTTGAGAATTCTCTCTTTCTAGCGCATCATCTTCTTGTGTACTGAAACGCGAGACTGAATAAAGAACAGGTAGCATCTCTGTTTCGGTAACCAGTATCCTGCAATTTACTTCTCTTATGATGAGAAAAAGTCAAATGCTCTTGATCCTCTAATATCATTTTCCTGTCATACCTGATGGTCCATGTCCCGTGGGTCCAGTATTAACTACTGCTATCCGAAATAGATTCTTGAATTCTGCGATATGTTTGACTTCTACAGATGTATTCTCCGTCCCTTCCGGTACAGCAGATTGCAAAACTGGGGTGTTCTCAGGAGGTGGCGGCGGCGGCATTGCATTCCGTGGCCTCCCTTGTCGAATTCCTTATCTCTGTATCCTCCAAGACGGAGCTTGTCTCTTCACTTTAACTTGCAAATTCGGTGCTGCTAGTTAAAAGGAATATGCAGCTATAAAGTTTGTGTGTTTCTGGGTGTAATATGGCTCGATGCGCATTACCTACCGAAACGAATACAAAGGTGAACGGTGCATTGGCAGTTGAGAGAATCGGTTGTAGGCTGAAAATCGGAGCAGGGAAGGAAGTTAGCATGCGTTTCATAAGCTACATGGTGATTAGATTCTGCCAAGAGTGACAGTTCATGAAGCTTGAGAGATGGTCTGTAGTGTCTTTCTTCATTTTTGTAAGGCATGGATATAACTATGCATGTGGATTCAAAGGCATGGATATGATTGATGTGATTTTCCTGGAAAATATTTTACTTACCAAAATATGAAAAATATTTTCTTGATCTTTTTCAGATTTTAGTCAAACTTAGGAAAATATTGTTATGCTTTGCAGTTAACAACACACACTCTCTCTCTCTCTCTCTCTCTCTGTGAAGATATGTGAAGATATGCAAGGTGAAATTGATATGCTTTGCAGTTAACAGCACCGTCTCTCTCTCTCTCTATGTGAAGATATGTGAAGATATGCAAGGTATTTTTCTACAGGCAACGACAATTTCTCAATGTCATGTTGGTCAAGATTTATATTTTTTGTTACTGACTCATTAAACGTACTAATGAATTCCCAATTTTTGAAATTAATGCTGTCAAGGTCGATATGGTTACATTCCTTCATTTCGCAATGGGAATTCCGTTCATTGACCATAGATGCCCATTCTAGAGTCCCAAAGACCCCTTAGAGTTGCAACGTGAAGGCCAAGAGTCAGCTACTTTCTCCATTCGAATGATCGAAACGTCGATGTTGTACCTCTAAGAAAATGGTGCAAAGATGTGAATTAAGTCGGATGTAGATGATGAGAGACTACATCATTCTCAAGATTCTCTTGACTTCGTACGTGCAACTTGGATTTGACTTAGACGACTAGAGAACGAAACGGGGCGAAGGCCATAAACAGAGCAACTTGGCACAGCTCTTAAGCGTTGTTGTCCTATATGATTAATTGAGCGTCACTTTACCGTTAACGTTGTTTCGTCCGGGCTGCATAAGATACTGAATCATGCATGGGCCACGGGTAAAGCGAAGTGTCAGACCAGCTGCTCGGCAATTCCGGGCAGATTCCCCTGTCCTGTCCACTCATCACGGAGTCGCGTGTGCTCTGTGAATTAAATTTCAACCTTCGCCGAAACCGACGTATAGATTAAACCCGCATGACAGACACTGTCATAAATTCTGGGATTTGGGATTGGTCGTGCTGTCAATTGGGTATCTGTCTGGGACCAGTGAACTGTCTGTACGTACCTAGTCCGACACGCAAGGTGAAGCCCCGATAATGATATTGCTAAAGTGTAGATCAAGAAAGCGATCGCGTCACTAGTGAGCAGCGTCTGCTCTTTTAATGCGTCATCGTTGACGCCACCTCGTAAAGAATTGATCATGGCGTTTGTCACAAACTAAGTAGCACTTTTTTTTATGTCTCGTGGATAATGTCCATACTTAATTTGCTAATGGTGGTGGCAGCCGGTCCCCCACCAGCCCTTAACAATTAAAAAAAAAAGAAAAAAAGAAAAAAGAAAAGAAAACAATAATGATAAAAATTTCAAAAATTTAAAAATAACTAAAAAGCCTACAAAAATTGTTCATGTCACTATGTCAGTGCTAGTCATATCGCGTAAGATAGCCGACGTTAATGTCAGTGATTTTCAATCAAAATTGATTGAAAAAATTATATTGGCAAATGATCGAATGTTTTAAGATTAAATTGATACAATTGAGAATCTTGAGATTGAATTGACCACCTTACAATAGAGTTTGAACTTTTATTGGACAATTATCCCAAGAATTATCTGTATGAGTTTTAGTATTTGGTTCACCCACATTAGTGTCCATCCATGCTATTTTTATACCGACCATCGGGCTATAGAGAGTTAAAGATGCATATAATATAAACGGCTTTGTTCTCTTAAATCTTAAGGTATGAACATGCATGGGTAAATACTTTTTCAATATTTGAAAGTAGAAAAAGGTAGAGACGCACAAACTTAGATTATGATTCGTGCTTAAGCTTGTTAGGAAACTACGGAAAGGGAAGGGAGTGAAGTTGGGCATAGAATCGAGGGATTATTTTCAAGTTTTTGGATAAGTGCAATTTAAATCCTAAAATTATCACAAAGATGTAATCGAGTTTTAAAATTGACAATAAATTCTAAGGTTCGTTTAATTTGTTCAATGAAATACTTCCATTAGCTTCATCCAATTTGAGTGACTAATAATGCTGACTAGGCTTACATTTTTTTCCCCTACTTGGCCATTTAATGAAGTGGGGAACAATAATCATGACACACCTATCCTAAACTAATTTTCATCCCACAAAATACCTCAAATTAGTATTCATACTACATATTTACCTTAAGCTAATTATCATCTCTTGAAAAAACCAAATTGGTACCTTGGACTCATATGTACACTTGGTTAGCACTTCGTTCAACGTTTCTTTGAAATGCACGTGTGTCAATGTATGTAGCAAACGATTGCAAAATGGACCTACGTGGAGAATGCATGTGTTGATACGTGTACATTTTAACAAAGGGTAGATTTGAATTAAAGATATCAGTTTGAGATTTTTTGCGAAAGGTAAATGAGTTTTGTAGTACCATTTTAAGATCTTTTGAAAGAGAACAATTCGTTTGGGTTAAATGTATGCTTGCAATTTTTAACAATATTAACTTTTATAATACGAAATGTCGATTTTGTGCCTCAAGGAAATAGCACAATGTTGATGATGAGAAAGTACTCGGCTTTCATGAGAATCTCTTTACTTCATACAGATGACTGGGTTTGACTTAGGGGAGAGGAGATTGAAAAGGTGGGGAAAAACAGCAACTTGGTATGGCTCTTAATGCGGTCCTTTGATTAATTAAGTGCCATTGTACCATTAATGATGTCCGTCGGACAGTACACGATATCGTAAGCATGCTTTGCTTCCGGGCTAGTTGCGTGTGACAACAGCCGCTCGGCAATTCAAAAGCAGATTCTCCAGTCCAAGCATCGCGGAGTCGCATGTGTTTTGTCAGTTGATCTCCAGCAATGTCAGAGTTGTGACAGAGATTGTGAGAAATTCTGGGAGTTAGGATTGGTCGTGCAATTAATTGGGTATCTGGCTGGGAACAATTAACTGTCTGGGCGTACGCAATCCGGCACCCAGTTTTTGACCCCAGCATTGCAATTACTAATGTGAAGATTAAGAAAGGGATCGCGTGATCAGTAAACAGATTACACTCTTTTAATGTGTCATCATCTCCTTAATTAATAATTGATCATGATGTATAAGATATGGGTTAATACCCGAAAAATCCCAAACTGGTACATTTGTGACAAATTTACCCAAAACTATTTCTTTTTATCACAAAAAACCTCAAACTAGTATACATTTGACAAATTTATCCTAAACTGGTACACTTGTGACAAATTTACCCTCTGTTAGTTTTTGTTAAATTTTATATTCAAATTATTAAGTTAAATGACACGTGACTATACTAATTTGGGATTTCACGCTCTGTTTGTCATAGTTTACAATTTTTTTGATTTTTTTGTGGTATTCATCCAATTTAGCGGACGGTATATTTGTCACAAATTTACCAGTTTGAGGTTTTTTGCAGTCGAATAAATTAGTTTGGGGTAAATTTGTCATAAATGTGCCAGTTTAGGGTTTTTTTATGGTTAGTTGGGGTAAATTTGTCACATGTATACCAGTTTGGGGTTTTTCATGGTCAAAAAAATAGTTTGGGGTAAATTTGTCACATGTGTACCAATTTGAGGTTTTTTAGGGTATTTTCCCATAAGATATTGAACCTGTTCGAGCAAAAGAGAGAACTCTTTCGTCCACCAAATGATTATTCTAACATACCTCGTTAACTCGTAAGTGTAGAGGATGACACTAAAAAGTTCTCTCGAGTTCGTATCCATTGAACGAGGGAAAAACTGTCTTTGGCGATAGCATATACGAATATCTATGACTAAAGAAAACGACCACACGTGAAGACTGAAGTACTAGCTTGTTCAGTCCACTACAAATTTCGATAATTTGTCATATTTTTCTCTATTCCTGGTTGAATTTCTCCAACTAGTGTCTTCGATTGAACTAAATATGACCATCATCGACATTTAATTTTAGCTGAATTTGCACGTGCTGATGCCCACCTTTGTAATGATCAATTTAAAGTCTGCATGGACCAGAATATAATTCTTTCTTTCTAGGTTAAAAAGGAGATGAACATTGTAGGCCACTAATTTGTTTCTAACAAACCGGACCGGATGACTTTCTCATCTGGTTTATAAGAAATTAAGAAAAGTGGGTCTAGACAAAGAAATAATTATTTATTTATTTATTTACATTTTTTAGTAAATACTACTATCATATTTTTTGCAGACGCAATATCATAATTTAGCCTAAATTAACTTGACCATCAATAATAGCGAGATGAAAATTTTGTATTAAAATGATCCATTGCATTGTGAAAAGTAGGATTGTGCTTACTTTCGTTTTCTCATTGTGATAGTGTTTTTCATTTTATTTTAAATTTTTTTTGTCATAGTAGGATTGCATTTTATTTCAACATTATTTTATATGGTATCGGGTGTAATCAGTGAGTGTCTTACACGTACTAACTAAAGTAATGTCCGTCTGTTTTAGATCGAAATAGTATTTGACAGAAATAAGAAAATATGTTGAACTTTAAAAAGATCATGCAATGTAATAGATTTTTCATATTTACATTTTTGTATTCTATTTCTAGGTGGTTCATATGTCTGATGTTAAAATAAACTCAAAACGCAAATGGTAAAAGCAAAGAAGTGGAAAAAGAATGGAAAATACAAATCGTATATGTCATTAGCTTATTTTCTATCTATAAAAGGTCGTGCTGCCCAGATGGCAAGGACGCTCCTAAGAATGGCTGGAGAGGTGGAAGTTCATTTTGCTTGAAGTTTACTCCCATGTGAGTTAAAAAATGACTCCTCGTTCATAAAAAAAAGTTCAATTTTATCTTCTTTTACAAGCCTCTCATACTTTACCCAAAAAAAAAAAAATCTTTTCTTCCAATGATGTAGAGCTCCATGTTAGATGAAAAAATAATAGCATCATAAGTTAATGTTCCTTTGACCTATTTCAAGTTAGATAACCTACAAGACAAAGTACCTTTGCCTTGCAACTGAAGCCTCCCTTGCAAAAATCATAAACATATAGCTACAAGGTAAAGTTGACCTACTACTTAAATGATTGATTTTTCAAGCTCGAACTCGACAGCTACGATCATCTTTATGTGCTTGAGATCAAGGTAGATGATGTAGTCACTGCTAAACTCCAATACAATTTCTTGGACTTCAACTCGAGTTATGGAAGTAGAGAAAGAATTTACTGCGAGCCGTCCCACGGGGATGAACTGGTGGATCTGCATCTCCTGCAATATGTTTTTTTTTTTTGTTCTCCACTAAAAAAAAAGTAGGCATATGTAATAAAATATTATTATATACTCTCTTTGTCCATATAAAATTTTCTAGAGGCATGTCGTAGGATGAGTATATCAAGATATAGCATGTCAATTGTACATTTCCCGAGGAGTAAATTTTTAAAGAAATGGGTGCACTAAACTTTTGACTGCATCGGTCGATGTATTTCCGAAATTATATTTTATATCTGTCTATGTGAGTTTCAATATTCGGTTCACCTACATTTGATTCCTTTCATGTTGTTTTTATCCCAATCATCAGGCTATAGAGAGTACTAAGATACATGGAGGCCTCGTTTGTTTCACAAAAAATAAAAAAGAATTTTAAAAAAAATGATTGATTGAATTACTTACAAAAATAAATGAGCAAAATACATTTTTGTAAATATATGTTTAGGCTTGCGCTATTTCACCCTCTTTTTAGCTCCTGACGCCCTCTTGCACATTGAATTGATTATATTATTCTTTACAGGTCTCATGCTTAACTTAAGGTTATATCTCAACTTGTTTTTCTTCTTTATCTTATATTTCAATTTTACTAAAAGACAAAACTAATTACATCCCTTCAAATAACTTTTTTTCACCCTAGTCGCTTCTTCCACACCGATTACATTCAACGTTTCCTTCATTTTTGTCTTCTTCTAAACTTATCTCCATTATTGTTATATGAGCAAGCACTAATCATATATCATATCAAAGAAATATTGGTTCCATTTGCAAATTGTTAATTTATTTCCCTAGATTATCCTCATGATAGTGAATTTTTCGATTCAATATTGTGGTTAATGCATACATTATACACAATTTAATTATTTTTCATTATATTATTTTTTGTAGTGCAGTCACTATGGACAATAATAATATTTTTTTTGCTTAATGTATTTGTTGATGATGAAAGTATGATTGGCGAACAACAATTAATCTTCATTTGAAATTTTATTAGGTAATTCTCTAACATGAGAGGATCCTTTGAGTAGTGTGTGGACATATTTTCTTGCTCAAGGTCATGTTGTCTCTATAAAAAGTTCAAAGAGAGATCGACATGTTCTTCTTGGTTGCAACTAGAGAGGTAATTATCATGATCGACAAAATATTTCTATTGAAGGTCAGCGAAGAAAGACTAGATTTTGTTTGATTGACTGTCCTTTTGAAATATGTTGCTATAAACAGAAGAACGAATCAGGGTCACTCAAATTATTTAATGCATCACGCAATAAATAATTAGAAATTTGACTATTAGTTTCATTGAATTAAATAAAAAATTAAGTTGTTAAAATACACAATCACAATAAAATGACACATACCAAAGTTATAATTATATGAAATGTGTACTAAATCCTAGTAAAAAAATAAATATCACAATAATTATCTTTTTTTTTTGGGTCAAATAAGTAGTTAGCTATCTACCAACACAAATTTGTTTCAAATGGAGAAAGAAAAGAAAAACAAAACCAAAAAAGAAGAAAAGAAAGAAAGAAATCTTAAATCAAGAGTAGTCCCATTTTTAACCTTAATAAATGTTGTTTGAGAGGAGTATGGGTAGTTTTATTTCTCGTAACATTGAAACGAAAGAAAAAGAAGGATAAAAAAAGCCAAGAAATAAGCTTAAATTAAGAGTGAGACTTGCGAGGAATAATATAGTCAATTCAACATGATGGTGGGTATCAAGAGCCAATTAAGGGGTGGAAATAGCGTAAGCCTATTTTTAATCATCCACAAAAATATTTATATATGAATAGTTGTTGGTAATGAAAACGTTTTCTTTGACTAATTATTATAAGTGATACAAGTGACCATTTAAATACTTTTTAGATCATTTTTTTCCGCGAAATAAATAAAGTCAGAATATAAATTCTCTAACATTTTAAACTTTAAGAGTGAATGTGCATGGGTGATTATTCTTTTCATAATTTGAAAGTAAAAAAAAAAAAAAAAAAAAAAAAAAAAAAAGGATGTACAAACTTTGACCTATTTGATGAGGTTAGGATTTAATTGTACTTTTTGAAAGTTTTAAGAGTTAATTGCCCTTTCCTAACTCATTTTATGAATTCGATTATACTTATTTCTAATTTCGTGAGAAAGATATGAAAATTCATAATCTAGAAGAAATTACCTATAAAAGTTTAATATTTATTATATATGTTAATTTAGTTCTACATTTTCCAATTTAATTAATGTAGTACTTAACTTTTTGACAATTTTTTAATATGGTCATCAGATTTAGGCTAGCAAATTCGACATGGAGGTCCAGTTAGTGTTGGCCGTCTTACATGATACAACTAGTAATTTGATATGCATGACTCCACTCAAAACAAAACGAAAAAAAAAAAAAAATTCTCAAAATAAATTTATAAAATTTCTGAAAACTAGAAAAAAAATCAAGTAAAGTGCAGTTGTATACATCAGTTTGCTGCCCATGCCACATAAGAAGTTGGCGATAACTAGACCTCTTCGTCAGATTTTTATATTAGTCAAAGTGGAATATTAATAATTGAATCGATATTCGTATACTAAGTTTAAGACATTTTGAGTAATTTTTCCTGCAATTAATGGCTATTTTAATTCTCGTTATTTTCTCTCACTAATCGTGTATCCTCATATAAAGCATTATCCTTTTTCTCTCTCTCTCCTTGTTCTTCCTCTTCCCATTTTGCCCCTGCCCCCACAAACCAGACTAAGGTGCTGTAGAAGATGGAGCAAGACTGCCCCTGACACGCAACCTCCGCCGCATGTCGTCGTCACTAGAGACCCCTCACGCCGTGCTCACTGTTGGCCAGTCTTAATCCCCCAGCCGGATTCCTCCTCCATTTGGCTCAACCTCTTCATTCGATCGTCACATGTCCGATGGGGGCTGGCGACGCTATATCCATCGTCGTGAGCCTAGACTCATCACCAAGGGGTTGTGGCAGCCAAGTAGGGAGGCGGCGACTGTGGAAGCGCATAGGCAATGGGACGATGTCCGGTTGAGCTGCAATGGCATCCGAGACTTGGTAGGGGGTCGATAACATGGTTGGCGTGCATCGACTGGGAGTGGAAGAGAGTGAAAGGAGGAGCGGAAACATATCACTTGTGTAAATTCCCAAAAGATGAGGATATATTGGTCCATTCCTGCCCCCCTAAATTTTAGATAGTTCCAATCCATATGTCCTAATATGTCTATGCACTTTTCATGACAAGGTCATGATATTGTACTTTGTTTCCCCAGCTCTAATTGCGAAATTATTCAGAGAGTCTAAAAGTGAGAATAGTTCGCTACAATACCAAGCACTAATATTCTCATGATAAACCGTATATCTTAAGATCATATTCTGTTCGTTCATGAATATAAAAAAAAAAAAATTTCTACTCAGTGCCGGGTTTGCAAGTCACTCTCCTGAAGTATCCCTATTCACTCTACTTTTTCTATCAAATTATAGTATTACTAAACGTTAGGACTGACCCAAAAAAAAAAAAAAACGTTAGGAGAAGAAAAGAAAATAATACTAGACTTTACACTTTCGCTTGACTTGGTTTTGTATCCGAATAATATTCAAACTCAACTCGACTCAGTCCAGACTTGCAGGGTCAGCTCATCCAGCCACTCGTATGAGGTTTTTCTTTTAAAACCTTATCTGACACAAATCCAAAGACATTAATTTATGAGTTCCTTGGAGTATAAGCCACTTCGATATCCCTCGATTTCTTAACGTCACCAAAATCCAACACTCTCCTGGCCAAGTGCCAACTCAGGCTGTTTTTACACCCCCCTCTCCCAAAAAAAAAAAAAAAAAAAAAAAAAAAATCAAAATACAGTGTGTCTGTAATTAAATTATTTGGTCATCAGATTGGGTCATAAGTCAACCCCGCGTCCGGCCCCATCCTCAACATCAAACATCAAATCAAACATGAACTGCATGAAGTCATGCCCGTCTGGCTCAATTGGTCAATGTCCATCTCCAATAATATCGCATCGTCGCACAAACAGTGAGGCAAAAATGAATGCTTTGCTAATGGCGGAGCCCTCACGCAGAGTCCTGTGATTCGTTCTCATTAAGTCTGATTTGAGCAAAGTCGTTTCCAGCATATTTCAAGTTGACTAAATAGGGCGATGTCGCATCTTCGTCATTTTGTGCACATGAACAGTAATTAAGGTCGATCAGCACTAGTAATGGTAAAGAAAGTTAAAAGAATGGAGGAGGGGTCACATGATTGACCCAGATTTGCTGGGAAGATTATTCACTACTTTAGGTGTCGATTAGTCCAAGTTGGTGCATAAAATATCCATCACATGTTCATATAATAATACTTTTGCCGGTTGGAATAATAATTAAGGACATTGAAACCACACAATTTGGTCCAACAAGGACTGAGGTATGAATTCACAGTACCTGGTGTGTCTCCCGCACAGGAGGAATGCGTGGGTCTCTTAGTTTTCACTCCACCTTTTTCCCATTTTAAATTGGTAAAAGGGTGTGGGGGAAGTGTGTTCAGCGCGCTATTCTCGACTGGTAGTTAGCATGAGGGGTCTCATGTGTTACTATAGAATATTCATTTGAATTTTTATTTACTATGTCCACTTGGAATCCATAAATGAATCCGTCATTGTAGTTCTACTGGAATTAAGCCTTTCCACACGAAGAAGCAAATTACTGAAGGTACAAACTGGGTAAAGATTTGCTCGCAATGGCTCTAGCTTATGATCTCAAGAAAGATGATGTGACCCTTTAGCGCAAGACACCATGTTTGGTGATTCTAGGAGAAACCTATGTCACGTAAACAAGGGTAGGGGAAGTGAAAAATCAATATACACAAGTGTTGATGATATCATTAGAGTAAAAGTCGAGTAAAAGGCACAAATCGCAGCATTGGATTAATGCCCAAATCCAAGACCCTCGAACACCATCTCCCAAAACGATCACCCAGTCCTTTCTTTTATTATTCATCACTATGGTTAGCCTTTGCCTTTTATAACATATTGAGGCTCAATTCCATCGCAATAGTATAACCATAAATCCATATCATGTCCATATTAAGGACTCATAGTGTCATTTGCAAACATGAGGTGATAAGCAATTGATGATGAATGCCCCCTGGAAAATAGACACATGATTGGGTTGACAATGTCTCGTCATCAAAGTTTTGTGAGACATGGTTTTACATAAAGGCTTCGCTTGCTTCATGAATGAAAAATGGAAATATTTTCCTAAAATTGATCGTTTACATCATTTGAAATAATTGGCCAATAAAATATATTTTCACTATTGACAATAACTTGTGTCAAAATATTTTCGTGAATGATGAAAATATTACCTTATATAAGCGATTATTTCTAGAAAAATATTTTTAAAATTATTCATTTTTGCAAAATAAACACATTTGTACCTAATGACAAATGTAACTGAGAAAGATGTTAAAAGTCATGGATCAGGTGAATCTAAACAGGGTTTGTCCGTCAGTTTGAAGGATGGGATCCATTGAACTACGCTATGGAACTTTCTGACAGCATTTTCACAGCGCTCATTGGATCTATAAAACATCAATTTTTCTTGGAATTCCTGAACTTAATTAAAAACCCATTTGAGTGTGGACTAACACCATTAATTGTGGCTGATATCTTCCTTCAAACGGAAGTCAAAATCTGTCCCCATGGACTTCTTCGAAGAAGGGCAGAACGCATGCTTGAATCTGAGGAATCAGCGCCTGTAAATCAGCATCTTCTACGGCCCTGGTTGGATCAAAGACACCGATTTTGTTTATTAGATTAAACCCCCATTGTTGCAGGATAGAATACTAACGAAAGTCTTCCTGTTTCTTGGGATTTCAGACATTAGTTGATCATTCGAAAGCCCATTTTATTTTTCTGCCAGCGGACCTTTTTCTTGTTGCAAGTGCACCTTCTTTTTCAACTCGATTTGTCCTTTTGCTCCGCGTGACAAATTATTCTTAGTTTAGTGCAAAAAAAAAAAAAAAAAAAGACAAATTATTCTTAGTTTATAATTGGTCGACGTGTGGAAGATTTCTTCGAGAGTGGGCATAATGGTTGAGATAAAAGAGGTTTTTTTTTTTTTTTTTTTTTTTTTTTTTTAACGAATTTGCATCGTCATATACTACATATGTAGATTTATATTGCTATTGTTTCTTTCAGAAAGTGAAAAATCTTTAAGATGATTAAATTGGATTTTTTTTTTTTTATAAAAAGAGTTTTTTTTTTTACATTATTAGACTGAAAGTAAATGGCTTAGTATTAGACGAATTTAAAATGCGAACACCAGAATTTGAAGCTCATGTTTAGAAAAATTTGCAGAAAGTGAAAGGGAAAAGCTAAATTTGCAAAGAACTGTATTTCTATCGTTGATGGGGCAAAAGAGCTTACAATTGTGAGTTTTTTTATAGCTCCCTAACAATAGCTACTCACTGACCAACTATTATCGATTTTGAATTTACTGATAACTCTCGAATTACAATTCTCGATGCACACTCCCGGAGGTTTTAGACACGCTCTCATGCTTTGATAATCATTATCCAAAGGAAGATGCATGTTTAGAGACTATAGGGGCAACCAACCGTCAACCATGTATTGAAATCAATGTGTTCTTTGCCTTTAAACTCCAACACTTAGCAAACTCTGTCAATCATTATCCAAAGGAAGTAACGGACTGTTGATGAACTTTGTTGTCTGGCGAGAGCTTTTGTTGATTACTTCTATCAATTTGCTATTGACGACATTGTTGACGAGTTACTTATTCTTTTCAAGTTGATCGTCTCATTCATATATGACTTCTTTAACTAGACTTTTAGCTCACTACTCGTTGATAATAAAGATGGGTCCTTTGTTTTGGTGTCAACAGCTTCATTTCAAATAAATTTGCATACTTAGTCTAAACTTTTGAAGACAATGAGGAGCGATACCCTTTGGGTAATAAATGCAACGTGCACATCCTTGATTTTGCTAGTCTCAATTATTGGGGTAAGATAATGTTTTATCCATGTGGAAAGTTTGTGTCAATCAATCATTGTATCATTCAATCACTATCACAATGATTACGGATTTTCGCTTTTTGGTGAAACATTACAATAAACGGAACATCTCATGTCTGCACTCCCCGGAAGGGACATAGAGATTAGTCTCTCTTGCCACTATTTTATCAATCCAATGGCAAGTGGGACCTTATAAGGCACGAACAAACACCTTAGCTTGGCTATCTTATTTCATCTAGATTTCTCCAACATAATCTTTTTCTAGAACTCTTTGCTGTGTAGCGGAATAACTTATTGGAATAAGTATACTAAAAGTTATAAAACTTATAATGAAAGTACAATTAAGTCCTAAAATTTTCAAAAAATGAAGTTAAGTCTAAAAACTTATCATGAAAATATAATCGAGTCCCAAAACTTTCAAAATGTGCTACCAAAAGGACTTGATTTGATCAATTTGACAAATTTTAGGATTTGATTATACTTTTCAAAAGTTTTGGAACTTGGTTACACTTTCGCAACAAATTTTAAGATTTAACTGCACCGAAAGTTTTAGGATTACATTGCACTTTGTTGACAAGTTTTAAAACTTTCAATATACTTATCTATAAATTATTAAATTAAGATTTTTTTTCTAAAGAAACTAAGAAATACATCCATCCATTGATTCTGCCATTGTTTTTGAGTTTTTTCCAATCCCTACACAACCCTGTAAGCTCAACCCCAAGAGTTTTAGTTCGCATTTTTTGACACTAATTTAGACATTCGCTAATGATATACTTTATTAAAGAAACGTCAGCCGATGGAATCTGTCTCATTATTCTTTATTACCACACGACGCACGTTGGCCAATAGGGTCCTCGTGAGCCACAGGACCATGTGCCTACATTTGTGCAAATAATTAATAAATCCACCACGCTGTTCATAAATACCTGGCGTGTTTCGAACAAGAAGTACAAGCCACACTCCAACTCCAACTCATAATCAAACTCAAAATCGCTTTCTCAGAGCGAGGGGGAGAGAGAGAGAGGGAGAGATGGGAAGGAGGCCATGCTGTGCAAAAGAAGGGCTGAACAGAGGGATATGGACTGCTGGAGAAGACAAAATCCTCGTCGACTACATTCAAGCCCATGGCGAAGGGAAATGGCGGGACCTCCCTCAGCGAGCTGGTATGTACTACTACCATACCAAGCGATTCTGTCGCGTGCTTTATGTTTTTGTCCGCATGGAAGTGTTAAGATGTAACACTGTTAAGTTGTCGTGCCCCTCAACTTTCACGATGCCAAATGACGAACCGGAATATTGTCCTTGTTATTCACATATTTGCCATTCTGTTTGTAGGGTTGAAACGTTGTGGGAAGAGTTGCAGATTAAGGTGGTTGAATTACTTAAGGCCAGGTATCAAGAGAGGAAACATCTCAATGGATGAAGAAGAGCTCATTATTAGACTGCATAATCTCTTGGGCAACAGGTAACATTAGTCCCTAATAATCACTCTCTCCTATTGTAAAAGGCAAGTTATAAAAGACTATTATTTCTTTGGAGCTCTTGTCTCCAAAACACAGGCCTAGTATTATTGAAGCACCATCTCTTCAAATCTATCAAATGCAGTCATTCACACTTTGGTGGTTTTTCTCACCAATACTCACTCTCAAATGCTTTGCAATTTACCCTTCAGGCTTAACTATACAAGACACAAGCCACAATAAACTTTCCTCCTCGTTCTACTACATGCAAAATTTGTCAAACCCCAGGCATATTTCTATTTTATTTTAGTCTTTTATCAAGATTGAGTAGTCTGGAACAATTTCTAAGATACAAAATCTCGCGTCATTGTCATCTGACAGTCAACATTTGCCAATTATTTGACTCTTCTTTTAATCAATTAGCGTCATCTAATGATTAATGATTAATGTCTCTCTTCTCTTATGTACTTTTATCGTTGAATATTATTTTGTTAGCCACGTGAATATTATTTTCTCGGTTACTTCCCTTTTTTTTTGGGGATTCTTGGAGTACAAAGTCCGCAATTTTTTTTTTCACAACTGGGACTATATTCTGTGTCCTTCAATAAACTAGGCAGAAGTTAATGCGGGATCTTCACTGATACCCAAAAACAAAAATTAAGAGTAGATCTTCCACGTCTCTCTGGTTAGGTTTGTGCTTTCTTTAGCAACAAGCAATCTCACTTCAAGTTCGAGGGCTTTACTGATAAATTAATTTGACCGACTGCTTGGAAAACACCAGCATTGTCGGCTGTTCCACTGCCTAAAAGATACTTACGCGATTCATCTACTTACTTTTGCAGGTGGTCGTTAATAGCTGGAAGACTCCCCGGACGAACAGACAATGAAATAAAGAATCACTGGAACACCAACCTTAGCAAGAAGGTGCAGGATCAGACACATCAAAATCCTGTCAAGCGGTCCAATGAATTGGAACCTCGGAGCGAGACGTCGAAGGAAGAGTCGCCATCGAGGTTGGAGCCGCACCCAGTCATTCGAACAAAAGCAATCAGATGCACTAGGGTTGTCCTCCCACCCCCACTGATGGATCAAGTAGCTAGCAAGGCAACTTCGGTTCGCAATTCGAATAGCGAGACCTCATCTTATTCATCATCTCGTCAAAGTGACTTATCTTCCCACTTTCTGGCCGATTTCAACATCGACGACCTTTTGATGTCGGACGAAGCTCAAAATCTGGATTCGTGTTTCCCTCTTGAAGTGGAGAAGGTCAATTGCTATCCGTCCAATTTTACTCTTCCTGCGAATGATGATGCCGGATGTATCCGCTCGGAAGGACTTGACCGCTGGAGGGAAAACGATGAGCCTTTTCAACCGAATGGAAGTTTCGATTTCAATTCATTGGCATCTTTCCTTAATTCAGATGATGGATACGGTTTAGATGAAAAAGACACTATGGCCAACATTTGAGTAGCCATTCATACAAGGCTTATAATGTACTTCATTGGAAGAGCAAATTGTTGAAAGAAAACTGATGCCATTTATTTTCGGGGATCTATTGCAATTGTATTTTAAGGACGATTCCACTGTTTCGTGTTGGTAGTTTCCTGCAAAGTCGGTAATATTAAAAAACTCTTGGTAAGAAAAGTTGCCAATCACTTGATTTCTTGTTAACTTGTTTGTAACTTCTCTTTACATAAATGAAAATTCGAACTCTTTTTGATAATTTATAAATTATCAATCATTCCTTTCTTTTAGTAACTTTTATTTGTCTTTTTAACCAATGTCATAATTTACCAACTAATGTATGAAGTAATCAATTTTAATCTGAGTGAATTGCTAGTTTTTCTCTGATTAAATTGCGAATTAGTTTTGAATTATCAACTCGCTTGAATAAGTTACAATATATATTTAGTTTTTATTTAATTTATCAATTTTTTAAATTGTTTCTCAAATTCTATTTGTCTTTCTTCCAAACATCTTAAATTTATCAATTCTCATATGAACTTACCAATCATTTATTTACTCGACTTACCAAATTTTCTCCCATTTAGGTTACCAATTAGTTTTGAATATCCAAGTCTCATTTGAATTGCTTGCCAATTTTTATTTTGTATTTTTAAATAATTTGCAAACCTTTCTTTTGAGTTAGTAACTTTTATTTACCTTACTTACAAACCTGTTAAATTTGCCAACTCTTTGAAAAAATACCAACCTTAGTAGAGAAGTTATTAACTGTTATCCGATTAACTTACAACAAGTTTTGAATACTTTTATTTGAATTAGTACCGAGGGTTAATTGTTTCTTTTTAAATTACCAATTTCTTTAATCTCTGACAAAAAAAAAAACTAGAGTTGTTGACACCTAAATTTTGGCAACCCAATCATTTATTTATTGCATAAAAAATTAAGGATTAATTTTTAACCCCTAAGCAAAAATATTAGAATTAAGTTGCATGTCATATAGTTTTAGGAGCATTTTTTTTTTTATTTGCATTGGACTAGTGACAGATGGGTTTGAATTGGTAGTTCTGAACTTTAATTTAGCAAGTCGGACTAAGCCCACGAAGAGAGCAAAATGGCCAAAGCTCGTATCCTCGAGGAGATATTACGAACTCATCTTTGTGGGATTTCAAATTTGAGAAAAATCCTATTGCAATTTTGAAAAAATTGGTGGAGAATATTCATTTTTTGTAAAGGAAATTTAGAAGAGATGTGGAAAATAAAAAGAAATATTGCGTTCGAAAAAAAATCTTCATGGATGTTGGTTTGAAGAGAAAATAAAATCCTAATCCTTGGCTTATAAAAGAGTTGTTCGTGTAGGATTTTGGGAGCCATACATTGAATATACGGCCGCACGAGAGGGGAGGTTCTTTTTTTTCGTTCGACGGAGGAAAAGGAGAGAGTGATTTTTCATTGTTTTATTGGGGTGAGTCCTTTTTGTTTTTTTATTAAAAGTCAATAAAAGGACAGCTTCGCTTTTTTGCTGAAAGGGGAAATTCTCTTCACTTTTTGGGGGTAAAAGTCAGCAAAAGTGTGTAGAGAAAGACAGAGAGAAGAGACGTGAGAGGGACGTGCGGCAGAGAGAGAGAGAGAAAAGAAGAGAAAAAGAAGAAAAAAGCAAAAAGGAGAGGAAGAAGAAGGAGTCGGTCGCCGAGGCCCTTCGCCGACCCCCTTGCACCATGCCGCACTCACCGCGGCCCCTGCACAACCGCACCACCACCGCCTGTCCGCCACGCTCGCGGCTCCGCTAGCCACCGTCGCGTTGCTGCCCGAGAGCCTCCGAGCACCGACGCCCGCACCTGCAACCCTCTGTTCGCGATGCCCCTGCTCCGCCTCTGCCCCCAGTCGTAACGCAGCCGCGGCTGTCCCTCTGCCCGAGCCGCCGGCCACCGCGAGCTCGCGATACCAGCAACTTGCGAGGTTGCTGTCGTCCTGCCCAGCAGCCGAAGCCCGAGCCCTCGCTTCGCCCCCAGCCATGACGCAGCCTTTGCTCTTGCGCCGCCCGCGTCCTGCAGCCAAGCCCAAACGCGACGCCAGCACTGTCGCCCCGCCGCGCCTCCTCCGCGAGTAGCCCGCGACGCCAGCAAATCCCGAGTGGCGCCGCCACAGCAGACCCCTGCTTGTTGCTATTCCACCCGCCGCCGGTCCCCTCATCGGAGCTCCAGCAACCTACTACCCTTGGCTGCCTGCCATCATAGCAGCCCCTTCGTTGTGCCGTCACGCCGTGATTCATGAGCCGCCGTTCGTTAACTCGGATTTGGAGAAAATTCAAATTATGTAGTTCTTTTATTTTATTTTTTAGTTTATTCTGTTTCTTTATTTGAAAAACTCCTATGATTGAAATCCCTTACTGATATGACATGATATTCGTAACTTGAGGAGCCTTTTAAATTAGGAATTGACGCTCCGAATTTCGCGCTTGAATTCCGATTCGCAATCGCATGAAAAATCGCCAATCCGACTTTAGGCTTGATATTCGATTTGCAGTTTTATTTAAAATTGACCAATCTGATCTCATACGCGGGACATGATTCGTCAATTTATGGATATCGATCTTATCTTGCCTGATTTGCAGTCATAACGTTTGATCGATTTTGTTTTCGTAAAAGAAAATCCAAACAAATTTGAGTTAGATTAGTTTTATTGTTTTAGGGTTATTTTACATAGGGGATTTATTTATTTTGAATTTAAAAAAAATCCAAAAAAATGCATTCATTTAGGATGATTAGCTTTTTTTAAATTTAAATTGCAAGTTTAATTATGTGGCAATTTTAATTTCGAATTTCATAAAAAAGAAAAAGAAAATAAACCAAAATTAGGGCATTTTTTGCACGTCATTGCATGTTAGGGTAAGATTGCATGTTTAATTTTTTTTAATTATTTATAAGTTTAGGGTGCACATGACAACCATTATGTTCCGGAAATAGTTTTTGGAACAGAAATAGATTTTTCTATTTCTAGAAAAGTTTCTAAGTAAAAATAACCGTTTGATAACGACACAAAATTTCTACTCTGAAAATAAATTCGTTCGATAACGATACAAAATTTCTTTCTTTTGGACGGCGGTGGATAGGGCTGTAGCGGCGGCGGCGGCGGCGGGCGGCGGCGGCAGCGAGGGCCGGCGGGCGGTCGGTGACCGGTGGCGGCGGTAGCAGCGGGCGACCAGTGACCGATGGATGATGGTCAGCGGCAACGGATGAATGACCGGTTGACGAATGATGAGAAAAAATTTTATTTCTCATTTTTGTTCCAGAAATAGAGAAGTAGAAAATTTCTACTTCTGATTTTTATTCCAGAAACAGGTCTGGAATAGAAAAATTGTTTCTAGAATAGAAATTCTGATTTGTCATGCATCCCCTTAGATAATTTTTCATAGATAGATTGCATCTTAGGTTATGGATTAACAAGTTAAGATAACATTCAAGTTTAAATTAGGGTTTGGCCTAACCTAATATTTAATGTGAGTTGGATGATATCTTAATTTGGATAGATAATTTTCACAATTTTTCTAATTTCGAATTTCATGGAAAATACAAAAAATTGTATTTAAATAAATTGATTTCATTCTCTAGGATAGGTCGCATGCTCATTAAGAAAACACAAAATATTTCACTTTCGTCATATAGTTTAGGTCATATTGCCATGTCATATCATTTCACGTTAGATTAGTAGCATGCATTGCATAAAGAATAATTCTCATTAAACCGGTGAAAAAAAAAAGTAATTGCGTGTTGATTATAAATCATATTTAGGACCGTCGATGTGAATTCTGATCTAACATTGCAGATGCTTTCGATGCCATGAGGTAAGTCCTCATGCAATTTATTCATCGTTTTCTTGGGCGTTAAATTGGTAGATTGTGCATCCGCATGATCACCTCTCATGTTAGGGAAGTAAATTAAAATCAACTTATGCTACCTGCAAAAAAATTTTTCGAAATAAAAGAGAAAGGGTACCGAAAGGGCGTTAGTGAAAGCTAGTGTAATCAAGTCCCCGAACTCAAAAATCTCTAATTCGCAAAAGTAAAGTAAATCTCCTATTACTTTACTTGGGTTTCTAATCGACCCACCGAAAATAGATTAATGGTGATTCTTAATTGAAAAATTAATAACAAGTTAAGAACTTGAACCTAAGTCACGAATTGGCATGGGCTTAAAAGAGCCTGAGCTAAGTTTAGGCTTAGTAATCCATTAGCCAAATCCTAGGTGGTTCACCCGAAAATTTGGTCGCGACAAGAGTGATGACCTTTTCTAATTAATTTACCAACTCCTATTTGAGTTAGTTAAAAATATCTATTTGATTTTTTAGAACACAAACTTTTCTTTTCTATAACAAAACAAGTTTCCTTTATCTTTTAACAATTATTATTTACCAGTTTTACCAAAGGCTAAAGTTTTATAAGTTATAGATATGAAATTATCAACCTCAATTTGTGTGATTACAAACTTTTATCCAATTAAATAACCAATTACTTTTAGGTTGGAAACTTTCATTCCTTTGCTTATGTTGGAAAATTTTTGGGAAATGGGAAACATAAGATCAATTGTCTAAGGTGTGCAAAATTGTCCTTAAAGATAACTCCGCCTTGCCCCTTGTAGTACGGAACTTCGTTCCACACGCTCTAGTGGCTATTCTCTCATGATGCAATATATTTTCCTTTGTGCTTCACACAAAGTAATAAGAAACAAGAACAACAACGTTATATGTGTTGACACCTAAATTTTGATTATTTTTCTTGGTCATTCATGCATAAGAAAATTATAGAGTGGCTCGATCCCTAAACAAAAGAACCATTAGCATAGTTCATATTTGCATTTTAACTCATGCATCACGTGTGATTCACATGGCTCTCACACGATGTTACTAAGGATTGATGCACACAAGAGCACTCTCCATTGGGCAATGCCCCCACGGACAAGCGAACATTGGATCATCTCCCATATCAATCTACCACATACTCTCATCCTCGATCATCAATTCAAAAGGAAGAGAAAGAGATCACGATCAGTAATTGGAGAGCATCCACGGGCTGAAAAGAAGCAATTGAATTCTTCAATTTGGTTGTAGAAAAAGCAGAAATTGGCTTTATCTCAAAAGAAAGCAAACGGATAAGGAGGCATCCAACTTGCTTGTGAATGTACACTCTGAATACAATATTTCAGAGTGGTTAAGAGCTAAGAAGCATGGACACTCTCTAGGACCTTTTGTGTCGTGTCTGACACTCCAACACATGTTCGACATGTTTTGACACGTGGTCAACTACCTCCGACACGCTTCGACACGCGAGTCGGAAATTCTGACACGTGACTTTGACACGCACGGGGTTATTTTTACAAATTTCCAAAACTTCTGGGGTCTAAATATAAATATATGAAAAAAATAAAAAAAATAAAAAAAATAAAAGCTAAAACTTTAGTCGCACGCATGAGGTTCTGGACTCTTTTCCTCAGTCGCATGCACGTGACCACTTTGGTTCTCTTCTTTCGCCGTGAGTGTTGCCGGTGTTGCTTTGCCGGCGGCGCGGCCCACCCCACCAGTTGACGTCACCAACTCGCCGTAGCCCCCCATGCTTCAACCTCACCCGTCACCACAGTCGCTTTCGACCCCACCTTTGTCTCTTGCAAGCATCGAGCCATCGCCCCGACGGCGAGCTGTCGCCTTTGCCTCTCACAGGCGTTGCCGCATTGCTCTTCTTCATCTTGCGATTTCATCTTTTTGCTCATCTCAGGTTAGCATCTTGGATTTCTTTATAATGCGATTTGAGATTTTTTCGGCAAACCCTAAAGTTAGTTCGGGGAAAGGGGGATTAGTGAATGTTTTGTTAGATACTTCTCAACTTGAAAGTTCCAAAATTGAATGAAACCAATGGAGCTCATTGTTGGCTACGCTTGTTGATGTCGAAAAATTGGAGCTTTAGTTCTTTCATAGCAAGACGTTATGTAGCATCGTGCTTTGTCAAATATCGGCTTGCCTGAGTCCCCCCCCCTCCCACAAAAAAAATTGGACCTTCCCATCCCGTTCTGCACCCTCAATTGTTGGGTGCAGATTTGGCATGTTTTGTTAGATACTTCTCAACTTGAAAGTTCCAAAATTGAATAAAATAATGGAGCTCAGTTGTTGGCTACGTTTTTTGATGTTGAAATTGGAGCTCCAGTTCTTTCATAGCACGACATTTTGTCGCATCATGCTTTGTCGAAAATTGGCTTGCCGGAGATTTTTTTCCCCAGATTATGCAATGCTATGCTTTAGACAGATTCATGTACAAGGAGTTCACTTGCAATGTGAATAGTAATCATTTTTTGGTATGCTTGGAGAATAGGCTTCTCATTTTTCAGTGACTATCTCACTCTCGGGTTCTCAAGTATATACATTATCAATCTTGGTAAAACTTGGGAGAAACTTCAGCTGGCAACTAGAGTTATTGTGGCGTTGAGAACTCGCAGGATATCATTGTTCAGTCTAGTCGACCATATGGTCAAAGGGCCATTTTGAAGTTTGCCCAATACACGGGTGCTCAAGCAAATGCCGGAAGGCACACTCCAGGAACATTCACTAATCAGCTCCAGACCTCATTTTGTGAGCCTCGTCTGCTCATTCTTATTAATCCGAGAACCAATCACCAGGTAAAGTTATTAATGTAGGAATTATTAATTTGCACACCGAATTGATAATCTGCTCATTTTTCGGTAAACCCTATACTTATTCACCTGAATTCATGTCGGCATATATGTTTTGGTACAAATTATTAATGTAGGAATTATTAATCTGCACACCGAATTAATAATAAAGTTATTGCACATTAGTATTCTCTGCTGAATTGTTTTTGGGAATACAACTTAGGAAAAATCAGTGTATTTCTGTAGACAAAATCCTGAATAATTAACATCATCTCCAGTACATGGCATCGAAATTGAAAACTAGAAGGGCATATCGGTTTTGCTATGATTTCTCTCTATTTTTATTTCCTTTCCACTCTTGTATTGTGAATACTCATAATGGCTTTGGTCGTGTATGTGTGATGGTCAGGAATTGATTATGGAAATTTGGCTGCTGCTGTTTGCTGCTGTTCGCTACCGTATTGCTGCTGTTCTCTGCCATTTCTGCTGTATAGCTGCTGTATTGTTGTTGTATTGCTGCTGTTGGCTGCTGTTGGCTGCTGTATTACTGCTGTTCACAGCAGCTCGCTGATGTCTGCTGCTGCTTGCTGTCATTTATTGTTGTTCATTGTTGTCCATCACTATTTTGCTGCTATTTACTGCTGCTTACTACTTCCCGCTTCCCGCAACGTGCTTCTGGTTGGTATCTAATCTTCCTTAGTTAACTTTAACTAAGAAACCTTATAGCAATTGATAATAACATGTTTATTTATTTATTTTTGCAGAATCTCTTCAAGTTCAAACATGGCTAGTAATACTTTAAGCACACGACCACCTACCTCTAGCAATGAAGTTGTAAGACAACCATTATGGAGGTATGTTACTATGTTAGTTAATCATATTGATGTGGGGGGAAATTTGTCTTGCAGATGCAACTTTTGTCAAAAAGATTGTAAGAGTTCATACACGAGAGTGATGGGCAATTTGATGATGATAAGTGGAAAAGGAATTGGAAAGTGCACAAAAGTAGAAAAAATGATTTTTTAGAGATGGAAAGATTAGATGAAAAGGTCAATACTAAATTAATGAGTATTGCATCTAGAAATGTACCTTTGCCTTTTGCTAGTTATTCACTTAGTAGTGGTGGTGATGATAGAATGGATTTATCATTTAACTCCAAAAAAAGGAAAGATGGAAGTGGGAGTGGAAAATCACTTAAAGATGCATTTAATATGACTCAACGAGAACGTTTAGATTGTGAGATTACTATGATGTTTTACTCGGCGGGCTTGCCGTTTAACCTAGCAAGGAATTGTTATTTTCAATCCGCTTTCACTTATGCCTAGGAGTGTGCATGGTTCGGGCGGGCGGTTCCTGACCTAGAACCGGGAACCGCTCGCTAAGGACCGGTTCTGAAAAATTGGAACCAGGATTCACTTGTTTGTTACATGGATCCACTCAGGAACCAGACCGCCAGTTCAGTCCGGTTCTTGGGTGGATCCATAGAACCAGTCTCACCAATAGAGAAAGGGACGGACTTGCTGTTGTCGAGGGCAAAGGTGATTTTTCGGAGTGTCAAATAGAGAAAGGGACGGACAGATGGACGGCAATTTTTTTTTTTTGGTAACGTATGGACAGCAATTTTGGTGAAAGTAAGAAAGAAAAAGAAAAGAACATTCGTTATGTGAAAGCAAGAATGAGCAATGGAAGGGGCAATGTTAAAGAACCAAAAAGACGGGACTTTGCAGTGGAAAGAGAAGGCTTTTGAGCCGAAAGAAAGATGGGTACTTGGGAGGGTTCTGGTACTTGGATATGGAGGGGCGGAGGTGGTGTTTTAGGGTTCTTTGCTACTGTTTTGCAGCTCCCTTCTGTGCCGTTTCACTGGGAAGCGATGGAGCTCTGCAACGTCATTGGAGGATGGCGAGCTGGGGAACCTCAAAGTTGAGATGTTTCAAGTTTTTGGGGAAGGAAGGGAGCGTGGAGAGCTGCAGGCTCTCGGGACTTGGTAAGGTTTTCGGCGGTGGGTCGACTAACGAGCATGAAGCTGAAGCTGGAAAATGGTGGTGATGGAGAGAGAGAGAGAGAGAGAGAGAGAGAGAGAGAGAGAGAGAGAGAGAGAGAGAGAGAGAGAGAGAGAGAGAGAGAGAGAGAGAGAGAGAGAGAGAGAGAGAGAGAGAGAGAGAGAGAGAGAGAGAGAGAGAGAGAGAGACGGGGTTTGTTAATTAGTAATTTCAATTTTTTTAATATTTGTTAATTAGTAATTTCAATTTTTTTTAATATTTAAAATTAATTGGTCCGGTCTGGGTGGGCGGGTGGGAAGATCCGCCCATGGAACCGGGAACCGGACCGGTACCTACCGGTTCCCATAAATTGGAACCGAATCGGACTGGTTCCCTCAAGAACCACTGGTTCTGGGCGGTTTTGGGCGGTCCGGGCGGATCTCGGTTCTTTTGCACATCCCTACTTATGCCGCTAATCATAATATTGTGGGTTATGTACCACCGAAATATAATTTGTTGAGGACCACTTTGATGCAAAAAGAGAATGCAAATATTGATAGGTTGTGTGCATCTATCAAAATCATGTAGAAGGAGAAAGGTGTAAGTATTGTGAGTGATGGATGTAGCGACTCACAAAGAAGACCGCTTATTAATTTCATGGCGATATCGGATGGAGAACTAATGTTTATAAAATCGGTTGATTGCTCGGGAGAAACAAAAGATATGTATTTCATTTTTAACTTGCTGAAAGGAGTTATCAATGACATTGTGCATGAGAATGTGGTCTAAGTAATTACGGATAACGCTTCAAATTGTAAGGGTGCGGGACAACTCATTGAGCAAGAATTTTCATTCATTATGTGGACGCCTTGTGTGGTGCACACCTTTAATCTAGCTTTGAAGAACATTTGTGCCGCAAAAAATATGGAGAGCAATCAAATAGTTTATGAGGAATGCGGTTGGATTTCAGATATTGTTAAGGAAGTTATGCAAATCAAACATTTTATCAGGAACCATTCTATGAGATTAGCGATATATAATGAGTTTGTTAGCTTGAAGCTGCTTTTTGTAGCGGATACATGTTTTGCTTCGATGATTGTGATGCTTAGGATATTCAAGTTAATAAAAGGTGGTATTCAAAACATAGTGATTTATGGCAAATGAAATATCTATCGATATGTTAATCAAGAGAAAGCTAAGTTTGTTAAGGAGAAGGTGTTTGATGATTTTTGATGGGATTTGATTGATTATATACTTTCATTCACGACTTCTATTTATAATATGCTTAGAATTTGTGACACCGATAAACCTTGTCTTCACTTAGTTTATGATATGTGGGGTTCGATGATCGAAAAAGTGAAGAAAGTTATATATGCATATGAAGTGAAGAGGCTAGATGAGAAGTCTACATTTTATGAGGTGGTTCACACAATTCTTGTATATCGTTGTACAAAGAATAACACTCCACTTCATTGCTTGGTACATTCCTTAAATCCTAGGTAAGTTCTAAAATTGTATAAGATTGTTACTTTAGTAGTTATTCTTTTTTTTAGCATGATAATATAATACTCCTATTATTTATTATTGTTTCCTAATTTTATTTTATTTTATTAAATAAAGGTACTATAGTGATCAATGGTTTGATGAAGATTCTACTCAAATTCCTCTATACAAGAATAAGGAGATCAACCAAGAAAGACTGAAATGCTTCAAGAAATATTTTCCTAACTTGGATGAGCGCAATAAGATGAATTTGGAGTATGTAGATTTTGTGAGTAAAAATGGGGATTTTAGAGATTTTGATTCCATTCAAAATCGATTCTATGGATCCTAAAGCTTGGTGGGTTAATCATGGTGCATGTGCACCGATGTTTCAAAGCATAGCCTTAAAGCTTCTTGCACAACCTTCTTCTTCATCATGTGCTGAGAGAAATTGTAGTACTTACTCATTTATGGACTCGGTGAGAAGAAATAAGATGACCCAAAAACGTGCAGAAGATTTGATTTTTATTCATAGAAATCTTTGTCTTCTATCAAGAAAAAACCCACAATACACAGAAGGAGAGACTAAGATGTGGAATATTGGTGGAGATATATTTGACTCGTTTGAAGATGTTGGGATGCTTGAAGTTGCAAATCTTTCACTTGATGAGCTAGAGATGGAGTTTTTTTTTTTTTTTTTTCCCAGAAGAAGTGGATAATGTGGATGAATGACTTTTTGTTATATTACTTGATGGAATGTTGATTGTTTTTTTGCTTATTGTTAAATTTTAAATTTAATAGTGGAATATGGATTACTTGTTTTTTCCAATATGGATTACTTGTTTTTTCCTTCAAGTTTTATGGATTATTACAATGAAATGTAGTTGAATTTGTCAAATTAAAAGAATGAATGATATTAACAAATGTAGGATTAATGTTTTTAGTATAGATTAATTCTAGGCTATTATTATTATTATTATTATTATTATTATTATTATTATTATTATTATTATTATTATTATTATTATTATTATTATTATTATTATTATTATTATTATTATTATTATTATTATTATTTAGTTATTTATGCATTTATATATAAAAATATTTATTTAATATTTAACGTGTCAGAATGTGTTGGAATTCTCTACTTTTTGAGAAATGACGTGTCAGCGTGTCGTATCGTATCGTGTCACGTGTCGCGTATCTGCGTCGGTGCTACATAGGTTAAGAGTTAGAAAAAAAGAGAAATTAATATGGTGGAGCTAGTTGGGGTCAAGCAATTCGATGAACGATCTAAAAGGAAATCCGATCAGAGCTAATCGTGGATTATAAAAGGGCAACATCTAGTCTTGGTGATAAAAAATTGATGATAAAACAAGTGAGTTTTAAGAAGAAGATAAATAAGCAAATTCAAGAGGATTAATACTGGCAACATTACTACATGTCATCTGATTTCTATCTCCTGGTGGTTGATTTGTTTGAATTGAAAACTCTAATCTTTTAATATCTTCGGTGCCTATAAATAGAGACAAAAACAAAAGGACGGGGGGAAAGTGGTGAGATTTGTGCTGGTTTCACCGAAGGAGCACTACACGAAGAAGGATATCTCACGGCAAAAGACGGGGCTCTCGGACGGAACAGCACTCACACGGAAGTCCATTGGCCAAGAGGACGCACGACACACATACACGTACACAAAGGAGGAGAGGACACACATAAGAAGAAAAAATTCTCTCTTCCCCGTCACAGCGCTTCAACCTCGCGGTATTGCTGGCCAAGATCTTGCTGCCGCCCAGCTCCACTCCTCATGTTGCGTCTCCTGGTTACATTGCACCCATCACTGCTCCAACGACACTGTTGCCCCATGATCAATCCTCTCGCCTTCGAGCGTCTAGCAGCATTCCCGGTTTCTGTCTAACACCGGCGATCGTCCCTCTCTTACTAGCTCACTGCTCGATGCCAAGCACTCCTCACAACAATCTCCAGCAGCACAGGTGGACTTTTCTCGATTTTTGCCGGTTCGCTAGCGGTTCCCAACAATTCTTCCAGCAAAGTCAGCAACCCCACTACCTTCCAGGCTTGACGTCACTTCTGCTGTTGTTCCTGCTTACTTCCAAGTAGTCATCCCAACAAGCAGCACGACGCCAGCTCATCCTGCTTTGCCGCGACCCGATTTTTTCTTTTTGGTCGAACTGTGTCGCGGTTTCACCGTGAATATCTTTGCTGTCATAATTTCTATTGATCAATAGATATAATTACGTTCAATAGATATAAAAAATGGATTATTCTTAATTGAATGTAATGCATTGGAACTAGTGTCTTTTGGGCTATGAATCGAACTAAGAAAAAATGAAATATTATTCACTTAATTGTTGGCGAAGTTTAAAACTTTCATAAACCAATAATTTATTTTGTGAATTACAATTTTCATCAATCACATTATACTCTTACAAAATTTTGTAGTTTATTGTAGTTTTGTATTAATAAGTGATGTGCGTGCCTGGTTTATTTCTAAGTGCTCTAGAGATTTTGCGAAAGTTTCCATGAGAGCAACCCCACTCCACACTTATATAAGTAATTAGAATAAAGATTAGGATAAGATAAAATTCGACATATCCTATGTTTGGTGATAGGATAAAGTTGGATATAAAAGGGATATATGCAGGACAAAATTATCCTAATAAAGATGGATATGATATATAATATCCATAATAGGAAAGTTATTTTTCTTAGTCACATAAGTTGGATTCCTAACACTTTTGATTTTCTTGAATTGGTTTAATTCCCATTCCCCTCGATGTACTATTAGAGATTCGGCCAAATTCACTTCTAAATCTATATAATCAATAGATATAATTCCATCTTTGAGGCAATTGTTTGACCACATCATGTCTCAATCGAATGTGTTTTTTATACCATTGAAGATTTCATTCTTTGGCAATCACAATATGCAAACGTGGAAGATATCGATTTCATTTCCAAAGAAATATCTACTTTCCTACGAAGTTGAATAGTACTCAATCACCAAGATAAATAATTTCTTCTTTTTCCCCACTGGAGTGTAGGAGGATAAGACATTTTCTTTGCACATATATGCCTTCTAGCATCTAAGTCTACACTCCATTCTTTCATATTAGCCACAATATTGATTTGGGAAATGAACACATTTTTTTTTTTTGGTCATAGGGAAATGAACACATTAATTGCCTTTATCATAGTCATCTACTTCAACCAAGTTGACTTTTAATTTAGCTGGATTGTCATTTCCCCTCAATTTTTGTTTGAGTTAATTTCTAAGTTATAGCACCTTCACCGAGGGTAAACATGTATCCATTTCAGAATTTTGTCTCCTCTGAATATGAGATGTAGTATATCATTCCTCGAATAACATGAAAATCCAGTCCAAGTCCTATAAACAATCAAACATATTTAAATATTCCTACTATTCCTATTATTCCATTTTTTCTAACCTCTTAGGGTGTGTTTGTTTAAAATTGTTTCTATTCCCCATAACACAAATTTTTGTTCTTTTATTTCGGGGAACAAAAAAAGAACAAAAACGCGTTTGTTTATACTTTTATTCCCGGGAACATATTTGGAATAGAAACAAGAAGTAGATTAAACTTTTTTCTTGTTTTCGGGAACACTTCCGAAAAACACTTTTTTTTCTTCTCAATTTTCTTCTTCTTTTTTCTCTTTCTTTTCTTCTTCTTCTTCCTTTTGCTGGTCATCGGCCTTGGCCATGGCTGGCTCCAGTGACCAGCTAGACGAGGGCTGGCGATCTTGCCGAAGCGTCACTGGCCCTCGGAGAGGCTCGTCGGCCTGAGCCTCGCTGTGGCTGCGCGAGGCTTGGCCTCGCCGGGCCACCTCCTCGCCTAGCCCAAGCAAGGCTGAGCCTTGCGTGACCATGGCGAGGCTCGGCCTCCCTAGCTAGCATGAGGCCAAGCCTCGCTAGGCCAGAGTGAGGCTGACCTCGCACGCCTGGGCGAGGCCGAGCCTCACCGGTGAGGCTCGGCCTCGCCTGGCCTCTAGCAATCTCGCCAGGCCAAGGCGAGGCTTCGGCGAGCTCGCCGAACGTTGCCCCAGCCCGGTCGCCGGCCACAACAAAAAAAAAAAAAAAAAGAAGAAAAAAAGGAAAAGTAAAATAAAAATATTAAAAAATTAAAAGAAACAAAAAAAAAATGATATAAGTTTACCAAACGTGTTTATATATATATTTTTATTCTAAGAATATAAATTTTGTGCAGTTACCAAATGCGTTCTTCTGTTCAAAAATTGTTTTTCGGAATAATTTTTGAATAGAAACGTTACCAAACGCGCCTTTACTTAGTGTATTTCTAAACCAAAATCGACGTGCTCAAGCTATGGAAATGCAAATATTCAGCCAAGGAGCAATATAAATTCCACCCGACTTCCTCCTACGTTAATATATTTGCTTATATTACCGAAAAAAAAAAACATCCAAATGAGACCAAACCCTCATTTTAATAAAAATTAATATGGACAGCAAGCATGAACACCTATCAAATTAATTCAAACCATGGACAACTCATATAATCATGAATCCAACTAATTCAAGGCATGAACATCAATTGTGATAAGGAAATTAGCAAGTTTTAAGCATGGATATGATTTATAGCCGTGACTCCAGTACATTCTGAACATATACATCAACAAAAGGTAGGAATCTAGTTTATTCAAATCATCTATAGCAACAATAGGCAGTGCAAGGAGAGAACTGAGCATATACATCATTATCTAATCAAAAGGAAAGTAGTCCGAAGCTTTGAGGATCAACGATATGTAATCTATGACCACGATTCTCATTATCAATCATGAAAACAAACTTGAACGAAATCATTTGACTATAATTAGCAAGTATCTTATCAATGCAAGTCACATTTCTAGCTGAGATGACTCGATGTCAAAAGCACATACACCTGGTGAGCACTTGAACGGTTCAGCGACACAATAGGAAACACAACTGACGAATAGAGAGCGAGAAACACAAATCAAAGTCACAATCCAAACTAAGATGACTCAATGTCAAAATTACAAACACCCCCATCATATCTTGGATCTGACTCCTAAGATGACAATATGTCATTTTCCTTTTGATCTAATGTGAAATGGAAAAATAATGTATTAAATGGAAATGCCAAATAATTTAATATCTTGTTTTGAATAGACATGTGGTCACCATGAACGTTTTTTTTTTTTTTTTTTTTTCAAAAAGAAAAAATAAAATTAGTGGATTTCTTTCCATTTCTTTTCCGATCTTCCCTTTCTTTCTCTTTCTAGGGGGCCACACAGGAATCACAATGCCTCTTTAGATAGGTAATTGGAAAATTTCTAAGCATTCTCCTTAAAGAGTAGAGGATCACAAATTCATGGAATATGCTTGATTTCATCAGTCAAATTTGCAGAGAACACATACAACAACAATTCACCAGGAACTTACTTACAAGACCTCGAATTTTAAATATTAAAATGAAAGGATCACAAGCTACATATGTGTGGTCATCAACTTCAAGTGCCACAACGATGACTGAAAAAGCATGACCTCATTCGTTAATGGCAGACTTTAACAATTACAACCATTGAAGAGAGGATTCATTTACTCTAATCCTCCCATCAATGACCTCGCCATTGACGCTTTCGTTGTAATTGCTTTCATTGCCTTCTTGCCGGTGATGCTCTATTTCTCGTTTGTGCATGATGTGAACGACAACCAGAGCTCTCCCATGGTTTTCTTGAGAAGACACACAGAAGCAGAATATAACAAGGTAGTGAGGAAAATCTAAATAAATTGATTATAAAATTCAATAAGAATTGAAACAATATGATTATTGGAAGTTTGACTTATCCTTAAGATTGTTGGAATATTATTGAAAAATGTGAAAATAAGATCAATTGTTTGAGGCATGTAAGCACTGTCATTAGGATAATTTTGGCCTTCAGAGTATGAAACTCGGTGGAATAATCTTTAGCGACTATCCTCTTATGATACAACAAATCTTTGTCTTTACTTTGCATAGAATAATAGAGTGAATACGAAAAATAGCGTTATGTGTAAAGCCCAACAAATAAATGTCGCGACCTCTGTTTTCGGCGCCCGCGATTAGGTACGGGCGTAGGCGGAGGCTAATGGTTTGGCTAAATTTATTAAGTCCGGACTCACCCAAGTCTGCCAATTCACGACATTAATAGTCTAAGTATTTAACCAGTAAGTTAATTTTTAAAATGGAGTCGCCACTAATCAATTTGGGGTGAGTTGATTAGAAACCCATGCGAAATATTGAGAGAAATACTCGCTTCTGCGCAACTAGAGAAATTAGGATCGGGGACGTGATTACACTAGTTAATCACTAATGCCCTTTCGGTACCTAATCTTGTTTAAACCCTTAGGTTTTTTTTGAATGTTTTAGGGATTTTCCATGCATTTTTGGGGGAGGAAAAACATTTTTTTGGTCTTTTTCCATTTTTTTGGACATAAAAGGGACTTTTTGGATTTTTTGGTATTTTTTTAGAAAATACAAGTCTTTTTGGCTTTTTATGGATTTTTTGGCTTTTTTGGAAACTATGAAATATTTTTGATTTTTGATTTTTGATTTTTTTTTTTTTCGGAAAATAAAATATTTTTGAAAAATAAAGTATTTTTGATTTTTCTGGAAAATCAAATATTTTTTTTTTACTTTTTAATATTTTTCGAAAATAAACCATTTTTGAATTTTTTTGAAATAAATTATTTATTTTTATTTATTTATTAAAACATTATTAAAAAAAAAAATCAACCCGACTTAGGTCCGCAGTCCGGATTCGACCCATTTTTTTTTTTTTCTTTTATATTCAAAACGGCCTATCACCCGTCGTTTTGGGAAAGAACTAGCGAAACCCTACCCGGTTCTTGGCCTGGGTTCGAACCGACGACTTGGGCCGCGACTCGAAAAATTGGGAACCCTAGGCTTCCTGATTCGCAGCCGCCGAGAGGGGGAGAGGGGCGATACGACGCCGGGGCAACGGCGGCGATGACCATGATGGTGGTGGCGGTGACGATGGTGACGGTGGCGATGACAATAACGGCGATCCTTTTACTTGTGGCGAGGTGGCGGATGGCGAGCGACGGAGACGGTGACGTCGGCAAAGGGTGTGCGACTTGCACGGCTCGGATGGCAACCGTAAAAATGGCTTCGAGACGGTGGTGACGGTGGTTGCGTCGACGACGGCGAGTCTTCTCCCCTCGGATCTGACCTTTCGCCCGCCGATTCCTCTCTTGCTCGGCCTCCCTCACTCAGATCTCTTCCCCTCGAGCTCGCTTGCCGCTGGCCTCCCCCGAAGTCTCTCGGAGGGAGGTCGTTCGAGCTTCGCGACCCGCTCTCTCGTGTGCTCGCTCTTCGATATCCCCTTGAAGTCTCTCAAAGGAAGATCTCCGAGTTCGCCGTGGTCGACGATGGAGCTTGCGGCCACCTATTTATAGGCGAGGGCAGTCCGGTCGGCGGAGAGCTTCGGCCGCCGGCCTTTGGCTTGCCGACTGGTCCTCCTTGACTAAACCGGCGTCCCATCCGAGCTTTCCAGCGAACCACTTGGCATTGAAGGCAGCCATTAATGGCGCTTGAGATCTATCACCTTTAGCCGACGTCGGCCTGTCCCCTCGGTCGTAGGTTGTCCTTTGCGCGTCGCTGGCCGCCGTGCGTGATGCACAGAGGCGCAGAGAGGAAGGAGGAAGGAGAAGGAAGAGGGAGGGGGAAGGGTTTGGTCGCGCGGGCTGGGCCAAGGGGAGCCCGCGCGAGAAAAAAAAGGAGGGGCTGGGCTTGAAGGCCCAGCCCCAACAATTGCGAGCTCCTGCTTTCTCTTTTCTTTTTGTTTTGTTTTGTTTTGTTGTTTTTATTATCCGAAAAAGGCAAAATAGATTAAAAAAACCTAATTAATTAAAAAAAACCAAATTTAGGCGTCAACAATAAATGAAAAGAAAAGAAAGAGAATTTCATTTCTTTTAATTGTGATTTATAGATTATCTTTATAGGCAAATGAATGAGAGGATTAATAAAGAAGCGATTCAAATAAGGCGCTACAAATTGATATAGTTTCTATTAGACCTGTTACGAAACAAAAGGCTTTGGATATTTCAAAATTGTCAAGATATCCAATATCTTACAAACATGTACTGTGTTTTCTTGAATTTATTAACTTTTCTATTTTGTTACCGATTTAATCATGCTTACCAACTTTTTAAATTTTCAAACTCTTTCTATAAATTATCGACTTCAATTAGCGTACTTACCAACTTTGCTTCAATCAATTTACCAATAAGGTTTTGCATTGTCATTTTTTATTTGAATTTGTAACCAATAATTTAATTTCTAACTTCTCTTATCTTTGATACAAATAGCTACTCTTATTTTTTACTTAATAGTTCCTCAAGTGTACTGATTGTCATATGAAATTACCTACTTTTATCACTTGCCAACTTTTCTTCAATTAAGAGACCAATTAGTTTTTGGTTACCATACTCCCACTTTGTTATTTAGCAACATTTATTTATTTTTTCTACATAAGTATCACTTTTATTTGTCTTACTTACCCTTTTCTACAATTATACTACCAACTAATTTTGCATTATAAACTCTTATTTGAGTTAATTATAAAATTTTATTCATTATTTCTTAAATTACAAGCTTCTCTTATATATGAAAAAAATTTACTTTTTATTTACCAACTTTCATTTAACTTTCTGACCAACAACATAAATTTACCACGTGTCATATAATTTATTGACTTTTTATTTGGTGATTTACCAACTTTATTTCCTATTAAATAACCCATTGGAGAAGTTGGTTTTGGAAAAAGAAACAACAAGTAAATGTTGGTAACTAACTCAAATGAGAGTTGGCAACCCATCATTAGTTGATTATTTGACTGGGAATAAATTGAAAATCAATTAAACTAAAATTATTAAATTTCATTTGAGAGTAGGTAACTGTAAGGTGTAATCAAGAAAGGCAAAAAAACAATATGTAAAAGATAAGAAAAGTTGATAATTAAAAGAAATAAACTTGGAAAATAACTTAGGAGAGTGGGTAACCTAAAACTAGCCAGTAATTTAATTAGAGAAAAATTGGTAAGTCTTTCTAATTAAGATTGATAATTTCTAAAAAAGAGTTGGTAAAGTAATGATGTTGCTAGGAAATGCAAGTAAAAGTTTTAAACGATAAGAAAAGTTGAAAAATCAAATAGATGTTGCCTTAATTCAAATGAGTGTTAATAACCTTGCACTATGTGGTAATTTCAATGGCATAATAATGTCTGACTTATGCTAAATTTGGTTGTTAATCTCTAAAATAAGTTATTAAATGTAATATCCAGATAAAAATTGGTAAACTTAATAGAACAACCGATAAATAAAAAGGAAATTTTTAATTTTAGTAAGTAACTCAAATAAGAGCTAATGACCTAAAACTAGTAATCTAACAAAAGTTGGTACATTATCAATTTTAGGATAGACGCAGAGCATCTGCATTCCGATTTTTTTTTTTTTTTATCAATACGTTCCAAATTAAAATTGAAGAAAAATATATCTTTTTGATGAAAAATTGGTGAGAGAGAATTAGAGCTAATCCTTGATCATCTTACTATAGCTCCGCTCAACAATACGGATAATATGCTTGTAGAGCCATCATGGCTAGCTACTTCAACTTGAGAATTTCAATATACTTCGTAATAAAAAAAAAATGGCCTAATACTATAGAAAATAAATCTCAATTTTAGCTCCAATTCCAATTTTATCCTAAACCTTTTTTCGTCTTATAATAAAAATTCAGTTTTAGATCCACCCCCAATTTGACCACAAACTCTTTTTATCTTGTAACAAACCACTAAATTTTACTTGAGTCTCATATCTGCCCCTTTTAATATTTTGTCCAAAATTGCCCTTAGTAATGTGACATTTCCACATCATTGCTTCAATTTTTCTTCAAATTTCAGATCCAAGAAGACAATTTTTAGACACGAATGTCCATGTTAGCCCAAACGTCTTCTTAGATTTGAAATTTGGGTAAAAAATAGGACAATTAAGGCTGACCTTCTTCAAGTTGCACAGTATTAAGCTCTTGTGCTTAGGAGTCTTCCATATCTCACAGATGGAGAGCTTGTGCTCATGACGCTTGAATAACTCACAATTGGGAGGTTTCCATCTCTCAGTTGTCAAGAGAAGCAAAATTGAGATTTAAGTAAAAGTTGGTGGTTTTTTATGAAATAAAAAAAAAGTTAGGGAAAATTAGGACTAGAACTAGAATATGAGATTTTTCATGGGACAAAATAAATATATATTAGTATTAGGATTGAACCTAAAGTTGGAGTTTTTTTATGTGACAAAAAGGGTTTTGGGTAGAATTTGGATTTAACCTGAAGTAGGGAATTTTTTTTTTTAAGGGTATTAGGCCTAAAAAAAGCGCATGGTTTATAGAAGAGTTAGAGAACACTGGCTTAAAGAGAAAAGAAAAAGCATGGTTCGACAGGCGCAGCAAGTGTCATTCATCTAGCAATGCGAAAGGCGATGGGGCTAGGCAATGTTGCATGTGATTGAGATGTCGGCTGCCATTCTCATAGCTAGTGCCAGAGGAAAAAAAAAAATACTAATATCACAAAAAATTCCAAATTGATATATTCGTGTTATATTTACGTCAAATTAGTTTCATATTATAAAAAAAAAGCATAAAATGGTACACCCGTATCACATTTACTCTAAATTAATATTCGTATTATAGAAAATCTCAGACTAGTATATCCGTGTTAAATCTATGCCAAACACAAAAACAAGTTTGGCATGGGTGTTTGATATTTTTTGTGATACAAGTATTAGTCTGAGATAAATGTGACACATATATATCGATTTGAGATTTCTTGTGACATGTAAATTTATTTGGAATAGACATAGTATGGATGTATCGGTTCGAAATTTTCATGGTATAATACAAAAACAAGGAATTTTAATGCGATTTATTGGCGGGGCCCTTGATCACATGTGGAGTTGGTATGCACACGGTCGAGCCCTATAAACATATGGCCAACAAGAGCTAGTGGTGCAGTATCAATATTTTCACCTTTCTCAGTAAAGAGATTCAATCATGCATGCAAGACGATGCATAGAAAAAGATCAGATACAAATTTTGGACCACACGTCTAATTCGGCAAGAAAGGAGATCACGGAGGCACTCTTTGTTCATGAACCCTATCATCGTCTCGAAAATGCATTTACATAGGCCATATACCGAGATTCGACTTGCAATAGGATCGCCGACCCTCGATTATCTAGATCTGATTAAGGCAAGGATCTCCCGGACTTTCTTTTAATTAAAAAATTTGCCTTTGTTCAAAGTGTTTTGCATATAAATTCGTAAATTAGCGATTGTCTCTCTAGAATTTTCCCGAATGGGGATGCTTGCTGGATGGAACACGGACGGTCGAGAAATGACATCGTGTCATTGGTTGGGATTGCCTGCACCAAACTTTCAAGAGCACTCGAGAAGGTTAGCTCGGAGAAAATTTTACAAGGAAGGGCAGATACAAGCGATGTGGAAAGCTCAACTTTGGCTAAATACCGCTTGTGGTATTTAAAAAACGACGTAATTGGTTATTATTTCTGGTCAATGCATGCTTATTATATACATCAACTAGCGAAAAATCACTGAGAGAGGAAGAGAGACCGCGCGAGCAGACGCCAGGCTTTCCATGGAAAGTTAGTTGGGAAATAGATGAAACGCAACAAATGGGCGACAAGTAAAAGCTGCGGCGTTATAATTTTCAGGACCACCGTCCCCGACATTGGGAGCTGTCCGTTGTTGCCACGATGAATGCACGAGAGAATGTACGCCAACTTGTATGCGTGCTACCCTTCAAAGAAACAGAGTCGGCATTAAATCAGATCGGTTCACGTTGGCGACAGCAAGTTAAAACCTAGAGCATTGTTCTTGATCACGCGGCCGACCCAAGCCGAAGCCAAGAAATCTTAGATAGTGATTTCATGTACATGGGTGCGTCTCGTCTGGGCTTATATCAGGGAAGTGCTGCCAAATTATGTCCTCCCGTCCTATAGGTCACGTTTTGTATTACACCCTTATCGAAGATTATACCTCTCTGACCGAAAATATAAGAAGAATTACTGATTTGAAATTGTAAACCAGTGTGCGTTGTTTGACGTCTCATTCATGGCAACATTATTTGCGCAATTAAAATGGTCCCATGATAACCAATGGACAATGACGCACTTAAATTAAATAGAAAAAAATCGGCACGTTGATTTTAAAGGCATGGGGACCACGTCACTAGTGGACAATTTCTCAATTTCATAATAATATATGTGATGACGCAATAAATCACCCCGGAAAAAAAAAGGGGTCGCTTATAAGTACTGGCCTGTCCAGGATCCCAGGAAACATTAGACGAAGACTCAGAAGTACGTCCGTCTCACTAAACAGCTCCAGTTTCTATCTGGCACTCGAGTAGAGTGATCGACAATCGCACACACAAAGCAAAAAGGAGTATCTCGGACATGGGAAGAAGTCCTTGCTGCGCGAAAGTGGGCTTGAACAGAGGAGCTTGGACAGCTCAAGAGGACAGAATTCTCGTTGATTACATCCGAGCCCACGGCGAAGGAGGTTGGAGGAACCTCCCCAAGAAAGCAGGTAAGAACGCTGATAAAAAATGTTTATGTGGGTCATCTGGGTATTTCCGAGAAAGTGACGAGAGACGTGTTCTCTTGTTTGTCTATGACAGGCTTGAAGAGATGCGGCAAGAGTTGCAGGCTCAGGTGGTTGAACTATTTGAGGCCCGACATCAAGCGAGGCAACATAACACCGGACGAGGAAGAGCTCATCATCAGGCTTCACAATCTCCTGGGCAATAGGTCTCGACCTTTATCACTCTTCATCAATTCCCTTCCCGTTTATTGTACAAAAGAAAACGAAGATTTTTAAGAAGATAATACTTACTGTCAGTGAATTTACTGAACTATGGTCAGGTGGTCTCTGATCGCGGGGAGGCTCCCAGGGCGAACAGACAATGAAATAAAGAATTACTGGAACACCAGTGTGAGCAAGAAGGTGAAACACCAGACAAAGCCATCGAAAGAGACCAAAATCACCAAGTCGAAGGTCATCGTCAACTCTCAACCAGCAACCCAAGTGGTGAGGACTAAGGCCTTGAAGTGCTCCAGGGTTTTGTTCCTCAATCCTCCAGAAGCCCTCCCCCAAGTCATGCAACAGCAACAACATCACCAAGCGGACACCGACCCCGCGACCCAAATCAATGCCATGCCTGTGCTGAAGAGCAAAAATGCAGATGGCAAAGTACCATGTCTTGCTGGAGGAGAAGATCATCTAGCAACGGACTTTGATTTCAGCGAGATTGACTTGTCGGAGTTCCTGAACTCCGACTTGTCGGAAAAATTTCGCTGCTTCGACGGTTGCAACTATGGCTCCTATAATAATACCTCATTAACTTCTAATTCTTCTTCGGAACAAGCCATGATGTTTTCGGAGGAGATGGTTCAGAGTTGGAACCTCGGTGGGTGTGCTCAAGATCAAGCAAATGTGGGGTCCAATGTTCAATCTCTCTCTCCACTTCTTGATTGCAACAAAGGGGAATGGTTGGCCAGTGGAGTAATTTGAATAGAGGAGAGGGACTTCTATAGAGCATGTACCGATGTATACAGTAGCAATAGCAAAAAAATAAAATAAAAGAAAAGACTAATTGGGGGAGGGTATCATCATATGAGCATCGCACTTTTTCTCCCATCTTCTTCAAGAAGATGGTTGTTGGACGCAGCTTTGTCAAATAAAAGTATTCTTGTTTTATTTTTCCAAAGAGAATCTAATCTATAACCTAACCTAGAAAATAAAGGTGAACAACATAGCTAGTCATTATTCTTTGATTTCTTGTTAGTGATTTACATGATAGTTAAGCTATTATGCTTTTCACCTTTGAAGGAATGCTCAGCATATGTGTCTGAACAACTTGTTAGAAAATAATCGAGAAGAATGGAGTCGGATTTTGAGACGTGAATACAATGTCTTTAATGAATTGTTTGCCCCACTAGGTTGCTAATGGAATTAGTATAAATCCTCTAGAAAACAACAAAATCTCAAAAAGAGAATATCATATAACAATTATAGTATTTCTCAAAAAACTCTCAAAAGAAAGCAATTGGAGAACGAGGCTGTACTTTTTAAGAAAGAAATGAAAATTGAAAGTGAAAAAAAGAAAGGAATGAGAAACATGGAATATATAAAATAACCATTGATCAGTGTTGATTCTAGTCCACAGTTTTAGTGCATTTAGCTCATGGTCTTTAATTTAATGTTAGAAAATTTCCACACTTATATATTGATCCACACACTCACATCTTTTCTAAGAGAGACGACACATCACTTTGTTTGTTTTAGAATCAAACTATCAACACAACCTCTACATATTTGCCATGAGAAATATTTACGAATTCACATGTATGTGTTGCTGTAAATCGAGCTGTGATTGTACCAAAGAGACGTTGATGAAAATCCACCCGTGCCAAGGCAATCTTAGTTCGAACTAACGGAGAGCGATCAATGTCACTCCGCGGTTCGTGAATGAGGCTTTGTAACTTGTTCACCAGTGGTTGTCCCATTGCTTTGGAAACTTGTTTGGAAAAAGTAATCACAAGAAATGCGATTTGTCTATTTTATAATAATATGTAGTCTCTGGATCAATTTTCACACAGTTGTAAATAGGAAAAGAAAACATTTTACGACAGAGGCCTTTTTTTGGCAAAAGCTCGACCAACGAGTCAAGGTAAGCTTATAATGCCAAAATTATAGATTCGCTGGCATTGATGGTGACCAAAAAAAGTAAGCATAGACATCGTACTCTTATTAAGTCCGCTGTCGGTGAACAAATTTTGCTAATTAGCACTGTTGATCTCAATTGGAGTATAGAAATTCCACTACTACAACAATTGTTTACCGATACACGCAATGAGAATTGAAATTTCCATTGCTCCGGCTAAGCTTGTTGTGTTACAGATACACATGATTGGGAATTAGTGCGACTTGTGAAATTCTTTTCTCCATCGATAATCAGCAGAGTAGACCTACCGAAAGATATAACAATGGGTTGTTGACTAAATCATTTAACTGTTCTGGGGATATTTTTGCTTCAGAACAGAACAATGTCTTGGTACGCATTTCACCAAAAGAATGTGCTGAGATGAAGTGATACGTTTTTTGCATCTGGAGGAAGCTTCGTTACCTAATTCTAAGCTTACTTGTACCCTTTTGCCCAGTGGTCACGGCCAGAAAGGAAAAGTTGAGTAGAATTTAGAACGCATGTTGACTTTTGATATTCATTTGGTTTTCTTATGTAATTCACATAGCCCATAACCAAAAGAGAAAAGTATGCTTCTGGATGGGATGATCGTACTGTTGCATTTATTTTTATTTTATTTTATTTTATTATTATTATTTTTTTTGGTGCTAGTGGATTTTTGAAGAAAATGGTAAATGTCAGGTAAAAAAGAAATTATTGATTATCTAATTTCCAAGCAATTTATTGGTAATTTACAGACATTTACACGAAATTACCAACTCATTTTTATAGTTGGAAGATTACCGATTTTAATTTGTCTACTTACCAATGCTGAAAATTTACCAACTCTTATATGAATATTCCGATGTTATTTTATATGACTCATCAGTTCGTTTTTCCAACTTTTTTGGATTATCAATTGTCATTTGCTCACCATTTATCAACCTTTTGCATATTTTATTAACTCTTGTTTTCCAGTCCTACAAGACTTAAATTTATTAACTCTTATACGAATTTAACGACCCTTGTTCATATTATTTTACATACTTTTCTTTCATTGGATTACCAACTTTATTAAATGAAACGATATAATTCTCAAAGTTTAATAACTGAAAGATGTTTTTGGTTCTCTCTCTTTTTTGTTTAGTCTTTTTTAAGGCGAAATTGAACCGAAGTTCTTGGTATCGACAACGATGAGTACCTTACTGACCACACGAGCTCCTCGCACCTTCAATTTATATCCGTTTGCAACTTTAGTTTTCTGCCAATGTCACATTTTACTTACACGCTCCCCCTCTTTATGTTGAGAAGTAAAAGTATAATCACTGACAGTTTTATCTTTCTGTTTTTCTTGCTGCTAGCAATTATTGTCCCCGGGTTCAATTCATGAACGTATTCTGATGATAGAATCATTGAATTCTCTCTAAAATGAACTGAAAAATTAGTGAGAGCGACATAACTCTTTTACTCTTTTTGACGTAGTGACGAGGAAAGGCACGCAGAACGCACGCCCCCATAGTACACCCCCAAAGTGCCTAGAAAAAGGCTCACAACTTTCCATTAATTCAAAGGATAAGTTGAATTACATTGAAAACGAAGTGTATAATTTGTACGTGTGAAACCATAAAGCTAGGAAACTTGGCTAGCAATATCAAATAAGATATCATAACTAGAATTTAAAACTTCAATACAGAAACAACAAATTCAAAGGTTCTGCACTAAATAAATATCCTAAATTAACAAACTTAAAAAATAAAAGAATGTCAAACCCTAATATTCTAAATCTATCAAAGATCTAATCTTCATCTACCGCGTCACTTTTGCCTCTTCATATCAGTGCAGAATCAATAAAATATCCCACCTACTCTCCCAGCGTTGCCCCATACAAGGTCCTTACGCAATTGTTTCTTTCTTCTTCCCAAAATACCTTGCGAGTAGCTTCCATTATTGTACTCAAGTCAAACGTATGTTGCGTTGGAGGATACGAGACCGCATATGTTTGGTTTCTTTCATATAAACAGTGGAATCCGGCCCTAGAAGATGACTTTTCCCAAAACTATATTCGCGGTCCATATTTATCGTCTACAAACCCTAAACATAATGTGAAAATGATATCTGCATTATTATTATGTTTCCCACAATCCATGGAGACCATACGACAAAAGTGTACTGGATATTCATAATGACATATGCCAAAAAAAATAGATGTGTAGTAAATGACACAATAACCTAGCAACGCTCGGTGGGGCTGCCTTGGCTTAAGTGAGGATCGGCCTTACCAGATCTGGTCTGGGTGAGGCTTACCCTCACCGGGCCTCACCTGGGTAAGGACTCCCCTTGTCAAGGCTCGCTCTTACCCAGCCGAAACTCGCCTAGGCAAGGCCATGGCTGGTGGCCAGCCATCGCCTGTGGCTAGTGGCTGGCCATCGGCAAGAGGAAGAACAAAGCTTAAAAAAAATCAGAAAAAATGATTAACAAATTATTACAAATTATCCATGTTAGCATTGGTTGTGCCACGTCAGCTGGCTAGTGTCCACATCAGCAAATTTAGATCAAAATTAGTTGAATTGACTCAATTGGTAAGATACGAAAAGGTTTATGATTGAATTGTCGAAAGTGCAAAAGATTTATGACCTTTTGGACTATTTTTCCACTTACAAGACCTTAAATAATGACGACTGAAACATTATAGAATTCATGCCTTGAGTACATACTATAGGGCACAACTCTGGACTGAATCTTGAAAATGATTACTCAAGCAGTTGCCCATTAGCTTTAATTAGTTCATAATTTGTGTATAACACTAGTTAACTGCGTACTGTCCGTGGTTCGAGCTAATGGTATATTAGAGCTAGTATCGTAGATGTGTTTTGCGACCATCAAGAGGTTATACAAAATGAATGTCTTATCGTGCAAGCGAATCCATGGAAGAATCCAGTTACGAGACGAGGTATCCCTCCTTTTTAGCCAGCACAATTCCAAGATTGTGTAACATCGAGCATGATACTAAAGATGCATAAGCAAGGATAGGTGATAGGCATCATAGGTCCAACAACTCATGTAATCTTTTCCATTTAGGATAAATTTGTTTGAAGAGAAAACTGTTTCCGGAAAATTGTTTCCAGCTGTGTTGAGATGATGAGAAATTGATTGATGTTCAGAAATCATATTCCATGGACTAAAAATAATCAGCTTAGATTTGAAGTAAATTACTTTATTTAAATCATAACATAAATGACAACTTTTCGTGAAAAATATTTTTCTTTATCACAAAATTTTCAATGAAATAAATGCACCCTCAGCATATAAACACTTTTGATGACGAACATTTCATTATATATAATTGATAACTAAATTCAACGACCATATATTTTTCACATTCACTTTTTATTACCATGAAAATCGTTTTCCAGTAGATGTAATTCAGAGTTAGGTATCCTACATTTACAATAATCTGGTCCTTATTTACAGCATTCACCATCGACCTACCTACGTCAATATTTGCCAGACTATCTTTGGTCCCGAGGACCATGACCCTAGGATTCTTTCGTTTTTGTCCCCAAGTCTTTTACGTATAGTCTAAGATCGACTGGGACCCAAAAATATGTCAGTGACAAAAGGGTACGCGTTCCATGGGAGGAGGGGGTTGGTCTCTAGATTGGAGAAAACTAAAGGAAACCTAACTCCAATGTCATTGGACGAAAGGGGCAGGTGTTCCACTAGACAGCACGTGCCTCGGGAATCGCACCTGCCGGTCCTTAACGTGCTGTCCCTCTGCAAAACAATAAAGATTTGCACATGCTCAATTGGGGGGACTCGCCCATCAACGCAAGATCAAGACACGAATGTGGAAGAACACCTACGAGCCTAAAAATATAGTCAGACTGGTTTTGACAGTGGGGGATATACTCAATTGTTGGCAATCTCTCTGTTTTTGTTCGAAAATTTCAAACCATGCATGTACTTTCTTTCTTTCTTTTTTTTTTTTTTTAAATGGCAAGCGTCCTTATACTTTTTAACTACCGTTATTGATCATTCCTGAATTTTTTCGACTACGGAATTTGCTGAGGTAGCGTTGGCTAGTTAAAAGTTTGCTGATACCGGCCGTTTCATCAGAGCTCAATCGAATGGCCATGACATCACGAGATGAGGTGAGATCTAGAGCTTGAATGGCCATGGCGACTGTGAGCTCAGAGCTCGAGTGCCATGACCCACAAGTAGGAGATTTGGAGCTCGTCGCCATGGCGAAACCCTAGAAAAAGAGTATATAAGCAACAGCGTGCGGAAGACAATAAATGTGGCGTTCATGGAGAAACTCTCGAGGGTGTCACCACCTATTCGATTAATCCTCAATTTCAAAATCAAACTCAGACAATCACTCGCATGTCTCCTTTTGCACAGCTTTCTTCAATAAGTTTGCACATCAACTTGGTGAGTTCGGTTTTCTTTTTTTTCTTTTTCCTACAAGCTTATTTTCTGAAGTGCTGAAATCTAGCATTCCCTTTGCGAGGGGCATCACATTAGCCAAATCAGCACCGCCGTGCGCCAATCAAAATGCAACATGTGTTCTCCAATTAGCCAAACTAGCCAACTCCACCCTCCGACGGCCAAATTTAACTTAGGAACTAACGGTGGGGTCTTTTTTTTTTTTTTTAAAGAAGAAATTAAAGAGACCATTGTGAAAAAATAGATAAAAAAATAGACGAACGATTTTGATTTTTAGCCAAGAGTAAAGAAACCACTTGTGACATTATTCCTCAATTATTTACACCGTAACCTTGCGACGATGGCATTTGAGTCTTTATAAATCAAGAATAAGAAAATGATTAATGAAGAAGATATTGTCATTTGCAGAGTCAACTGCGCAATTGAGATTTTCTTAGGTACAAAAGATAAAATCTCTTATCCTCTCTTGCCATTGTTGCACTGTATAATTTTTTTTCCTTTTTTTCTGTGTAAACGATAAGGTAGATGACATCTTGGATGAGAACTTGGACACGCCACACGAGTCCATCTCGTAAATTCGGTGAAAAGCATGCTAATTCACGTCAGTATCAAAGAGGTAGATAAGAAATAACTTCCTGCCTGCCAAACTCGATTGAGTAGATGGTCAAGAAGAATTGATGGAGATTTCCTACTTTCTTTAAATGCAAAACTCTCAAGTATTTTTATCAGTGGGGAGGAATTAATCAGAATTACACTTCATGAATATGATGTAATACGGCTATTATAATCTCTTTATTATGGATATAATGATACTAGAAATGTTAAACGTTATATACAGTACTCACATTAATGCCAAAAGTATTCGTCAGCTCACTTAAATAAAAAATTAGAAAAAAAAAAATTACTTAATTGCCTCCGGTGAGAATTTCCTATCAAAAGTATAACTAGGCATACATGGATGTCTCTCTCAAATCAACATGGTTAGGTAGGGCATAAACGATGTTACTCAATCCAACCAAGCAAAAATGCGTGGTACACAAGGAAGGTTAAAGGGCTCGATCGTCTTCAACGCTAGCTGATCGTCGCACCACTCTCCCTATCACCGTCGCTCTCACTCGCTGTCTTCGTCATTCTCACACGCAGCCACTATCAATCACCATGCCGCCTCAGCCATTCTCCTGAAGGCATCACCCAACCAAGCACGAGTAGAGACATGGGCAGCCACTTTTAATCCACACTGGTCATCGATATCTTAGGCAAGCCATAGACCTACGCCTGTCATTCATCGTCTTGCTAGTCGTCGACAAAGCTGTGGTTAGTTTGTCCCGGTTTTGCTCTATTTTCCAACGAAGAAGGCTTGAAGAGTTTGGGTTCGCCCGAAGCTCGTTCACCAGCGTCAACTACCAATGATGGCATTCCTCGCCGTTTTCAAGATGCCGGAGGTACTGCTGACCGTTGCCGTTCGTCATCTTGGAGCAACAAAGGAGCGGCTCTATTCTGCCCCGTTTCTCTTTAGTGTCAACTTAAGAGATTTACTTTAAAATCTATAATGAAAAAACTCTGGAGATTTGAGGAGGCAAAATTGTAAGAGATTACGGCCAGCCAAGTGGAGATATCAATGGGATATTTTTACTCGATCACATGACAAGCAAGAAGCAAGATCAGCAAGAGATTGTTTTTCTCCTGGTCCTATTATATATATACACATGTATGTATGTATGTATGTATGTATGTATGTATACGTATGTATGTATATTTTACAAGCCACTGGAGCTTAAATTGGACACGAATCCAACTTTTGTAGCTTAACCAGTAAATACCGGAGGACGCTGCTATGTGCTATGTGCTATACATAGATTATGAAACCCTACTCCTTCATTCACATGTCCCCCTCCCCCTTCCCCCACCCCAGCCTCCTCTCGAAGAAAGTGGGAATCGAACTCCCTCTTTCCCCATTCCCAAGTGGGCAGGGTGGCCATTAGGACAACCCTCAGTAGTTGATTAGCAAGAGATTGAGCAGGGTTTGGAAAGAGAGAAATTAAGGGAAAGAAACATTAATTTAATGCTCATGGAATAAGCTAGTCATGAAATCGTGGAGGTGACGAGTGAACTTGAGAAAGAAATCGATGGGATTTGCAGCAGTATGGAAAGAATATTCATTCACAAGAAAAGGAAGTTTGACTCTTTGCTGGCTTGCCCTTATGAGGTAGGTCATTGATCTTGACAATCCTAAACGTTTCCATGCAGCTCTTCCCTCGAATTCAGTCTTGCGTCCTCGAAGGAGTACTAACATTTAGTAGCCATTACTAGTGCTTCGATGGGTCCGACCAAATATCTTGTATTTTTTTAGTTCGGAAAAGTATTAAAAAAGTCATAAACCTTTTCTTTTATGCCAATTTGATCATAAACTGTTTTTTTTTTTTGTGCCAATTTAGTTCTAAATATTTTTACTTTGTGCCAATTTAGTCCTTTTTGATTAATTTGGGCCAGATTTTGCTAACTGGGTGACAATTAATTGATGTGGACGGACCGACGTGACAATTTTTAATAATATTATAATATTTTTGAATTTTTCCTTTTCCTTTTCCTTTTTTTTTTTTTTTTTTTCCTTTTCCTTCTCCTTCCTCTAGCCAATTGTCGAACCTTGGCAACCGGCCAGAGGTGACAACTGGTGAGGTAGAGGTCAACCTCACTGGCTACTAGTAAGAGCTGTGAGGGCGACCTCGCTGGCCATGGGCAAGGCTTGACCATTGCCAACCCGATGCAAGGCTACCCTCATGGCTTAGGTGGCCTCGAGCTGGCCTTATGTCGAGCTAATGAGGCTTGCTCTCATTAGATCTAATGAGGGTCGAGCCTCGCCAGCCATGGGTGAGGCTCGACCTCATCGGCCATTGCCTCTGGTTGGTTACTGAGGTCCGGTGACCAGCTAGAAGAAAGAGGAGGAGAAGGGAAAAAGAAAAAAAAAATTCAAAATTTCAAAATATTATTAAAAATTGTCAATATCGGCGTCGATTGTGTCACATCAATTGGCTAAGACCTCCACAAGAAATCCAACCAAAATTAGTCGAAAATGATTGAATTAGCACCGAATAAAAATGTTTAGGACTAAATTGACACAAATATAAAAGATTTAGGACTTTTTTTTAACACTTTTCTTGTTTTAGTCGGTCCATCTGCATTAATATCAATAGAGAGTAGCTCTTTTTGTCCCTTTTTTTGCTCAAGAAGTTTGAAGTGTTTCTAGCTCGTTCGATCCTCCCCTGTCGGCTCTCTCTCTCTCTCTCTCTCTCTCTCTCTCTCTATGAGAGCTTCTATGGAGGATTTAAAGACGAACGACCCATTGTTTCCTCCAAACTTTGTGACCATTCCCCATCTTTGAGAGCAATGGCTTAGGCGATGACAAACGCAACAAAGACAGAAGTAGCTCGAGACATGGCCATGATTACCCGAGGAAAACCACTGCAACAACCAAAGGACTTGCGGTAGTCACCATTCCCACCCCAACGCCAAAGGCCGGCGAAATGAGGCTCTCTATGAGAGCTTCTATGGAGGACTTGAAGACGAATGACCCATTGTTTCTTCCAAACTTTGTGACCATTCCCCATCTTTGAGAGCAATGGCTTAGGCGATGACAACCACAACAAAGACAGAAGTAGCTCGAGACATGGCCATGATTACCCCAGGAAAACCACTGCAACAACCAAAGGACTTGCGGTAGTCACCATTCCCACCCCAACGCAAAAGGGCCGGCAAATTTACGGTTTATATTTCGGGCAAACATGTAAAGGGCGTTATTTGGGACTATCAATGCTGATTGGGCATGCCAGCAACCCACATGGGTTGAAAAATTGATAAAAAATTGTCAAGTTGGATTTCGGGCAGCTTAAATTGGGGTTGACACTCAAGTGATTGAAAGTAGCACTTAAGATATCCTAAAAAAACTTTTGATACTAAAATGAGTGCTGTACAATTTTTTTGACATTTCTAGTGTCATTCTATTTTCCCTCATGCAAAACTTGGTTTCTTTATATACACACACTAAGACTACACGAACTTCTCTCTCGACATGCATTGCATAGGGATCCACCTACAAATTGCAAATGTGATTCTAACATGACATATATCGGTTTGAAAAAGGGAGAATGACATTAGAAATGCCAATAATTGTATATGACACTCACTTTAATGTCAAAAGTTTTCGCTGGATCACTTAAGTATTAAATCGGAGAAAAATGATTCATTTAAATGTCAATTACAATAAATTCTAGCCAAAATTAATACATTACTTTTTTAATTAGAATTTTAACATGAGTTGGCATTTTAAAAAAGAAAAACGGTCCACATGGCGTTTCCATGTACATTTCTCCTCCTCTTCCTCCCTATCATTTTTTTTCATTTCATTTCTCCTTTTGCACCCTCGCTGCTTCTTTGTTTTCTTCTTGTCGCGACCAATCCCATATGTTGACAACCTTCACTAACTTACCTTTGTCGCTGCCAATCACCAGACCACCGCCACCAAAACATCACGCCAGTCACCATTTTCGCCGCCTAATAGGCATCTAACGATAACGGCCTTGAACTGTGGGCATCGTCGGAAGATGGGCAAGGACTCCAGCATAGGTGCTCATCCACGGCCAACGCTGGGATTCGAGGGACATGCCATAAAACCATAGGGAATCACATATTCAAATATAGCTTTAGCTATCAAGGAAGAAATTGTGAATTAATCCTAATTCCGAGCATCGATTTCATGAAAAAAAAAACTTTATCAGCTCTTTCAGGCAAATAGTCGAACCTATGCTAGGTGTTTTAAAACGTAAGCTTCAGACTTGATTTCAACGTATTTCTCAGCCTAAACATAGTATGCAGAGTTTTAAATCATCTCTATTTGTCACGAATCCGGTCACAATTTACTCCTCCTCCTTCATGTGATGTTGCAGTGCTCAAATGAAGAAATGACGAGGAGAGAGAGAGAGAGAGAGAGAGACGAATGACGTCATTCAACAATAAATTTTGCCACTTTTGGGTTGTACAAGTAGATGAAACTAGTTAAACCACGCTATTCTGGGCATTTTATGTTGATTCAAAACTTCAGCAAGCCACATTGATTTAAGATTAATAAAAAAAAAATGGTCACATTAAATTTCTAGCCAAATAGATCGGAGTTGTCATTGAAAAGATCATTTTCCAAAATATTTAGCACTCAAGTGATTAATTTTTTTTTTTTTTTGACACTAAAGTGAGTGTTGTACACAATTTTTAACACTTATAATGTCCTTCTCCTGTTATGAAACTAAATACTTGATAATACTTAATTGTTCAGTCAATTGTTGTGCTACAAGTCACGTGTTATTACATTATAATGGAAGGTACATAGCGATTGTGTAATTTCTTGTATAATTATACTTTTCCATCCATGACTCGCTAGGCTGCTGTTGAGGGTTCGACTTTTGTGGTTGGGTGAGGGCCGCTATCGCCAAATCTAGTGAAGGCTTGCTTGGGCGAGGATTACCAGCGACCCTTGCCCGCCATAATAAAAAAATAAAATAATAAATTTTAAAAAAATTACAAATTTTTTTAAATTTGTCCATGGAATGGTCGTTCCTTAAGACAATCATCGTCCAAATCAGCAATTACCAAGTAAAATTGGCTAAAAGGATTGAATTTGTATAAATACAAAAGATCAATGACTAAGTTAATCTAATTGAAAGGTTTAAGATTGAATTTATTCCGATACAACATATTTAATTTTTTTTTTTTGGTGGTACTTTTCCCATTTACTCACATATAACTTATGTAGCACCGATACGGACATGCGACACGATACGACACGACACACCGACACATTATTTTTCAAAAAATAGAGAAATCCGACACGTTCTGACATATTATATATTAAATATATATTTTTATATATAAATGCAAAAATAAATAAATAATAAAAAAAAAAGCATTGAATTAATTTATACTAAACATATTAATCCAACATTTGTTAATATCATTTATTGTTTTAATTTGACAGAGATTGAATGAGAAATTCAAAAATTGCAAACAAAAAGAAGTAAATTTGAAGGAACATATCCTTTTTTTTAACACTTGTTGGAAATTAATGAGATTTCTTATAGTTCTAGACTGAGTTCGGAGTTCATGATATAGATTGTCTTGGAGCTCCTTTGCAAAACAAGGTTCAGAAAAATGAAAATCCAGGACAAGAACTCTCAAAGTACGATAAAAAGAAAATGAAATAACTAAATTTGCCATGGAAAATGTGACCAAAAAAAAAAAAAAAAAAAACTCACAAGCAACGCCTGCAAGAGGCGGAAAGAAGCAAAAAAATAAATAAATTAAAATTAAAAAAATCACAACTTTAAGTCTGCGGGGGCAGCGGAGCGACGTCGGCGAGAAGAGGGGTGTTCCATGTCAAAACTTATAAGTGAGAAACTTGAGAGTGAAAATTTTCTTCTTTCCCCTTTATTTTTGTTATTTTCATTATTTTTTTATATATTTATATTTTGACTCCTCAAGTATTGAAATTTTTTAAAATTGACCCCGTGCGTGTCGGTAAAAGTTGATCACGTGTCGGATTTCCCGACACTCGTTGACTGCGTGTCAGACACGTGTCGGAGTGTCGGACACAACACGAAAGTTTTCGGAGAGTGTCGGTGCTTCTTAGCATATAACTTTAGTCACGGATCTCTCTCTCACGTGTCCCAGGACTTGTTTTCAAGGTGCCGTCCCCGCCACCATCATACGTCTCTATTAAATGTTCACGTGCGGCCACCTTTGATGTTTGACATGGTTCCCGCTGTCTCTCTCTCTCTCTCTCACGCGTGCAAACACACACAAACGCACGCACGCCAAGGGTACCGACTGGAGAACGACGACAATGAGGACCGATGGAGCGACAGCGACGGCATCAGTGGCCGTAGAGTAGCGACGGTGGCGGCAACAAGTAGTGGGCCACAGTCGACCAAGGCGAGGAGAGGGAAAGGTGCAGGGATGAGGCTGTGTTTCATAACGAGGCTCTGTTTTCGAGGGCGACCCTCATTTGGATGCCAAAATTTGTGAATTGAGCTTGTCGAGGGTGGACAAAGCCATAGCCCTTTTGCTTTGCATCTGTATCCATGTTCAACGTAAAAGAATTGACAACCCAATACACTTCGTTAACAGCAGCGACAATCCTCGTGATGGTTAGAATAATTCAAATGCATAATGATGGAAGCCGGCTGGCAATAATCGGGTAGGTGCTCAAGAGGAATCAGTCAACCTTTAACCAGAGGGCCCGCCTTGGATCCTTGGTATTGGTTGAAGGTTGTATCATCCAGACCAAGATTGTTTCTAAGCAATTTCCACTTATGTGGTGGGGTGTCGGGCCGCACACGTTATTGCCCCTTGTTGGTACAATACAGCATCTTTTTCGAACCTTATATTGGGCTCTATTTACGTTCAAGGGATGCCAAGATATGCACGAAATCCAAGACGATGTTAATTAGTACTTAGAATTGATAGCAAATTTCTGTTGTCTCCCTCTGTCCTATTGACTTTTGGCTTTCGGCTTTCTCTCTACCTTTCTCGGTAACAACGATGTATGTTGGGCCTGGTCGGGATGTTTGACAATGAGCGACGTTGTCTCTGCAGCTGTTGAGGTGGAATCTCACGTCCTGGCTTGTTCACGATTCGTCAAATGTGCGTTTGCGGGGCATGTCACTGATCAATGCAATGGAAGGGTCACAAAGGACTGGAATTATTGCACGGACAAGAGGAAAGGGATTATTATGACACGGCCCGCGTTAACATGGTCCGATCACGTTATAAATTCTGCTCGTTTTCTATTGCCGATTTACGGGCGAGCAGCTTTGGAATCACGAAACCAACCTTTTGAATTACAAAATCCTTTCTATAAGATGGTAACTTTTAATTGGCGATGGCAGCTTTTCGAAACGTAGTAGTAACTCTTATTATTTGGTTCATGACTTTTTTAATGGTATGATTAACGTGACCCCGTTGATGAAATCGTCACGAAATTAGGTTTACGTTAATAGAGCTAGGATTATAGTTAGCAATTAATACAAATGTCCAGTGGATATAGTGCCAAGAGAAGATGAAAGCGAATACTATATTTTTCATCCCTAAACTTTGGGGGAGTTCTAATTTTGATCCCACACTATTATATACGTTTTCATTTCAACCCTTATGTACTGCTTGCTATCATTTTCGTCCGTCTCTTTGCCGGTTCTTCTTCGGGTCAGATTCATGCGAAGTTGGTAAACGGCAGTGCTAACTGCAAAATCCCAAATGTACAAGCTTTCCTCAAAGAGGAAAGTAAAGATCATTCAACATTAACAATGAGCAGAGCCCACGGAACCGATCGCAATTTAATCTTGGTCACCGATATTGTCCTCCAGCATCTCCTCCCTAATTTATTCATCAACGAATCTAACCTTCTCTCTCCATTTCTCTCTCTACCTATGAATCTCCAAGGCCAGTAGAGCCGGGTCGATCGAGCCTGCTAAACCACCACGACCGATTACAGCGCTAGCTCTTCGTAGCGATAGTGACAAGAGTCGGGCCGGGAGTGGCTCTATAGTTATAGACCTAAGCACAAAAATTACGTCGCGACAACATGCACGAATAAAGCGTTACAGTGTCATACCTTCCCCTCTAATACTTCTGTCTCTATCCAGCATTACAAGACAAAAATTTTGTGATGGTCTTCATTTCTTGCTTGCTAACCTTTTTGGGCCTTGTATTGCAACATCCACACACCCAACAATTCCTAATAGTCAACACAACCAGGATAGGGGACCCGGGCTACAAGCTGAATGTCATACACTCTTCAATTAGAGTGACATTGTCCCTTCGATCTGGAAAGAACAGAACTTGATTGTCTACATGATGACAAGAAGCAGTTGAAGCACAAAAGTAACTTGACCTCTCCCTCTCTCTCTCTCTCTCTCTCTCTCACAGCCAAACTATTGCGGGAATTGTCAATTCAACAACCCACCTAAACACCATAGCCTCACGTCTACAAAATTTTAATCATCCGCTCGCGCATTATTGTTTTGGAAAAATGTACCTGAATGAAGGAAAAATGGTCATAATTCACTCATGCTTTCTAACATCGAGTCCACATCTGGAGTCATAATGGCGCGCTTATTGAGCTCCCCAACAACACAAAAGTGCTTCTCTGTTCTGTTGACGGCTACGACATCCTGAGCAAACACGCAATCCAAACCCGAGGACACCTGCACCGAACCCCAAAGATAAGATACAGATACATCCTTTCGCCCCCTCGGGACCACATTGGTCTTAACTGATGATTCGATAGCAGAAAAAACAGCGATATAATCATTATTGCTACTTCTCGCGACCAGTGGCATGAACATTGAACCTCTTCGTGCATTGAAAAACAAAATGATACATGAAATGGGTTCTGAAAAGTACTCACATCGTAGAGAGTATCACCAAGCTTGAGCTTGACAGCACCACTTCTATACACCAGCATTTTACCCATCAACCCTGCTGGCAACTCATCTAAACTGCAGCTTTTCTCCAAGGAACCCAAAACATTGGAGGATGTTGAGCTTTCAGTTGTCTTGTTCCCTTCTGCAGTCGTCAAACGCTTTGCCATTGGGACTGTTGGAGGTAACTGAATAAAGATCATACTAGGTTCCGAACTTCCGTCATGCTGACTGTCCTACATGTGTTATGGCATTTTCCTTAGTTTCAATTAGTTCACATCCCAGTTGATTTTTACTTACAAAAATACTAACCATTAGGTCAAGTTCCATGGCTGTGTTTAGTATATTTTCATTGTAAGTCACACTACTGGGGGCCTCCCCAAACTCCTCTTCATCAAGAAGTTCTGCAAGTAAAAACACAGCGTTGCAGATATCTCGAAGTTATGACAAAATCAATACATTGTGCTAATAATTATCTATGAACTAAACACGGTGACCATATTGAAAGCCACACTATGTCAGTGGAAAAAAAAAAGGTATTGTTAGGAGCTGTAAATTTTCAACTGAAATAAACTGGATGGTGTACCTGGATTTCCTGAATATGGTCTCCTTAGAGGAAGAGTTACAGGATAGTAACTGTAATAGTCCTGCCAATGAGTTAGGTAAGAAAAGAAACTTTTAATTATTGAACAACTAATCAAGTAGAAAGTGATATGTCATTGCATAATTTACCAACCCATGGTTCTCTGTATTCTTTCTCCCCTCTCAGGCCTGGACCACTGGAAGTACCTACAAAGATCACAAATCTAATAAGTTTGAAAGGATAATTGCAACTTAAGTAAGTAGAGCAGGACGCTAAGTTTTGAGTCAGAAGTTGAACCTTGATATGGGTTAACATTGTTTTGATCCTTTTGAACATGATATGATTTTAATGAAGCTGAAGTCCCTCCATAACCAAATGCAATTTGCGATGGAGCCACTGTAAAATCCACAAGTCAAAACCCAATGTAACCAAATCTGCGAACCTCCATAACCAAATACTTTCGTTTTCTAGTGAAGACAAAACCATACACTAGTACTTCTGATGGGTAACTGTCAAATTTCTTCCTTCATTGGAGGACATAGGGCAAAAATCTAAAATTGCATTAAAAGGCAAGAATTAGCAATCCAGAGCAAATGTCTAGGTCATGCTAACACACCGAGTTCACTACCAGTCACATCTATGAGGTACGAAACACAAGCAAGTATTTACAGGATTTTCGGACACTGTCATTTTCGGACACATGCAAGTTCTTCCTATGTTCCTTTCTCAAAGGCCAAGGTCGTGACAACCAACAATAACATGTCATCCCTAATCGCGAGTCTCACACAAACAACCATAGCACAATTTCTCAGCTAACAGCTTCATCATCAGAAACCATGACAAAATTTCAATTCAACGAAATGCTAACAAATGCTGTACCTTTTCTCTCAATTTTGGGCTTCTCCTTCAAGATACCTTCCTGTGATCGACGACAGCAAAAGCCAAGTTTCAGAAAGAACCGTATGCAAACTAGTTAGACACCCACCCACAAGAGATTGACATTGACAAAAACAGAGTGATTCTATAAACGTAAACGCACATTGAAGTGCCGGAGCAAATCCTTGGCCTTCGCCTCATCATCATCGTCATCTCTAGCTTCTCTGCAGAGCAACAGAGAGGTTGTAATCAATCTAAGTGCTTCAATGATTCAGTAAAGCAATGTCACGAGCAAAATGCTGTGAACCCAGAAAGGCTTTTTTCCATACGTCTTGACAACAGCAGGTTTTGGCTTTCTAACTGGAGGAGCCTTAGGTGCAAACCTCACCTGCAACGCCACCGCACAAAGCATCCATTACCCAAGAAAAAAAAAACAGCAAAGAAGACCAGCCACAGACAGCCAATGCAATTCTTCATTCAGCAGAAATAACAAATATTAAATAAATAAATAATAATATTAATAAAAACCCAAGAAGCAGCATGAACCAACCTTCCTTGGGGCGGCAGCATTATCGCTAACGGGTTTCGAATCCATCAGACTCAGCTGCTAATCTTTCAATTTAGAGTTCGAGTACAGAATTTGCTGAAAGATTCAATTGCCCGATATACTAGAAAACTTCCCGAAATTAGTTACCAGCCCAGTGATCAAAGGGAACTCATCGCACCGATCAAAGGAGGGCGTCGCAAATTTGTCTTGTCTTCTCTGGTTTCTTCGCGAGATGGTAATGGCGGTTAGGGTTTCCACCGGCTGCGATGGGGAAGACGACGCGATCGCAGAGGACGAAGCTGGGCTTTTCTACGTTGGGCTTGGGCCTTGGAGGAACCTGGTTATTGAGCCTTCTGCACGCTGGCAGTTTGAAGAAGTAAGCCCACTACATGAGGCACGATCAGTGAATTTTTTAATTTTTGGCAAGTATATTACTTTCACAACCATTCTGATATTTCCATTTAAGACTACTTTGTATAAAAAAAAAATCATTTATACTAAGTTTAATTCATAATATAAGAAGGTATATGACGCAACGCGAATGGAAATAATGAGAATCCCCGGTCGCAAATACAAGAAACACACGCTCGCAACACGAAAGTGCATGTGCACGAAGCACGACAATTTGCATGAAGCACGGCAATTCAAGAGATAAGACATAAAAAAGAAAAATTCAATTAAATATTTTTTCCCGAGATCATAGAGATGGAATTAGAATAATGTCACAATGTCGATTATTCAGTTCATTCCATAATTTATATAAATACTCTTTATTCCCTCCAATGAATGTATTTATTTTTTTATTTATTTTTTGGTAACCGAGGAACCGCCAGAGACTCTCTTACTGGTCACACCACCCTCCGGTACCCGGTGGCACCGTCAGATGTCGTTGCAAACCACTATTTAGATGTAAAACCTCCCGGGGGAGAGGGGGCTGGCCCAGTAATCCACTCCTGGAATCCCCCCACTTAAGTCATGGAATACAACGAAAGGGTTCGAACCCTCGACCTCGGCGATGAGGGAGAGCATGCACATCATTTGCGTGCCCATGGGTGGGTCTAATGAATGTACTATTATAACCTCTACGTTCATCACATGCTCAAATTAAAAAAAAAAAAATCGACACGTATACATAGAGTAACCACTTATTTTAATCTTCCTACCTTAAAAAGATTCTAAGTGCAATGGTTAATTATACCTAATGAAAACAAAGATCTTCATCTTTTCAATATGTTGATTGTACATAGACCAATAAAAAAAATATATTTTTGTGCAATGATCCCCCTTGAAAATTTGCTACGCGAGATGTCTATGGCATAGTCCAAATCGAAATCAAAGTTGCATCCATAACTCTTGTTCTCGCACATCATCAAGCGATCATCTCGCAGATGAATTATAATTGTGCATGGTAGAAGTCAATTAGAGTTTTCTCAATCGAGAAGCAAAGAGAAAATTTTCATTTTAATTATCATTATTATAAAGTAAGGGAACCACATGATTATTATTATTATTTTTCTCAGTAGGTGAAAAAGAAAAATGTCGAATGGTCAATGTAAGGACCACACCGGGGAAGAAACCTTGGCATGAATTTCGCCGATTTTCCGTCCCGTACATTGTTGGTCCGACATTCTTAATCACGATTTTTTCTTGAAGAGAAAGGTCAGAGAAGGCCAAATTGCGATTCGACTGTCCCAACCTCCTGGCACGCACGTAATGTATTACATCGACTCTGCTGAAAGGGTTCGCATGGCAACAGCAACTGATGTTTATTTATTTCTTATTGGCCGCTGGAGAAGCTGGCACGTGAGCGGTGTTGTTCGAGAGTTTGTAATGTGAGTGCGGAAATAAAAAAGAGTCCCACGTAGGAAAAAAAAGAAGGAAACTATTTTGTTTGAATATGAGAGCAACCATGTTTTTGTTTTTTTAAAGGCATGGGCACTCAAGCGGACATTTTCCATTAAATACGCCTGATTATATTTAATCTTAATTGGACTTGACAAGTTGTGGTTAAGCAATTTTGAATTTTATTTTAATTAATATTAACATTTCAAACAAAAATGTATGTCGGAAGTTAAACAGTGTCAATTGAGTGATTTTGCCTATACACAAGGCATATTGGTTTGGTATTCTTATACAAGCATACTCCTTTTCTTAGTAAAGTTATTCCATTTTTCTTGTGTCTATGTTCAGAGAGATTGAGAAGTTAAATTGTATCTTGAGAGCATTATAGCTTTAAAAGAGTGATTTCATGGGTTTCTTAGCAGAATCATTTTGTTTTCTCTGTCTTTTTTTTTTTTTTTTTTTTTCTGGGCTTTCTCTCTTCAATCTCTAATGTTATAGTCCAGCTTCTTTTTTATATGGTTAATGGTAGGTGAGGAATTTTAAATAAGACCCAATGAGAATATTAAAAGTCAAATCACAATGATCAATGAAAAGAGTCTTATGTTATAAAAGTTGTCAATCTCTTGGTTTTAGTATATCCAGAAATTTGTTTGTGATTTTGATTGATATTTCTAGAATATCTCTCCCTTTGTGCTACATTAATTGTGCTTTTACGGAGATTTCCTCTCCCCCTTGCTCGTTCGGCTTGGCCCTTTGCTTCAAGCTGAAATAGATTTTGTGAAAAAAATCTTAATTCGGTCGTTACTTGAATTAAGTATGTTAGATTACATATAGATGGCGCATAAGAAAAATACTAGATGACAATGACATCTTTGTCTATTCAGAAGGAATTATGCCAGATGTGACCTCTCTTTTACCAACTTCGCCTGCCATCTTCGGTTCTCGATGTAATACTTTAGCATCTTCTTGGTTTGTTCATTCTTAGTTGGATATAAGCTACGCTCAATGGCTTTGAACCTCATCATTCCATGTCAACGGGCAAGTTCAATCTCTCTCGGGAGTACCATCAATTGCTTTCTCTCTCCCCCTATTCAATTATCCATCAATAATATATTTTCATATGTTTGCAATTCTCAACAAGACACAACACAATATATTAAAGTGTGCTATATGAGCATACAATGTCGACATGCTTATGACTAATCGGTCCAAATAGAAAGCTATTGAATAAGAGTTACGGTAATCTATGAATTCTTCAGTCTTGACTAATGAAACCATATTTGTTTCAGCATCGCTATCAAGCATTTATATTTTTGTGGGAAAAAGAAAAAAAAGAAAAGAACGGTCAATAGATGAAGGCACGGGTTTATTCCGACTCTCTCTAGACCTCTCCTTGCTACTTTTGTGGTTCTCATGGCTCCACGAGGCCTGACTCAAGTGAAGACAAAGTTGCATGTCGAGACTATTCCTATTCTCCCCCTTGAGATTTCCTACATGAGATTGAAATCTAAATGCCGTCCAAATTTTTTGTTCTTCTCGTGCAAAATCAAGAAAGCACATGGCAGGGAAATTCTAATCACACGAAGTCGAAGTCAAAGAGTCCTGGCCACCCAAGAAAGCCAAGAGAAAAATGTCATTATCATTATTATAAATGATATAACACAACCAATTATTATTTATTAATATTAGGTTCTCCGGACAGGGAACATAGACTGATTGCTCTATATGAACAGGAATAAACTGCCCACCGACTTCGTAGCAGCCCAGCAGGCGATGAAATGTTGAACGATCAACGTAAGAACCCCATTGGGTAAAAAAAGAAAATAAAGAAACGTTAGAACCACATGTTCTATTCGTCAACACCTTTAAAACAATTTTGCAAGGAGAAAAGTGAGGTTAAAGAAAGCAAATTGCAATTCGACCTTCCCAACATGCGACGACTTAGTCATAACAAAATTAAACCTTGCCATGTTCAAACTGAATTACGGTGAATCTTCCCAGTTCTTGCTGCAATGTTCAAATGGCAACACCAAACTATAAAAACCGATGAGCAATATCGATCAACCTCACATCGCACCGTCTTCAAATCTTCACCATCATATTCTTAGTATCAATCCTTGTTGTTCGTTCTTGACAGAATACAAGCTACGCACGAAATGGCCGCGAACCTCTTCACTCCATGCCAGATGGGCAAGTTCGATCTCTCTCACAGGGTAGTGCTAGCGCCTATGACGAGATGCAGAGCGATCAATGGGATTCCATTGCCGGTGCATGCAGAGTACTATGCACAAAGAATGACCAAGGGTGGTTTTCTCATCACCGAAGGCACTCTCATCTCTGACACGGGCGCTGGGTACGTCCTTTTGTCCTGAGATCAAGCTGTCTTCTATATATCACGCAGAAAGGAACTGAAATTGTCTACATACCGATGTACACCTGAGCGCAAGCTATTTATACCCTATTCATTGCTTGACAGCAAGTAATATGAACTTCGCTTTGGATCATAAGAGGATCTTTAACTTTCAGAAAAAAAATGTTGTTAAACCAGGTTTCCAGGTACTCCTGGGATTTACACTGAAGAGCAAGTCAAAGCATGGAAGAAGGTGGTGGATGCTGTTCATTCCAAGGGCGGCATCATCTTCTGTCAACTTTGGCACGTTGGTCGTGCCTCCAACCGTGGTACTAAATTCATTTTCTCAAACCAACGCCACACATTATCTCTGGAGCTCCCCCATATATCACATAATCACGACCTGCACTATTTGAATTTGACAATCTGTTTTTGTTGTTATACTTTTTTCCTACTTTGGCAATGTTAACTTATTAAATTTCACCTTCTATACTTGTTTCTAACAACAATCGGTATTATATAATGGTGATTGTATTAGTTTATCAACCCGATGGAGGCGCTCCGATTTCGTCGACAAATCAATCCATCTCCGATAAATGGAAAATCATCATGCCCGATGGGACTCTCGATGTTCCTCACAAACCAAGAGCTCTCCAAACACATGAAGTATGGCAGGTTATCGAGCAATATCGCCGAGCAGCTGCAAATGCCATTCGAGCAGGTTCGTCCATGAACTATAATCATATCGTGATAGATGCTAAAATTACTTGTATTTACTTCATTTGTTGCACATAAGTATTAATAATCAAATCGATTTCCGCTTTAGGTTTTGATGGTGTTGAGGTGCATGGAGCACATGGCTATCTCATTGATCAATTCTTAAAGGACTCAATCAATGATAGAGTAGACGAATTTGGAGGATCAATTGAGAATAGATGCAGATTCTTGATGGAGATCGTCAAAGTAGTGGCAGAAGAAGTTGGCATTGATCGAATGGGAGTTAGAATCTCACCAGCAATTGACCACAATGATGCCATGGACCCCGATCCACTCAGTCTAGGCCTAGCAGTGATTGAGCAATTGAACAAGTTCCAAAATGAGATAGGTTCCAAACTCGCGTATCTCCATGTGACTCAACCTCGATTCACAGCCAATGGCACGAAAAATTATGGTGAACAAGAGGAGTATGAAGAAGCTCAATTGATAAGAACTTGGAGGAGAGCTTATCAAGGTACTTTCATGTTAAGCGGTGGTTTCACCAGAGAGCTCGGGATGAAGGCTTTGGCTAGAGGAGACACGGACTTGATATCGTATGGTCGGCTCTTCATCTCTAACCCTGATTTGGTCTACCGATTCAAGGTGGATGCACCATTGAATGGTTACAACAGAGAGACATTTTATACTCAAGATCCAGTTGTTGGTTACATAGATTACCCATTTCTTGACCAGGAAAATGGGGAAGTGACACACTAGTAAATGAGAATGCTATTGGTGTGTTTGTACTCATGGGAACTTTGGGTTACATTGTACAAGTTAAAGCACTAATGAGGATCGAAGAAATAAGACAACTAGTTCATTGCATATACCTTATGTCCGTGATAAGAGGGAACATGGTTTATACATTTAGAGTCAATTACATAGAGTCTGATGAATAATTATATCTCCTTGTTCAACAGACTATAATTCTCTCTTGTATTGTACTTGTTTGTATATTTTGATTATTAATAAAAATACGTTGAGTAATATAATCAATTATGGTGGAAACTGATGTTCATGTGCTTTTTTTTTTAATTTTATTTTATGGACGGTAAGAGATGACACCCATCTGGGTTGTTGGAGAGTTTGTAGCGGGAACGTGGAAAAAGGAGTCCACGGGAAAAATAGAAGGGAACAATTTATTTGAAATATAAGAGCGCCATGTAAGTGTTAAAAGATGAGCAATGGGATGAACCTAGAAAGGCTTTTTCCATATGTCTTTGACAAAAGCAGGTTTTGGCTTTCGAACTGGAGGAGCCTTAGGTGCAAATGTCACACCCCAAAACTAAAAAGAATAGGGATGACACGGCCGTCCTTCCACACAAAATACGTAGCCTCAAACACAACCAACAACATGATATCAACTTATATATATTTCAAACCATATATACATATAAGATAAACTAACAAATTGGTTGCAACATCAGAATTTCTATAATTCACCAAAAAGAAATATACAATTATAATTCGAACCATCCAACCACTAGCAAGGATTATGTGCATCACTTCCTTAAACCATACCCAAAAATAGAACTCCCCAAAAGTTTCCCACTGACAGCACACTTGCTCTATTCGCCGCTAACCGAGGAACCTGAAAAGATTAAAGGACGAGTGGAATGAGCAACAATAGCTCAATGAGTAGTATATATCTTCTACGTAGATCGAACAACCACTATGCATGTATATAAAGCAATACCAAACTTCATAACGCCAACTCAATATATAAAATATGTATTGAATCGTACAAGTTATTTTTTATCATCCAAACTTTATACTAATATGGAAAACTCGTTTAAATTACCATCAATAGTCAAGTATCAATAGTCAAGTCCATTGAATAATCTCCATTAAATGTCACATATCAATGGTTCATCCATTGACTAATCTATTGCTCAATATTCTACCATGGTCATGACACAACGCCTGGTGACAAGGCGACCAAATGTTTCCCCTTGGCAAGGTCTCCATCTACAAAGCCGCTGGCTAGGCCCAGAAGGATATCCTAAAGCTGGTATGCATACCTCAAAAACTCCTCATTGGGTTCACAGTCATATTGAGCATAAATAACCATCCTCCAATACGAGAAATCAATATCTTAAACCAAACAAATAACATTTTGCAACATAGCCCATCATCAATCTCATATCCATTTCTCAAATCATCATAAACATTTTCATAAATTAGTTGCAAAGCAATTTCATATATATTTCTCCACAAACTTTGTATAATACGCTTTTCAAACACCAACAATCAACCAAAGAGTAGCAATTGCTCGATCCGGCTTTTATGCAATAAAAATGCTATTCTCGATTCAATATATATACATATATACTTCAATACATGACTTTTACAAAACCAAAGAAGATATAGTACCACTCACCTCGTCATCTACGATCAAACGACGAACGATACTCGTATTGTTGAACTCACGGCCCTATCAAATAATCGAGGAGTAATGTTAAAATCAAAATAAAACTCTACCTCAACTATGAAATGACTAAACTACGCCTTAACTCTAACAAAAAGACTCCTACACACTAACAAATCGCATAACCAAAGCAATTGTTCAAGCCGCTCACAACACTGAGTTTAAGCGCAAAACTTGATCGCGCCTTAACTTTTTCCTCCAAACCCCAATCCAAACTTATTTATAGTCAATAGAGAGCCCTTGACACATATTACAAGAATCCCAACTTCACCGTCCCAAAATCAAGCCGAAAAATGACAAAATACGGGCCCAAAGCTACTGGACGCATATTGTTCACTGCGCATGGGAAACTTTGAAATTGTGTTTCGGACAAACCACAAGCTCAAATCACGATCCATAAAATCCCACGGCTCCACAACACCTTAAACTATCATTCCTATGAAATTACGCAGCTTAAAAACTCCAAAATCGGACTTCGGCGCTTGATTTTCCAAAAATTCGGAATTTGAGCCCCAAACCCATAAATTACTTCAATTGGACGAATGAGTGGCCTGATCTCTTACAGGGTGCTGTGTTATGGAGTCGAGTCAGCTTGGCAAGACATCCATGGCGTGCACATGCCAAAACCCCTTTCCTTTCTTCCCCTTTCTCTTCTTCTTCTTCTTCTTCTTTCCTTTCTAGTCGAGGGACTCTTAGCTTTTATTTAGCCGAGTCCTCTCCCCCTTCCTTTTTGCTTTATTGAATTTTCAACTTCTTTTTCTTTTTATTCTTTTGGGGCCCACTAGCCTAATATTACAGCAAATCTCACCCGCAATGCCATAGCACAAAGCATCCATTGCCCAAGAAAGAAAAAACAACAGCAAAGAAGACCATCCACAGACAACCAATGCAATTCTTCATTTAGCAGAAATAATAAATGTTAAATAAATAAATAATAAAATAAAAAACACAAGAAGCAGCATGAACCAACCTTCCTTGGGGTGGCAGCATTATTGCTAACGGGTTTTGAATCCATCAGATTCGGTCGCTAATCTTTTAGTTTAGAGTTCAAGTGAAGAATTTGCTGAAAGATTCAATTGGCCGATATATTTGAAAAGTTCCCGAAATTAGTTATCAGCCTAGTGATCAACGAGAACTCATTGAGCTAGTCAAAGGAGGGTGTCTCAAATTTGTCTTCTCTTCTCTGGTTTCTTCTCGAGATGGTAATGGCGGTTAGGGTTTCCACCGGCTGCGATGAGGAAGACGGCACCATCACAGAGGACCAAGCTGAGCTTTTCTACGTTGGACTTGGGCCTTGGAGACCTGCTTATTTGGCCTTCTGCATGCTGGCAGTTTGAAGAAGTAAGCCCATTACATGAGGCACGGTCAGTGAATTTTTTATTTTTATTTTTGGCAAGTATATTACTTTCACAACCATTTTAATATTTTCATTTAAGACTACTCCGTATAAAAAAAATCGTTCATACTAAGTTTAATTCATAATATAAGAAGGTATATGATGCAACGGGAATGGAAATAATGCGAATCCACAGTTGCAAATACGAGAAACACACTCGCAACACGAACGCAAGTGCATGTGCACGAAGCACGACAATTTGCATGAAGCGCAGCAATTCAAGAGATAAGCAATAGAAAAGAAAAATTCACTTAAATATTTTTTCCCTAGATCATAGAGATGGAATTAGAATAATATCACAATGTTGATTATTCAATTCACTCCAGAATTTATATAACTACTCTTTATTCCCTCCAATGAATGTATTATTATTACCTCTACATTCATCACATGCTCAAATTAGAAAATTTTCGATACGTATATATAGAGTAACCACTTATTTTAGTGTTCCTATCTTAAAAAGATTCTCAGTGCAATGATTAATCATACCTAATGAAAAAAGATTTTCATCTTTTCAATATGTTGATTGTACATAGAACAGTAAAAAATGATATTTTTGTGCAATGGCCCCCCTTGAAAATTTGCTACACGAGATGTCTATGGCATAGTCCAAATTGAAATCAAAATTGTGTCCATACCACTGGTTCTCGCACATCATCAAGCGATCATCGTGCAAATGAATTACAATTGTGCATGGTAGAAGTCAATTAGAGTTTTCTCAATCAAGAAGCAAAGAGAAAATTTTCATTTTAATTATCATTATTATAAAGTAAGGGAACCATATGATTATTGTTATTATTATTATTATCATTTTTTTCTCAGCCGGTGATGAAATGTCGAATGGTCAATGTAAGAACCACACCGTGGAAGAAACCTTGGCATGAATCGCCAATTTTCCGTCCCCGTACACCGTTGGTCCGACGTTCTTAAACACGATTTTTTCTTGAAGAGAAAGAAGGTCAAAGAAGGCCAAATTGCGATTTGACTTTCCCAACCTCCTGGCATGCACGAAATGTATTACGTCGATTCTGCTGCAAGGGTTCGCATTTCAACAGCAACTGATGTTTATTTATTTCTTATTGGCTGCTGGAGAAGCTGGCACGTGAGCGGTGTTGTTCCAGAGTTTGTAATGTGAGTGTGGAAATAAAAAAGAGTCCCACGTAGGAAAAAAAGAAGGAAAGTATTTTGTTTGAATATGAGGGCAACCATGTTTTCGTTTTTTAAAGGCATGGGCACTCAAGCGGACATTTTCCATTGAATACGCCTGATTATATTTAATCTTAATTGGACTTGAAAAGTTATGGTTAAGCAATTTTGAATTTTATTTTAATTAATATTAACATTTCAAACAAAAATGTATGTCGGAAGTTAAACAATGTCAATCGAGTGATTGTGCATGTACACAAGACATATTGGTTTGTTATTCTTGTACAAGCATACTCCTTTTCTTAGTAAAGTTATTCTATTTTTCTTGTGTTTATGTTAAGAGAGTTTGAGAGGTTAAATTGTATCTTGGGAGCATTATAGCTTTAAAAGAGTGATTTCATAGGTTTCTTAGTAGAACCATTTGTTTTCTATATGTCTTTTTTTCCGGGCTTTCTCTCTTCAATCTCCAATGTTATAGTCCAGCTTCTTTTTTATATGGTTAATGGTAGGTAAGGAGTCTAAAATAAGACCCAATGAGAATATTAAAAATCAAATCACAATTATGAATGAAAAGAGCCTTATGTTATAAAAGTTGTCAATTTCTTAGTTTTAGTATATCCAGAAATTTGTTTATAATTTTGATCGATATTTCTAGAATTTCTCTCCCTTTGTGCCACGTTAATTGTGCTTTTACGGAGATTTCGTCTCCCCCTTGCCCGTTCGGCTTGGCCCTTTGCTTCAAGCTCAAATAGATTTTGTGAAAAAATCTCAATCCAGTCGCTACTTGAATTAAGTATGTTAGATTACATATAGATGGCGCATAAGAAAAATACTAGATGGCAATGACATCTTGGTCTACTCAAAAGGAATTATGCCAGATGTGACCTTCTCTTTTACCAACTTCGCCTGCCATCTTCAGTTCTCGATGTTATACTTTATCATCTTCTTGGTTTGTTCACTCGTAGTTGGATATAAGCGACGCTCAATGGCTTTAAACCTCATCATTCCATGTCAACGGGCAAGTTCAATCTCTCTCAGGAGTACCAACAGTTGCTTTCTCTCTCTCCCTATTTCAATTATCCATCAATAATATATTTTCATATGTTTGCAATCCTCAACAAGACACAACACGATATATTAAAGTGCGCTATATGAGCATACAAGTTCCACATGCTTATGACTAATCGATCCAAACAAAAAGCTATTGAATAAGAGTTATGGTAATCTACGACTTCTTCGGTCTTGACTAATGAAACCATGTTTGTTTCAGCATCGCTATCAAGCATTTATATCTTTGTGGAAAAAAGAAAAAAGGAAAAGAATAGTCAATAGATGAAGGCAAGGGTTTATGCCGACTCTCTCTAGACCTCTCCTTGCTACTTTTGCGGTTCTCATGGCTCCAGGAGGCCTGACTCAAATGAAGACAAAGTTGCATGTTGAGACTATTCTCATTCTCCCCCTTGAGATTTCCTACAGGAGATGTCAATGGCGTAGTCGAAATTGAAATCTAAATGCCGTCCAATTTATTTTGTTTTTTTTTTGGTAAAGAAAGAGAAATGAAATGTTGCTGCCCAGGATCGAACTGGGGACCTTTAGTGTGTAAGACTAACGTGATAACCACTACACCACAGCAACCTCGTTCCGTCCAAATTTTTTGCTCTTCTCGTGCATAATCAAAAATGCACATGGCAGGGAAATTCTAATAACACGAAGTCGAAGTCAAAAGAGTAGTGGTCACCCAAGAAAGCCTAGAGAAAAATGTCATTATCATTATTATAAATGATATAACGCAACATATTATTATTTATTAATATTAGATTCTCCGGATTGGGAACATAGATTGATTGCTCTATATGAACAGGAACGAACCCCCCACCGACTTCGTAGCAGCGCAGCAGGCTATGAAATGTTGAACGGTCAACGTAAGAACCCCGTTGGGCAATAAAGAAAATAAAGAAACGTTAGAACCACATATTCTATACGTCAACGTCTTTAAAACAATTTTGCAAGGAGAAAAGTGAGGTTAAAGAAAGTAAATTGCAATTCGACCTTCCCAACATGCGATGACTTAGTCATATCAAAATAAAACCTTGCCATGTTCAAACTGAATTACGGCGAATCTTCCTAGTTCTCGCTGCTATGTTCAAATGGCAACACCAAACTATAAAAACCGATGAGCAATATCGATCAACTTCACATCGCACCGTCTTCAAATCTTCACCATCATATTCTTAGTATCAATCCTTGTTATTTGCTCTTGACAGAGTACAAACTACTCACGAAATGGCCACGAACCTCTTCACTCCCTTCCAGATGGGCAAGTTCGATCTCTCTCACAGGGTAGTGCTAGCGCCTTTGACGAGATGCAGAGCGATCAATGGGATTCCATTGCCGGTGCATGCAGAGTACTATGCGCAAAGAACGACCAAGGGTGGTTTTCTCATCACCGAAGGCACCCTCATCTCTGACACGGCCGCTGGGTACGTCCTTTTGTCCTGAGATCAAGCTGTCTTCTATATATCACGCAGAAAGGAACTGAAATTGTCTACATACCGATTTACACCTGAGCACCGCAAGCTATTTATACCCTATTCATTGCTTGACAGCAAGTAATACGAACTTCGCTTTGGATCGTAGGAGGATCTTTAACTTTCAGAAATAAAATGTTGTTAAACCAGGTTTCCAGGTACTCCTGGGATTTACACTGAAGAGCAAGTCAAAGCATGGAAGAAGGTGGTGGATGCTGTTCATTCCAAGGGCGGCATCATCTTCTGTCAACTTTGGCACGTTGGTCGTGCCTCCAACCGTGGTACTAAATTCATTTTCTCAAGCCGACGCCACAAAATATCTCTGTAGCTCCCCCATATATCACATAATCACGACCTGCACTATTTGAATTTGACAATCTGTCTTTGCTGTTATACTTTTTTCCTACTTTGGCAATGTTAACTTATTAAATTTCACCTTCTATACTTGTTTCTAACAACAATCAGTATTATATAATGGTGATTGTATTAGTTTATCAACCCGATGGAGGCGCTCCGATTTCGTCGACAAATCAATCCATCTCCGATAAATGGAAAATCATCATGCCCGATGGGACTCTCGATGTTCCTCACAAACCAAGAGCTCTCCAAACACACGAAGTATGGCAAGTTATCGAGCAATATCGCCGAGCAGCTGCAAATGCCATTCAAGCAGGTTAGTCCATGAACTAGTCATATCGTGATGGATGCTTAAATTAGTTTTATTTACTTCATTTGTTGCACATAAGTATTAATAATCAAATCAATTTCCACTTTAGGTTTTGACGGTGTTGAGGTGCATGGAGCACATGGCTATCTCATTGATCAATTCTTAAAGCATTCAATCAATGATAGAGTAGATGAATTTGGAGGATCAACTGAGAATGGATGCAGATTTTTGATGGAGATCGTCAAAGTGGTGGTAGAAGAAGTTGGCACTGATCGAACAGGAGTTAAAATCTCACCAGTAGTTGACCACAATGATGCCATGGACCCCGATCCACTCAATCTAGGCCTAGCGGTCATCGAGCAATTGAATAAGTTCCAAAATGAGAGAGGTTCCAAACTCGCATATCTCCATGTGCCTCAACCTCGATTCACAGCCAATGGCACGAAAATTTATGGCGAACAAGAGGAGGATGAAGAAGCTCGATTGATAGGAACTTGGAGGAGAGCTTATCAAGGTACTTTCATGTTAACCGGCGGTTTCACTCGAGAGCTCGGGATGAAGGCTTTGGCTAGAGGAGACACGGACTTGATATCGTATGGTCGGCTCTTCATCTCTAACCCTGATTTGGTCTACCGATTCAAGGTGGATGCACCATTGAATGGTTACAACAGAGAGACATTTTATATTCAAGATCCAATTGTTGGTTACATAGATTATCCATTTCTTGACCAGGAAAGTGGGGAAGTGACACACTAGTAAATGAGAATGCTATTGTTGTGTTTGTACTCATGGGAACTTTGGGTTACATTGTACAAGTTAGAGTACTGAGGAGGATCGAAGAAATAAGATAACTGGTCCATTGGATATACCTTATGTCCGTGATAATAGGGAACATGATTTGTACATCATAGAGTCAATTACGTAGAGTTTGATGAATAATTATGCCTCCTTGTTCATCAATTATGGTGGAAACCGATGTTCATGTGCTTTTTTTTTTTTTTTTGTCGGTAAGAGGTGACACCCATATGGGTTGTTGGAGAGTTAGTAGCGGGAACGTGGAAAAAAGAGTCCAGGGGAAAACGGAGGGGAACTATTTATTTGAAATATAAGAGCGCCATGTAAGTGTTGAAAAATGAGCAATACAATGAACCCAGAAAGGCTTTTTTCCATTCGTCTTGACAACAGTAGGTTTTGGCTTTCAAACTGAAGGAGCCTATTAGAGAAGGAGATATGATTTGATTCTGATTATTCTAATTGTGGATTAATTAACTTGGTCAATCCGTAAAATTAGATATTTGGAATATAGAATAGGAAACGTTATTACATATATTCTTTCCCATTATACAACCTTCTTGTATTAGAAATAGGCTTGTAATGCATGTACAAAAGTTAAGAAATACATAGTACAATTTTCTCCAATATTCTTCATATTCTATTTGGAAACATGGTATCGGAGCACATGGATGATTGGAGCCTATGCTTTCAAAGATCACGAGTTATTTACTTAGTTAATAAAGGACTAGTGGTAAACCAATCCTTTCGGCTTCTCAGGCTTTGAGTTTGTGATCCTCCTACTAGTGTCCTGCTCTCCAAATTCCTCTTAAAAGCTACGGGATCAAATGACTTGGAAGAGTCCCTATGGAAGTGGAATAAGCCGATAAAAGAGACCACTAAGCTTGAACTCCAAGAAGAGTTCTAGGAGGTGCATAGCGCTTTGAACATTAGTCTTTATCAATGCTTTTCTTACGACCCATGGAGTGGTAACTAGGAAAGTCGAAATGAAAGTCCTACAACTAGGTATCAGAGCACGGTGATCATTGAGCCTGTCTCTTGCCTTTGGTCATCCGATTTTGGCCAGCGACCACTAGCCGTCTATTTGCTTCTTTTTTCGGACCCTTCATTAATTTGCTTTGATTGATTTTTCTGCGCACCATCTTTTGTTTTGGGATTGGTTATCATGTCCAAACTAAGCTCTCGGACTAAGGAAGCCTCCAGCCACACACCGGCTCATGAACGGACTGATAATTCGTACTTCCTCCATGTCTCTGATAGCCTTGGTTCGAATTTAGTCAGCATGGTTTTGACGGGTGATAATTATAATAGCTAGTCACGAGCCATGACCATTGTTTTGTACACAAAGAACAAAATGAGTTTTGTTACGGGAGATATTCCGAAACCAGAATCAAATCATAGCTCCTTTAAAGCCTTAATTTGGGGTCCCAGCCTCAAAAGACGTCTTGAGAGGTGAGGGGAGCCGCAGCGGTTATAAAGCAGGCAAGAGGGCTTCTCCCAAGCGATGTAGAACAGCTAAGATCCCTTTAGCATGCACCCGGATCCACCTTAACCTGGCTCTAATGCCAATCTGGGGGTCTCAGCCTCAAAAGATGTCTTAAGAGGTGAGGAGAGTCGCAACGGTTATAAAGCAGGCCAAAGGATTTCTCCAGAGCGATGTGGGATAACTCAGATCCCTTTAGCATGAGTTTCTTTTGGAGCATTTGATCTTTAGCTCCTAACGAGAGCAGGCTTTATCTAGTTCTCTGTTGTCCATGAGGTAGGTTTTGACCATTTGGCACTTCAAACACAAATCTTCTAGACATAGATGGATCTCTTGTTATATTTCTCCCAAAGGAATATCCATTACTCCGGAAATATTAAACAAGCTTTTTGGGGTCTGGCTTGAAAAGTGACTCAGGAACGCATGGTTCAATCATGAATAGGGTCTAGAAGATAGAAGGACTTTATTCCTTTTCCTTGCAAAACTTGATGGAAAAAGTGCCATCTTTCTTTCTGACAAATTCAGAATCTAAAGACTGGAAAAGCTTCTTGTTCTGATTTAGCTTTTCATAGTTGGTGAGCCTAGAGTAATGGAAACCATGTCTATTACTACAAAGACAAATATGGTCACTGCTTCTGAGATCCTTTTTGTCAATGTTCCTATTATACAAATTCTCCTGACGAAGTAAACCCATATGCAAAACCCCGACGAAAGCACAAAAAGTCAAAAGATACTATGTATCAAAGGTACTTAAACAAAGACTCCTCCGTTGATACTCTTGGTGAGTGTGATAAATTTCAATTTATGGTTTCTTATGCTCCAACTCTACCACCAGAGTTCATTGCTCCACCCTCCATTTCACCGAATCCACCACCATCACCACCATCACCTCCTTCTCAGAAGAAATCATCCATTTCCCCGTTTTATAAGCCAATCTTAAAGTGGGCAAAATAGCATTCCCACTTACTCGAAACTCAACAAGCAACACCGCCTAGCTCTTCCATTGTAATGTTTCAAGAGGCAGATTTTCCTCCTCTTGTACGTGAAAACTCACAACTTTGTTCCAGAAGAATTCATTGATCCACAAGGCAGATATCGACATGTTCCCAAAATACCTGTCCCCACTGATGTGGATGAACATGGAAGATAGAAAAGAACTCCTATTGTTGAAGCTGTCTTGAATTGTCAATCGAAGACTCTTTTAACACACAACAATACATTCAAAGCAATTGACTCCAAAATTGTGAATGTGCAACAAAATCTTCGAAGATATGATGAAACCAGCAAGAAGATGGTTTCGGACTTCCAAAAGAGGCTTCATGCCTTGGAATCCGGACAACAATTAGGATATCATCATCTTGAAAGTCCCAAGGCGGAAATAGAAAACTTAAAAGACAGATCCAACTCCTTAAAGAAGGAAGGTTCAATCCTTTCAACCCATTTCCAACTATGGTGCGGATAAAGCATACGCTTCCACCACCTTAGAATACGTCTATCTTTCCTGCCCTCATAGACGTTCCTATTAGACAAGAGAAGACAGATGTGGTAGATATATGAAATCGCCTCAAAGAACTGGATCGAATAAGGAAAGAAAAGGGAAAAGAGAAGATGCCTGAAGAATCCCCGCTTGTTATAAAGGAAAAGCCAAGCCAAACGATGCTATCAAATCCATTAGAATCATTTTTGAAAAATCTGAGCAATCAGGAAGAACAGTCAGATCCTGTCACTTCAAAAGACCAAATTCTAGCAGAATCGGTTCTTCCAAACAATTCTGACACCGAGTCAGATTCGCTGTCTCCTTCAACCTCTTCATCCTTCTCAATCCTTGACCTTGACTCCTTCCCTATTATGCCGGTAACATCATCAATATACATGGCCGACCCTCCAGATCAAAATATGGAATCTAACTCTTTTGAACCATATGTGGTTCAAGCAAACAATTCTTCTCCAAATATGACCACTTCCACCAAACAGTTTTTCACTGTTGACGATATTCCCTATTCCAAATGGCTAGAAAGATTTGAAGAATTCCACACTTGGTTAAATGCCTAAGCTCTTACCAATCATGATAAATATGATGTACTTTTTGGTTTTGTCACAAGGTTTACGGGAAGTTTCAAACATTGGTGGCAATTGGTGACATAACAAAACCAGGTTCAATTTTTACTTTCACCGGATTTCAGCCATGCCATTTCCCTCTTATATCGTTTTTTTTTATTGGAAAACCTTCTGACCTTCATAAGCTCAAAATGAGAGAATTCTTTGAAAGAAAATGTTACTCTCTCCAGATTAAGTATCTCGATAAACATTATCGAGAAATGCTCAAACTTTTCGATGGTATTAGAGTTGATCCAAACCTAAAGCAAATCTTCCCGACTTCCATCCCCAAAGAGTTATCCCAATAGGTTGAGAAATCTTTTCTCAACAGACAAAGAATAATTATGGATATTCTTTTGGGAGAAATACAACAAGAGATCCATTTATGCCTAGAAGATTTGTGTTTGAAGCGCCAAATGGTCAAAACCTATCTTACAGACAATAGAGAACTAGATAAAGCCTGCTCTCGCCAGGAGCTAAAGATCAAATGCTCTAAAAGAGACTGTGATGGCTCTTGTGGAAAGTCTTCTAGAAAGAAGAAGCACTTGGATAAAGAAATCCAGACATGGCTCTAAGTACTTCCGGAGAAAGAAGAAATGATGATTCCTACGCAAAAAGAAGGATTGTTCAGGCCACAAGAAATCAACTCGATACTTCATCTGCAATCAAAAGGGCCATTTCACCAAAAATTGCCCCCAGGGAAGAAAAGGTCAGAATCATTTGATACATCACATAGAGAATAAGATAGGTATTTTACTTGAAAATGACGATGTCAAATCTCTATTTTCCGCGGAAGAAGAACCATTTGAACAAACTCTTTGTGTCATTCCTTATTACTAGACTCCTAGTGAATCTAATGCAAATTCAGATTCCAAAGACTTTTTTCACATATCTCTCACTTCATCAGAACAAAATCCTGACATATTTTCAAGCCAAATTCATTGTCCCAATTTTCCTATGAAAATCTTCACTTCAAAGTTCGCCAAGCCTATTACTGTCATTGCTCTCATAGACACTAGTGCAAGCTATTCAATCTTTGACACTAAAGTACTTCCTGAAGAATATTAGATTTCCTGTGTTCAATATTTTAATTCTGCCTCAAGAGATACTTTTTCTACGAATGTAAGAACTACTCCAGTAATTGTTCATTTTTTTCCCTAGTGTTCCATAACTACAAAAATTTTCGGATCCAGTCTTCCTAATAAAAATTTGATCATTGGTTGGGACATTATGACTCAGGTTTATCAGCTTCGTATCATTCCTAGAAAAGATTTTAAGTATAAGAACCAATTCTTTGAATTTGTCAATATCCAAAGACTTTTTTCCATCCAAATGAATCCGTTAGATCCGATAATGTAGAAACTCTTGGAATCTTATTTAGAATCCCATTCTGAATTCTCTAAAAATTATTCTCATCATTTATGGAAAAATCCGGAATTCTTCGTTCGCCTTCCCTTAAAAAAGAATGAAGACATTAATTCAACCAAGGCGAATCATATGGGAATGAATCTAGAACATCTGGTTGCTGCTCAAATGGAATGCTCAGAATTGTTACAACAATGCCTTATTGAAATCTCCAATTCTCAATGGGCTTGTGAAGCCTTTTATGTTAATAAGCGTGCCCAGCAAAATAGAGGAAAAATGTGACTGGTAATAAACTACTAGCCTCTTAATCTCTTCCTTCAAGATGACAAATTCCATTTACCTTCAAGAAATTCCCTCTTTACCGGATTATCCAAAGCCCACATCTACTCCAAATTTGATCTCAAAGCCGAATTTTGGCAATTGGGCATCTATCTTGAAGACAGACCCAAAACAAGGTTCTGCACCCCAAACCAACATTTTCAATGGAAAGTTCTTCCTTTCGGCTTAAATGTGGCACCATCCCTATTTCAGAAAGCCATGTGTCGAATTTTCCAACCCATCTTGTTAAGCGCATCAATATATATTGATGATATTCTGCTCTACTGCCTTGATGAAGAATCCCACCACCAACTTCTTGGGCAGTTTGCAGAAATCGTGAAAAAATATGGGATTATGCTTTCTTAAGGAAAGATGAATATTGCCTAGACAGAAATCGAATTTCTTGGTATGCATCTTAACAAAGGGACATACTATCCAGGGCCACACAATCCAGGGCCACACATTGCTCAGGAATGGTTAAAATTTCCTGAAGAGAACTTTACGACAAAACAAGTTCAACAATTTCTTGAGATAATTAATTATCTTAGAGACTTTGTTCCAAATATTGCCAAACTGTTGATTCCATTGCAATCAACGCTGAATAAGAATCCCCCACCTTGGGGAAAACTTCAGACTAAAGCAGTCGTTGAACTTAAGGAGATTATGCAGACTCTTCCCCCATTGCAAATCCCTTCAACAGGAAAGAGAATTCTCCAAACTGATGCTAGTGATGAATACTGTGCAGCCATCCTATTCGAAGAAATTGATGGTAAGAGACACTTGTGTGCCTACAAAAGTGAAAAATTTTCCCAGGCTGAAATGCATTATCACTCTACTTTTAAAGAAATCTTGGTGGTAAAAAATGGCATAAAAAAGTTCGAATTTCATTTCATCGGTCACCACTTCCTAGTAGAATTAGACATGGCATCTTTTCCACAAATGACCAAGTTCAAATAGAAGCATATCCCAAATTTTCAACTGCTTCAATGAGCCGAATGGTTTTCAAAATACTCTTTTGAAATCAAACACATTGCTAGGAAGAAGAACGTGCTTGTTGACTTCTTATCAAGACCAAAAGTATTAGCATAAATCAACATGTACATCATAAGGTATGCTTTTCATATTCTTCATCACAATGAAAAGTATAAGATTGAAAGAATACGAGATTGGCCAAGCTGGCGATACCCCTAGGAGATTGTCGAACAAGTCCAAAATGACAGCCTCACTGAAAACATGGAAAACCTCATGTGGCAATGCCATACATATTTATTCAGATTCCATAGAGGTTCAATTCTTTATCCTTTTGGGTTAAACTCTGACTATCTGTTTATATATCATTTAATCTGGAAGGAATAAGACTTCCCTAATTAGTTGCGATGGTTAATTATGGTACTTAATCAATAAGTACTTAATAGCTATTGAGATTCCAACTAGAAAATTCATTACTAACCTCATCAGGATATTCGGACTCGGTCAAAACATTGAAAGGGAAAATGACAAAAACCTCTTAGACTTCTTTAATTGGTTTTATGCTCCCACTCACTAGAAGCAGCTCTTACAGCAAGAATTGAGAACCATCCAACAAAACCCTGAAGTCCACACTATTCTATTCTTCAGACGTCCATGGGCTTTTGTAAAGAACAATGGTAACATCACTGATGCTCCACAGATTATAGGTACCACATCCTATAAACCTCAACCACATCTCACAGAAGCTCAGATTTACAAACCCTTTCCGAGACCTGTTGGTTGCTGTGAACATCAGTATCGAGAACTCCAAAGAATTTTGTGCCAAGAAAATAAAATCATTCCTGAAGATGTATGGAACTATGATGTACCCATTGCATGAGATCATTATAGCCTTGCATCAAAAGCCAAAGAAGCACTCGAGGAATTCAGACAAGCTGCATCATCACAGGAGCAAGAAACATACATAGATGACCCTGCACAGTCCTCTCAAGACCCTTATGCACAATGGGGAGATCCTCTTTCCCAAGGCCTCTATGATCAAGGACCTTTGTCCTTATCTCTAAGCATGGACACATCATACTATGCTCAGCCATCCAATTGGCCTCAGCCAAGCATTCCTACCGATGCTACAAGCTCCTCCTAGAATCAAGAGGAAGCATCCTCTTTAAACCAAATTCTCTCACTAGATTCACTTGCAGGACTTGAGCAAAAGTACGAAGAACATCTTCTGGCAATACATAGTTCTGATGACTAAGACTATGACTATAATGCTCGTGATGAACGAGACCGATGACTGTAGTAGATCACTGTAGCAAGTTACTATAGCGTTACTATAGTAGTAGGCTAGGGAAATTATTGTTCACTGTCATTGTTTATATCATCGAAATAATTCCCTACCAGAAGTTTTCGGAGCCTTTGTCTATTTTAGGACCCGTGAGCATGGTCTTTGTATGTGTGTGACCTCCCAATGTCTATAAAAGGCAAGGAGGATGTAATGTGTTGGGCAGAGTCCCTTGAAGTAAAGTGAGTGTTTTGTGAAACCCTCTCAATGGCTTTCTAAATTCCTTCTCCTTCTCCAGCCTGGTAGGATCCTTTAAGAAATGTAGTTCGGATAGTTAGAAACATTATCATCCTAGTATCTCTGAGTGTCTCTAGGCTCTGAACTAAAGGTCAGAGTGGTTTCTTGCTAAAAGGCTATCCTTGAAGGGCTTGAATGGAGAGGTTCACCCACTGTGGGAAGGCATACCTACAGGAAACTGATTCCATCTTCCCTGGTTCTAAGTCTAGGTCCATTCATGGGAGCATGCTAAATGGATCTTAGCTGTCCCACATCGCTTGGGAGAAGCCCTCTGGCCTGCTTTATAACCACTACGACTCCCCTCACCTCTCAAGAGGTCTTTTGAAGTTGAGAGCCCTAGATTGGCATCAGAGCCAGGTTAAGGTGGATTTGGGTGTATGCTAAAGGGATTTTAGCTGTCCCACATCGCTTTGGAGAAGCCCTTTATCTAGGGGTCTCAGCCTCAAAAGACGTCTTGAGAGGTGAGGGGAGCCGCAACGGTTATAAAGTAGGCCGGAGGGCTTCTCCCAAGCGATGTGGGATAGCTAAGATCCCTTTAGCATGCAACCGGATCCACTTTAACCTGGCTCTAATGCCAATCTGGGGGCCTCAGCCTCAAAAGACGTCTTGACTTGCAACGCTACAGCACAAAGCATCCATTACCTAAGAAACAAAAAATAGCAGCCAATGCAATTCTACATTTAGCAGAAATAACAAATATTAAATAAATAAAAAAATCCAAGAAGCAGCATGAACCAACCTTCCTTGGGGCGGTAGCATTATCGCTAATGGGTTTTGAATCCATCAGATTTGGCTGCTAATCTTTCAGTTTAGAGTTCAAGTGAAGAATTTTGCTGAAAGATTCAATTGCCCGATATATTACAAAAGTTCTCGAAATTAGTTATCAGCCCAATGATCGCGTCAATCAAGGGAGGGTGTCGCAAATTTGTCTTTTCTTCTCTGGTTTCTTCTCGAGATGGTAATGGCGATTAGGGTTTCCACCGGGTGCGATGAGGAAGACGACGCCATCACAAAGGACCAAGCTGGGTTGTTCTACGTTGGGCTTGGTCCTTGGAGACCTACTTATTAGGCCTTCTGCATGCTGGCAGTTTGAAGAAGTAAGCCCACTACATGAGGCATGATCAGTGATTTTTTTTTGGCAAGTATATTAATTTCACAAGCATTTTGATTTTTCCATTTAAGACTACTTTGTATAAAAAAAACCGTCCATACTAAGTTTAATTCATAATATAAGAAGGTATATGACGCAATGGGAATGGAAATAATGCGAATCCCCGCTCACAAATACGAGAAACACGCTCGCAACATGAAAGAAGTTGCATGTGCACGAAGCATGACAATTTGCATGAAGCACAGCAATTCAAGAGATAAGCAATAAAAAAGAAAAACTCACATATTTTTTCCCGAGATCATAGAGATGGAATTAGAATAATGTTACAATGTCGATTATTTAGTTCATTCCAAAATTTATATAAATACTCTTTATTCCCTCCAATGAATGTATTGTTATTACCTCTACGTTCATCACATGCTTAAATTAGAAAATTTTCAATACATATATACAGAGTAACCACTTATTTTAGTGTGTGTGTATATATATATATTGGAACTAGAGGAACCGCTTGACAGTGAGCGCTCGGCGTAAGCCCCCAGAGAACACTGGCGCGGGGACCCATCTCCCACGGTGCTCCGCTTAAGTCGTGCTATATGCACACGCAGTGACTCGAACCTCTCCCCTTCCGCAATTAGAGAGGGAAAGGCCTAAACCAATGCGCCCACAGTGGGGTGGGTATCTTTTCGATATGTTGATTGTACATAGAACAATAAAAAATGATATTTTTGTGCAATGATCTCCCATGAAAATTTGCTACACGAGATGTCTATGGCATGGTCCAAATTGAAATCAAAGTTGCGTCCATACCTCTTGTTCTTGCACATCATCAAGTGATCATCTCGCAGATGAATTATAATTGTGTTGGAAGAAAGTTGGCGGAAGACGATTTACCTTTATTCGATGCGCAGCCAACAATTTACCCAAGAACGAGCGTTGAATTGTGGATAAATCACGAACAAAAATACTTCACGTTAGTTTGAATGCAAGCACAAGGAAAGCATCTGATTTTCATAGTGTAAATGCCAATTGTTCTCGTAAAGGAGAAATGGAACGCCTTCTTTTTCTTTGATGGAAAGGGGACAAGAAGAACTTTCTTTCTGAGCGTATCTTTTGCCAACCATCTCAACGGTTGTCTTTAGAAGTCTTTTATATGACTCCCTCACACCCTTTCAAAGGGTGTCTTTCCATTGTAGCATATCGAAACGAAACAGTGCATTCTCATCGCACCCCATCATGGACGTACAAATTAAGTACAATATCTCCCACTCGAACATGATGAGCTTGATAGCACTCTATCAAGAATATAAAGCATTCAACATTCATCAACTTTACAAAACAATTCATACTAGCAAGTAAGCTGTGTGACCAGTACTCTTTGGGAGCTCAAATTATGCACCTGTTAAGGATGACATAATGGCTACAACCCTAAAAAGAAATAAACAATTGATGTCTCACAGTGCTCCAGACATATTTTGTCACATCAATCCAAGTATACCTATTCCTTAAAGGCTATACTTGACTATTCTCAAAAACACAATTATATCTGCAACCACATAAGGCGATATAATTGGTTGACTAGTAAATACATGTGATAGATGTAAAACAACAATAGTCTTCATTCGCAATCATGTCTCTCTCCATTTCAGAACAACTGCTTTCCTAGACACGTCCCATAAAGCCATATCTGTTCATGACCGCCGGTAACATGCTAAAATAGCAATATTGATATTTCACTTCGAGAACATAGTTAGAAGTAATATAGGGCAAAAAATGAGGTAAATTATAAATTACCTCAAGGGCTTACACGATGAGTAAATAAGGATAATTTTACTCACATTCCCTTGTCGGTCGTACAATGCACATGTAGTATGAATTACATGCTATAATGGATTTCTCATTCTATAAGAGCGTATGCCATTTATTAAATATATCCACTATACGGATCTTAGTCTAAACATAGTCACGTGCTTCTCATGTACTCATATTTAGCTCAAGTGCTAAATTAGCTTGCTTTCTATAGCGCCCAATTAAATACTTGCATCCGGCATTTTTCAAGCATGCATGATTATAGGACTATCATGTTCGGTCTTATTATAAACAAGTCACAGACCTCATCTTGACTCTAATCAATGCGACATATTATTTTATGTACTAAACTTGCTCTTCAGCATTTATTTGTACATAATGTCCCATCTCAACGTGCTAACTATAGCACTTGAGGTGATTGCTCGTGTGAGTGAGCCAATCTTTACCTGCTGACATACTTTTCAATAATATATGTGTGTTTGTGCTAGTCTCATAATAAATTTATACTTATTAATAAAACATCAAGTCACTAATAAACAAACAAGTACAATACATATGTCCACATATACATAAACCAATGATCATCTATAATAACACATATCACATTTTACGCAATCCTAGTGACATCCTGTGGGTCAATAATATATCTCTAGGAAGAGCCTTCGTAAATGGATTGGCAACAATTCTATTGGTTGAAATGTATTGTAGGATCACTTCTTTCTGCGCTATTATATCTATGATGAAATTATTCTTTATGTTAATGTGCTTCGTCCTTCCATGATACTTGGGATCTTTCACATAGGAAATGGTTGCTTGACTATCGTAATAAATTATCACTGGTCTTGGAACCTCAGTGACAGTGACTAAATTTTCCAAGAAACGTTTTAACCATACTGCTTATTGCACTATGGAAGAACATGCAATAAATTCTGCCTCCATTGTAGACAAGGCCGTGCATGTCTGTTTCTTGCTATTTCAAGAAATTGCACATTCGTTGAGCAAGAACGCATATCCATAAGTTGATTTATGCTCATCCAAGTCTCTACCCCAATCAACATCTAAATAGCCTAATAGGCGTAAATCATTCTCTTGGTAATAAAGTCGATAGTCCATGGTGCTTTTCAAGTATCTTAAGATCCTCTTCACTGCTTTCTAGTGTGCTTGATTGAGATTTGATTGATATCGGCTCACCAATCCCATAGCATAACATATGTCAAGTCGAGTACACATCATAGCATACATCAAACTTCCGACCGCACTAGCGTAAGGAACAGTTTCCATTACTTTAATTTATTTTGAAGTCTTTGGACACATCTCAGTAATCAGGCCTTCACCTTGCATGACAGGGGTATTAATGGGATTACAGTGCTGCATATTGAAACGTTCAAGAATATTCATAATATAAGACTCTTGTGATAAAGTAAGGAGTTTCCTTGATCAATCTCTTTCAATCTTAATTCCTAATGTGTAAGCAGCTTCTCCCATGTCCTTTATTTCAAAATTGAAGGACAACCATTCTTTTATGGTAATAACCAAAACCTTATCATTTCCAACCAATAGAATATCATCCACATAAAGTGATAAAATCACAAATTTATCTTTGGACCGCTTGACATATACACAGTGATCTTCTTTGATCATCGTGAAACCAAAAGTGGTTATGGCTCGATGAAAACAAAGATACCACTGTCTAGATGATTGCTTAAGGCCATATATTGAGCGATGAAACTTGCAAACTTTATGCTATTGATCTTTAGCTATGAAACCTATTGGCTGCTTCATATAGATTTCCTCATCTAGTTCTCCATTGAGAAATGCCGTCTTTGCATAAATTTGATATAATTCAAGGTCCAAATGTGCAACGATGGCTAGGATAAGATGTGTGGAGGCAAACCTTACAACTGGTGAAAAAGTTTCCTCATAATCTATACCCTCTTGTTGAGATAATTTTTCGTCACAAGATGAGTATTATATTTTTCAATAGATCCATCTGCCATTCGCTTAATATTAAAAACTCATTTGTTTCCAATGGCCTTGCAATTGGGTGGTAGATCAACCAAGTTCCAAACGTGATTTGCCCTTATTGACTCAATTTCATCTTCCAAAGCTTTTATACATTCTTCCTCATTAGAGGATGAGAGAGTATCTTGAACAGTCTTAGGCTCGGCATCGTCTTTCTAAGCAATCATAAATGCTTCCTCTTCAATCTCAAAACGACGACGAGGAATACTTTTACGATTACTTTTATATAACTGAATTTATCTTGAATTCAGTTCACTAGGTGATGCAACACTCCCCTCTAGGTCTTGTATGTTGAGGTAAATCTTCATTTCCCTCTACAACGTTAGTAGGTGTGTTATTAGGATTTTCCATCTCATATAACTGGAAGTCCTTATTAATCTCACCTATACTAGGAAAATCTTTCTCTAAGAACGTGACATCTCGTAACTCCATTTTAGTCATACTTCCATCATCTTGTTCACCTATGAACAGGTACCATTTGGAGTATTTAGAATATGTTATAAAGATACATTTCTTCCATTTAAGACCTAATTTGCCATATTTATGGGAAGAATCATAAACATAAGCTGCACATCCCCATGAATGTAGAATACTTAAGTCTAGTTTCCTACCAGTCCATAATTCATAAGGGGTGGAAGTGACTAATTTTGAGGACACTTGGTTAAGTACATAGACAACAGTCAATAACGCATTTCCCCAATAGGAGATAGGTAAATTTGCTTGCGCCATCATTGACCTAACCATTTCCAATAGGGTTCTATTCCTTCTCTCAACTACCCCATTTTGTTGTGGAGTATTAGGAATAGTCAATTGTCGTACAATTCCCCTTTCATCACAAAGAGCCTTGAATTGCTCCAATAGATACTCACGTCCGCGATCAATTATCAATGCCTTTATTGTTTTGTTCAACTGATTCTCTACCATCGTTATATATCGTCTAAAGCAGTCTAATGCTTCTAACTTATGGGAGATCAGAAAGACTTAACCGAAACGCGTGAAGTCATCTATGAAAGTGATGAAATATGAGGCTCCATGCCTCGCCCTCACAGTCAAAGGACCACAAATGTCAAAATGTATAAGTTGCAATGGAAATTTGGCTCTAGTCCCTTTACCGAATGGTTTTCTAGTTACTTTTCTCGCTAGACAATGTTCACATATGGGTAGATTAATATTAGTGAGTGACCCTAAAAGGCATTCTCTAGCTAAGTTTTGCATTCTTTGTAACCCGATATGACCTAATCTAGCATGCCAAGTACTTGTATCAATCTCAACATTATTAGAAAATGCAATTAAAGAAAACAGCCATCGACATTAATATTGTACTGATCATAGTTAATGTCTAACACCATAAAACCATTTGATACATGACCTGAACCATAATAAACTGTTCCAAACAAAATGTCAACACAATCACCATGGAAATTCAATACATAACCTAGGCTAAGAAGAACAACTACGAAGACCAAGTTTCGTCGAATATCTTGAGCATAGAGGACGTCATATAGGAATAGGCTTCGACCATCATGTAAAATTAATTTACATGTGCCGATACCCTTCACTTCAATTCTTGAGTTTTTCCCAACATATATCCATCTTCTTCCAAGCTATATCTGATGGTACTCCAAAAATGTTTCTCGGTCTCTAACTACGTGGTCTATTACTTCTGAATCTACAGTTCACATTGGATGAGATTCAGCAAGCATTATAGTGCTAGAAACAAAAGCATTATTTAAAGTAATGGAGTAATGTGGTACCTCTTTTGGCTCAGTGCATTCACGAGCAAAGTAACCCATTTTGCCATAATTGTAGCACTTCATCTTGGCCTTGTCCTTCTTCCAACCACGCTTCTCGCGTTGGAAAGTCTTAGCTCTTTTAGGTGCTTGATCAGTCTTATTCCCTTTGTTGTTGAATTGATGATTCCTTTTGCACTTGAAGCCCAAAGTCCAAAGTTTTGCGCGAACTCAATTTAGCAACATAAGCATGGGTAGAGGATCTCGCAGCCTTTAGGCGCTCATCCTCTAATTCCAAATGACGCGCAATATCATCAAAAGTGACAATATTTTCATTATGCGTCATATTGATCTTCATATGCTCCCAATTATCAAGAAGAGACCTTATAATAGCCTGAACTTGCTGTTCATCAGTAAGGGAGTGACCTATCGACTTTAGCTCACGAATAATGTTTGACATCTCTCGAAGATGTTGCTCATTGTTACATTTAGGCGCTTTCGGTATGTGTCAAACTTGATGGTGATGGTGAGTCTCCTTAACTTAGTGGCAGATGTACCCCCAAACTTATCTTTCAAGGCAACCCACATTACTTGAGCTTTATTATAACTTTCAAACTCACACATGAGATCATCTTACATATAGCTCAGCAACATGATGCGAGTAATGCTATTTTTCTTCTTCCAAGCTTGATAAACTTCTAGATCTCTTCTGTGTTGAGCTGAAGGTCCATGCTCAGATTCATCCATGGTATGGTTGAGGGTTTCCAAAATCTCTTATTCCCCAATGATGTACTGAACCTTTCGATGCCAAACATCATAATTGTCACTGTTCAATATCTCACCCTTATTGAGGTTAGCCACAATAGTCTTGGATGCCGAAGTCATAATCAATTGCTCTCAACACATTGATATAACAAACGCAGAATCAATACTAGCACACTTTTCATAGTAACACACATATTTAATTTGCAGCAAAGACAAACTAAATTAATGATAATTTAACAAAAGACACATAAACGAAAGTTCACTATGTTCCCAATCAACTCCTATGTAAGATTGTTCTATTATTATTACTTAGTTTAATTTGTGCAAATTTTAAGTTCTAGGCGAGAACTCCTTCAAATTCTACCAACCTGCAAACTCCCACCAGAAAAAAAATAATTACATGACCTCATGTAATTTCTACATTTTTCCATTAACACAAAAGCATAGCATGATGTAAACCAACGTACAAAAAACAATCATGCTGCAACTGCAATAAAAAATTGCAATTCAACATGTAATAGAAAAATAAGAATTTCCTACCATTGTTCGAATTTTCATAGAATTAGAAAATTGCAAGTATATTAAATTATATACATGCTACCATCGAACTAAGCTCTAGAGAGCATATATGACATCATTTTTATATAGGCTAGTTACTGTATTTCCTCAAACATAAGAAAATACAAGCTAAAAATGAAAAAAAAAAAAAACTATGCATTAAACCCCAAAAAATACGTGTACTTAGGGTTCCCTACACATTTTTATACATTTATAAAACTCAAATATAAAAAATAATTATACCACAGTGTAGAGCAAATCCATACAAACCAAACACCACCAACCACTCTCCAATCGGACCTCCCATGCCCCACATGCGTCGCCTGAGTGTGCGGCACGTGTGACACACGCGCCAGCGAGCCAAACGGCTCTTGGCCTGTCCGACCGGTCCCACCGGTCCCACAGGCGATCGGTTTGATTGCCAGACCGATTGACCGGTCAATGGTCAGGTCGGATCCGGGTTGGGTCACGGGTCAGCCATGGGTCGGGTCTCGGGTTGCCGATCGGCAACTGGTCGGCCAATTGCTGCCAGCGGTGACGTCATCAATGACGTCATCCGGTGGTTACTGACCATTGGATGACGTCAACACACGTTGGTTTGCCGACGTGCACATGACGCTCGTGCACTGGCGTGCCCGGCGTGCAGCGTCTTCTGGCCGCGCGTGTGGGCGCTTTCGGCGTCCTCCGGTGGCGCTCGACCCATCGTCAGACTCATTTCAACGAGTGCTTTCACCCTGTATATTTAAAAATCTATTTTGGCTGAAAAAATATTTCAAAAAATGGCCAAAACCGTATGGGTTTACCCGGCCCCAAACCCGTTCTTCGCTTCAGTTCATTTTCGACGATTCATATTGCAATTCCGAGCAGTAAACCTCCAAACATTGTAGAATTCAATCTCTTGATCTCGATATTAAGTGGTAAACGAGAAAATTCGATGAAAACAAGGTAGAAATCACAACCGGGCTCTGATACCAATGTTGGAAGAAAGTCGACGGAAGACGACTTACCTCTATCCGATGTGCAGTCAACAATTTACCCAGGAACGAGCGTTGAATTGTAGATGAATCACGAACAAAAATACTTCACATTGGTATGATGCAATCGCGAGGAAAGCATCTGATTTCCACAGCGTAAATGCCAATTGTTCTTATAAATGAGAAATGTAACGTTTTCTTTTTCTTTGATGGAAAGGGGACAAGGAGAACTTTCTTTTTGAGCGTATCTTCTACCAATCATCTCAACGGTTGTCTTCAGGAGTCTTTTATATGACTCCCCCACACCCTTTCAAAGGGTGTCTTTCCATCGTATCATATTAAGACGAAACAGTGCATTCTCATCGCACCCCATCATGGACGTACTAATTAAGTACAACAAATTGTGCACGGTAGAAGTCAATTAGAGTTTTCTCAATCGAGAAGCAAAGAAAAAAATTTCATTTTAATTATCATTATTACAAAGAGTAAGGGAACCATATGCTTCTTCTTCTTCTTCTGGTGATGAAATGTCGAACGGTCAATGTAAGAACCACACCGGGGAAGAGACCTTGGCATGAATATCGCCGATTTTCCATCCCCGTACACCGTTTGTACGACATTCTTAAACACGATTTTTTCTTGAAGAGAAAGAAGGTCAAAGAAGGCCAAATTGCGATTCGACTCTCCCAGCCTCCTGGCATGCACGTAATGTATTACCTCGATTCTGCTGCAAGGGTTCGCATGGCAACATCAATTGATGTTTATTTATTTCTTATTGGCCGCTAGAGAAGCTGGCACGTGAGCACTATTGTTCGAGAGTTTGTAATGTGAGTGTGGAAATAAAAAAGAGTCCCACGTAGGAAAAAAAGAAGGAAACTATTTTGTTTGAATATGAGAGCAACCATGTTTTTGTTTTTTTAAAGGCATGGGCACTCAAGCGGACATTTTCCATTGAATACGCCTGATTATATTTAATCTTAATCGGACTTGAAAAGTTTTGGTTGAGCAATTTTGAATTTTATTTTAATTAATATTAACATTTCCGACCAAAATGTATGGCGGAAGTTAAACAATGTCAATCGAGTGATTGTGCCTGTACACAAGACATATTGATTCGTTATTCTTGTGCAAGCATACTCCTTTTCTTAGTAAAGTTATTCTATTTTTCTTGTGTTTATGTTCAGAAAGTTTGAGAGGTTAAATTGTATCCTGAGAGCATTATAGCTTTAAAAGAGTGATTTCATAGATTTCTTAGCAGAACCATTTTGTTTACTATATGTCTTTTTTTCCGGGCTCTCTCTTCAATCTCCAATGTTATAGTCCAGCTTCTTTTTTATATGGTTAATGGTAGGTGAGGAATCTAAAATAAGACCCAATGAGAATATTAAAAATCAAATCACAATGATGAATGCAAAGAGCCTTTATGTTATAAAAGTTGTCAATCTCTTTGTTTTAGTATATCCGGAAATTTGTTTGTAATTTTGATCGGTATTTCTAGAATTTCTCTCCCTTTGTGCCACATTAATTGTGCTTTTACGGAGATTTCCTCTCCCCCTTGCCGGTTCGGCTTGGCCCTTTGCTTCAAGCTCAAATAGATTTTGTGAAAAAATCTCAATCTAGTTGTTACTTGAATTAAGTATGTTAGATTACATATAGATGGCGCATAAGAAAAATACTAAATGGCAATGACATCTTGGTCTGTTCAGAAGGAATTATGCCAGATGTGACCTTCTCTTTTACCAACTTCGCCTGCCATCTTCAGTTCTCGATGTTATACTTTATCATCTTCTTGGTTTGTTCATTCTTAGTTGGATATAAGCTACGCTCAATGGCTTTGAACCTCGTCATTCCAGGCTTTGAACCTCATCATTCCATGTCAACGGGCAAGTTCAATCTCTCTCAGGAGTACCATCAGTGGCTTTCTCTCTTTCCCTATTCAATTGTCCATCAATAATATATGAATGTTTGCAATCCCCAACAAGACACAACACAAAATATTAAAGTGCGTTATATGAGCATACAATGTCGACATGCTTATGACTAATCGGTCCAAACAGAAAGCCATTGAATAAGAGTTATGGTAATCTACGACTTCTTCGGTCTTGACTAATGAAACCATGTTTGTTTCAGCATCGCTATCAAGCATTTATATCTTTGTGGGAAAAAGAAAAAAAGAAAAGAACAGTGAACCCATATGTGTTAGTGTCCTCCCTTATGGGTGAAGTGAAGTGCTCAAACCTAAATATTATTTAATTTTTAGTGCTCCATCATCTTGATGGAGAACGACACAAAATGTTGAAAAGGTGCGAGAATTGGGCATGGACCAGGGGCAAGCCCCTGACATCATTCACTATCCTCGCCATATTATCCATAAAATAAGGTTGCAATAGATGAAGGCATGGGTTTATTCCGACTCTCTCCGGACCTCTCCTTGCTACTTTTGCGGTTCTCATGACTCCAGGAGGCCCGACTCAAGCGAAGACAAAGTTGCATGTCGAGACTATTCTTAGCCCCCCCCCCCTTGAGATTTCCTACATGAGATGTCGATGGCGTGGTCAAATTGAAATCTAAATGCCGCCCAAATTTTTTGTTCTTCTCGTGTATAGTTAAAAAAGCACATGGCAGGGAAATTCTAATCACACGAAGTCGAAGTCAAAGAGTCCTGCTCACTCAAGAAAGCCAAGAGAAAAATGTCATTATCATTATTATAAATGATATAACGTAACATATTGTTATTTATTAATATTAGATTCTCCGTACAGGGAACATAGACCGATTGCTCTATATGAACAGGAACGAACCGCCCACTGACTTCGTAGCTGCCCAGCAGGCGATGAAATGTTGAACGGTCAACGTAAGAACCCCATTGGGTAATAAAGAAAATAAAGAAACGTTAGAAACACATGCTCTATTCGTCAACGTCTTTAAAACAATTTTGCAAGGAGAAAAGTGAGGTTAAAGAAAGCAAATTGCAATTCGACTTCCCAACATGCGACAACTTAGTCATAACAAAATTAACCCTTGCCATGTTCAAACTGAATTACGGTTAATCTTCCTAGTTCTTGCTGCATTGTTCAAATGGCAACACCAAGCTATAAAAACCGATGAGCTATATCGATCAACCACACATTGCACCGTCTTCAAATCTTCACCATCATATTCTTAGTATCAATCCTTGTTGTTCCCTCTTGACAGAATACAAGCTACGCACGAAATGGCCGCGAACCTCTTCACTCCATGCCAGATGGGCAAGTTCGATCTCTCTCACAGGGTAGTGCTAGCGCCTATGACGAGATGCTGAGCGATCGATGGGATTCCATTGCCGGTGCATGCAGAGTACTAAGCGCAAAGAACGACCAAGGGTGGTTTTCTCATCACCGAAGGCACCCTCATCTCTGACACGGCCGCTGGGTACGTCTTTTTGTCCTGAGATCAAGCTGTCTTCTATATATCACGCAGAAAGGAACTGAAATTTTCTACATACCGATGTACACCTGAGCACCGCAAGCTATTTATACCCCTATTCATTGCTTGAGAGCAAGTAATATGAACTTTGCTTTGGATCATAGGAGAATCTTTAACTTTAAGAAAGAAAATGTTGTTAAACCAGGTTTCCAGGTAGTGCTGGGATTTACACCGAAGAGCAAGTCGAAGCATGGAAGAAGGTGGTGGAGGCTGTTCATTCCAAGGGCGGCATCATCTTCTGTCAACTTTGGCACGTTGGTCGTGCCTCCAACCGTGGTACTAAATTCATTTTCTCAAACCGACGCCACCAAATATGTCTGTAGCTCCCCCATATATCACATAATCACGACCTGCATTATTTGAATTTGACAATCTGTTTTTGCTGTTATACTTTTTTCCTACTTTGGCAATGTTAACTTATTAAATTTCACCTTCTATACTTGTTTCTAACAACCACTGGTGTCACGCCCCGATCCTCGAACACGTGCCCATCCCTCATCTGGTCGATTAATAGCGACATCCCAGGACGCATCGCCGACCCTGTTCATTTTATATGCGCAAGCGGAAGTATAAAGAAAATCCCAAGACAATAAAACAATGGGATAGAAAAGTAGGGCCATACTTTCATATTAAAACTCATAACCAAACTTTTATGCAAAATACAAACCATAGTACTTCACAACTATTCACAACCCTTTACTCTAGCTCTATTCACATCAAAAGAGTTCACAAAAGAAGACGGGATCTCAGTCGATCCGAATCGTACTCAAGATCCCTCTCTATGCTATCTTGTTCTTCCAAAAATCCTTTCCTTCTCAGCTTCCTCCTCCTCAGCTCCTCATCGGGATCCTGAAATATTATCCCACAACCGGGATGAGACTACGTCTCAGCGAGTTCTACCCCACTAAGACTTAATTAGGGAGCCAATACACTACTCGGTTGCCTAAGCACAGCACAATTCAGAGGACTTACCTTGGCCTCAGATTCCCCCTGCAAATCAGTATAATTCATAATAGGCACCCAACTACTCATAACAAATCGAACTAGTCGATTACATGTCATAGAGCACACGTGCGCATTCTCTAAGGTCTTGGTTCCAAAGTGATGCGTCAAATCACCGAGAGCCCACGTGTCTCTCCCAAGATGCCTCACTTAAGATCTAGTGGCTTTACGGTCCCACCCGACCCTCTCAAGATCTAGTGGCTTTACTGGGTCCCCACCCGACCCTCTCAAGATCTAGTGGCTTTATGGTCCCACCCGACCCTCTCAACTATGGCCAACAATATTGCACCTCATAATTTATTTTAGCACTAAGTAAAGCTCAAATAAATAAACGGACTGCACCACGACAATCAGCACGAAATTCCGGTCATCGGCCATCTCAACCTTAATTTCCGAAAAATAATTAATTAAATAATTAATTTCGAAAATTAAATAATAAATATTAGAAATTCAATTTAGCTCAAAATACAGTCCGATTAAATAAACGGACTTCACCACTGTCATCAACATAATATTCCGGTCATTTGGCCATCACAGTTGAATTTTCGGAAAATAAATAATTAAATATTTAATTTCGAGAATTAAATATATAATTACAATAAATTCAATTCAGCACAATATAAAACTCAATTAAATAAACGGGCTGCACCACAAAGATCATCAGCATAATATTCCTGTCGCTGGCCATCCAAGTTGAATTTTCGGAAAATAAATAATTATTTAATTTAATTTCGAAAAATAATATTTAAATGCCAAAAATCTCACTTAGGCCCGAAATATCATATTGAAGCCCGATTAAGGGTCGGAAAAATCCCGGGCTACCCTCAATAATTAGTAGACCATGTCTACTTGCTAATCACACCTTAAATTTAACTAAATCACATCAAAATCAACTAATAAACCCTAATCAAAACACCTAAGCCTAATTAAATAAACTAAACAACCAATTAAGCATAATTAACTCACTAAGCAAGCATTAGTGTGGTTACCCACCGGAATCGCGCGAAATTGGTACCAAATCGACGGGCTCGACGCGAGGAACAACAAACCCCAAAGCGAGTGTTGGGTCCGGGGCTCGGAAGTGGCCTAAAAGCGGGCCTAAAGCCGCTGGAATACCCACCCATGGAGGCTGCGTTTTCTGCAAAAGAACTCACAAAACAGCCATAAAACACACCCACAAGGGCGGCAAGGCACGGGGGAAGGTCGGTGGAGGTCCGGCGAGCTCAACTAGTGGCCGGAGGTGGCCGGACGAGGGCTGCACAGGGCTGGGCAGCAGCTGGTTCGTGCAGAGGAGGACGCCCGGGGTGCGAGGAGGGCGGTGGCGGAGCGCCGGCGCGCGCGGGTGGTGCGCGGACGGTGCGGTGCGGGCGGCGACGGTGGCTGGCTTCGGCGAGCTCCTCTTCAATTTTTCTGGTTTGCTGGTTTTGGACAAAGCAAGAAGAAGAAGGAGGAAGAAGCTCGTGCACGTGGGGTTGAGGAAGAAGAGAGAGGAGAGAGAAGAAGAAAGAAAAGAAAAGAAAAGAAAGAATAGATAAGGGGCATTGACTAGTCAAAGGAAGAGGGAGAGGGGAAAGCAAATTTCATTTTGGCTTGGGGGGTTCGTACGAAGGAGGGGGGCATCCGCACAAAGGGGGAGGGGAGAGGAGAGAGAGAAAGGAAAGAGGGAGAAAAAGAAAGGGAGGGAAGAATAAAAGAAAAAGAAAAACAAAAGTAATTAAATAGTAAAAATCATTTTACTATTCCAATTACTCTGATTATTTTCCTTTTCTCTTTCATATTTCTTCCGGTCCTCGATTTTCCTTCTGACAATTTCTTTTTCGAAATTTCGGACTCGTCAATAAATTGACGGACGATGAGACGATGTCCTAAAAATAAGAATTATGACACGCATAAAATTCGATTCCCGAAATTGAGTTCAATTTCGTGGTTAAAATCAATCAGACGTGATTTTAGTCCAATCCAACCAATTAAGTAGCTTTTAGGGATTTTCACTACAGATACATCCCTTAACGGCTTCACTCAATGGGTTGGTTAACTCGTGAGTGATCAGCTCAGAGAAAAAGGACCGTAGACACGTCGACGAAAAGCCCATTTCACTTAGTCGAAACGGGGTCGAATTTTCGGGATGTCACAACTGGGGGTCCGCCCCAGTGACCACCCTTCCATCTTGGAAGGGGGAGGTTGGGGGTTCAAATCCCCACCTTCTTAGGGGCGATTGGGGGTGAGGAAGATTTCATTTCAGAGTGGGTTTCGACTCGCACGCCCTATAAGGAGGCAGGGCAAAAGTCTGAGAGTGAGTGTTAGAGTAGGATTAGCGTAGGACTGATAAAAAAAAAATACTTGTTTCTAACAACAATTGGTATTATATAATGGTGATTGAATTAGTTTACCAACCCGATGGAGGCGCTCCGATTTCGTCAACAAATCAATCTGTCTCTGATAAATGGAAAATCATCATGCCCGACGGGACTCTCGATGTTCCTCACAAACCAAGAGCCCTCCAAACACACGAAGTATGGCAGGTTATCGAGCAATATCGCCGAGTAGCTACAAATGCCATTCGAGCAAGTTAGTCCATGAACTATAATCATATTGTGATAGATGCTAAAATTACTTGTATTTACTTCGTTTGTTGCACATTAGTATTTATAATCAAATCAATTTTCCGCTTTAGGTTTTGATGGTGTTGAGGTGCATGGAGCACATGGCTATCTCACTGATCAATTCTTAAAGGACTCAATCAATGATAGAGTAGACGAATTTGGAGGATCAATTGAGAATAGATGCAGATTCTTGATGGAGATCGTCAAAGTGGTGGCAGAAGAAGTTGGCACTGATCGAACAGGAGTTAGAATCTCACCAGCAATTGACCACAATGATGCCACGGACTCCGATCCACTTAGTCTAGGCCTAGCAGTCATTGAGCGATTGAACAAGTTCCAAAATGAGATAGGTTCCAAACTCGTGTATCTCCATGTGACTCAACCTCGATTCACAGCCAATGGCACGAAAAATTATGGTGAACAAGAGGTGGATGAAGAAGCTTGATTGATAAGAACTTGGAGGAGAGCTTATCAAGGTACTTTCATGTTAAGCGGTGGTTTCACCCGAGAGCTCGGGATGAAGGCTTTGGTTGGAGGAGACACGGACTTGATATCGTATGGTCGACTCTTCATCTCTAACCCTGATTTGGTCTACCGATTCAAGGTGGATGCACCATTGAATGGTTACAACAGAGAGACATTTTATACTCAAGATCCCGTTGTTGGTTACATAGATTACCCATTTCTTGACTAGGAAAATGGGGAAGTGACACACTAGTGAAGGAGAATGCTATTGGTGGGTTTGTACTCATGGGAACTTTGAGTTACATTGTACAAGTTAAAGCACTAAGGAGGATCGAAGAAATAAGATAACTAGTTAATGGGATATACCTTTTGTTCGTGATAATAGGGAACATGGTTTGTATATTATAGAGTCAATTACGTAGAGTCTGACGAATAATTATATCTCATTGTTCAACAAACTATAATTCTCTCTTGTATTGCACTTGTTCGTATATTTTGATTATTAATAAAAGTACATAGAACAGTGGAAACTAATGTTTATGTGCTTTTTTTTTTTTTTTTTTTTTTTTTTCGCTGGTAAGAGGTGACGCCCATATGGGTTGTTGGAGAGTTTGTAGCGGGAACGTGGAAAAAAAGAGTTTTGGGGGGGAAGGGAATTATTTATTTGAAATATAAGAGCGCCATGTAAGTGTTGAAAAATGAGCAATGCGATAAAACCAGAAAGGCTATTTTCCATACGTCTTGACAATAGCAGGTTTTGGGTTTCGAACTGGAGGAGCCTATTAGAGAATGAGATTTGATTTGATTCTAATTATTCTAATCGTGGGTTAATTGACCTGGTCAATCCGTTAAATTATATATTTGAAATATAGAATATAAAACGTTATTGCATATATTCTTTCCCATTGTGCAACCTTCTTGTATTATAAATAGGCTTGTAATACTTGTAGGAAAGTTAAGAAATACATAGTACAATTTTCTTCAATATTCTTCATATTCTATTCGGAAACATGGTATCAAAGCACCTGGATGATCAGAGCCTCTGCTTTAAGAGATCATGAGTTATTTATTAGTTAATAAAGGACCGGTGGTAAGCCAATCCTCCCGGCTTCTCAAGCTTTGAGTCTGTGATCCTCCTACCAGCGTCCTGCTCTCCAGATACCTCTTAAAAGCTACGGGATTAGATGACTTGGAAGAGTCCCTACGGAAGTGGAATAAGCCAATAAAAGAGACCTATGAGCTCAGACTCTAAGAAGAGTTCTAGGAGGTACGTAGTGCTTTGAACATGAGTCTTTATCGATGCTTTTCATATGACCCATGGAGTGGTAACTAGGAAAGTCAAAATGAAAGTCCTACGACTGGGTATCAAAGCACGGTGATCATCGAGCCTATCTCTTGCCTTCAGTCATCCGATTTTGGCCAGCGACCACTAGCCGTCTATTTGCTTCTTTTTCGGACCCTTTATTAATTTGCTTTGATTGATTTTTCTGCGCACCATCTTTTGTTTTTGGATTGGTTATCATGTCCAAACTAAGCTCCCGGGCTGAGGAAGCCTCCAGCCACACACCGGCTCATGAACGGAACGATAGTTCGTACTTCCTCCATGCCTCGGATAGCCTTGGTTCGAATTTAGTTAGCATGGTTTTGACGGGTGATAATTATAATAGCTGGTCACGAGCCATGACCAATGTTTTGTACGCAAAAAACAAAATGAGTTTCATTACGGGAGATATTCCGAAACCAGAATCAAATCATTTCTCCTTTAGAGCCTTATGCGCAAATCTCACCTGCAACGCTACAGCACAAAGCATCCATTACCCAAGAAAAAAAAAACAACGGCCAAGAAGACCATCCACAGACAGCCAATGCAATTCTTCATTTAGCAGAAATAACAAATATTAAATAAATAAATAATAAAATAAAAAACCCAAGAGGCGGTAGGCAGCATGAACCAACCTTCCTTGGGGCGGCAGGATTATTGCTAACCAGTTTCGAATCCATCAGATTCGGCCGCTAATCTTTCAGTTTAGAGTTCAAGTGAAGAATTTGCTGAAAGATTCAATTGCCCGATATATTAGAAAAGTTCCCGAAATTAGTTATCAATCCATTGATCAACGAGAACCCATCGAGCCAATCAAAGGAGGGTGTCTCAAATTTGTGTTCTCTTCTCTGGTTTCTTCACGAGATGGTAATGGCAGTTAGGATTTCCACCAGCTGCGATGAGGAAGACGACGCGATCGCAGAGGCCGAATCAGGGCTTTTCTACGTGGGCTTGGGCCTTGGAGATCGCTTATTGGGCCTTCTTCACGCAGGCAGTTTGAAGAAGTAAGCCCACTACATGAGGCACAATCAGTGAATATTTCTTTTTTTGGCAAGTATATTAATTTCACAAACATTTTGATATTTCCAGTTAAGACCACTTTGTATAAAAAAAAATTGTTCATACTAAGTTTAATTCATAATATAAGAAGGTATATGACGCAACGGGAATGGAAATAATACAAATCCCCGATTGCAAATACGAGAAACACGCTCGCAACACGAACAAAAGTGCATGTGCACGAAGCACGACAATTTGCATGAAGCGCGGCAATTCAAGAGATAAGCAATAAAAAAGAAAAATTCACTTAAATATTTTTTCTTGAGACCATAGAGATGGAATTAGAATAATGTCACAATGTCGATTATTTAGTTCATTCCTGAATTTATTTAAATACATGTTTTTATTCCCTTTGATAAAGGTATTATTACAACATCTACGTTCATCCATGCTCAAATTAGAAAATTTTCGATACGTATATGCAAAGTAATCACTTATTTTTGTGTTCTTCTCTTCAAAAGATTTTCAGTGCAATGGTTAATCATACCTAATGAAAAAAGATTTTCATCTTTTCAATATGTTGATTGTACATAGAACAGTAAAAAATGATATTTTTGTGCAATGATCCCCCTTGAAAAGTTGCTACACGAGATGTCTATGGCATCGTCCAAATCGAAATCAAAGTGTCGCACATTATGAAGGGATCATCTCACAGATGAATTATAATTGTGCACCGTAGAAGTCAATTAGAGTTTTCTCAATCGAGAAGCAAAGTGAAAAATTTCAACTCTCCCAGCCTCCTGGCATGCACGTAATGTATTACGTCGATTCTGCTGCAAGGGTTCGCATGGCAACAGCAATTGATGTTTATTTATTTCTTATTGGCCGCTAGAGAAGCTGGCACGTGAGCGGTGTTGTTCGAGAGTTTGTATAACGCAACATATTGTTATTTATTAATATTAGATTCTCCGGACAGTGAACATAGACTGATTGCTCTATATGAACAGGAACGAACCCCCCACCGACTTCGTAGCAGCCCAGCGAGCGATGAAATGTTGAACGGTGAACGTAAGAACCCCGTTGGGCAATAAAGAAAATAAAGAAACGCTAGAACCACATGTTCTATACGTCAACGTCTTTAAAACAATTTTGCAAGGAGAAAAGTGAGGTTAAAGAAAGCAATTGCAATTCGACCCTCCCAACATGCGACGACTTAGTCATAACAAAATTAAACCTTGCCATGTTCAAACTGACTTACGGCGAAGCTTCCCAGTTCTTGCTGCAATGTTCAAATGGCAACACCAAACTATAAAAACCGATGAGCAATATCGATCAACCTCACATCGCACCGTCTTCAAATCTTCACCATCATATTCTTAGTATCAATCCTTGTTGTTCGTTCTTGACAGAATACAAGCTACGCACGAAATGGCCGCGAACCTCTTCACTCCATGCCAGATGGGCAAGTTCGATCTCTCTCATAGGGTAGTGCTAGCGCCTATGACGAGATGCAGAGCGATCAATGGGATTCCATTGCCGGTGCATGCAGAGTACTATGCGCAAAGAACGACCAAGGGTGGTTTTCTCATCACAGAAGGCACCCTCATCTCTGACACGGCCGCTGGGTACGTCCTTTTGTCCTGAGATCAAGCTGTCTTCTATATATCACGCAGAAAGGAGCTGAAATTTTCTACATACCGATGTACACCTGAGCACCGCAAGCTATTTATACTCTATTCATTGCTTGACAGCAAGTAATATGAACTTCGCTTTGGATCATAGGAGGATCTTTAAGTTTGAGAAATAAAATGTTGTTAAACCAGGTTTCCAGGTAGTGCTGGGATTTACACTGGAGCAAGTCGAAGCATGGAAGAAGGTGGTGGATGCTGTTCATTCCAAGGGCGGCATCATCTTCTGTCAACTTTGGCACGTTGGTCGTGCCTCCAACCGTGGTACTAAATTCATTTTCTCAAACCGACGCCACAAAATATCTCTGTAGCTCCCCCATATATCACATAATCACGACCTGCACTATTTGAATTTGACAATCTGTTTTTGCTGTTATACTTTTTTCCTACGTTGGCAATGTTAACTTATTAAATTTCACCTTCTATACTCGTTTCTAACAACAATTGGTATTATATTATGGTGATTGTATTAGTTTATCAACCCGATGGACGCGCTCTGATTTCGTCCACAAATCAATCCATCTCCGATAAATGGAAAATCATCATGCCCGACGGGACTCTCAATGTTCCTCACAAACCAAAAGCTCTCCAAACACACGAAGTATGGCAGGTTATTGAGCAATATCGCCGAGCAGCTGCAAATGCCATTCGAGCAGGTTAGTCTATGAACTATAATCATATCGTGATAGATGCTAAAATTACTTGTATTTACTTCGTTTGTTGCACATAAGTACTAATAATCAAATCGATTTCCACTTTAGGTTTTGATGGTGTTGAGGTGCATGGAGCACATGGCTATCTCATTGATCAATTCTTAAAGGACTCAATCAATGATAGAGTAGACGAATTTGGAGGATCAATTGAGAATAGATGCAGATTCTTGATGGAGATCATCAAAGTGGTAGTAGGAGAAGTTGGCATTGATCGAGCGGGAGTTAGAATCTCACCAGCGATTGACCACTTGGATGCCATGGACTCTGATCCACTCAATCTAGGCCTATCGGTCATCGAGAGATTGAACAAGTTCCAAAATGAGATAGGCTCCAAACTCGCCTATCTCCATGTGACTCAACCTCGATTCACAATCAATGGCACGAAGAATTACGGCAAACAAGAGGAGGATGAAGAAGCTCAATTGATGAGAACTTGGAGGAGAGCTTATCAAGGTACTGTCATGTTGAGCGGCGGCTTCACGCGAGAGCTCGGGATGAAGGCTTTGGCTGGAGGAGATGCGGACTTGATATCGTACGGTCGGCTCTTCATCTCTAACCCTGATTTGGTCTACCGATTCAAGGTGGATGCACCATTGAATGGTTACAACAGAGATACATTTTATACTCAAGATCCGGTTATTGGTTACATAGATTACCCATTTCTTGACCAGGAAAATGGGGAAGTGACACACTGGTAAATGAAAATGCTACCGGTGTGTTTGTACTCCTGGGAACTTTGGGTTACATCGTACAAGTTAAAGCACCGAGGAGGATCGAAGAAATAAGACAACTAGTTCATTGCATATACCTTATGTCCGTGACAAGAGGGAACATGCTTTGTACATTATAGAGTCAATTACATAGAGTCTGATGAATAATTATATCTCCTTGTTCAACAAACTATAATTCTCTCTTGTATTGTACTTGTTCGTATAGTTTGATTATTAATAAAAATACGTTGAGTAATATTATCAATTATGGTGGAAACTGATGTTCATGTGCATTGTTTTTTTTTTTTTGGCCGGTAAGAGGCGACATCCATCTGGGTTGTTGGAGAGTTTGTAGCGGGAACATGGAAAAAAGCGTCCAAGGGAAAAACGGAAGGGAACAATTTATTTGAAATGTAAGAGCACCATGTAAGTGTTAAAAAATGCGATGAACCCAGAAAGGCTTTTTTCCATACGTCTTGACAAAAGCAGGTTTTGGCTTCCGAACTGGAGGAGCCTTAGGTGCAAATCTCACGTGCAACGCCACAAAACAAAGCATCCATTGCCCAAGAAAGAAAAAACAACAGCAAAGAAGACCATCCACAAACAGCCAATGCAATTCTTCATTTAGCAGAAATAACAAATATTAAATAATAAAAAAAACCCCCAAGAAGCAGCATGAACCAACCTTCCTTGGGGCGGCAGGATTATCGCTAACCGGTTTCGAATCCATCAGATTCGGCCGCTAATCTTTCAGTTTAGAGTTCAAGTGAAGAATTTGCTGAAAGATTCAATTGCCCGACATATTAGAAAAGTTCCCGAAATTAGTTATCAATCCAGTGATCAACGAGAACCCATCGAGCCAATCAAAGGTGGGTGTCTCAAATTTGTGTTCTCTTCTCTGGTTTCTTCACGAGATGGTAATGGCAGTTAGGATTTCCACCAGCTGCGATGAGGAAGACGACGCGATCGCAGAGGCCGAATCAGGGCTTTTCTACGTGGGCTTAGGCCTTGGAGATCGCTTATTGGGCTTCTGCACGCAGGTAGTTTGAAGAAGTAAGCCCACTACATGAGGCACAATCAGTGAATTTTTCTTTTTTTGGTGAGTATATTAATTTCACAAACATTTTGATATTTCCAGTTAAGACCACTTTGTATAAAAAAAAAAAAATGTTCATACTAAGTTTAATTCATAATATAAGAAGGTATATGACGCAACGGGAATGGAAATAACACAAATCCCTAGTCACAAATACGACAAACATGCTTGCAACGCAAACAAAAGTGCATGTGCACAAAGCACAACAATTTGTACGAAGTATGGCAACTCAAAAGATAAGCAATAAAAAGAATAATTCAATTAAATATTTTTTCAAAATTATAGAGATAAAATTAGAATAATGTCACAATGTTGATAGCTCAGTTCATTCCTGAATTTATTTAAATACGTGTTTTTATTCCCTTTGATAAAGGTATTATTACAATGTCTACGTTCATCCCATGCTCAAAATTAGAAAATTTTCGATACGTATATGCAGAGTTATCACTTATTTTTGTGTTCTTCTCTTCAAAAGATTCTCAGTGCAATGGTTAGCCCTACCTAATGAAAAAGGATTTCCATCTTTTCTATATATTAATTGTACATAAAACAATAAAAAACAATATTTTGTTTTGCAATGACCTTCCCCCCCTTTGAAAATTTGCTACATGAGATGTCAATGGCATAGTCATAATCGACCTCGAGGTTGCGTCCAAATCTCTTGTTCTCGCATATCATCAAGCGATCATCTCATACATAAATTATAATTAAGCACGGCGGAAGTCAATTGGGGTTTTCTCAATCGAGAAGCAAAGAGAAAAATTTCATTTTTATTATCATTATCATAATCATAATGTAAGGGAACCTATGATTATTATTATTATTTTTTTGCTCAGCAGGTGATGAGTTGGAAGGTCAATGTAAGAACCACACTGGGGTAGAAACCTTGGCATGAACTTCGCCGATTTTCCGTCCCCGTGCACCGTCGGTCCGACATTCTTAAGCAATCTTTCTTCTCGAAGAGAAAGAAGGTCAAACAAGGCCAAATGCAATTCGACTTTCCCAACCTCCTGGCATCCACGTAATGAATTACGTCGATTCTGCTGCCAGGGTTCCCATGGCAACAGCAAACTATAAATACCAAACGAGCGATGCAGATCCACCTCAATTCAGTTCGCACCATCTTCTGATTTTGGCCATTGTTATCTTTACCGTTGGCCTTCGCTGTTCATCCTTAACATGGCTACGCACGAAATGGGCACGAACCTCTTCACTCCATGCAAGATGGGCAAGTTTGATCTTACTCACAGGTATCGTATATAGTCCGCATAGATCTGTACAGAATAACTCTGCACGTCTCGATTTCAACTTGGTGGCGGTGGTGACAGGGTGGTGATGGCACCCCTGACGAGATGTAGAGCGGTCGATGATACTCCGTTGCCTGCTCATGCGGAGTACTACGCACAAAGGGCAAGCGAGGGCGGTCTTCTCATTGCAGAAGGCACCGCCATCTCCGACACGGGCACCGCGTACGTCCTCTTCTCCCAAGATCATTGCTTGACAACAAGTAATAGAAAATTTGTTTTGGATCATGGGAGGATCATTGAATTATGTTGTTAAACCAGGTCTCCGGGTAGTCCTGGGATTTACACTGAAGAGCAAGTCGAAGCGTGGAAGAAGGTGGTGGATGCTGTTCATTCCAATGGCGGCATCATTTTCTGTCAAGAGTTTCACGCTGGTCGCGCCTCCAATCATGGTACTACTTTTTTATTTTATTTTTCCTGTTGGACTGTTTTCCTAAGAATAACTTGAACAATCTAGATTTGATTCTAACGAAATTGACGATTGTATTAGTTTATCAACCTGGGGGAGCCGCACCGATTTCGTCGACAAATCAATCTATTTCCGATAAATGGAAAATCCTCATGCCTGACAGGAGTCATGATGTTTATCACAAACCAAGAGCCCTCCAAACGCATGAAGTATGGCAAGTTATTGAGCAACATCGACTAGCAGCTAAAAATGCCATTCGAGCAGGTTAGGCCTTGAATTATAGTCATACCATGATGCATGAAAAAGATGAAAAAAATAGTTTTATTTACTTAGTTCATCACGCATATGTGTACGTGATCATATGAATTTCGATTTCAGGCTTCGATGGGGTTGAGGTCCATGCAGCACATGGTTACCTCATCGACCAATTCTTAAAGGACTCGATCAATGATAGAATGGACGAATTTGGTGGATCGATTGAGAACAGATGTAGATTCTTGATGGAGATTATCAAAGTGGTGGTTGGAGAAATTGGTGCCGATCGAACGGGACTTAGAATTTCGCCCGTAGTCGACTATAATGATGCCACGGACTCCGATCCGCTCGGTTTAGGCCTAGCAGTCATTGAGAGACTAAACAAGTTTCAAGATGAGTTAGGCTCCAAATTGGCCTATCTCCATGTTACTCGGCCTCGATTCATGGCTGCTCCCATAGAAGAAGAAGGCGAGGACGAAGAAGGTCGATTGATGAGAGCCTGGAGGAGAGCTTATCAAGGTACTTTCATGTCGACTGGCGGTTTCACTCGAGAGCTCGGGATGAAGGCTGTGGTTGATGGAGATGCGGACTTGATATCATATGGTCGGCTCTTCATCTCTAACCCCGATTTGGTCCACCGGTTCAAGGTTGATGCACCATTAAATAGTTACAATAGAGAAACATTTTATACTCAAGATCCAGTTGTCGGTTACATAGATTACCCATTTCTTGACCAGGAAAATAAGGAAGTGACACATTAGCAAATGAAAATGCTATGGGTTTGCTCGTACTCCTAGGAAGTTTGTGTGGACTTTTCTCTTATTGTATTATGTTGTATAAATTAAGCACTATGGAGAATGGAAGAAATAAGACAACTTGTTCATTGTATATACTTTATGTCCGTAAAAATCGGGCACATGATTTGTAAATTGTCGACTCGATTACGAGTCTGATGAATGATCAAATGTCCATCTCCTTAAATACATTATAATCCTTTCTCTGATATTGTATGCGTTGTTGTATTATAATGAGATTATTAAAAGTAGTTGTAGAATATTATCATCATCTACAATAGAGACTCATGTTCATATTACTTTTTTTATTGGCCGCTAGAGAAGCTTACATCCGTGCGGTGTCATCGCAAAGTTTCTAAAGCTCGATTGAAAGTCTTAAAAACTTATTACGAAAGTATAATTAAATCCTAAAACATTCAAAGAGTGCAATTAAGTCCTAAAATTTGTCACGAAAATGCATTTGAGTCCTAATAGCAACGTGCGACGACCTTGGTATTCTCAAACTGAATTACGTCAAAGCTTCCCAGTTTTTGCTGCAATGCTCGGATGGCAACAACAACTAGAAATAACAACGAGCAGTACAGATCAACCTCATATCACACCGTCTGCGAATCTTTCCCCATTGTACTTTTAGCATCGACCTTTGTCGTTCGCTCTTAACAAGAATACAAAGCTACGCACAAAATGGCCGCGAACCTCTTCACTCCATGCCAGATGGGCAAGTTCGAACTCTCTCACAGGGTAGTGCTAGCGCCCATGACGAGATGCCGAGCAGTCAATGATATCCCATTGTTGGCGCATGCAGAGTACTATGCGCAAAGATCGACCAAGGGTGGTTTTCTCATCAATGAAGGCACCCTCATCTCCAACACGGCTGCCGGGTGTATCCTCTTGTCCCAAGATCAGGCTGTCTTCTGTATATAGCGCAAAAAGGAATTAAATTTGTGCGCATGCCGTTGTTCATCCGAGCACAGAAAACTATATAAATCCTATTTATTGCTTGATAGCAAGTAATATGAACTTTGTTTAAAATCATAGGAGGATCATTAACTTCGAGAAATGTAAAGTTGCTAAACCAGGTTTCCAGGTACTCCTGGGATTTGTACTGAAGAGCAAGTCGGAGCATGAAAGAAGGTTGTGGATGCTGTTCATTCCAAAGGCAGCATCACGTTCTGTCAATTTTGGCACGTTGGTCATGCCACTAATCATGGTACTAATATATTTTTCCCTCAAATTGAACAAATTAGATTTGACAATTTCTTTGCAGTTATATTTTTTTTCCTAGTAAGGCAATGTTAGCTTATTGAGTTTCACCTTCAATCCTTGTTTCTGCAATATTGAAATGTTATGGTGATTGTAATAGTTTATCAACTTGGTGGAGGCACACCGATTTCATCAACAAATCAATCTATTTCCAACAAATGGAGAATCATCATGCCTGACAGGACTTTCGATGTTCCTCACAGACCAAGAGCCCTCCAAACACATGATATATGGTAGGTTATCGAGCAATATTGTCGAGCAGCTGGAAAATGCCATACGAGCATGTTAGGCCATGGACCATAGTCATACCATGATGAATTTCAAATGAGATTTTCGTACTTTGTTTGTTGCGCATAAGCATTAATAATCAAATCAATTTCCACTTCAGGTTTTGATGGCGTTGAGTCCATGGAGCCCATGGCTACCTCATTGATGAATTTTTAAAGGACTCAATCAATGATAGAATAGACGAATTTGGAGGATCAATCAAGAATAGATGCAAATTATTAATAGAGATTGTCAAAGTGGTGGCAAGAGAAGCTGGCACTGATTAAATGGGAGTTAGAATCTTGCCGGCAATTGATCACATGAATGCCACAGGCTCTGATCTGCTTAGTCTAGGCTTGGTGGTCATCAAGAGACTAAACAAGTCTTAGAATAAGATAGGATGCAAACTCGCCTATCTCCATGTGACTCAACCTCGATTCATGGCCCATGGCACGAAAAATTACTACAAAGAAAAGGAGGATTAAGAAGCTCAATTGATTAGAACTTGGAGAAGGGCTTATCGAGGTACTTTCATGTCAAGTGGTGACTTTACACGAGAGTTCAGGATGAAGGCTCTAGCTGATGGAGATACGGACTTGATATTGTGTGGTTGGCTCTTCATCTCTAACCCCCGATTTGGTCTACAGATTCAAAGTGGATGTACTGTTGAATGGTTACAAGAGAGACATTCTATACTAAAGATACAGTTGTTGGTCACCTAGACTACCCATTTCTTAATTAGGAAAATGGGGAAGTGACACACTAGTAAATGAAAATGCCACTGGTTTGTTCGTACTCCTAGGAACTTTGTGTGAAGTTTTCTTTATTGGATTATATTCCACAAGTTAAGCACCATGCGGGACTGAAGAAATAAGACAGCTTGTTCATTGCATATAATTTATGCCCGTGAAAATAGGGCCCATGATTTGTACATTGTCGACTCAATAAATTATAATCCTTGGTGTATTTTGATTTAAATTATTGCAAGTAGTCGTGGAATAATATAACCATTTACATTAGAAACTGATGTCTATTTATTTCTTATTGGCCGCTAGAGAAGCTGTCCTCTGAGCGGTGTTGTTCGAGAGTTTGTAATGTGAGTGTGGAAGAAAAAAAAAAGAGTCCCACGTAGGAAAAAATGAAAGAAACTTTTTTGTTTGAATATGAGAGCAACCATGTTTTTGTTTTTAAAGGCATGGGAACTCAAGCGGACATTTTGCATTTAATACGACTAATTATTTAATCTTAATTGGGCAATTGAAAAATTGTGATTTAGCAATTTTGAATTTTATTTTAATTAAATTTTCGAACAAAAATGTATGTCAAAAGATTAACCATATATCAATCGAGTGATTGTATCTGTTCACAAAACATATTGGTTATTCTTATACAAGCATACTCCTTTTTTATTAAAGCTATTCCATTTTTCTTGTGTTTATGTTCAGAGAGTCTGAGAGGTTATTATATCTTGGGGGCATTACAGCTTCAAATGAGTGATTTCATACGTTTCTTAACAGAACCATTTGTTTCTATAATTCCCTGGGCTTTCTATCTTCAATCGAACTATATTCGAGGATACGCTATTAGCGTTAAATGCGAGCAATGACTCTAATTTTATTGACTTTGATCCTATTAATTGCGGTTGGTTGAGTGAAATTGTTACAATATATTGTTACAAATTTGATGAGAAACTACTCCCATTACTTAGAGTTGCGATGGATAGGCGTATATTATCATGTGATCACGATATGCTCTTACTTTAATTTTTCCGTTCTTCGTTTTCTTAAATTCAATGGAGTAAAAGCCCCAACTTCTTGCTCAAGATGCCATTCCCTTCGAGAACTCGGGATTGATCTAGGAGCTCACCTTGATGACCCAATATTGAGTTTGCAGTCCTTTCTTGGTTGTCTGCCTTTTCTTTAACATGCAAGCACTGCATTCGCTTCATAGTTTTTGATTAAGTGAAGTTGAGTGACAATCAACATGGCATGCCTCATATTTTCATTTCTGCAGTTTTAACCCAATCAATTGGCCTTGAGTTAGTGTTAGGGACCCAATCTCTTAGTCTTTCTTTTTGTAGTAAGCATCATCCAAAAACGTGAACTTTAATCCGGTCATTATTATATTGCTCTATTATCACCTATTCGCATTAGCATGATATCCTCAAAAATCAGATTCGTAGAAAGGTGACCCCGACAGACTAACTCTACGGAAATATATAAAATAATTGTCTCATAAAATGTCATCATAATGGACGTTGCTAAGAGAACGGCACATTCAATGGGAATGGGCTACCGGTGGAACAAATTTGGGAAAAATATCTGGATAGAAAATTTTAAAATATCAATCATTATTTTTTGATAAAGAAAATAAAAATTCCTGCTTGGACCATTAAATACTTTGTATAACTATTTAAATATAAAACTCAATTCTATTGCAAAGTACTTGCAAAATCAATTTCACCAATTCTACATACAATAAAAATCAAATAACAAACCACACACATATTTTAACCTAATACGATGAGACTTTAAAGAATTATTCGAATAAGTGAAAAATTTGAAAGTTGGCTAGTATGGAGAAAAAGTGTGGCAATACATAGAGGAAAAAGCATCCAGGTAAAAAAAAAAATTAATCAAACAAATTCAATATACTTCAATTTTTAAATTAAATTCATCTTCAGTTACTCACAAAATTATCATAATTTTAATTTTTGAGTTACCTAGGATTGCCATGGCCTGAGCAGAATTTATTGAAGTTTTAAATTATGTAAATTAGGTATTCAACTCTTTGTTTTGACAATCGTGTTCATCGATGAATATTTTAATTCACTATTGTGAGTGTGAAAAATATTTAATTGTAGAGGTGTTGTTAATAAAAGATCCAACCTTTTTCTTTTTTTTTATATAGTAAAGATGTTTAGACATCCTATAAATTGTTTACACATTCGCTACATAAAAAGTTTGTAGACTTCAAGGGAAAGAATACAAATAGAGGAACTTTGTAGAAAAATTACTACCAAAAGAGAAGATTCATAGCACCAAAAAGAAAAGTAAAAGGAAGGTGTAAACAACCTGAGAGTGGAAACTGGACAAAAGAGTTTCCAGGTTTCCTTGAAGAAATTTGTTGCCTAAAAAGAGCTGTAACTCTCATGGGTACCATTGGAAACTCATTTTTCTGGTTTCCACTCTCAGGTTGTTTACACCTTCCTTTTATTATTCTTGCTACAAATCTTCATTTTCTTCATGAAAAAAAATAATGATTGATATTTTAGAATTTTCGATCAAGATTCGTTACCCAAATTTGTTCCACCGGTTGCCCATAAAAGGCAGAAAAGATGAAACTGAGATTCACTCCCATAAATGACTTAAAAAAAAAAAAAAAAACGAAACCTAATTACTTTCTCTCCCAATGACGCCTATAAAATGCACCATCTTACGCACAAGATTCATTCGGATATACATTACATCTGCAATAAAGCCGATTGAACCTGATGAAGAGGAGTTCATCATCCAAGATAGCGCTCGCGCTCATGCTCGTCGCCGTTTTGCTTTGGGCAGGTCTGCCATCTTCAATGGCCGTGGTCGTGCCTGGTGAGTGCCGCACTAATGCGGATTGTCTCAACATTTGCGCCTCAGGTTGTGGACTTTGTACCCATACCGAATGCGCTTGTTTCGATGGGACGCGGCCGGCTTGCACTAGCCGTAATCGCCTTGGAAGCATAAATACTCCTTGATGATGTCATATGAGAACTTTTACTTATTTGGATTCATACCGATACTCTGATCATGAAATAAAATATGATCGTGCAATAATATTTAAGTGAATTCGCTCCGCTCTTTGTGATTTTGCCGTACTTTTGATCCTGCAGAGAAATAACTGTGCAAGTAAAGCAAATTTTTGCGCCATATAACTAACAAAACTCATGAAATTTACATGAAAGCAATCTAAAAATAACTTTGCTGACATAGATTCCTAAATTATACATTAATTCATGGGATGCTTCAAGTTTATTCTCATGGTCCAGCTTCTATTTTATACGGTTAATGGTGGGTGAGAAATCTAAAATAGAACAGCTGACGGTTTTCGAATCCATAAAATTTGGCTGCTAATCTTTCAATTTAGAGTTTGAGTACAAAATTTACTGAAAGATTCAATTGCCCGATAAATTAGAAAAGTTCCGGAAATTAGTTATTAGCCGAGTGATCGACAAGAACTCATCGCGCCAATCAAGGGAGGGCGTCTCAAATTTGTCTTTTCGTCTATGGATTCTTCTCAATACGGTAATGGCGGCTAGGGTTTTGCCGGCTGCAATGAGGAAGAAGATGCGATCGCAGAGGACGACGCTAGGCTTTCCAACTTTGGGCTTGGGCCTTGGAGATCCGCTTCTTGGGCCTTCTGGACGCAGCGGTTTGAAGAAGTACGCCCACTACATGAGGCCCAGTCGTAATTTTTTATTTTTATTTTTGGCAAGCAAATTAATTTCACAAGCATTTTGATATTTCCATTTAAGACTACTTTGTATAAAAAAAAAATTGCTCATTTAAGAAGGTATATAATGCAGCGGGAATGGAAATAACGTGAATACTTGGTCGCAAATACAAGAAGCATGCGCGCACCACGAACAAATGTGCATGTGCATGAAGCACGAAAATTTGCACGGAACGTAGCAATTCAAAAGGTAAGCATTAAAAAAGAAATTTCACTTAAATATTTTTTCAAAATCATAGAGATGGAATTAGAATAATGTCACGATGACGGTTGCTTTGATCGTTCCTGAATTTATATAAATACGTGTCTTTATTCCCTCTTATAAACATATTATTACTGCCTCTGCATTCATCACATGTTCAAAATTACGAAAAAATTGATATGTATATACTAAATAATCACTTATTTTTGTGTTCCTGTTGCGACCGCCTCTTTCAGATGCCCTTACACATGGGCACGAGCGGAGGCTAATGGCTCGCAAAGTATTAAGCTTAGCGTAGGCTCTCCCAAATCCACTAATTCACCACTTATAATTTGAATTTTTAACCTATAAGTCAATTTCAAATATGAGTCGTCACTAATCAATTTGAGATGGGACGATTAGAAAGCCAAGTGAAATATGGAGAGAAATATTTCATTCATGTGCAACCAAATAAATTAGAATCGAGAACTTGATTATACTATTTAATCACTAATGCCTTTCCAGTATTTAATCTTATTTAAATCCTATGGTTTTTTTTTTTTTTGGATTTTTAAGGATTTCCTAGGCATTTGTGGAGAATAAAAACCATTTTTTAGGATTTTTCTGATTTTTCAGAAAATGTATTTTTTTGGATTTAAAAAAAAAATAAAAACAATAAAACAAAAGCTGACCCGGGTTGGTGAAGCCCGATTCGGATCCAGCCTGACTAACGCGGGTCGGGTCTCCGGAGGTTAAGAGGTGAGGCCCCCTCTCTATGTTTTCTTTTCACTTTCTTTTATTCCCATTTTGATTTTTTTTTCCCCTTTTTATCACTCTCCTTCTCTCTCTTGTCCAATCTTTTCTATGCACGTTGCCAGACCAGCAGCGGAAAGGAGACCTATTTCCCCATTTTGAGTATTTCATTAGCCGCCTAGGCAGAAAGGGAGCCCATTTTATCTCCTTTCACCTTTTTTTTGTTTTTTTTTTTTAAACCAACCCATTCTCTCTTTCTATTGTCTTCTCTTCAAGCATACCCTGGACGCCCGAATCGAAGGACCCAAAAATACCACAGTCGGCTAAACCCGCTCGACCCGTCCGAGTCGCCCAGACCCGCAAGTCAGGCCCGACCCGGACCAGCGCCCGGCCGACCCAGCTCCCCCGCGGGACCTCTTGTCGCGACAGAAACGGCCCCAGCAAAGCGGCGCCGGTCGTTTATCGTCCGGCTGGTGGCATCTCCGAGCGCCGCCTCAGCCTCGGCCCTTGTCGCGGACGGCCGCAGCACCGCCGGCCGATGGTCCCCTCTCCTGCAAACGAGCAAGAAACAACAAGAAGGAAAACGACGGTGACGATGGGGACTCTGCGAAACGACCCAAACGACCGACGCCTGAATCGCTAAACACAACAACATCATCTCAACAGCGTGAATCAAGCCAAGGACGCTCGGTTTTTTGCCAGAAGCGAGGGCACGGAAACTAGGTCTCGTTGAGTCATTGTGTCGAACAAGTGGTGTGCGTTACGGGATCAAGGGTTTTTCAGCTCAACTGAGACCCAAACCGGAGACCGGGACTCTCCACGGACGAACGCACACGGCAGCAAACCGAAGGACAGATGGGGGGGCCGGAGTTCGCGTTAGCCTGCGGCCGCGAGCTCCGCCCCGACGCCCCCAAAACAGGGCAAAAACAAGGCCGGGGGCTCACGGTTTGGCTCGACGACGCCGGATGGAGCTCGTCGGACAGGGTTCGTCACGGCCACAGCGTCGGCTGAGGCTTACTCACTCTATCTCAGCTCTCTCTCTCTCTCTCTCTCTCTCTCTCTATCTTCCTAGGTCTTTCTCTCTGTTCTCTAGCTTGCTCACTCTCAGAACGCCCCAAATGTAGCCTTCGAGTTTTTCCCAAATAAGAAAGCAAAGATCAAATTGTCATTATCACTCTAATAAATGATATAACTCAACATATTATTATTTATTATCATTAAAGTTTCCGGCGATGGACCATGGACTGATTTTTCTATGTGAGCAGGGGCCAAGCGCCCACCGACTTTCTGGCAGGCGATGAAATGTTGAACGGTCAACGCAAGAACCACGTTGGGCAAAAGAGAAAGGAACTTTAGAACCCAACGTCCTATTCTTTAGACTCACCGTCCACCTCCGTCCAACATTTTTAACGATTTTCTTGAAGAAAATGAAGGCTAAAGAAGGCCAAATGCAACGTGCGACAACCTTGGTATTCTGAAAACTGAATTACGCCGAAGCTTCCCGGTTTTTGCTGCAATGGTGAAACGGCAACAACGAACTATAAATATTAACGAGCAGTATAGATCAACCTCAGATCACACCGTCTTCAAATCGTCCCCCACTGTACTTTTGGCATCGACCTTTCTTGTTCGCTCTTGACAATAATACAAAGCTACGCACGAAATGGCCGCGAACCTCTTCACTCCATTCCAAATGGGCAAGTTCAATCTCTCTCACCGGGTAGTGCTAGCGCCCATGACGAGATGCAGAGCAATCAATGAGATTCCATTGCCGGCGCATGTGGAGTACTACTCGCAAAGATCAACCAAGGGTGGGTTTCTCATCACCGAAGGCACCCTCATCTCCGACACGGCAGCCGGGTATGTCCTCTTGTCCTAAGATCAAGCTGTCTTCGGTATATAGTGCACAAACGAATTAAAATTGTGCACGTACGGTTGTTCATCTGAGCACAGCTAACTATCTAAACCCAATCCATTGCTTCACAGCAAGTAATATTAACTTTGTTTTGGATCAAAGGAGGATCATTAACTTTGAGAAATATAATGTTGTTGAACCAGGTTTCCAGGTACTCCTGGGATTTACACTGACGAGCAAGTCGAAGCTTGGAAGACTGTGGTGGATGCTGTTCATTCCAAAGGCGGCATCATTTTCTGTCAACTTTGGCATGTTGGTCGTGCCACCAATCATGGTACTAATTTTCTTTCTCAAATTGACGCCCTACAAAATATTCTTTATGGCTCCTAAATGACATAATCAGAACTTGAACAAACTAGAATTGACAATTGTTTTGCTGTTACACCATTTTCCTAATTAGGCAATATTAGCTTATGAAGTTTCACCTTTTGTACTTGTTTTTGACAATATTGAAATATCATGGTGATTGTATTAGTTTATCAACCTGGTGGAGGTGCCCCGATTTCATCGACAAATCAATCTATCTCGGATAAATGGAGAATCATCATGCCCGATAGAACTCTCGATGTTCCTCACAAGCCAAGAGCCCTCCAAACACATGAAGTATGGCAGGTTATCGAGCAATATCGCCGAGCAGCTGAAAATGCCATTCGGGCAGGTTAGTCTATGGACTATAATCATAGCACGATGGATGCTCAAATGAGGTATGTAGTTTGTTTGTTGCACATAAGTATTAATAATCAAATCAATTTCAACTTCAGGTTTTGATGGTGTTGAGGTGCATGGAGCACATGGCTACCTAATTGATCAATTCTTAAAAGACTCTATCAATGATAGAATAGACGAATTTGGAGGATCAATCGAGAATAGATGCAGATTCTTGATGGAGATTGTCAAAGTAGTGGCAAGAGAAGTTGGCACTGATCGAATGGGAGTTAGAATCTCGCCAGCAATCGACCACATGGATGCCATGGACTCCGATCCACTCAATCTAGGCCTATCAGTCATTGATAGACTGAACAAGTTTCAGAACCAAATAGGCTCCAAACTTGCCTATCTCCATGTGACACAACCTCGATTCACGGCCCACGGCGCGAAAAATTACGGCAAAGAAAAGGAGGATGAAGAAGCTCGATTGATGAGAACTTGGAGAAGAGCTTATCAAGGTACTTTGATGTCGAGTGGTGGTTTCACACGAGAGCTTGGGTTGAAGGCTCTGGCTGATGGAGATGCGGACTTGATATCGTATGGTCGGCTCTTCATCTCTAACCCCGATTTGGTCAGCCGATTCAAGATGGATGCACCATTGAATGGTTACAACAGAGAGACATTCTATACACAAGATCTAGTTGTTGGTTATCTTGACTACCCATTTCTTAACCAGGAAAAGGGGAAAGTGACATACTAATAAATGAAAATGTTATTGGTTACGTCGTACTCTTAGGACCCTTGTGTGAAGTTTCCTTTTATTGGATTATATTCCACAAGTTAAGCACGTGGGGGATTGAAGAAATCAGAAAACTTGTTCAGAAAACTTGTTCATTGACGTACTTTATGTCCGTGAAAATAGGGTACATGATTTGCACATTGTGGACTCAATAAATTATAATCCTTTAGGAGATAAGACAACTTGTTCTTCAATAAATTATATTCTTCTCTCTGGTGTTGTATGCATTGGTGAATTTTGATGGAAATTATTACAAGGAGTCGTAGAATAATATCATCTACGAAAGAAACTGATGTTTATTTATTTCTTATTGGCCGCTAGAGAAGCTGGCGTCTGAGCGGTGTTGTTCGAGAGTTTGTAATGTGAGAGTGGAAATAAAAAAAAAAAAGAGTCCCACTTAGGAACAAAAGAGGGAAATTATTTTGCTTGAACATGAGAGCAACCGTGTTTTTGTTTTTTAAAGGCATGGGCACTTAAGCGGACATTTTCCATTGAATACGCCTGATTATATTTAATCTTAATTGGGCACTTGAAAAGTTGTAGTTAAGCAATTTAAATTTTATTTTAATTACTATTAACCTTTTGGACAAAAATGTATGTCAGAAGATTAATCATATGTCAATCGAGTGATTATGTCCGTACACAAGACATATTGGTTTGTTATTCTTATACAAGCATACTCCTTTTTTAGTAAAGCTAACCCATTTTTCTCGTGTTTATGTTAAGAGAGTTTGAGACATTAAATTGCATCCTGAGGGCATTATAGCTTTAAAAGAGTGATTTCATACTTTTTTTAGCAGAACCGTTTTGTTTTCTATACGTCTCTTTTTCGGGGCTTTCCGTCTTCAATCTCCAACGTTATAGTCCAGCTTCTATTTTGTACAGTAAATGATAGGTGAGAAATCTAAAATAAGACCCAGTGAGAATATTAAAAGTCAAAATCACAATGATGAATGAAAAGAGCTTTATGTTATAAGAGCTGTCATCCCTTAATTTTAGTATATCCAAAAATTTGTTTGTGATTTTAATTGATATCCCTAGGTTTTTCTCCCTCTGTGCCACATTAATTATGCTTTTACCAAGATCCCCTCTCCCCCTCGCCCATTCAGCCTGGCCCTTTGCGTCAAGCCCAGATAAGATTTGGTGAAAAAATCTCAATCTAGTCGTTACTTGATCTAACATATAGACAGCGCATAAGAAAAATAATAGACGGCAATGACATCTTGGTTTATTTAGAAGGAATTATGCCGATGTGACCTCTCTTTTACCAACTTCGTCTACCATCTTCAGTTCCTGATGTTATACTATAGCATCTTCTTGGTTTGTTCATTCTTACATGGATATAAGCTACGCTCAATGGCTTTGAACCTCATCATTCCATGTCAAATGGGCAAGTTCAATCTCTTTCACGAGTACCATTAGTTGGTCGGTCTCTTTATTCAATTATCCATCAATAATATATTTTCATATGTTTGCAATCCTCAACAAGACACAACACAATATATTATAGCGCGCTATTTGAGCATACAATTTCGACATGCTTATGACTAATCGGTCCAAACAGCAAGATATCGAATAAGAGTTATATTAACCTACGACTTCTTTAGTCTTGACTCTTGAAACCATGTTTGTTTCACCATTGCTATCAAGCATGTGTATCTTTGTGGGAAAAAGGAAAAAAGAAGAAGAAAAGAACTGTGAACCCATATGTGTTAGTCTCCTCCCTTATGGGGTGAAGTGAAGTGCTTAAGCCTAAATATTATTTCCTTTGAGTGCTCCTTCATCTCGGTACAACACGACACAACACGTTGAAATGATGCGAGTGTTGGGCATGAGACCAAGGGCAAGCCCCTAACATCATTCCCTATCCTTGTCATATTATCAATACAATAAGGTTGCAGCAGATGAAGGCATAGGTTTATCTAGGCTCTCTCCAGACCGTTCCCCGAGATCCGATTTGAGCAAAGACGAAGTTGCATGTCGACACTATTAATATTTTCCCCCTTGAGATTTCCTACATGAGATGTCAATAGCGTAGTCCAAATTGAACTCTAAATGCCGTCCAAAGTTTGTGCTCTTCTCGTGCAAAATCAAACAATCACATCGCAGGAAAATTTTAATCACACGAAGTCGAAGTCAATGAGAGTCTTTGTCACCCAAGAAAGCCAAGAGAAAAATGTCGTTGTCATTATTATAAATGATATAACGCAATATAATATTTATTTATTAACATTAGATTCTCCGGACAAGGAACATAGACTGATTGCTCTTTATGAACAGGAACGAACCGCCCACCGAATTCGTAGCAGCCCAGCAGGAGATGAAATGTTGAACGGTCAACGTAAGAACCCCGTTGGACAAAAAGAAAGAAAATAAAGAAACGTTAGAACCACATGTTCTATTCTTGCGCAACGCAAGAACCCCATTAATATTTATTAATAAAGAAACGTTGGAACCACAGGTAGCATATCCTTGCACAACATGAGATTATGCAGTCTTTAGGAGGATGGAATGAGAAACTTCAATGGATGATTAGGGCAACGAAAGGCAAAGATTTGGCAGTGAGACTCCTTAAAGTATTTTTCCTAACAATCATATATTACATTTGGATGGAGCGCAACCATATACAGTTTCAAAACAAATCAACGGACATCCATATTGTTTTAGCCAAGGTGCATAAAAATGTAAGAGATGAAGCTTCACTTTACCAACAAATTAGACCTTCCCAGTTAAATGTTGCATTGACTACTATGTGGAGACTTCTACCTCCATCTTTTTGAATTATTTGATCTATTTGTAATACTTGGGGGATGCTCCTAAGCTGTTGTACTTCATTTGCTCTATAATACTTACCTATTAAACCACATCTTCTATTCGTCAATGCCTTTAACACACTTTTTTCAAGAAGAAAAGGGAGGTTAAAGAATGCAAATTGCAATTCGACCTTCCCAACGTGCGACGACTTGGCGCAAAAAGTCGCATCAAAATCAAACTTTGCCATGCTCAAACTGAATTACGCTGAATCTTCCCAATTCTTGCTGCAATGTTCAAATGGCAACACCAAACTATAAAAACCGATGAGCAATATCAATCATCCTCAAATCGCACCATCTTCAAATCTTCACCATCATATTCTTAGTATCAACCCTTGTTGTTCGTTCTTGACAGGATACAAGCTACGCATGAAATGGCCATGAACCTCTTCACTCCATGCCAGATGGGCAAATTCGATCTCTCTCACAGGGTAGTGCTAGCGCCTATGACGAGATGCAGAGCGATCAATGGGATTCCATTGCCGGTGCATGCAGAGTACTACGCGCAAAGAACGACCAAGGGTGGTTTTCTCATCACCGAAGGCACCCTCATCTCCGACACGGCCGCGGGGTATGTCCTCTTGTCCTGAGATTAAGCTGTCTTCTTTATATCGTGCAGAAAGGAACTGAAATTGTCTACATACCGATGTACATCTAAGCACTGCAAGCTATTTATACCCTATTCATTGCTTGACAGCAAGTCATATGAACTTCGCTTTGGATCATGGGAGGATCTTTAACTTCAAGAAATATAATGTTGTTAAACCAGGTTTCCAGGTACTCCTGGGATTTATACTGAAAAGCAAGTCGAAGCATGGAAGAAGGTGGTGGATGCTGTTCATTCCAAGGGCGGCATCATCTTCTGTCAACTTCATCACGTTGGTCGTGCCTCCAAACGTGGTACTAAATTCATTTTCTGAAACCGACGCCACAAAAATATCTGTAGCTTCCCCATATATCACATAATCACGACCTGCACTACTTGGATTTGACAATTCGTTTTTGCTATTACACTGTATTCCTAATTTGGCAATGTTAACTTATTAAGTTTCACCTTCTGTACCTAGTTTCTAACAATAATTGGTATTATGATGATTGTATTAGTTTATCAACCTGATGGACGTGCTCCAATTTCATCGACAAATCAATCTATCTCTGATAAATGGAAAATCATCATGCCTGACGGAACTCTTGATGTTTTTCACAAACCAAGAGCCCTCCAAACACAGGAAATATGGAAAATTATCGAGCAATATCGCCAAGCAGCTGCAAATGCCATTCGGGCAGGTTAGTCCATGAACTATAATCTTACCATGGTGGATGCTAAAATTAGTTTTATTTACTTTGCTTGTTGCGCATAAGTACTAATAATGAAATCAATATCGAATTCAGGTTTCGATGGTGTTGAGATCCATGGAGCACATGGCTACCTCATTGATCAATTCTTAAAAGACTTGATCAATGATAGAATAGATGAATTTGGAGGATCGATTGAGAATAGGTGCAGATTCTTGATGGAGATTATCAAAGTGGTGGCAGGAGAAATTGGCACTGATAGAATGGGAGTTAGAATCTCGCCGGCAATCGACCACATAGATGCCATGGACTCAGAACCACTCAATCTGGGCCTAGCAGTCATTGAGAGACTGAACAAGTTTCAGAACGAGATAGGCTCCAAACTTGCCTATCTCCATGTGACTCAACCTCGATACACAGCCAATGGTATAAAAAATTACGACAAAGAAGAGGAGGACAAAGAAGCTCGATTGATGAGAACATGGAGGAGAGCTTATCAAGGAACTTTCATGTCAAGCGGCGGTTTCACACGAGAGCTTGGGATGAAGGCTCTGGCCGATGGAGACGCGGACTTGATATCGTATGGTCGGCTTTTCATCTCTAACCCTGATTTGGTCCACCGATTTAAAGTCGATGCACCATTAAATAGTTACAACAGAGAGACATTTTATACTCAGGATCCGGTTGTTGGTTACATAGATTACCCATTTCTTCACCAAGAAAATGGGGAAATGACACGGTAGTCTATGAAAATGCTATTGGTTTGTTCATACTCCTGGGAACTTTCGATTACAACGTACAAGTTGAGCACTAAGGAGGATTGAAGAAACAAGACAACTTGGTCATTGCATATACCTTATGTCCATGATAATAGGGAACATGATTTGTACATTATCGAGTCAATCATGTAGAGTCTAATGAATAATTATATCTCCTTGTCATCAAGCTATAATTCTCTCTTGTATTGTACTTGTTCGTATATTTTGATAAATTAATAAAAATACTTAGAATAATATGATCAATTATGGTGGAAACCGATGTTCATGTGCTATTTTTTTAATTTTTTTTCTGGTAAGAAGCTGACACCCATCTAGGTTGTTAGAGAGTTTGTAGCGGGAACATGGAAAAAAGAGTCCAGAGAAAAAATAGAAGGGAATTATTTATTTGAAATATAAGAGCGCCATGTAAGTGTTGATTAAGAATGGGCTCTCAAGTGAACATTTAACATTGGATAGGTTTGATTATGTTTAATCTTGGTTGGACACTTGAAAAGTTGCGATTAAAAAACTTCAAAATTTCCTTTTTAAATATGTCAGTTGGAAGATTAACTATTCAGTCCAATCCAATGGTTGAGTTCGTTGACGAGACAAATTGTTTCATTATTCAATTTTAAATATATTTCTTCCTTCAGAAATGCTATTCCAATTCTCGTGTGTTCATGTCGAGAGAGTTTAAGAGGCTAACCGGTATCCTAGGGGCATTATCGCCTTAGAAAAATGAACATTTCTCTTAGCCGATCAGTTATGTTCTCGTTACTACTCTTCTTTGGGGGGTTTTCTCACTCCAGTCTCCAGTGTTATAGTTAAGATTCTATTTTACAAGGTTAATGTTAGGTGAGAAATCTAAAATGATACCCAATGAGAACATTAGTTGTCAACATAATAAAAGCAAAAAAATAAAAATAAAAATTAATGTGCAAGGATGACAAATCGTAACAAGTTTTCATCTATTATTTACAATATTATAGTTGATAGCATGTGTTTAAGTGATGAACACCATAAATTGGACTACTCACTCCCGACTTGGTCTGTCGATTCAAGATTGATGCGCCATTAAATACTTATGATCAACAGACATCTATAATTCAAGATCAAAGGGGTTACATAAATAACATATTTCTTGACTAGGAAAATGGTCAACGCTCGTGAATGTGAATGCTAATAAGATGATCCTATTTAGAAGACAAGGACTTTTAATTTTACTCTATTGAGCTATCTCCCGTGTAATTCGCGACTCATCAGGAACATTAATTGACAAATTTGCTCTGAAGGTGCGAGCTCAATCAGCACCATTCATCGAAGCCCTAGCTCTCAAGGAGTCCCTCCCTTCTATTCTTCCATGGGCGAACCCTAGCTTTAAGAATTGAATTTGATGACTCAAGTGTGGTAAGTACTAAAGTACAGAGTTGGGTGCAGTCAGTCAGGTTGGAAGAAAGTGCTACTGTCAACGACCGTAAAGCTTTTATTCTCTAACCAATTGTCTCGAAAAGTGTTAGAAAAACCATAACCATATTGTATTGATGTCAATTTAATCATAAACCTTTCATTAATATCAAATTTAGTTATAAAATCTTTTAATTCAGTGCCAATTCAATTATTCCGATTAATTTTAACCGAACATTATTGACATGGACGTTAGTGTTGTCATATAGGCTGGTCGGCGAATGGCCTGTGCTGGCCACTTGCACAAAGAGAGAGACGAAAGAAAAAGAAAGAAAAAAAAGAAAAAGAATTCAAAAAAATTATTAAAAAAATATTTATGTTTGCCTCAGCCATACCACGTAAGAAGACTGGCGTCCATATTAGTAATATCCGATTTAAATTAGCTAAATAGGCTTAATCGGCAAAACGTGAAAAGGCTTAGGACCAAATTTGTCAAATTAAAATATTTAGAATTTAATTAGTATTGATACAATAAATTGAAGATTTTTTTAGTACTTTTCCCTATTTGTTTCTTTTAGCTTTAGACATTTCATAGGAGATTTCTTACTTTTACACCACAAACAAGTGTACTTAGCAACCAATTTCTAGCACGAGTTCTCTTGTTTGATTTTTACTTCTCATATCAAAATTATTACCCAATCAATTATAAACCATATTGTACGATTGTTAATTCAGTAATAGACTTTCCAATTTTACTTGTGTAATCATAAATTTTCATGTGAAATTCTAATGTAGTCCCTATTAGTTAATTGCCGTTGGAAATCGTTGACGTAATATTCAATTATCATCAATCATTTTACATGGAATGTTAATATAGATAACTTGTCAATTGCCATGTAGAAGATTTTTTGCCACAAGTGATTGTAAGGATTATATTGAAATTTCGTGCAAAGAATATTAACAAAATTTAAAATTTAAAATTAAATTGATATTCATACAATAAATTTACAAAAAAATTAATAATTTTCCCTCTCTTGTCCTTTTACAGGTACGGCAGTGTCATGATCTATTCAGATAGAACATATGACGATGTCTATCTAGCCGCTATATATGTCCCCGATCCGGAATCTTTAACCGAATTTTATTTTAATCATTAATTTAAGTGGTTAATGTTAGGTGAGAATTAGATGACGGCAAAATTTGATTTTAGTCGGTTAACGCAGATGATTAAGCTCTTTCTTGAGAAAAGTAAAGTATAAAAAATCCCTAGAGCGACATGACTGATTAGCAATGACGATAGAAAAGACTGCGGCTGAGCTTTTGTCGGATGAGTAGGAGGCGGACATTAAAGAAAGTTTTCCACGAACACCAATCAAATCTTTATTTGCCTCATTGAATGCATTCAAAAAGCCCCCTAAAGTGTGGCTTTCTTTCTTAAAATTTCCCCAAAATGATTTTTTATCTCAAAATAACCTCTCAACTTGGTGGTTCTGTCTCAGTTGACCTTCCGTTTCATCGGTGCCACAAATCTTCAATAGATGACGACCACGTGCTTGTCATGTGCCGTATTTTGCATCATAGACGGGAGGATTTTTGTCCCAAAAATGTCTGATTTGATTGTATTGCACTTCTCATGCCTTCAAAGTTGAAAAAAATCCCAAAATTTCCGATTAAACTAAATCACATTCCTTAAATTTTCCAATTAAACTAAATTCAATATCAACACTTTATTTGGAGAGAAGGCGATTGCAACTTATTGAAGCAACATGTGGACAAGACAATTGCATGTTGTCGAATGTGAAACCGCTAACCATGATCACACAAGAAAAAAATTTTCTTCTAATTTTGTTTTGGCTCATGAGGGAGGATCTCTCTCTGATTGATATAGGTGAATTGCATTTTGTAAATGGAAGTAGTGTCCTTGTGGCCCCTTTATTGTTGGAGTATTTTCCTCTTTTAATTTGTTTTTTCGATGTTATGTTTTGCTGTGTATGTCGTGAAAACATATTTACGTTATTGTCGCTTCCTTTAGGTATTGGACGAGGGATGTGAAGAAAAGAAGCATGGAATTTCTGATAGTAGGGTGATGAAAAAGATTAGATTATCATAATGATCTGGATTACTTATATAAATGAGACTTATGAAAGTATCAATGATGATGGTTCAATGGAGGGGCACACGGAGGTTGGAGACGTTAACGAGTACGTAGACTTTCGTTCGATTTTTGCCCCTCATCTACTTTCACGAGCAGGGCAACGTCATGATCTAAACAAATAAAACATAATGCAAAATGCCATTCTTGCTGGCTCAAGATGGCCCCGGCTTGGAATTTCCCTGAGTTTTATTTTAAGCAATAATTAAAGTGGTCAATTTTAGGTGAGAATGAAATACAACAGCAAACATCAATTTTTAGATAGTTAGTCAACGCAGGTAGATGAGACGAGATTTTGATTAAGAGCGCGAGGTAACAGCGGAGGACAGCCCGAACAAATATTTTATATGTTTGAAAATTTTAAAATATGTTTATGCTTCTTCTATTATGAAAAGTTGAATATAAAAAATTGTCATGACAAAAAATTCGCGGACATCGAAATAAGTGGGGCAATTTTTTCAAAGTACCCCAAAAGTGGGTTTACCTCAAAATACCCTTGAAATTTGTGATTTTGTTTCAATTGGGCCCCGTCGTCTTATTGGCAGCACACATCTTTCACGGGACGATGACCATGTGTGTATCACATGCCACATTTTGCGTCACGGACAAGGGTATTTTTGTCAAAATGTCTAGCTTAACCACATGCACGTAAGGTGCCTTCCGATTTGAGAAAAACTCCCCAAATCTCCCAATTAAACTAAACTTAGTTTCAATCAATCCTTCGTCCAGAGAGACTGATTACAATTTGTTGAAGCAACATATTGACTAGATGGTTGCATGTCATCATATGTGGAATTAATTGTAGCGATGGTACGAGAATTATACTTTTTTATGATGTTGCTTTAGCTTGCTTGGGAGGATTTGTCTATGCATTCTCTCTTCTTTTGTGCGAATCGAGGCATGTGAGTTGCATTTTATAATTGCAAGTGGTATCCATGTGTGCATTCTTAAACTACGAGTAGTGTCATTGTGGTTCCTCTATTATTGGGCTTTTTTTACATTTTTTGTTCTGTTTTTTCCAATGTTATATTTTTTCGTGCATTGCATTGAAACATATTTGCATTGTTTCCTCTTCCATTTTGCACCAGGTGAGGGATGTGAAGAAATAAATTATGGAATGCTTGATATTACGATTGTTGAAGAAGATCAATTTACCATTATAGATCTAGATAACTTATACATAAGAAATATAAAAAATGGGAGTGTCAATGGTTCTGTTTGAATGGAGAGCAATAAAGAGGTTAGAGACAACAGTATGTAAATGTTTTAGTTGATAATGGCTTCTTGAATATGAGAAGCCAAAATTAGCATAAACACCCTGAGTTCAATGCTGAAGTCGACATGAGAATCATGTCTTCAATTTCGAAATGAAATTAGTAATGCTGAGTTAGAGAAGTCGTTAGGTAGAATGCTATAAAAAATTGGGAGCCAGGTGAGGTTAATTAAGAATGAGCCAAATAAGTTGAGGGCAGAATATAAGATGCAAACTAAAGTTATCTACTCACCAAAAAGAGACAACCACATGAGTTGGAAACCATTGTTAATCAGAACAATGATCGCACCGTAACCTATAACTACAGCTAGACATGCCAATATACCTAACATCTTAGCACAATTCTAACTGTGACAGCCAATCTAAAGGTCTAAAACACAACTAGAACAAGCTATATTCTTAGAATTTCCGGCCAGGAAGCATAGACTGATTGCTCTATGTGACCAATTGTCGGCCGAATTCGTAGTAGGTGATGAAATGTTGACCGGTCAACGCAAGAAAACCGTTGGGCAAAAGAAAGAAAATAAGGAAACGCTTGGGAGCGATTCGACCTTCCCAACGTGCGATGACGTTGCGCCAAAAGTCATATGAAAATCAAACCTTGGTATCCTCGAAACTGAATTACGCCGACTCCTTCCCAGTTTTTGCTGCAATGCTCAAATGGCACCAACAAACTGTATAGACCGACGAGCTGTATAGCACAACCTCAAGTCACACCATCTTCAAACTTTGTCGTTCATTCTTGACAGAGTACAAAACTACGCACGAAATGACCGTGAACCTCTTCACTCCATGCCAAATGGGCAAGTTTGATCTCTCTCATAGGGTAGTGCTGGCGCCCATAACGAGATGCAGAACAATCAATGAGATTCCGTTGCCGGCGCATGTGGAGTACTACGTGCAAAGAACGACCAAGGATGGTTTTCTCATTACCGAAGGCATCCTCATCTCCGACACGGCCGCCGAGTACGTCCTCTTGTCCCAAGATCAAGCTATCTTCTCTATATCGCACAGGAAGGAATTGAAGTTGCATATATACCAATGTACAGCAAACTATGAACTTTGCTTTGGATCATAGGAGGATCTTTAACTTTGAGAATAACCAGGCTTCCAAGTACTTTCGGGATTTACACTGAAGAGCAAGTCCAAGCATGGAAGACAGTGGTGGATGCTGTTCATTCCAAGGGCGACGTCATCTTCTGTCAACTTTGGCACATTGGTCGTGCCTCTAACCATGGTACCGAATTCATTCTTTGAAACCGACGCCACAAAATATCTCTGTAGCTTTCCTATAAAATAACATAATCACGACCTGCACTATTTGGATTTGACAATTCGATTTTGCTGTTATACTGTTTTCCCAGTTTAGCAATGTTAGCTTATTAAGTTTCACCTTCTATACTTGTTTCTTACAATATTGAAATATTATGGCGATTGTATTAGTTAATCAACTTGGTGGACGTGCGCTGATTTCATCAACAAATCAATCTATCTCTGATAAATGGAATCATGCCTGATGGGACTCTTGATGTTTTTCACAAACCAAGAGCCCCCCAAGCACATGAAGTATGGTAGGTTATCGAGTAATATCGCTGAGCAGCTGAAAATGCCATTCCAGCAAGTTAGTCCATGAACAATAATCATACCACGGTGGATGCTAAAATTAGTTTTATTTACTTCGCTTGTTGCGCATAAGTACTAATAATAAAATCAATTTCGAATTCAGGTTTCAATGGTGTTGAGATCCATGGAGCACATGGCTACCTCATAGATCAATTCTTAAAGGACTTGATCAATGATAGAGCAAATGAATTTGGAGGATCAATTGAGAATAGAAGCAAATTCTTGATGGAGATTGTCAAAGCGGTGGCTGGAGAAATTGGCACTAATCGAATTGGAGTTAGAATCTTGCTGGCAATCGACCACATAGATGCCACAGACTCCGAACCTCTCAATCTAGACCTAGTGGTCATTGAGAGACTAAACAAGTTTCAGAACGAGATAGGCTCAAAACTCGCCTATCTCCATGTGACTTGACCTCGATACACAGCCAATGGCACGAAAAATTACGGTGAAGAAGAGGAGGACGAAGAAGCTCGATTGATGAGAATTTGGAGGAGAGCTTATCAAGGTACTTTCATGTTGAGCAGTGATTTCATGCGAGAGCTTGGGATCAAGGCTTTGGTCAATGGAGACGTGGACTTGATATCGTATGATTGGCTCTCCATCTCTAACCCCGATTTGGTTTGCCGATTCAAGGTGGATGCACCATTGAATGGTTACAACAGAGAGACATTTTATACTCAAATTCCAATTATTGATCACATAGATTACCCATTTCTTGACTAGGAAAATGGGGGAGTGATACACTAGCAAATGAAAATGCTATTGGTGTGTTCGTAGTCTTGGGAACTTTGGATTACATTTTACAAGTTAAGCACTTAGGAGGATCAAAGAAACAAGACAGCTTGTTCATTGCATATACCTTATGTCTGTAGTAATAGGGTACAAGATTTGTAATTTATTGAGTCAATTATGTAGAGTCTAATGAATAATCATATCTCCTTCTTGTAAAACAAATTATAATTATCTCTTGTATTGTACGTGTTAGTATATTTTGATATACTATTAAAATTTTTTAGAATAATATAATCAATTATGGGGGGAAACCGATGTTCATATGCTTTTTCTTTTTTTGGCTGGTAAGAAGCCAACACCCATCTGGGTTGTTGGGGAGTTTGTAGCGTGAACGTAGGAAAAATGGAAGGAAACTATTTAGTTGAAATCTGAGAGCACCATGTGAGTGTTGCTTGAAGGAATGGAATGGGCTCTCAGGTCAACAATTAACATTGGATAGACTTGATTGTGTTTAATCTTGGTTGGACACTTGAAAAGTTGCTTAAAAAACATACTTCCTTCAGAGATGTTATTCCTTTTCTCATCTGTTTATGTCCGGAGAGTTCAAGGGGCTAGCCGGTTTCCAGGAGGCATTATCGCCTTCAAAAAATGAACACGCCTCTTAGCCAATCAGTCATATTTTCGGTGCCACTATTTTTTCGGGGGTTTCTGTTGAAATAATCACCGCCTTTCTCTCTTCATCCTTCCTGACAAGTTCAGCCCTCTCTGTAGAGAATTCTCTGCACACTTCCCAGCCGTACATCCAGAATTGTCCAAAGAAAAATCAACCAAAAGGTAGCTGGCAAGAAAACCTCCACGTCAACTTCAATCCTCTCTAGAAGACTCCTATCCTTTGCTGCCATAAAGTAACAATAGTTATTTGTAATAGAAGTCTGTGAAAAGATGACGAGGTCAGTTAATACACCGACATTCGCAGCCCTATAAAAAGGAGCTAGCGCTCCATGTGATGTGTTGTTGAGTAGTGACAGGGGTCTTGTGTAGTGAAGTGAGAGGAAGAGAGTTGTGAAGAGAGTATCAGAGTGTTGAGTGGTGTGTGGCTTTGAGTAGTGTATAGAGGAAAGAAGGAAGTCCATTGTAAGTGTTAGGCACAAGGATATGTTCATTGTGTGAGTAATATAATAGTGTTCTTATAATAAAAAAAAGTTCTATTATATCCACGTTACGCAACTCAACAATTTCTCTCCTTAGTCTCAAATGTTATAGTTAAGCTTCTAATTTCTATGGTTAATGTTAGGTGAGAAATCTAAAATGATACCCAATGAGAACTATTGCAATCTACTTTTTTTTTTTTCGTTCAGAGGGGAAAAGTCATAGATTTAGGGTTATTGCCTAAAAAACGAGCCTATAACTCATGATTGGGCACGAGCTCTCCTAATGCAATCTACATTAGGATGTTGTAAAATTTCTGAGGAGTTGCTACTAACCTATTAAGGTCAGCTAGAAACTTAGTATAAGTGTTGGAGTGCACTTTGCTTTCTACGCAATGAGAGAATCTAATGTTGAGAACTTGATTACATTAATTAACTAATTAGTGCTATTTCGGTACTTAATCTTATTCATATAAAAAAAATTGTTAGACAGTTGGATTGATTTTAAATCTATCCACTAACATATGAAGTAATTCTAAGGATGGACGATTTGGTAACTATATAATGTTCTAGAGAATTTTTGTCATAAATGTTGGTGACTGATAGATGGGAAGATGAAATTTTCATCGTCGATCAAGAGAAAATCTACGGATGTAATGAGAAAAACTCTTGTATAAATAGGGAAGCCCACTCCCTCATTTGTCTCACCAGCATTTGAGCAATAAAAACATTCTTTTCCAAATCTTTTCTCTCTAAACTTTTTAATCGAACACGTTAAACACACTTATGTCCTTATTAAAGCAAGATGTTAGTATATGTGTCGTATGTCCGATTCTATTATTTAAAAGTACAAGTTTAAAGCTGAGTTAGTTGTCACTTTGATAGAGTTTTGAGATACTTGCACTAAGTAAATTTTTAATTCGAAAGAGATCTTTTTGTATATATATTAATCTCACAAAAATTTTGGCTATATATTTTTAATGTTTTATTTATATTTTTGTTTTACAAACAAAAGTGAGGGATCATTGGTAGTTTGTTTGTAAAACAAACAAAGGGGTGCCTTGTCCCACATTGAAAAGATGTGAGTGCGCACGTAGACAGGATTTGGCACTAATCAACAATAATTATTTTTTATTTATTAAATTTAAATTAATAATTATAAAATAACTATTGTGTCCTATTGAAATAGTGTGACTGTTCATAATAGAGTAATGATTATTTTTTAATTATCTAATTTCGAATTTATTATTTTTGCCTAATGGTTATTAGGCATTCTTACAATTTTTGAAAAAAAGTGTTTGTTCGGATATAACTTCTTCTTCTTTGAAAGGTTGTTTCCGTTCAAATATACTTATTCAACATTTACGTTCAATTCTTTGCAGGACTTTCAAATCTTTTCATGATCTTCCTCTTCCCATTTTCGTTTTCTTTCAAAAGAATATACAGCCATTATTTTCAATTGTTTCCCATAGAGACCCTAGAGAAATACTATAATTGCTAGTATTCTCATTTTATTTAGTATTCTCATTTAAGATTTTGTTGTATCCCGGAGGAAATTTGACAGTGACTATTAGCAACATTGTGAAGCAAATAAATCCTTAAAGAAAATGATATTATGCTTCAAAGTCTGACTTGATTACTCTAAAGATCCGACTTCATTGTTCTACCTAATTCGGAACCATATTTTCCCAACACCTCAAGGCTTAAGCTATTGCAACCTCCTCCATCCTTGAGCCCATTAGCCACCGTGGCCGCCACTGCCTTGGCAAGCTCCCTTTGGTGAACTTTCATATCTGAAATGGCTCAAATCGGGTTAGGCCGGACTACTAATGGGTGGACGTGGAATTCGGAGCTCAAATATGTGGACGAGAGGCCGTCGATAGCCGACTATTGCTCTGCGTCTCCAAATCTATGAACGAGCGCTTATATGAACTCACCAGTGATGCCATGGATGACAGAGAGAAGTGAGTTGTGTGAACTCATCGGTGACAACCATTGCTCTCCATCACGACGTTTCATCCACACATCCGATATAATTAAACCCAAGAAGATACCCATCTTTAGAAACTCACTCATTCCCAAAAATCACTCGCTTGTTCTCGTCTCCACGACTCGGACAGAGAAGTCCAATATTGAGAAGAGTGAACAACAATAGGAGTCAATGAAAAGCGGGGCTAGTGATGAGCATTTGTGCCAATTTAGTCCTAAATTTTTTAATGGTGCCAATTTAGTTCTAAACCTTTTGAATTGATACCGATTTAATCATAAACCTTCTAATTGTGTCAATTTATTTCTAAACATTTGGAACTAGTGTCAATTTATTTCTAAACCTTTTGATTTAGTGCCAATTTAGTTTTTCCAGTTAATTTTGATTGGATATGCTAACATGGACACTAGCCAACTTATGTGACAACGCCGGTACTGACGTGGATAATTTTTCAATTTTTTACATTTTTTCTCTCATTTCTTCTTTCTTTTGCCGGTGACTAGCTCTTATGGTCAGGCAGGTTGGCCTCGCCTAGCCATGGTGAGGTCGAGCCTACCGAGGGTTGGCCTCACTGCATTTGGCCCAGGCGAGGGTAGCCTCGGCAAGGCCTCCCCTCACCAAATCTAGCAAGGCTGGCCTTCGCCCAAGCCAAGGCAGCCTCGCAAGGTGTCGCCAAGAAGAAGGTGACACTCGGCAAGGTCACCCTAGCCTGGGCGAGGGCTAGCCTTGCCAAATCTGGCCTAGTGAGGTTGACCCTGACCGAGGCTCGCCTTTGCCTAGGCTAGATTTGATGAGGTTGGTCCTCATCAAGGCTCGCCTTGCCATGGCCAAGCAAGGCTAGCTTGCTCGACCGTGGCCTATGGTCGGCCAACACTTGTGGTTGGTGGCTGGTCATCGGCAAAAGAAACAAGAAGAAGAAAGGAGAGAGAAAAAAAAGAAAAAAGAAAAAATGGAAAAAAAAATTAATTAAAATTGTCCATGTTAGTATCGTTTGTGTCGGTAAGCTAGTTAACATCTACATCAATAATATCCAACCAAGATTAGTTGGAATGACTAAATTGACATCAAGTCAAAAGGTTTACGATTAAATTAACACTAGTTAAAAAGGTCTAGGACTAAATTGGCACTATTAAAAGGTTTATGATTAAATTGGTATCGCCTCGAAATGCTTAGGACTAAATTGACATCATTAAAAAGTTTAGGACTATTGGGTTTAAGACTTTTTTGACACCCTTTCCCTTTTTTTTGGGTTGTGGTTTCCTTCTTCCTTCAGTTGGTTCTCTGACTAGTGGTTTATAGATTTGCATATTACTCACATGCTAGCTTAACTAAAAGTAATATGGGTGTTGTTGATATTTATAACCCATCAATCAAAAGATATTAGGATGACCCCTTGTGATTTTGGTCCTATGATATGCCCTTGTGAGTCAAATGCATGAAGCAGTTCTCCTCTAACCAAGTTTCTAATTGATAGATCATAAGTACGAACATTACCCACATGTGAATTTAACAAAAGATAAAGGTAGATGATATCCATGTTTGTGATCAATCAATAAAAAATCTGATTTCAAATAGCTCCTTTAATCAAAGGTAGGAAAACAAGACGAGATACAATTCTTTTCCTGGATGAAGTACATAAAAAATATAGAGTTAATACCACAAATTACCCTAAAATAGTTTACCTATGACAAATTTACCTCAAATAAAAAATCCCAATTTGGTATGCGCGTGATAAATTTACCCTCCGTTAGATTAGGTTAATAGTACGATAACCCCAAATTGATACATCCATGACAAATTTACCCAAACTAGTACATGCGTGACACATTTACCTTCCATTAATTTTCGTCAAATTTTGTCATGAAATTATTACTCTTCATTAAGTCCTCCATTGTCATCTTTGTCTAAGGTCGTGAAAATTGTGAACGCCATTAAGCAATAACTCTTTAGTGACACTTTAAGTAACTCTAGTAGTACTCTAGAAAAAACTGCTTGACCAAGAAACACTGTATGGCCTAATCACTTCCCAGGTGGCAAAAGGAAGAAGGGCGGACGAAGAGGAAAGAATGGAAACAATAGTGTGTGGTGTCGGAATGAGGTCTGGCTGAATATACTTGCCGATAGAGAGAGTGGTCGCGAGGTTGGTGGCAGTGAATGCAATTGTCGAAGGGAAATGGAAGAGAAGATGAACTTGAATGAGTCCTATTTGTCACAGGGTTTTTAGTCCTTTACCTCATGATGTTGCTTATGATGAATGGTCGCACTGTTTTTACTTTAATAGCAAAGCCTTTTTCTTCTCGGTAAAATTTTATAGTTAATTAGAAGGAAAAAAAAAAAAATTCAAGTATTGACGATATGGAAGCGATGTTAGAAAAATCTGGAAAATAAACTTGATTTCACATCACAACTCGGCCCGATTGCTTCGTTCATCGACCTAAATTTATCAAGAAAAGTTGCAACCTCAAATGCGGGGTACCCTCTTTTGAATAGTGTTTGGGATTCCAACAATTACTTTGTACCACCTGTGAAAAAACACTGCTTATGCTAACCTTGAAAAGGGAGTATTGACAGAAAGTCAAGTAAACCTCCCAAGGGCTTAATCCATCGTTAATCTTCTTACACGAGATGCCACAATGGGCAATGATTAGGTCATCTAGTGGTATTTGGTTGAGCCATTTTGCCAAGAGTATTACTTGAGTTACAGAAAGTGTTACTAAAGAGCTCTCGCCAAATGATGTTCGTAATTTTCACGACATTAGACAAAGACAGCGATGAATATCATGCCATTTTTGTAGATCAACATTTTTCAAAACCAATCCTTACACATGCATTTAACAAAGTTCTTTCAAAACCCGAATTAATTTATCCCAATCGTGTGCAAATTGCCTTCTTAACATTCGATTTGTCTTGCTCGGTGACAGTTTAGGAAAGCCATAGCTTTCACTACTTTTTTGTACTTTCGACTTTTAGACAAAATAGCTAAAGCTGTAAATGAAACTAATGCAAACTTGTCATGAATCCGTGATGAAATAGCCACCATTGACGCGAACTATTCAATGCTGCTAAACCAATATCGTTAACTGAGTGGTGACTCTTTTCCTGTGGTGGTGCAGGATGGTTCTCGCGCCGATGGCAAGACGCAGAGCCTTAAACAGGACTTCACAGCCAGCCATGGCAGAGTTTTATGGGCAGAGGACGACGCTGCCTTCTCGTCACTGAAGGCACCGTCATCTCACAGATGGCGGCTGGGTAATTTCCTAAATGTTTTGATAATTTGATCAAGTTTTTTTTAAGGAGATAATTGTTAACGTACCAATTTTTAAACCGCGGGAAATATCTCTATGGCTTTGGATTTCACGTTTTTCTTTAATGGCAAAAGTACAAGCCCGCCCATTGTCGTTGGACCCAGTCTAACGTTGTATACTTTACAGCATGTTTTTCTTTTATTTCCTTTCCCTCTTCTTTTTGCTCCTTGAAGAATGTGGCTTTTCTTAAATTTATTATTGAGCTCATGATGGATGATAAATGAAAATAGGTTTCCACATGGGCCTGGATTTATACCCAAGGACAATTCGAAGCACGGAAGACAGCGGTGGATGCAGTTCATTCCGAGGGTGGCTAAACCAAACAAAGTTCTAACGTTAAGCTTCGCACAATTCATGAGCGACTCCATTCTTTTCTTTCCACCGCTGGTTTTTTTCGGCCCTCTATTTCCTGCATTTAGGGAGGACACACGAGCTCACGGAAGTCTACATGAGTGGCAATTCTGCACAAGGAATTACAAAGTTTTCCAAGTCGAACCACAAAGCTCCAATCAAGAAAAGCCTTGCAATTGGTTTCACTGCGCGTCTCCGAGAAGCTTGTGATGGTTGACTTGGGCATGCATAGAGAGAGCCGGGGCTGAAGCCGAACTACACATGCCGTCTAGGTTTCTTTCACTTGTCAGGTGCACGTTCGGCCAGTAATTCGGACTGCTTGTGCAAGACGAAATTAGCTAGTCAGGAAGAAATGCTGATTGCCAGTCATACATATGCACGGGCATAAGGACACTAGAATTGTAAAAAAAAATTGTACATATCTATTAAAGAGAAATATTGAAAACTTATTATGGACAATAGTTGTACTATCGTATATGAGATCTCCTTAAAATGCTTCTTACAAATGTTAGTTACTTAATTGATAAGCCTGGTTGCTTACCATGGTTTTATCTATTAATATGAAAAATATGCATGAATTGAGGGTGAGAGAAAATGAATGAATTAGCTGTATTTGGTGGCGCCACATTGAATTTGCGTTATTATTTCTGGGAAATTAAAGTTTTTGGTCCACTATAGGTAGGGAAATCTCACTTTTCATCCCTATATTCCGTTTGGCTATAATTCCAATTTTTATACCGTTATGTAGTGACAATTTAAGTCACTTTGTCAAAATTACAGGGACAAAAGTTTACCCGTATTATTTTACAGTAAGTTTTTTCAGAAGGAATAATTTTAAGTTCTGATGATTTATTTGGGCTTTCCAAATTATTTATAAGTCATTTTCTATCGATTGTACCTGAAAATTCCAAACAATGTTTTTGAAGGAAATACACTCGAGCTTGACGCATGATTCGGGTACGCTGGACGGGGGTTAAGAGCAAAACTATAAAATATGAGTGCCAGCTTAGTCAACTCAACATTTTTGCCTCTTGAGTAGACCCATGTCTCATTACAGCATTTTTCTAAAATCAAAATTACCATCGTATCTTTGGAGGTATTTCAGGTGAGTTTAGTTCACAAAAATGTTCTAATGAAAACTGTTTTATGTTCTAATGATTGTCTTCGGTTTTCATCTTCCATTTTCTTGAATCCATGTTCGGTGAGAGAAAAATAAGAGTTTTCAACGGGGATGAAGATTATGAAAACATGTTAGGTGTTGTTTATTTTAAGCAACCCTCGTATGAAATAATGTGAATTGTGGTTGTATTCAGTTTTAAGGTTCACATTTTGACAACACGGCAGCCAAAATTTTCTACCAAACATATTTTCAATCAGAATTATGGAAATTAATCAGAAAAATTGGAAATTTCCACGTATCAAACATGCCCCGGTTTCTACGCAAATTATTCTTCTTTAACACTCTCTTTTTTGTTCCAAAAGATTGGTAATTCCTTATCTGTAAACCAGTCAGCGTGGAAATCCGAGACTCGTATAAAGTTTACATCCTTTGGAAGTGTCTTTACATGCGATTTCCTCGAGTGTTAGAAGATACGCAGAAGTTAGGAAAGATTTGATTAGATCAAATCATAAAGATTTTATTGAATCAATTTAAATCAGATCTAATCTGTACATTGTATCGTTTCCTTTTCTTCTACACATACTTTGTAATATAATGAAACTCTGTACATTGATTGTAACACAGAGAGAAATACACAGAAATTCCTACACTTCTTCTTCTCTATCTATCCTTTTCCTTCATATTTTGACATGGTATCAGAGCACCAAAGACTCTGACATTGCTTCCGCTTCTTTTCTATTGATTGCCGAGAGGAACCCTATCCTGCAAAGGGGTTGCCGAGAGGAATCAAAACTCTTTGAAGGGAAATTCTGTCAAAATGAACCAACCGAGAGAACCTCACCTCAAATCCGGATGAACCAACAACTTCGACTCCACGAGACTTCCAATGCTATTTTGTGATCGAGTAACAATTCGGCGAGATCCAAAATCAACATGCGCATTGGCGAGTGCTCCGGCTCAGTTCAATCTAGGTCAACCATTTTCGACGTATCCCTACCAATGGATGCCATATCCATGGATCCCGGGGATGAATCTAGTCACATCATCGCCGGGAGTTCAAAGCAATGTGCCGAGCGACGGAGGTCTACCAACCAATATTGGGGCAGACTCGACCATCGGCCCAAAGCAGACGGGCGGATCGAATCAATCTGGAACGAGACCTCAGGGACAATTCGGTACGGGATTTCAGGGACAATCTAACAATTCTTACTAGGGAATACCTCCTGGATACCTTCCCTTTCCTTTCACGGCCACCATGGGTCGGCCAGGAGCCCGGCGACGTGCTTTATGTCTCCAATTCCGATGGACCGGAGTTGCGGCTCATCAGCCACCCTCTCATGGGTCCAAAGAGTTACTCAACCTGGGTGCGGGAATTTCGGCGAGCCCTAATCACAAAAGACAAAGAGGGGTTCATCGACGGGACCGTTCCGATCCCGACCGACGAAAAAATGGGAAAACAATGGAGGAAGTGCAACCAATTAGTCAGAACATGGATCGGCAACTGCATCAACCCAGAAATTGCAGCCGGGTTACCACCCACAGAAGACTCAAAATCGATTTGGGATAGCATCCGAGAAATGTATGGCAAATTAGATCGGGCCAAAATTTTTTCACTCCACCAATCGCTCAGCGAACTAAAGCAAGGAAACACGTCGGTAACGACGTGCTTCAACAGGCTCTCAGCCCTTTGGAACGAGTTGGAAGGCGCAGAAGAAAAACTGGAAGGGGCCGAATCAACCCTTCAACAATACAAGGCCATGAAAGATAGGGAGAAAGCGACTCGATTCTTACTCATTTTGAACGATTCGTTTCGAACCTTTCGATCGCAGATCCTCGCGATGGAACCAGCACCAACCCTAGGCCGAATCTTCCAGCTTGCGGTGCAAGAGGAGAATCAAAGGCTTGCTTCATCAGATAGCAAGATCTTCGAAACCCTAGCGCTGGCGGCAAGGGTGGAGAGGGAGAGAACCCTAGATCGGAAAGGGCAAGAGAACAAAGGGGAGTCGCTAGGGTTCGCGGAGAGTCGCGGGCTGCTAGGGTTTGCGGATCAAAAGCCCTTTAAATGGGGCAGCGTGGATGGCTCAGATCGCATGCCGTGATCTGATGGCTCAGATCGCATCCCGCGATCCGACGGTTCCAGAGGCGCGCGAGGCTCGGCTAATCTGGACGGTGGAGATGCATCCAATTTTAGAGGATCCAACGGTCCTCAAAATCCGAAAGGATATGGGCCAAATTTTAAAAATAAAGGCAAATTATTTTGCGATTTTTGCAAGCGGCCCCACCACACAATCGACACCTGTTGGAAATTACATGGCGGGCCCGGAGAAAAGGAAAAGAGGGAAAAGAAATATCTGCAGCAGCCTATCAAATTTCTGGATCCATAAATTCTGCAAATCAGCCCATTACACATGGGGAATATCAGCAACTTATGCAAGCTTTGCAAAAATTGGATGTCCGGAAAAAGGGAAGCGACTTTTTACAGGTATTTCTTATTGCCTAGCAAATACTATTTTTAGAAATACCTGGATTATAGACTCGGGAGCCGGTGATCATATAGCATGTGATAAAAGGTTATTTTCTGCAATTAATGAAGAATTAGAAGATCCTGTCACTTTGTGCAATTACCCAATGGAAATGCTGCATATGTCACTACAACGAGGATCGAGCTCAATTCCCATATTGTCCTTACCAATGTCCTTTATATTCCGGACTTCCAATTTAATCTCATTTCAGTGTCTAGAGCTTGTAAGGAGAACTCTTGTCGAGTCCTTTTCAACATTGATACTGTTTATTTCAGGCCCTTTTGACTGGGACACCGATGGGCTGGGGTAGTCTCTCTGAAGGATTGTTTTTCTGGAAAAGCTTGCCTGCAAATTTCAATTTTTCTTGTAATAAGAAATCATTGTGTAACTCAACTTCCAATGATAGAAATTTCCTTTTGCACTCCAGATTGGGTCATAGCTCCTTTTATTCTTATCCTCAATGTCGAATTTGCCCACTTGCAAAGCAATCGCGTAATCCTTTTCCCTTAAGTCAAAGTCGATCGAAAAATATTCTTTCCTTACTTCATATTGATGTCTGGGGACCTTACCATACCATAAATCATGATGGATCGCGATTTTTCCTTACCATTGTGGATGATCACTCTAGAGCTACATGGATTTTTCTCATGCAGTCAAAAGTCAAGTTGTGTCCAACTTAAAAACTTTTCTTTCCTTATCCAAAACTCGCCTTTGGGAAACCTGTACAAAGGATAAGGACAGACAATGGAAAGGAATTTTTATATCATGAATGTGCGGATCTCCTTTCATCACAAGGGATCTTACATGAGAGCTCCTGTATTTATACACCACAACAAAATGGAGTGGTGGAAAGGAAGCATCGTCATCTCTTAGAGGTTGCTAGAGCTTTAAAATTTCAAGCTTCTATTCCAGATAGTTTTTGGGGGGATTGCATATTGACTGCTGCTTATCTGATAAATCGAATGCCGACCAAAGTTCTGGATGGCCAATCCCCTTTCCAGATACTCTTTGGGAAGCAACCAGATTTGAGCCATCTGAGAGTTTTTGGATGTTTGTGCTATGCTGCGATTGTCGGGCCCAAAGATAAGATGAGTCCGCGGGCCCGTCACTGCATCTTCATGGGCTATTCTACCTTACAAAAGGGATATCGGATTTTTGATCCACATACAGGAGAATTTTCTGTCGACAGAGATATTACATTCCAAGAAACTATTTTCCCTTTTGCTCATCAGAACAAAAGTGGCACAGAACCAGGGCATTCTCCAAACTATTTTGCTGAAGATAGATCTGCAGATTCCGGATATATATTTCTTCCTCCGTTGATAGATACACAAGGTGTTTCCACATCTACTGTCAGCACAACACCTTTCGAGGAAGTCTAGAATGAAAGACTAAATGATGATGAGATTCCTCCAGATATGCCTACTTCAGACTTGCTTCCAAAGTGGATAACCCGACATTGCTACATCTTCGAAGAAAATCAACACTAGGACGTTTTGGACGAGCTACTCGACCACCTACCTGGACTAAAGACTATATATGTGGAGTCAGGAATTCACTAGGTATTCCTTTTCCAATCTCATCTTACGTTTCCTTCGATCATTTGTCCCCAATGCATCGATGTTGCATTGCTCGTATTTCTGAAGAACAAGAACCATCCAACTTCCATGAGGCAAGTACTGATCCACGATGGCAAACAGCTATGGAGGCAGAATTGAAGGCCCTTATGGATAATCACACATGGGATCTAGTTTCATTACCTCCACATCGTAAAGCAATTGGATGTAAATGGGTCTACAAGATCAAACATCGAGCAGATGGGTCGATTGAACGATACAAGGCACGACTAGTGGCTAAAGGTTTCACACAGAAAGAAGGTTTCGATTATCACAAGACTTTTTCTCCCGTGGCCAAGGCTGTCACAGTGCATTCCTTTCTCTCTGTAGCAGCTTCTCAAGACTGGTCGTTACATCAGATGGATGTTCATAATGCCTTTCTTCATGGTGATTTAGACGAGGAGATATATATGGAAATACCTCAAAGTTTACGGAGACAGGGGGAGAATAGAGTATGTCGTCTCTGCAAATCCTTATACGGGCTCAAGCAAGCATCCAGACAGTGGTATGCAAAGTTTGCTGAATCACTAATAGCTGTTGGTTTTCAACAAGCCAAATTTGATTATGCTGTTTTCACATGGACTCAAGGTACGTCATCTATCTACTTGATGATATACGTAGATGACATACTCATTATGGGGAATGATGGAATAGCCATCAAAAGCCTTAAAGGATACCTGCATTCTACTTTTCATATTAAAGATCTAGGATTGCCAAAATATTTCCTTGGGATCGAAATTGCCCGATCTAGCCAAGGAATCTCTCTCGTCGTAGAAAATTTGCATTGGAGATCATTTCGAAGCGTGGATTATCTAGATGTAAGCCAGTTGTGGTACCGATTGAACAAAATACCAAACTAACAACCGCGATTATGATGCTTTGAAGTACCTCGGGAGGCAAATCATATTCTCAAGGACTCTTTTGGCTATCGAAGCTTGTCGGGAAGCTCATATATTTAACTATGACCCGGACCGGACATAAGTTACGCTGTGCAGACACTTAGCCAGTTCATGCATAAGCCAAAACAATCTCATATGAATGCCGCGTTGAAAGTAGTGAGGTACTTGAAGAAATGTCCTGGTCTTGGAATTCTTCTCTCTAGGAAGTGTGACATGAAGATGACTACATGTTGCGACGCGAACTATGCAACATGTCCTATGAGCAAAAGATTGATAACCGGTTTTTGTATCAAATTGGGGGATTCTTTGCTTTCCTGGAGAACAAAGAAACAACCAACTGTCTCGTTGTCTTCGGCGGAGGCAGAATATCAAGCCATGGCTAAGACTACATGTGAGATAGTATGGTTGAGAGGATTACTTCATGATCTTGGAGTGCAGGTCAAGGGACCAACAAAGTTGTTCTGCGACAACGATGCAGCCCTCAAACTTGCATCCAACCCTATGGTGCATGAGAGAACAAAGCACATTGAAGTAGATTATCATTTCACCCGAGAGAAAATCCAGGAAGGGATAATTGAGACACAAGGGATTGGAACACAAGAACAACCGGCGGATGTCTTCACCAAACCTCTGTGTCAGAAACAGCATGCGTATCTCTTGAGCAAGCTAGGCGTCTTGGACATCTACAAGCCACCAGCTTGAGGGGGAGTGTTAGAAGATACGCAGAAGTTAGGAAAGATTTGATTAGATCAAATCATAAAGATTTTATTGAATCAATTTAAATCAGATCTAATCTGTACATTGTATCGTTTCCTTTTCTTCTACACATACTTTGTAATATAATGAAACTCTGTACATTGATTGTAACACAGAGAGAAATACACAGAAATTCCTACACTTCTTCTTCTCTATCTATCCTTTTCCTTCATATTTTGACATCGAGGTTTATATTGAAGTATCAAATCAAAAGTTAAAATATAACAATGATTGCAATGCAATGTCTTTTACAAATCAGTATGAAAATAACACATCAGGTAAAGTATTCACAGGTTGGTTATTTAGAGATATTTTATGATTTGTTTTTTTAATCAATTTCCATGTATATTAGATTGTTATCTTTTATCTTTATTTTCCACCTTAATTATAGATGGTGATATATTTATTATATTTCACAATATAACAATGAAAAGGCAATAATTCATCGACTAATTCTTTTTCTTTTTCTTTTTTATGGTATCATAGCCACACAAGGACACACTAATGCTTGTTAACAAAAATATCGATACAATTGAGTCATCTTCTTCAAACCCAAGATTTCCATTTCCTTCAAATATCAATGTGGCAAATTTTGTTACATTGAAGTTCAATGAAAACAACTTTTTAGTTTGGGAAACACAAGTATTGTCTTTGAATTATAAGTTAGGACCTACATGGTTTCCTTACTAGAGAGATAGTTACACCACTAGAGACTTGGACATCAGGAAATTTAATTGAAGAAAATAATCGTGAATATACGTCATGGTTGCGTAGCGACCACCTCGTAAAGCCTTCTATCGTGGGCACACTCTCAAAAGAGGTTCTCCAACATGTCGTTGGACTTTAAACGGCAGCAGAAGTATGGGAAAGCTCACCGATCAATTCAAGCAAAGCTCGGTGACTCATGAATTTGACCTCCTTGGACAACTTGAACCCATCATGAAAGAAAATAAGCCTTTATCTATTATCATCATGACTTTAAATCTATTTGCGATCAATTGTATTCCCCTAGTAAACTTGTGTCGGATGCCAATAAAGTCTTCATATTACTTGAAGGATTTGATGACAGCCATGACTCGTTCAAAACGACGATGTTTAGGCCTCCTCTTTTATCTCATGTTGAATTGGTTGCACAACTTTAAAATTATGAGTTACGAAACAAGCACACTTCAGCCATGCTTCCAAATAGTTCAATGCATTTATCTCACAACGACGCAATGGTGGCTACAATAACAATTCCAGGGGAAGGGATAGAGGATCTACATTTAATTCTAGGGTTCGTGGCTTTTCTCAGACAAACTAGAATGGTCAACACTTTTCATGAAAGTACTATAATACTCACTAAACAAAACCATTGGTGCACTGCCAAATTCAAACATGGGAGTGCCATCTCTCATTTGTCAAATCTGTAAGAAGAAAGGACATGATGCATTGAATTGCTGGTATCATTTTGACAACAGTTATTAGAATGTTAATATACCCCACGGCCTGGCTGCTTTTCATATCTCAAACTCACAAGATGAATAATGGCATCCGGACACTGGTGCTAGTACTCACATGATTGATAATCCAGGCAATCTTGTAAATGTAGTTCCTTACCTTGGCCATGATAATGTGATAGTTGGGAATGGTACATCACTACTGATTACTCACGTTGGGACCGGTTAATTTGGCAATGACACTGGTTAGTTTTCACTAAAATACTTAATAATGTTTTCGTCATACCACAAATAAAAAAAATCTTCTCTCTCTCAATTGATGAGAGATTATCCTTGTTATTTTGAGATTGATGCCTTTGGTTTTTCTATCAAGGACTCTAGGACACACCGGGTATTGTTGACGAGAATAATCAACAAGGATTATATACCAATAAGGACTCACATTCCATGGCATTCTTTTCTTTGAGAAACAAGGTTGCGAATGAACTTACATAGCATTGTCGATTAGGCCATCCTAATTATCATGTTTTATAGCTTTTGTAGTCTAATGATTTGATTTTAGTAAATAAATCCACTAGCACTTTAGGTACAAGTTATTAGATTAGTAAAAGTTCAAAATTGCCATTTTCTTTATCGATTCTCGATGTTCCCATCCATTGGAGAAAATACCTTGTGATCTTTGGAGACCAAGACCAATTCATTCTATGCAAAAATTTCAATATTATGTGATATTTATTGATAATTGCTCTTGATACTATTGGTCGTATTCATTAAAGTGAAAGTCGGATTTCATTTAAATTTTCCTATACTTTCAAAAATTAGTTGAAAATAAACTTGATAGGAAAATTAAAGTTTTTCAATTTGATGGAGGAGTTGAATTCACTAGTAATAATTTTCTCATGCATCTTTGTGAATGTGGCATATAACTACAACTCCTTTGTCCAGGTACACCAAAGCAATGGTGTTACTAAGAGGAAATATTGACACATTGTTGTACTTGGGCTTGCTAAACTATTTGAGACATTTGTACAACTAACTATTGGGTGGAAGCGTTTACAACAACAAATTATTTGATAAATCGGCTTCCTTCAACTCTCTAGGCAACATAAGTTGTGACATCTTAGATTTTCAGTTTTGCTTTCAATTGAATAAATCGGACATTTCATCGACGCGCCTATAGTGCTATTCTCAAAGCTGATTACTCGTGAGATAACTAGACTATCTAGGAAAGTTATTAAGGGATTTTAAGGCAAATAGACTTGAGGATTCGACTAGAATCGGCTGCTCGACTTTGCTCATATGCCGAGATCATTACGACACGGTTAAAAATCAATTAGAGATCGAGATAGGTGGGTTCGGCGAGATGCGTGGTTAAACGTGGGTGATCCCACTAAATTGCAAAATTCCATCGATCGGCATTAGTTTGATTTTTTTATCGTTTTGGTACCCTGTGTCCATATTTGAAACCTCGAGATTCGCACGACTACCGAAAGTCGCCAATGTATCGAAGGGGTTCATTGTGGCTCAAGAAAATCGACTACGGGTCATTTGCACTAAAAATTTCCCGAAAGCTACCCAGTGTCGCCTAAGTCACGCTAAAATCGCGCTAGATTGAAATTAACCGAGAATTTGAATTCGATTTAAGAAATTGAAAGTTCTATCGTGTCACAAGTCATTTTAGGAACGCGATTCAGCCTTTGAAGATTTTTTTGCAAAACCGAGACTTTTGGGAAAAGTCGTCATAGGGCTGTTTTTGTCCAGAAAAATCATGGACCGTTTTTATCACGCAATTGGGATGCAAGTGGGATCAATTGGTGAGGAAAAATATCAATTGGATCAATGAGGTGTTGGTTGAATTTATAGAGGCCGATTTGTGTTGATTTAAGGAGGATTAAGTGTCCAATTGAGAGGAAATCTTCCAAAATTCGTAACTCCCTTGCCTAGGGCTTTTGGACCATTTCAAAGGTTGCAAATGAAGTCTTGGTGGCTGATTCTCAGCCTAGGAAGGCAGCTATGGAGGAGGAATGGTCAAGGGGACCATTGGATGAGGATGGAAGGCTTGGTAAGCCCCTTGTCCCCTCTCTCTTCCCTCACCTCTTCCCATCTACTGCTGGCTAACCCCCTCATCTCTCCATCTTGTTGTTCGAGCACCCCAAAGAGCTGAAGAAGAGCCGCCGGCCAGCTAGCCGTCTCGACTGCATGCTGCACGCCGCTATCGCCATTCGCCGCCCCTCCTCGTGTGCGCCGCCTCACGTTCGTCCGTGCATCCCTCCGCCGTCCCACTGTCTTGACGTCCTAGCTCAAGTTGACTTGTGGAGCTCAACCGAGCTGTCCCGCCTCCGTTCAGACCATTGTGAGTCCTCACCGTTGGCCGCCGAGCACCTTGCCGCCTTCGCCGCCTTGCCTCATCCTAACCAGCCTTGTTTCCCTCTATTTCAGCCAAGAACAGAAGCTGAAAGTGTGGGTTTCCAGCGGTGCTTTAGGCCGCTTTGGCCCGCTTCCACCTTCCCCGAAAGTTAGGCCCGCTTTGGAGTTTTCCGTCCCCGTCGTGGTGCTCCATCGATTTGAACCAATCGGATCGCAAAACAAGTGAGTTTAACTCACTAATCCTTGCTTAGTAAGTTAGTTATGTTTAGGGGTTGATTAGTTTAGACTAAACTTGGATTAGGTGGATAGTTAGATTAGCTTAGCGATTTAATTAATTGTCAATGCATGTTAGGTGGATAGTTTAGTGCAATTAGAGCCTAAACAAGCTTTAGTATTTAACTAGAGTGGTTCGGAAATTTTCTGGGCTCGTCTCGGCTTCCAATTAGGCTTTATCGGGCCTAAGTTTGCATTTATGCTATTTATTGTATTTATTTAATAATTTCCATAATTTTTTAATTATTTATTTATTTTCCGAAAATTAGACTAAGATAGCCAAAGGGCCGGAATTTCGTGCTTGATTGCAGTGGTGCTTTACTTATTTAATTGAGTACCGGATTGTGAAAATTGAGTGCGATTGGTGAATGTTGGGAAATATCCCAAACTTGGGCAATGTTGGTAGTTGAGTGGGAAATAATCGTGTGAGATTGTGAGTTGAATCTAGAAAGCAGCTGAAGTATGGTTGTGCCATAGGGCCGAGATTTGCCACCGAATTTGGAATCGATTGTGCCCAATCGGGCTGTGATTTGCCACCTGATAGAGGTTGTGCCCAATCGAGCCGTGATTCGCCACCTGATAGAGGTTGTGCCCAATCGGGCCGTGATCCGCCACCTGATAGAGGTTGTGCCAAATTGGGCCATGATCCACCACCTGATAAAGGTTGTGCCCATTGGGCCGTGATTACCACCTTATCTAGGTTGTGTCCTTTGACCGTGATTTATAGCTGAGGATTTAGTAGACCAAGCCCATTGGGCCGTGATTAATATTTGGGATTGAATAATTGAGATGATCGGGGAGTGGTATTGTTGACATGTAATCGATTGAGTCGATTGATTGATGGTTCGATCTGTTTGATTGGATGATGTGATTGTCGGTTTTATGAATTAAACCGACTTGCGGGTCCTCGACTCGTGGTTGTGCTTAGGCAGCCCTTAGGGGCGTATTTTCTTCTGTCGGGTCTTTGGGGGAGAACTCGGCGAGACGCCGTCTCACCTCGTTGTGGGATAACATTTCGGGCCCATAGATTGTGTAGCCGCCGAACATTTTGGACAACCTAAGAAGTTCCTTTGAAACGAGTTACCACATTCCAATACATGGACACCTCGATGGACTAGAGTATGTCCCCGTGAAATCCATCGGGTGCAGGTTGATGCGGGATTACCCAAAGTGCCCCATCGATACCGAGTCATGGTATCGCCATTATCATAATGGCCAAAGGGAGGGTCTTGTACGGAGTGTGAGGTACCTCTGTGACGTGATGGAGGTTGCTTTTGGTAAGGGTAATGGCTGCAGACCCTAAAGTTGGTTCGAGTGGTGGACGAAGGACCCCCGGCTCGGTGATCTAGATTCCCAGGCATACTCGATGCGTAGGCTCAGGCGGAGCGTGGAGGAAGGAGATTGAAGAGGGGCGAGGATGAGTAGTTAGAGTTGCTATTGTTGGATGAATTCTCTTAAAAGTATTTTGAAGTTGACAAAACATTTTTATCGCCTGGTCTCCGAAGACTTACCCAGCTCTATTGACAAAGTCTGAAGATCAAAGTCCTAAAACTAGCAAGACTCAAGACTTATATTTCAAAGCCTACTCACATGGACAGTTTCGGAGGGACGGCGTTTATTCCGATCTTATATGATCTTTATTCTAACGACTAGTGGATATCTTTCTACTGGATTTAGCACTAAACCGATCTTACTTTCATATGGAATATGTTTAGATTCTCTAAAGATTTCGCAACTTATATTTGGAAGGATCTACTTATGGAAACCGAGATCCCGATTGTATGGGCGAGCAGGATTGATGGGTTATCAACACTTACCTTAAAGAGCTCGAGATCTTTCTAATTGATTCTGTCCAACGGGTTGATTGGAAGAACTTCTTTTGGAAGGTGCCAACGGTATTGAAGGCATAAAGAAGTATATAAGAGATGCTCTAGTTGTTGAAGGGTGCGGATAGAAGAATTCCAAAGTCTGAATCTCCTTTTTTCTATTTTTACGATATCATTCTTTGAGCTGATATTTGTAATCAAAAGAGAGATCATATTGTAGTGAGAACTTGAGGAAGTGTAGTAGAGTTTTCACACTATGGACTCAAGAGCATGAGATTGTAATCACTCTTATTGATTCTTAGTGAAATCCAGCCATAAGGGCTGTCCGTGGAGGAGAGTGGACGTAGGCTTGATCTAAGCCGAACCACTATAAATGCTGAGTCTTGATTCTCTATCCTAATCTTTTATATCGTTAATTGTTTTCATTTGCTGCAATTGTTTGTTTTTAAGTTATTAATATCTCATTCGGATTTAATTTATTAAAATTGTTTTAAACACCTATTTACCCCCTAGGTGCTAATTCTAGTCCTTACAAGTGGTATCGAGCTTGTGTACTTGTTTATAAAAGTGTCTTTACTTCTAAGTAAAAGATCTATGGCTAGTATGTTGCCTACGGGGTTGGTTTGAAGGTCAAGCAATACCCACGGACCTCCATACTTTGATGGAAAAGATTACAGCATATGGAAAAATAAGATGAAGGCATTCCTAAGATCAAAAGATCCTTTGGAATGG